>CM052702.1:26216105-26232157 GCA_028551405.1 Uromys caudimaculatus | reverse complement strand
AAAAAAAAAAAAGCTATGCTCATGATCATGACTCATGGGATTCTCATGTATAAAATGTTATAAAGGAGGGACTCACGCTTGGAACAATGCATACAAGACTAAAATTAAGACATGAGTTGAGTGTACAGCATGAGGCCAAGATTTGAAGCTAAGCTTTATTTTAGCAGCCATCTCATGTGGATGCCTTCACAAATAAAGAACCATGGATTAGGTGGCTTAGGCACTAATAGATAAGTAGAAAGTGGAGCAGGTGCCTATAGGAGGCAGGGAAAATCTGAAGATGATCAATAAACAAACACTAAATCAAAATGAGGCTAATGAGTTTCTGGTCAATTAAGTCATCATTCACTGTGCTAAGAATGATCTCTGGAGCCAGATATCCTGAGTTTCAAATCAACTGTATATGTTAATAGTTGTCATTCAGCTTCCCTGTACATTAAATTATTTTTACCCAGGAAACTGGGTGATAATAATAATAGTATACCATTGGGTCATTTCAATTCTGAAATTAGTTACATATATGAAATGTTTTGTGAATGTAGACTATTCTTCTGAGGAAATCTGTAGGCACTCAGTAGTGACACTCAGATGATTTCCCATGTATGTCCCATGTGGCAGAGCCAGAGGGACAGATCTATGTGAACTCTATATGTCCCAAATGATGCTACCAGATGCATGCTGGATATGGAAAGCTAGACTTTAATATTTGACATTCTGTGTTTTATTCTTGCTTTAGTCCTGTCTTCCTTGCTGTCCTCTTGTCTCTCCTTTCTGTCTGTCTTAGTTACTTTTCCATTTCTGTGAGAGATACCATGTGTTAGCTAGTGCTACTATTGGTGTGATCAAACACTATGACCAAAAGCAACTTGAGTAGCTTAATTTCTCTTGTGGTTCCATATAACAGTTCATCTTCAAAAACAGTGAGTACAGGAAACTTGGAGCAGGTGCTAATACATGGAATAGTGCTGCCTGCTGGTTTGCTCATCATGACTTACTCAGCCTCTTTCTTGTGCAATTCAGTACCACTAGCTGGTCTTTCAACCATTAGTTAAGAAAATGTCCAACAGCTGAATCTTATGAAGGCATTTTCTCAAGTGGTTGCCTCCTTTCAGATGACTCTAGCATGTGTTAAGTTGATATAAAACTATCCAGCACACACCATGACCTGGTAAATTTATAGAACAAAGCATTTGATTGTGGATTCAAGGTTCCATAGTGTTAGAGTCCATTACCATCATAGTAGAGAGCATGGCAGCAGGCAGGTATGCTTTGTCCTGGAGCTGTAACTTAGAGATCATATCTGACTCAGTATATGAGGCATAGAGGGAGAGAAGGGGGAGGCACTGGAACTGGAAAAGGCATGGGCTTTTTAAGCCTCAAAACCCCCACTCCCAGTGACACACCTCCTTTAACAGAGCCACATTCCTAATCTTTTAAAACATTTTCACCCACTGGGGACCAACCAGTCAAACATATGAAGGGCAGGGGTCATTCTTCTTCAAACCACCACATTCCACTTCTTGGCCACAGTCCCTTTACTCTCGTGTCCTTTATGCTGTAAAGCCAGAACCACATAGCCAATGTTGCCAAGTTCTGCTTGCTGCAGATGGAACCAGGGCCCCTCCTTGAATTACATTTTCATAAGCTTTCTGTTGTTATGGCTTTATAGGAACAGATAATTCCTTAGGCTTTTATTTTTACAAGTTGCAGGGCTTCTCCCTTAGGGAACTACTCCCTTTATACCATTTCCCATCAGGCCTTTTCCGAGAACAAACTATGGATCCAATATTAAATTTCCTGGTACTTGGTTTTTTTTTTTTTTTTTTTTTTCTCCTCAAACTGTACATTTTGTGTTTCTTTTTGTCCTGCTTGCTCCTTTTCATTGTAGATCTGCATAAGAGTGATCACTAATAACCACAGGA
The DNA here is from genome assembly GCA_028551405.1 of Uromys caudimaculatus. Classification (NCBI taxonomy): domain Eukaryota; kingdom Metazoa; phylum Chordata; class Mammalia; order Rodentia; family Muridae; genus Uromys; species Uromys caudimaculatus. Next base: position 26,230,235 of record CM052702.1, on the reverse strand, counting down.
CAGAGTCAATATGTCTTGAACTCTCCTCTGCCAAAAAATTAACTTCAAACTCTTCAATTTATCCTCAGGCAGATTATTAGGATAAGGGCAAAAACCAGACTTGTTCATTGACAAATATCACAAGAATGATCTCTAGACCAGACTCTAATATTGTTCTTGTCTGAAACCTCTTAAGCTGGACCTCCATAGTTCACATTGCTCTCAGCCTGTGATGGTTTGTATATGCTCTGCCCAGGGAGTGACACTATTGGAAAGTTTGGCCCTGTTGGAGTAGGTGTGGCCTTGTTGGAGTAGGTGCGTTACTGTGGGTGTGGGCTTTAATAACTTCATCCTATCTGCCTGGAAGCTAGTATTCTGCTAGCAGCCTTCAGATGAAGATATAGAACTCTCACCTCTGCCTGCGCCATGCTTTCCTGGATGTTGCCATACTTCTACCTTGATGATAATAGACTGAACTTCTGAACCTGTAAGCCAGTCCCAATTAAATGTTGTCCTTTGTAAGACTTGTATTGGTCATGGTGTCTGTTCATAACAGTAAAACCCTAACTAAGACAATACTACTGTCTATCAAGCTCCTACTAGAATGGACCATTAATCACTGCTTCCAGCATACAACTAGTTTCCTAGTCAAAGGTCCTAAAGTTTTCCACATTCCTCTAAAACAGCATGGCCAGGCATGACATGGTAATAGTACATGTCTTGTACCAGCTCACATTCAGAAGCATAAAATGTAAGGCAGAAAGAAACCATCTGGGAATAACATGGGCATTTTAACCTCAGAGCCCACCCCATCTCTTCCAACAAGATCATGTCTGTTAATCCTTCCCAAATAATTCCACTAACTATGGATCAAGTATTCAAACATATGGGCCTATGGAGGCCATTTGGATTCAAACAACCACAATTCCATTGTAAGTTGGAAATGTTTAACTTGTTAGTTTTATTGTAGATCACAGCAAGAGTTTGTCTTGAGTCTTAGAATATACTGTTGGTTTTTGATCAATGCTGAGACTGCTAACACAGGCACTTTCAAGGTTGTGCTAAATACATTTTACATTGTGAGATGGTCATAAGCCTATGAATGTCAGTGCTGGAATGCTATAGCTTGTATGAGGAATACCCTCTACAGACTCATGTGAATAAACACTTGGTCCCCAACTCTGAACACCATTTTGGGAGGTAGAGTCTTAAAGGAGGAAGTAGTTTGCTTAAGGTAGGCCATGCAGGATATAGCAGCTGGTTTCAAACACATAAATGTAATTCTAGTGCTTGGAAGGTGGCAGCAGCTGAATTAACAGCTCAAGGTGTTTCTCAGTTACATTGTGAGTTTGAGACCAGACTGGGATGCATGAGACCCCATTAAATAAAAACAATCAAAAAAGGAAAGTGGAAGATAAGAAGGTAAGACAAAAGTGAAGGAACAGGAAAATAACTGGAGGCCCCAGTGACTGGAGACTATAGAGATTCACTGATCATTACCTATAGGGACACAAAATATATTTCACTACATATTTTTTTCTGTTGGAACCCACCGTTTAATGGTTAAATTTACAAGAAAAAAAAGTCAAAAGAATGTAAACAAATCAGACAGTGGGAGTATAGGCAGGTAAGCCTTTCCTAAGGGGGTAGTTTGTTGTATACTTAAAATTCTGTTTCTATTAAAGTAACAGACAAATTACTGGGAAAATGCTAAAAACCCTGATATACAAGGTGTTGACTAAGTTCAAAGAGTCAAACAGAATATATTTTAATGCAAATCAGAGAAGAACAACTAAGCACTGTATAATTTATTGGTATAACCAAATACTATAGATAGTAGAAGTATTAATGATATAATTTACAGATTAATAAGGACAGAACATATACAGTATAACAGAATACAGGGCAGTGAACAGCATAATTGCATTCTGAAAGTCTTTGCGGTACAGAGTGAGCATTCCATATTCAAACAGGTGGTGTGCACGCCACATAATAGGTGCATGCCAAGCAGGTCACAGCTTGTGTCTGCTGAGCTTTGTAGGTTACTCTCTTTATAGTTTTCCACATTACTCAAAGCTGTGCCAAGATTCTAGGTTGTTTTCATTTCTAAAAGAAACACTCCCCCTTAGCCCCACCCCCCAAAAGTTCTCTTTTCCTGGTTCATGGACCTAGTCATCAAGGAAGTGGATGAGATGTGGTAAGATGTTCTGTAGCTGTGGAAGTGTTGGCTTGATGTTTCTGTTTTCAAGTTCACCATTCCAGCTTTGACTGTAAATGAGGGCTGCAGCTGCACATCTAGATGCCATTTATCTTGGAAATTGTTGGTAAGTCTAGAAACCTCCCATCTCCTGCCTCAAGCTTCTTAGAGGGCCGTGAGAAATGGATTGGTGGTGAAACCTTGCTTAAGGTTGCCCCTGAAGAGATGAGTGGAAAGACTTCTGAGCTGATAAACGACTATGAAGCTTGGATTTCCCCCTAGCTACTTGCTAACTGAAACTGGAGAGAGTAGAGACACCGCAACATTACAGTAGGGCTCAGTGAGGCTGCACGCCGTTACTCACTTCACCCTGTGCCAGTGGGAATTGCTTGCTCTCTTACTTTTAATGCCAAAGAAGCATTTTTCCATGTCCTTTTCCTGATAGCCAATTTGTACTGTACTGCTATCTTCCACTAAGTTTATCTTAGGAATAATAAACTAACTTAAACAATTCTGTCTATGCAAAGACTTTTAATATCCTCCATAGTTTAAAAATATTAAGCTATAATTGAAAAGAATTGAAGAAAAGAGATATGTATTTAAAATGAAAAATAACAGTTCTATGTTTTTAGTTTATTCATTTTATTCTCATCCTTTCACTCTGTGGAGGAAACCACACTGAGCTGCTGTTTTGTGTCTACACACATACACACACACACACACACACACACACACACGCACACACATTTTTGCACAATGTGGGGCATGTTTTAAAAAGATCTCAGTATTACATTATGGATAGTCATGGCTGTATTGTGTAGAACAATCTTTTGTTTAAGCATCATTTGTTTAACTATTACTAAGGGTAATTAACATAGGGGTGGTTACCATTTTTATTTTATTCTTAGTAACACAATATGCATTTTATATATTAATGGCTATTGTGATTCTTCCAAGACTAAAACCATGCACAGACAATTGTGGTACCAAAGTATGGCCAACTTGGTAAAAATATTTCCTTCTTAAATGACCATGTTCTCTGCTTCTTCAATATGGGTGGCTGTGGCAAATATGAATACCAGGTTCAAATTGGTTTGGACTGAGCTGGGAATAGTCAGTTCCTTGCTAGAAAGCTCCTTGAGCACAGATAAGACCTCTAAGACACAAACATGTTCTAGTAAAAAAATGTTACCAGACAGTATTGAGTAACTTCTCAAGATGCATACAGACTCAGTGTGCTGCTAAAATCCGAAATGAAAAGAACAGGACGCTTTCTCCAGAACTCTGAGATACTTTCCATTTCCAATATGGGTTCTAGAATGCCACATGAGAATTCCATTGTAAACTGTTTAATAGAGAATATTTTGTTTTTCATCGGCAGTCTTTCCAAGGTGTATCATTCCATTGCCCCTTGGTACAACAAATGTGTGGGCTGGGTCCATAGAAAGACAAGACTTATGTTTAGATTGTTTTTGGATTTTGTAATCTGTTCATCATGTGGGATGCAGTAAGCAGGGAATTTTAGGGATGTGCCCAAGAAGAGTATTTTTTTTCTCAAATTTCAACACCCCAGCTATATACACTCTCACTACATTTCAAAGGTGAGAAGGAGGCATATCTAGCTGTGTGCCCAGGAAGGAAAGGGAACAGGTTGAACAAACAACAGAGAGTAACTTCTACAGGAGTGCTGGTTCAGGTACCTGAATTAAGTATTTGCTACTTGAACTAGCCTTTAGGTTAGATAGGTCTTATGGGGCATAGAACATGGATTACATATCATTAGTACCACCAATGGCTTTATAGGTGAGTTAGAAAGATGCTCTCAATAATAAAATATAATAGTAAACCCAGGCATTGTGTGTTAATTGCTTAACATGGGAACGTGAGTTTTATAAGTATTTTAGAAGTTGACAGGGGATTTCTAGAAATAGGAGAAGCTGACACCATGACTTGGATGTGTCTCAGAATCCATGTGGCATTAGGGAATAACCAGTAATGTTTCTCCAAACTTGCTAACTTCTGATATGGTCTCATAAGCCCTTAATCCAGATCTTGAGGCATAGTAGTCATGCTTATAAGGAAAAGGAATTAAAGAAAAACTTAGGTTCAGGTGGTGGTACATGCTTTTAATCCTAGCTCTCTCCTGAGGCATATAGATCTCTGAGTTCAAGATCAGTCAATATTTGGTAGCAACACGGGATGTGGACATCAACATAGAGCTGGCTTCAGTGAGGCCATGGACCCAGAAATGGCCGTCCATGACAACATGGACCCAGTAACCTGACTTATCTATTACTTTGCTTTGAATAAATTTTCCCTAATGCTTTTGCAAATTTGTCTGAGCCATTATTTTAAATCTTTGGGGAAGAGACCACAAATCTGCAAACATCCTGGTATCATACTTATTTGGGGCTTACCCAAAATCTTGAGTTGGGAAGTATGTTATTTTTTGTCACTGTAATAAAATATCTGATAGAATCATGTTAAAAGAGAAAGGATTTATTTTGGTTCATAGTTTTATATCACTTAGTCTGGCATAACAGAGAAAGCATGATGACAGAAGTAGCTTAGATTATGCCAAAGGAAGGATCAGTTTTTTTTTTTTTTTTTTTTTTTTTATACATTCTAGAAGCAGAGAGTTCAGGCCAGAGTTGTAGGTGTATATCAGATTTAAGGTCTATTGGGAGCATAAAAGTCCTTGTGCTCATATATAGCGTTAGGGAGACCAGGACTGTTAAACACTCAGGGTTGTCTGTTCAAAGGAAAAGATGTATTACCTGTTTTCTATCTGGAAGTCTGGAAATGGGGGTGCTAATATCCTAGGTGATACTTGCACTATCCATAGAGCCATGCCATACCACACTCTCATAAGCAGGACTGGGGATGGCAAATAGTAGAAGTAATCAATCAGGACTGGAGATACTTAATAATCTAGGTGACCTATGTTTCTATACAGCTAGGAACTCCCTTAAGCTCCTACAACCAGGACCAGAGGTAGCTACTAGCCCAAGTGACCTCTATGCTATTTGCATGACTGAGACCATATGAGATCCTCCCCAGGACCTTAAGATAACACCTGCATCCTAGAACATCTCTAGAAACCAATTTCATGAAAGAAGTAACATGTACTTTGAGAAGAGTTTTTATGTAATTATGCCTCCTTGTGCACAGGGGATTGTGTTACACCAGGAAACCATTTTTTCCCTAAATTGTGATGTCTTTATATATGTCTAAAATAAATAGGCTGGTGTCAGACTCTAGAAATTTGTACCAGCACTGGCTACTGAGCTGTGTTCAACTGGATTTTCTTCTTGCCTCACAGGGACCGTTACTCTGCCAGCCCTGGTGTTTGCAGAGACACCCCACAAAGGTTCACTCAGCTAACCTACTTCTGTTTGCTGAGGCATATCTGAAATGTACCACAACTTCGCAAAACAGCAGCTCAAGAGTGGGACATATGAATTGAAATCACCAAAGAAAGATATTTGATTCTCTCCACAATGTTGGTAGGATGAACAATACTTCTTCAAGATGCTTTGAGATTGGTTATGCTGTTTCTAAGTAACAAGATTCCTGGCTTTTGTTTAGTCTTTTGCTATGCTAAGTACTGTTTGCTCCCAGAGACCTCATGTAGACCCAGGTGATGCTATGTGACCTTGCTCCCCAAAGTTATCCCAGATTGGTGAATAATGATGCTGACATCCAATAGTTGGGCAGAAGAGACATAGGTGGGGTTTAGGGTTCCTGGGCTTTGGGTTGGAGGAGGGAGAAGAAGGTAACTCCCATGGGTTAGGAGTCAAGAAAGCATGGCCATGAGGGCTGGACAATTGGAGTTAAGAGCAGTCCAGATGAAACATAGTAAGTAATAACTCAGGGTTATCGATAGGAAATAAAATTTAATAGCATAGAGGGTAGATATCTGCCCAGCATTAATGCTAATAAAGGCTTATTATGAATATAAAGCTCATGTGTATCTTTTTTTCTGGGAACTGAATAACCAAAGGTGGGGTAGAAGCCCCAGATTGAGACTAAATATTTTCTACAATATATTGTCACCCATTGTCTGGCAAAAGCTTTTAAAAAATTAATTTCATATTCTTGCATAAAAACCATATGCTGTCCCTCTAAGACTAGAAAGGTAGGGAAAGGTGGTTCCTTAGCCATGCCAGCTTTTCCCCAAACTGCTCAAAAAGCTGTGAGGGGTTGGTACAAGGTTTGAAATGCATGCTGATTTGGTGCACATTATTTTTGTGTTCATAGTATGAGCTAAGACACAGCTGTGCTCCCTCTCCCAACCAAATGGCATAGCAGGTGCCAGAGCCATTAAGCTATACCAAGGGCTTGGATGCCAGCCAACCTAAATACTTCCTGGATGCTGCTGCTAAAGCTCAGCTCTAAACTGATAAAGAATGACAGCTTGATCACTCAGTTGTAGCACAGTGTTTCAGCTAGTTAATAGCAAACATGGGAGACAAGATAGGCAGATCTCTAAATTTTGATACACATTAATCTTAAATTTATACAAGAGAAAGAGGAATATGAGTATATTTATAAGGCATGTTTATAATTTATATGTTATAATTTCAAACTGAAGAATAATGCTTTTCTCTTGCTCTAGGAAAGGTGTATTTTACTGGTCAATATGAAGACCCAGAATTGGGGTATGGGCAGAATTCTTTTGATGTTATCCAATAGAAAAAGAGAAGTTATGCTCATGAGAGCTAACATGGGGTAGAATTTCATGCTACTCTGAGAAACCAGCCTGCGTTCTTGGAATGTGGGATTCCAATAGGAGAACTACGGAAATTCATGAGAGCTAACTTATCACACTTATATGAGCAACCAGTCTCTAGAAATATGGGCAGTTCTCCTCAGGAGAACTGGCGATTGCTCAGCCTGGTTCATGGCACATAGACCAAGCTATTTTGGGAGAGAGGTTCTGTATTTGTGTTAGGAAAGAAGAAAAGGCAGTTGACTTCTTGCAAAGTAGTAAGGATCAGATTTGATAGAGGAAGACCACCTAAAGATCTTGTCTGCAGACAGGTAAAAAATCAAAAGGACCAAATGATAATGTATATTCTTAATCCCTCTACTGAAACAACTTTGAAACTGACTGGGACATATAAATGTCTCTAGCCAGAACTTCAGCTATGCATAGTCAATGGATCTTGTTGGCTACAGAGTCCTCAAGATTCATCATGCCATCCTTTCATATGGCATAATGGAGATTTATATTACAGTTTATACAGTTATATATTTATTTTACAGTTTGATTACATGATCAAAATAACTTATAAAGAAAGACAATTGTCTTTTACCTGCTCAAACAAGGAGCAACAATTCATCTTTAACTGATCTGTGCACATTGCACATTCCATATATTATGTTAACATAAAAACATGTATTACCTCTAAAAGCTTTATAGTCACAGAAACACTAACAGGACAGTACAGACAGGATTCACCCTCTGGCATACTGAGAATCTGGAACCTGCTGTTCCAGTTCCCTGCTTCATCTTACATCAACTGCATCGACGTTGTTTCCTCTGAAGACTTTCTTCCAGGACATTTCAGAACAGTTAGTTCACTCATCTAGCCATTCTGACTGTTACAGTTAGGACTTTGGCTAAACCATGAACTTTCTCAGCACATAGAGAATGGACAATAAATGATGCCAGCTAGCTTTCTTTTGACAAAACCATTTTTTTATATTTCCTTTTGGGCCCTGAAAAAAGGTATTCTTTGCCCCAACTCAGCAGGAAGCAATCATAAGAAGACATCTTCTCAGTCCCTTAAGTTTGGGTGTATAGTTTTGACCATTTTATGAGTTATAGGTACTTTGTCATTTTAGGGGATGATTTACAAATAATTATGGTGTTGGACATGGAGGAAACAAAATAGGAAACAGACAGGTATTTCTATCTTTTCTTTCCTCTTCTCTGTCTGTCTTTCTTTTTAGGTAAGGGAAAGGCAGCTGAGAAGAAAAAGGGGGGATACAGAAATATAAGAAATTAGATAAATGGGGATAATTATTGAATTATTCTTAAACAAAAGCATTTTATAGGTATAATGTTTCACTGGTAAACATCTTTATATTTAGATATAGAATTGAAATTATATCTTCTTACATTGGTATAAAATTTTGTATGTTGATATAAAAATTAAGATTAATTTTGTTATATAGATATGTTTCAACTCTTTAGATAGACATTGTGCCTAGGCAACTCATTTAAATATACAAGGTTTAGTCCTAATTCTTTTAATAGCTGTTGTTACAAACTGCTTAGGATAATTCAATAACGTGAGTTAATAGTCTGTCAATCAAACTCATAGTCAAGTTAGATATTAGACGGGATTATCACAAATATACATCCTGGGTTGTACAGATAATCGGTAACAGGAGACAGGCATTCTTTAGTTGTTCAGATATGCTATGAATAGATAAATGGTCTTTAAAAGTTCCAGAGATCCTCAAAATATGGCATTTAAGGTTATTTCATTATTAAAAAATCTCTTGACTATGAGACAGATTTGTTCCTGACAGTACCCCCATTCCATTGCAAGGAAGATCTGGGCATCATTAACCTTCTTATCAAGTTGCTTCAATCATCGCAAGCTAGCCATTGGGCAAAGAAAATGCCTTAACTTTATATACAGACAGAATGCTGTCCAAAAAGGACAAATGGATACAGGATAGTCAATTGCTAAGCTCTGCCAATACAGAGTAAGCAGGTCCTTCATAATTCCTGCTTCACTTAAGATCTGTCAGTTGTTCTGGGCCCGAAGGCTGATGATAGATGCTCAAATGTTAGAAAAATGTTGGAGACTGTTGAGGCAGTCAGTTGTCTCTGTTATTTCTTTAGTTTCTGGAAGCTGTGTTCCTGTACTTCCTGCATACTTATACAATATTTATTCCTTCTCAGATCTTTGATGGGATTGAAGACTAGATAGTTATAGTCCCACAATTAAGCTTAAGTTGTTTAGGATTTATGATGTTCTAGGTCTAAAAATATATTTTTAGAATGGTAATACTGGTTAAGATAATAAGTGATTTAGATACAAAACTCTAATGTCATTAAGATAGGATAGATGATAAAATACCTTATCTAAGTTGCCAAATATGAAGACTGGACTTTTTGAATGTCACTCTTACCTAATAATTCTCATAATAATTTAATAATTGGTCCTAGAGAATGTTGTTACTATTATAAGAGAAAGAGCCTTTTTATTTAGGCAAAAAGGGAAATTATTGAGGATTGGTCTTTTGCTATGCTAAATACTGGTTGCTCCCAGAGACATCATGTAGACCAAGGTGATATTATATGAAATCCCCACCACCACCAAGTTATACCTGATTGGTGAATAGAGATACTAACAGACAATAGCTTGGCAGAATAAACATAGGTAAGGTTTAGTGTTCTTGGAATTTGGGTTGGAGGAGAACCCTGAGGAGGGGGAAGAAAGTGGATAAAGGAGAAAGATGCCATGGGTTAGGAGTCAAGAAAGCATGGCCATGAGAGCTGGCCAACTGGAGTAGCTCAGGTTAAACATAGTAAGTAATAACTCAGGGTTATCAATAGGAAATAGATTTTAATAGAATAGAGGGCAGATATCTGCCCAGCATTAATGCTAATAAAGACTTATTATAAATATAAAGGTCATGTGTGTCTTTTATCTGGAAACTGAATTACCAAAGTCAAGGTAGAAGCTCCTGATTAAGATGAAATATTTTCTTATATAAACAGACTTTTGTCAACAATTTAACGGAAGAAACACTTATCTTTGTTCATAGTTTCAAAAAATTCAATATATGGTTGTTTGGTTCTCTGTACTTGGACAGAAAATAAATGATAGTGGTGGGAATATATGATAGAGGACAGGTGTTTACTTCATGGTAGGTCAGAAAACAAAGAGCCAGACAGAAGCTGTCCAGGGACATTTGAAAGCCTGCCTCTCAGTGATTAGCTTCCTTCAGCTAGGTTCCACCTAATCTCCCCTGGCCTCCACAGTGCTATAAACTCAGACACAAATCACAGTAACTTCTAAAACATTTCAGGCTATTTTTTAGATGTCAGACTTCTATTTATTTTTTTACTTTGAAACTACTTTGAGTAGCCTTAAATTGGTTAGTTTCACCTAAATTCTTATCAAGTGAAAAGCAAACCAGAAGACAAGAGACATTATTTGAAAGAGTCATTGTGAGCTGAACTAGTACCCTAGAAAGGATTATTGTAATGAAGAGGAAGACCATTCATTGCTATGGTATAGGGACTGAACAAAATATCTGCAGAGGCCTTTCACTTTTAGAGAGGAATAAATCCTGCAAAGAACTAGGGTGGAGAAATGGGATTAAAGATGATGTAGTTGAAGAATTCATCTGAGGTATTCCTCCTTTGCACTGTAATGCCCAGCAGTGGCTATCTCCTGCTTCAGCCTAAATACGAGCCAAAATGCAACAGTCAAGAGAAAGAAGATGAAACTGCAGGAATCTGGGCAATAAGGATTTGACATGATTAAACAATAGGGCTAAGAAGGGCAGGCAGACATTAATGAGATGGAAATTTGGAGGGGCTAGGTCTGTACCATCCTATATGTAGAAGGTGGATCTTAGGGTCTCAGTGGGTCACACAAGGTAGGATATTCAGTCTACTTTCCAGGCTCATGGTGAAAAAGACAAACTTCTACATTGTTGTTACTGTGTTTCTATGGCTAAAAGTATTTTAATGCCTAGTTTAATCTTCTTTTGAAATGAAGGAAGTGAGATACTTTTTCTCCTCATGTTCCTATGGTTCCTTATTAAATGCAGTGAGAAGCACATGTCAATGGCTCATACTCAATAAGACTCTTCTGAATCTCAGGAGTTAGATACAGAGCATGTTGTTTTAAATGAGAATGGACCCCATAGGCTCATGTATTTAAATGCTTAGTCATCAGGGAATGCCACTATTTAAGAAGGGTGTTTGAGAAGGATATTTGAGAATGATACACACTATTTAGGAGGTTGTTGGAGTAGGTGTAGCCTTGTTAGAGAAAGTCTGTCTCTGGCAGTGGGCTTTGAGGTCTCAAAAATCTCATGCCATGCTCAGTCCACTCTCCCTCTGTGTGAGGATCAGAATGTCACTCTAAACTACTTCAGTAGCACCATGTTTGCCTTGCCTGCTGCTATGTTCCCTGCCTTGATGAAAATGGAATAAGCCTTGAAACTGTAAGCAGGTCTCCAACTAATGTTGCTGTGTTGAAAATCTGTGTCACACACATAAAAAGAGTTGCTGTGGTTTAAGACATAGGGCTTTATGAGAAGATTAGGTATCAGAGCAAACTGTAAAACAAGAAAGATGTAAAGTATGAAATAGAAACTTGCACTATTTAAAATGTCAACACTCCTTCCAGATTTGAGACTATTCTGTGTTTGCTTATCTGCTTCATTTATTATCTGCTCTCTGTATAAGACTACAAATTGTGTGAGATAAGGGTTTTGTTTCCTGTTTTTCTACCAATGTAGAGTAATATGTACATGCTTCTTCAATATGTATTAAACCACCTAGCAATTATCCAGTGCTCCAAGAAATATATTAAGCCATCTACCAAATATTCATGGTAAGCGAAGGGTTCCAGGCATCCTTTCCAGATCTAAGTTGGAGGTGGGAAGAACTGCCAGTACCAGAGAAATTTTGCCAGGACTGGTAACCAATGAGCTGTAATGGAAGAGTGACCCAAACAAGGTGCAGAATGTGGCAGAGTGAGATGGTGTCTCATTCTAGATGGCAGACAGAGTAGATCTCTCTGAGGGATGCTTTAAAGCAATGAGAAGCAACCAAGTAAACTGGCAACCAAAGCAGGGAAACAGTCAGAAGAGTTACAATTCCCCAGCAATTTATATTCACAAAGGCTTTGTCTATTTCTAAGTGCTTTGCTGGCAGAGATTCTTGGAGGGCTAGGTGTTGTTATAACAGCGTCTGGCTTATTAGAAAGGGCCCTAAAGTTTGCCTTTATTCTAGAAAATAATTTTTGCTGTTCATCTGAATAGAGAATGGGAAGGCTAGCCTTGGGAATTTCAGTTTTAATTTGCATTTAAATCCACATTTCTGATGAATAACAGTGAATAAGACTGAACTGAAAAGATCAGGCTTCTGTGTCCCATCTCTTCTGAACATGTTTAGAAAAATATTATACATAATCTATTACTATGTCACAGAGTCAGATATTCAAAGTTAATGTAGATTAACAATTCTAACTCTTTAAAATTTAAAATATATTCTGCCTTTAGAGAGAAAGAAGCAAAATTGAGTTTAATGAAAATTTCAGGAAGTAGTTTAATGTGTTGACATATAAATGAGATAGTCACTAAAAACAGTCAAAAGAAACTTTGGAATATGAGACTTATCACTTAAAGACCCTTTTGATTAGTCTTGAACTAGAACAGAATCATATCTTTATGAAACTTCCTCTCATTTTCTACCTGCATGCTTACCAGACATAAACACAAACATTTTAGCAATATATGCATAAACATTGAGTATCAGTACAGAGACTGGAGAGATGCCTCAGTGGTTAACAGCACTTGCTGCTCTTCCAGAAGATCTGAGTTCAATTCTTAGCCCCCATATGGTGCTCACTATTACCCTTACCTTCAGTTTTAGGGGAACTGATACTCTTTTCTGCTCCTGTGGCCACCAGCTATGCATATGATGCACAGATAATCTGTGCCAGAATGCCCTCCCTCCCCAGGCCCCCATGAAACCCAATTCCTGCAGCATCCTAAGGTAGCTGCTACCAAAACACCTTCACAGTTCATTCCAAGTATTTTACAGTGAGGAATGCAAATATCATAAGAATAATACATTTGTGCTATTCATTGATTATTGTACTGGGGATTTATGACATGCCTGGAAATCTGCTAGGGGCTGTGGACATAGAAATAAATGTGTCTGCCTTGCCACAGGAAGGTTCCAGTTCTAAGTCAGCAGGTAGTGTGCAACTTAGGTGCTAAACATGAGTCAAAAATAACTCATTGTTATATTTACTTGCATACTTTACAAAATAGTATATAGACATTGTCCCATTTATTTTAGATTTTCTAACTTAACATAATAGGTGCTTTTTAAAGTATTCTTTGTGGTTTAGTTCAGTTCTTGACTTTTTGGTTTAGTTTTAGTAGTTTTCACAATCTAGAAGGTGATACATTTCTTTTAGGTTTCTTAAGTTAATGGAGTACAGGTACTCCTTCATAATATTCTGAATTTCTGTGCTCTCTGTTGTAGTGTTTCCCTATTGATCTTTGATTCTGTCAGTTTTGGTCCTTTCTTTCTTTCTTTTGGTTACTTGGACTAAGGGTCTGTCACCTTCTTTTCTTTTTTAAATTAATTAATTTATTTTTTTGATACTTTATTTACATTTCCAATGTTTCCCCTTTTCTAGGTCTCCTCTTTGGAAACCCACTATCCCCTCCCCCTCCCCGCCTCTATGAGGGAATTCCACCTCCCACCCACCCGCCCAACCATTCCTGTATTCCCACCTTGACATTCCCCTTTACTGGGGCCTCTAACACCCTTAGGCCCAAGGGCCACTCCTCTCCCTAATGGCCAACGAGGCCTCCTCTGCCACATATGTGGTCCGAACCATGGGTCCCTCGATGTGTATTCTTTGGTTGGTGGTCCAAACTCCAGGATGACCGGGGGGGGGGGGTCAGGATCATTGATGCTCTTGCTCCCTCCATGGGGCTGCAAACTCCCTCAGCTCCTTCAGTCCTTTCTCCAACTCCTCCATCTGGGACCTCACTCTCAGTCCAGCGGTTACTGTAAAGTGAAACTTGGGCATTCAGAACTTTTGGGCTAATATCCGCTTATCAGTGAGTACATACCATGTTCGTTCTTCTGGTACTGAGTTACCTCACTCAGGATGATATTTTCAAGTTCCATCCATTTGCCTGCAAATTTCATTAAGTCATTGTTTTTA
>CM052702.1:26146176-26215605 GCA_028551405.1 Uromys caudimaculatus | reverse complement strand
AAGACACATGCTCCACCATGTTCATAGCAGCCATATTTATAATAGCCAGAAGCTGGAAACAACCCAGATGTCCCTCATCAGAGGAATGGATACAGAAAATGTGATACATTTACACAATGGAGTACTACTCAGCTATTAAAAACAATGACTTAATGAAATTTGCAGGCAAATGGATGGAACTTGAAAATATCATCCTGAGTGAGGTAACTCAGTCACAAAAGAAGGAACATGGTATATACTCACTGATAAGCGGATATTAGCCCAGAAGTTCAGAACGCCCAAGTTTCACATAACAGTAACAGCTGGACTGAGAGTGAGGTCCCAGATGGAGGAGTTGGAGAAAGGTCTGAAGGAGCTGAGGGAATTTACAGTCCCATGGAGGGAGCAAGAGAGTCAATGGACCTGACCCCCTCCCCGGTCCTCCTGGAGTTTGGACCACCAACCAAAGAATACACATTGATGGACTTATGGTTTGGACCACATATGTGGCAGAGGATGACCTCGATGGCCATCAGGGGGAGAGGAAAGGCCCTTGGGCCTGAGGATGTTAGAGGCCTCAGTAAAGGGGAATGTCAAGGCGGGAATATGGGGATGGGTGGTCAGGAGGGGGATGGGAGGTGGAATTCCCTCCTAGAGGTGGGTTGGGGAGGGGATGGGGGGGTATCCAAAGAGGAGACTCAGAAAAGGGGAAACATTGGAAATGTATATAAAGTATCAAAAAAAAAAGGAGGGAAAAAAAAAGAAAAAAGAAAAGAAGAATGTTGGAATGCAGCAAGCACTCCTAAATGTTTATTTCAATAAAAAAAAAAAGAAAAAGAAAAGAAAATGTTTATTGCAACATAGTCTGATTTCACTAGACAATAACTCATGTAGACTTTAAGGTATTTGATATTTTTATTATAAAATAGCAAGTGTTCATTAAAGACAACTTGAGAAATATCTTCTTAAAAACATGAGTAATACCTTGCCAATATTCCTATTGTTTAGTTACAAACAAATTTAAACTTATAAGATTTTATAATAACTTCATTACCAAACTTTTGTATGACCTTCAGTTTTTTTTGTTTTTTTTTATGTATTGCATTTGCTTTCCTCACATGGTCCTAGTTGGAGAGATGGATGTTTTCCACTTCCTAAGACAGATGTGTTGCCCAGAAGTGATGAATCCCAGGAGTGCAGGAGCATAAGTGTCAAGGAACTGTGTTTAGGTTACAGTATATGATCAAAAAGAACTTGTCAGCTTCAGGTCTGGTGCAGATTAGCTTCTACAATGGTCCTAAATTCTTGTTCTTTACTCTTTTCCTATTTTGTTGTCAACACCAGGCTGGCCACAAAGGCCACTCATTGAAAGCTCCCCTTCAGTTGTGTGCCTGGGTCCTGGATAGATGGGGACACCCCAAGCCCATCTACTAATGAGAACTAGAACTAAGGCTCACGTCTTTGTTACAATGTTAACCTCTAGAATGGTACATACAAAGATACTTGGAGGTTAATATGGCTGCAGAGCACATGGAGGTGACTTCAGCAGTGTTGTCAAGTCAACGAAAAGGACATTCATTATTAGACAGCTTTTATTTCATAAGGAAAACCAGTACCAGAGTTGCATGAAAATACTACAGCCCTTTCCAGATTACAATTATTTAACTATCTTAAAATCAAGGGTCATTTCTTTGTGTGTCTCCATTCCTCTCCCCTGATGTAGCTGTTCTGTGACTGACTCATTCCTAACAGTAACTAAAAACATATGGTGTTCCAGCCAGGTACAGTCCCAGTCAAAATGCAATAGCCTTGAATTCTTGGTTCATTGATAACAACAATAACATTTGTACACTGCTTAGAACTGTGTATATCAAAGTACTTCATGGCTTCTTCATGTTATCACACCTATACCTCTGATTGTGTTCCTGCCCCTCCATAGGAATCTACGTTTCACTCAAGGGATCTCTCCATTCACCTGCCTTAAACTTCTTAAAAAGTGTAGAAAATTATACCTAGTAGTCAAATTCTCTTACAAAGACAACTACAAAATTTTTGTTTTGTTTTTCTTTTCTTTGTTTTGTTTTGTTTTGTTTTGCAACTTAATGACCACATTTCACATAGTTATACTGAAAGGTCTGGCTAGAAGCAGTACTACTGTTCATCTCAGACCTTCCAGGCCACAGAGTTCCAGCCAGTAAACTGGATGCTGATCTCTAGTTACAGCCAAATTCACCAACCCATACAGACCTGCTCTGTACATAAAGTCAGAAAAAGAATTTAACCAAGTCATGCATGGCATCCGTAGACCACATTTCTGGAACTGAGGACCTTGGCACCAAAAAAGCATTATGATTATTATTTCACAAGGAAAAAAAAAAAAGAAATCACAAACCCACCAGATGCTATCTCATTGCTTCCAGAGGGAACAGTTTACAATTACCTGTCACAAACTGCACAGCTTAAACAAATGACTAAATATTAACTTGTAAAGGTCATTTCAGTAACAATCTTAAACAGCAGAGAAAAAAAACCTTTTCAATCATTACTCACTATTTTTAACGTATTCAGAAAATAATTATTTGGAAAAGGTATTCTACTATAATTCATTTATCTTTCCAAGCATAGATGTCCTCAAAAGTCTAATTTAAAAATATGTAAATGTCCTGAAACTTTGGTTACATCAGAACTTAGATCTATCATTGTTATTTTCACACTTATGTTCTAATTAAATGACTTCTCATTTCCTCAGAACCATTAGTTGCTCTTCCTGAGAAGGAACTGAGCCACCAAACACACACAGTCAATTCAACCAGAAGCCCAGAAGTCAGACCCATCACTTCTCTCTCTTTTACATCACTCTTATTCCAAATACAAGACTTGAGCATTTATTTGTTCATATGTTTGCTTGCTTGCCTGTCTGCATGTATCCATACATGTGAATATGTTTATTTATTTTGAGATGCTGGGGATTTAACCTTCGGAGGCTAGAAGGTGGTAGGAAAGCATTTTTCCACACCACTGAGATACATACCAGGCCAAAATTTTCTTTGATCTGTTTGTTCCTTAATATCCGTCAATTCACTATTCTCTCTATCAGAACTAATACTCAGTCAACAAATGATGTATGTTTTTTCATCAGTGAACACTCAGCAGCTGATGGAACATTCTCCAAAACTAACCATACATTAGGACACAAAGAAAGTCTCAACAGATAAAATAAAATTAAAGTAACACCCTGCATCTTATCTGAATACCATGCGTTAAAGTTGGGTATTAGCAACACACAACAAAAATAGCAAAAGATACAAAATCACAGATGGTCAAAAACTCAATAGATCAAGCAGAAATTCAGATTTAAAAGGTTTAGATCTGAATGAAAATGAAAACACAACACTCCCAAATGCATGCAATATAATGGAGGCAATTCTAAGAGACAAATTAATAGCACTGAGGATACATCAAAAGGTAGAGAAATCTCATATTGATAACTTAACAACATACTTGAAAGTTTTAGAAAAACAAGAAGTAATAATGCTCCAAAGAGTATTTTGAAAGAAATATAAATAGAAAAAAAGGAAATCAATAAAACAGAAATAAAAAGAAATATAAAATAGTTATAAAAGGAATACATAAAGAGAGATATTAAGTTAATTCAAAGAATCTTGAAAATGTGATTTAAATATCTGTACTCCACTAAGCCAGAAAACCTAAAATAACAGATATTAAGTTAATAAAAAGAATCTTGAAGATATGTTTTAAATATCTGTACTTCACTAAACTAGAAAACCTAAAAGAAATGGATGAATTTCTTGATATCCTACCTAACTTAAATATAGATAGAATAAACAATTTAAACAGAGCCATAACCTCTGGCAAAATAGAATCAGCAATGAAAAATCTCCCAATCAAAACCAACCAAATAAACAAAGCAAAAATATCTAGAGAAAGATGAATTTGGCTCAAAAGTCTACTAGCACTTTAAAAAAGAACTAATGCTAATACTCCTCAAATTATACTCCACTAAAACAGAAACTTCTGGAACACTTTCTAATTCTTTTACAAAACCACTATCACACAGATACCAAAATCACATTTTAAAAAAAAAAAAACAACAAAGTAAAACATAGACCAGTGATGTACCTTATGAATATATATGCAAAAATTCTCAAGGAAATACTTCCAAACCAAATCCAAAATATACCTAATACTATCCACCATGATCAAATTGGCTTCATGCCAGAGATTCAGAGATGGTTCAAAATATGTAAATCAATAAACATAACCTACTGCATAGACTGAAAGACAAAAGGTACATGATCATCTCATTAGTTGCAAAAAAAGCTTTATCAAAATGCAACATCCTTTTATGAGGAAAATCCCAGAAAGAATAGAGAAAAAAGGGGCATAACCCAACTAATAAAGGCAATTTATAGCTGTCCTACAGCCAATATCGTCATAAGTAAAAAGAAACTCAAAAGGTTTATATTAAAATCAGGAAGACAAGGACATTCACCTTCTTCACACCTATTCAATATAGTACTTGAAGTCTTATCTAGATCAATAAGAAAATTGAAAGAGATTAAGGGAATTCAAATAGAAAAAGAGGTCAAGGTAACTTCATTTGTAGATAATATGATTTTATAAAGAAAAGACTAAAGACTTCACCAGCAATCATCAACAACTGACAAACACTTTTAGGAAAGTAGTGAAATACAAAATTAACACACAGAACTCAGTAGCCTTTTTTCATTAATTTATTTATTCACTTTACATCCAGACCCCAGGCCCCCTCTCTCTCCTCTCTTCCAAGTTCCCCCTCACAACTTTCCATGACCCTCTCTCCTTTTCCTTAGAGAAAGGAAACACCCCAGGGATACTGACTTGCTCTGGTACATCAAGTCCCAGCAGGACTAAATACATCCTATCTCACTGAGGACAATGCAGTCTAGCAAGGGAAAAGAGATCCAATGTCATGCAACAGATTCAAAGACATCCCCTTCTCCAATTGTTAGGGGACCCACATAAAAACCAAGCTGCAAATCTGCTACAAATATGTAGGGGGGCTAGGTCTAGTCCATACATGCTCTTTAATAGTTCAATCTCTGTGAAACCTCATGGGCCCAGGTTAGTGAACTTTCTGTAGGTCTTCTTGTGATGTTCTTGACCCCTCTGGCCCTGCAATCCTTTCCCTCACTCTTCCACAAGACTATCCTAGCTCTGCCTAATGTTTGGCTGTGGGTCTCTGCATCTGTTTCCATTAGCTGCTGGATGATCCTCTCAGAAGACATTTATGCTAGATTCCTATCTGCAAGCATAGCTGAGTATCACTAATAGTGTCAGGGGTTGGCTCTTTCCCATGGGATGGGTCTCAAGTTGGGCCAGTCATTGGTTAGCCATTTCTTCAGTCTCTACCTCATCTTTATCCCTGCACATCTTGTACGTAGGATAAATTTTGGTTGAAGGTTTTGTGGGTGGGTTGGTGTTCCCTTTCCTCCACAGGAAATCATGCCTGGATACAGTAAGTGACCATTTCAGTCTCCATATACCCAGTTTCTAGGAGTCTCAACTAGAGTTACCCCCATAGACTCCTGGAATCCCCCCCCATCTCAGGTCCAGGTTGTCCTAGAGATGCTTCCTGACAGTTTTCTCTTCT
The DNA here is from genome assembly GCA_028551405.1 of Uromys caudimaculatus. Lineage (NCBI taxonomy): Eukaryota > Metazoa > Chordata > Mammalia > Rodentia > Muridae > Uromys > Uromys caudimaculatus. The sequence continues at coordinate 26,209,973 of CM052702.1, read as the reverse complement.
CTCTCCCAGCCATCTCCTCCTCCCCACTCTACTCTTCCCACACCTGATCCCCAACCCTGTTCCCCTCTCCACCTGTCTCTCTAGAGAAACAGACTATATAAATGAATAGATAGATATAGATAATATGGATACAGATTATATAGATATATAAAGGTGGTTTATTAGAAGGGCTTACAGGCTGTGTGCCAGCTAGTGTACAATGACTGTCTACCAATGGAAAGGCCAAAAATCCAGAAGTTGTTCAGTCAATGAGGCTGAATTACTGAGCTGGTCTTCAGTATATGACAGAACCTCAAAGAGATAGGCTCTAATGCAGGTGAAGAAATGGACTTGCAAGTGAGAGGAAGAACAAGCAAGCAAAGAGAGAACTTCCTTCTTCCATGTCCTTTATATAGGCTGCCAGCAGAAAGTATAGCCAAAAAAAAAAAAAAAAGCTTGATCTACCTACCTCAAAAGATCTTGTTTAAGGATCTATCTTCCTACCTTAGAATATTAGATAAAAAGTTGGTCTTCCTACTTCAAATTCTTTAATTAAGATGAAAATCCATAACTGGTGTACCCAACCATTTGGATTTTAATTAATTCTGGGTATAGTCAAGTTGACAATGAAAAATACCCATCACACATGCTAAGAAAGAAATTAAAGACATAGTACCTTTCATGGTAGCCTCAAAAAATTATCATGGGACACTCTAATAAAGCAAGAAAAAGACATATAATAAAAGAAACTTTATGACATTGAAGAAAGAAATTGAAGAAGATACCAGAAGAAGGAACAATTCCTCATTCTTATTGACCTGGACCAGGAGGTCATTCTACAGTGAAAGATTCCTGAGAGGAAAGACCAGAGGATCAAATAATAAATAAAGAAGATAGAAAAGTTGGTATTGGGGGGGTCTTGCACAATCTCTGTCTTATGCCAAGCAAGTTTATTATGAAGCACAGTATTTTATGTACAGTATGTAGTGAGGAATGGAACAGAGTCAGCAGAAAGCTATCATACAATGGAGAGAAGCCATCGGGAAGCTAATCAAACAATATTGCACAGAGGGAATACTGATTATTAGAAGTGCATAAAAGACTGAGTACTTGGGACTGATAATAGCCCCTTAGGGTGAGAAGAGTTGAATAATAGAGATAAAGTCACAGGTCTGCAAGGCACTAGGCAAGCCCAAGTGTGATTCTGGCTTAAAACAAGATACTATGTTCATATATCAGGAACTCAGTGAACGCCTTGGATCAGTTTGGTAGGATGGCCATTTTCACTACATTAATCCTACAGATACAACATTTTATAGGATTGTGAAAATGGCCATCTTACCAAAAATGAATCTACAAATTCAATGTAATTACTATCAAAATTCTGACATAATTCTTCACAGAAATGGAAAAGACAATTTTCAGTATCATATGGAAATACATACACATACAACAGGATATGTAAAAAAAAATCCTGAACAATATAAGGACTGTTGGAGTTCTCACCATTCACAACCTCTAATTGTCCTACGGAGCTATAGTAATAAAAATAGCAGGTATCAGAATAAAAACAGACATGCTGATCAATGGAATCTAATTGAATATCCAGACATAACTCCACATGTATGTGTACAGTCACTTGGTTTTTGACAAAGAATCCAAATATATACAGTGGAGAAAAGACAGCATCTTCAAAAATGGGTGCTGATGAAACTAGACAGCTGTTGCATACAAAATAATTAAAATAGAAACATACATATCACTCTGCACAAAACTCATCTCTAAATGGATGAAGGACCTCAACATAAGACCAGATACCTTGAATGTGACAGAAGAGAGAGTAGGAAATAGGCTTGAACTTATTGGCACAGGAAAAGACTTTCTGAACAGGACACTGATAGTACAGGCATTAAAACCAACAATTAATAAATGGAATCTCATGAAGTTTAGCTGTATGTATAAAATAACACTCAAAAACTTGTGGTAAAATACAGCCTAAATGTTATCTTTATTAAGACTATGTGCTAGGTACATTTATGCATTCATTATTATTTTCTGTATATTCAATACCTAAAATATTTTGTAATTTTAATAGTGAGTAGAAAATTGGAAATTTGCATATAACATACTCTTATAAGGAGAAAGCCTTGAAAATGAGGATGTTCAATTCTAGAGAAAATTAGGCAAGAGGATATCAATCTCATTTGACATATAGGGTAAGAACACTGTAAGACTCAAATACCGTCTCGAGACCCCTCACCTCCTCTGCTGCAATATGAAAATCTGAACCAAATCTGATCCTAGAGAACTCCAAATAGATTGGACCAGAAAAGAAATTCCTCCCATCACATAATAGTCAAAACACCAAATGCACAAAACAAAGAAAGGATATTAAAAACAGTAAGGGGAAAAGGTCAAGTAACATATAAAGGCAGACCTATCAGATTTAAACCAGACTTCTCACCAGAGACTATGAGAGCTAGACGATCCTAGGCAGATCTGATACAGACCCTAAGAGAATACAAGTGCCAGCCTAGGCTGCTATACCCAGCAAAACTCTAAATTACCATAGATGGTGAAACCAAGATATGCCATGACAAAATGAAATTTATACAGTATCTTTCCACAAACCCAGTCCTACAAAGAATTATAGATGGAAAACGCCAACACAGGAAGGGAAGCTACACCATAGAATAAGCAAGAAAGTAATCTTTCAACAAACCCAAAAGAAGACATCCAACACAAACATAAAAATAACATTGAAAATAACAGGAAGCAACAATCACTATTCCTTAATATCTCTTAACACCAATGGACTCAATTCCCCAATAAAAAGACAGAGGCTAACAGACTGGATACATAAACAGGGACCAGCATTTTGCTGCATACAGGAAACACACCTCAGTGTTAAAGACAAACACTACCTCATAGTAAAGGGCTGGAAAACAATTTTCCGGACAAATGGTCCCAAAAAACAGGCTAGAGTAGCCATTCAAATATCGGATAAAATCACTTTTGAGCAAAAGTCGTCAAAAAAGATAATGAAGGACACTTGATCCTCTTCGAAGGAAAAATCTACCAAGAAGAACTCTCAATTCTAAACATCAATATTCCAAATGCAAGGACACCCACATTCATAAAAGAAACTTTACTAAAGCTCAAAGCACACATTGCACCTCACACAATAATAGTGGGAGACATCAAAACCCCACTCCCATAAATGGACAGATCTTGGAAACACAAACTAAACAGAGACACAGTGAAACTAACAGAAGTTATGGATCAAATGGATTTAACATATATCTATAGAACATTTCATCCTAAATCAAAAGAATATACCTTCTTCTCAGCACCTCATGGTACTTTATCAAAAATTGACCATGTAATTGGTCACAAAACAAATCTCAACAGATATAAGAAGATTGAAATAATCCCATGCCTCCTATCAGATCACTAGGGATTAAGGCTGGTCTTCAATGGCAACAATAACAACAGAAAGCCCACATACACATGGAAACTGAATAACGCTCTACTCAATGATAACATGGTCAAGAAAGAAATAAAGAAAGAAATTAAAGACTTCATAGAATTAAACAAAAATGAAAGTACAACATACCCAAACTTATGGGACACAATGAAAGCAGTGCTAAGAGGAAAACCCATAGTTCTGAGTACCTCCAAAAAAAACTGGAGAGAGCATACACTAGCAGCTTAACAGCACAGCTGAAAGCTCTAGAACAAAAAGAAGCGAATACACCTAACAGGAATAGAGGGAAAGAAATAATCAAACTCAGGGGTGAGATCAACCAAGTAGAAACAAAAGGAACTATGCAAAGAATCAACAAAATCAGGAGCTGGTTCTTTGAGAAAATCAACAAGATAGATAAATCCTTAACCAGACTAACCAGAGGGCACAGAGACAGTATGCAAATTACCAAAATCAAAAATGAAAAGGGATATAGAACAACAGAATTTGAGGAAATTTAAAAAATTATCAGATCCTACTACAAAAGCCTATACTCAATAAAACTGCAAAATCTGGATGAAATGGACAATTTTCTAGACAGATACCAAATACCAAAGTTAAGTCAGGATCAGATAAACCATCTAAACAGTCCCATAATCCTTAAAGAAATAGAAGCACTCATTAAAAGTCTCACAACCAAAAAAAGCCCAGGACCAGATGGGTTCACTGCAGAATTCTATCAAACCTTCAACAAAGACTAATACCAATACGATTCAATCTATTCTACAAAATAAAAACTGAAGGTACACTACCCAATTCATTCTATGAGGCCACAGTTACATTGATCCCAAAACCTCAAAAAGACCCAACAAAGAAGGAAAACTTCAGACCAATTTCCCTTATGAATATCGATGCAAAAATACTCAACAAAATTCTCGCAAACCGAATCCAGGAACACATCAAAACAATAATTCACCATAATCAAGTAGACTTCATCCCAGGGATGCAAGGATGGTTCAATACCCAGAAATCCATCAATGGAATCTGCTACATAAACAAACTCAAAGAAAAAAAATCACATAGTCGTTTCATTAGATTCTGAAAAAGCATTTGACAAAATTCAACATCCCTTCTTAGAAAGATCAGGAATTCAAGGCTCATATCTAAACATAGTAAAAGCAATATACAGCAAATCAGTAGCCAAAACCAGTAGTCCACTCTCTCCCTATCTATTTAATATAGTACTTGAAGTTCTAGCTAGAGCAATTAGACAACAAAAGGAGGTCAAAGGGATACAAATTGGAAAGGAAGAAATCAAAATATCACTCTTTGCAGATGATATGATGGTATACTTAAGTGACCCGAAAAACTCCACCAGAAAGCTGCTACAGCTGATAAACAACTTCAGCAATATGGCTGGATATAAAATTAACTCAAACAAATCAGTAGCCTTCCTATACTCGAAGGATAAACAGGCTGAGAAAGAAATCAGGGAAATGACACCCTTCACAATTGTCACAAACAATATAAAGTATCTTGGTGTGACTCTAACCAAACAAGTGAAAGATCTGTATGACAAGAACTTCAAGTCTCTAAAGAAAGAAATCGAAGAAGACCTCAGAAGATGGAAAGATCTCCAATGTTCATGGGTTGACAGGATTAATATGGTCAAAATGATCATCTTGCAGAAAGCAATCTACAGATTCAATGCAATCCCCATCAAAATTCCAACTCAATTCTTCATAGACTTAGAAAGAGCAATTCTCAAATTCATTTGGAACAACAAAAAACCCAGGATAGCAAAAACTATTCTCAACAACAAAAGAACTTCTGGGTGAATCAGCATCCCTGATTTCAAGCTGTACTACAGGGCAATAGTGATAAAAACTGCATGGTATTGGTACAGTGACAGGCAGGTAGATCAATGGAATAGAATTGAAGACCCAGAAATGAACCCACACACTTAAAGTCACTTGATATTTGACAAAGGAGGTAAAACCATCTAGTGGAAAAAAGATAGCATTTCAACAAATGGTGCTGGCTCAACTGGCGGTCAGCTTGTAGAAGAATGCAAATTGATCGATTCGTGTCTCCCTGTACAAAGCTCAAGTCCAAGTGGATCAAGGACCTCCACATAAAACCAGATACACTGAATCTATAGAAGAGAAAGTGGGAATAACTCTTGAACACATGGGCACAGGTGAAAAGTTCCTGAACAGAACACCAATGGCTTATGCTCTAAGATCAAGAATCGACAAATGGGACCTCATGAAATTGCAAAGCTTCTGTAAGGCAAAGGACACTGTCAATAGGACAAAATGGCAACCAACAGATTGGGAAAAGATCCTTACTAATCCTAAGTCCAATAGAGGGCTAATATCCAATATATACAAAGAACTCAAGAAGTTAGACTCCAGAGATCCAAATAACCCTATCAAAAAATGGGGGCATAGAACTAAACAGAGAATTCTCAACTGAGGAAACTCGAAGGGCTGAGAAGCACCTAAAGAAATATTCAACTTCCTTAGTCATCAGGGAAATGCAAATCAAAACAACCCTGAGATTCCACCTTACACCAGTCAGAATGATTAAGATAAAAAACTCAGGTGACAGCAGATGCTGGTGAGGATGTGGAGAAAGAGGAACACTTCTCCATTGCTGGTGGGATTGCAAGCTGGTACAACCACTCTGCAAATCAGTTTGGCGGACCCTCAGAAAAATGGACATAATACTACTTGAGGACCCAGATATACTGCTGGTGGGCATATACCCAGATGATGCTTCAATCTATAATAAGGACACATGCTCCACTATGTTCATAGCAGCCATCTTTATAATAGCCAGAAGCTGGAAACAACCCAGATGTCCCTCATCAGAGGAATGGATACAGAAAATGTGGTACATTTACACAATGAAATACTACTCAGCTATTAAAAGCAATGACTTCATGAAATTCGCAGGCAAATTCATGGAACTTGAAAATATCATCCTGAGTGAGGTAACTCAGTCACAAAAGAACGAACATGGTATGTACTCACTGATAAGCGCATATTAGCCCAAAATTTGGGAACACCCATGAGTCAATTCACAGCAACTGTTGGACTGAGTGTGAGGTCCCAGATGGAGGAGTAAAAGGGACTGAAAGAGGTGAGGGAGTTTGCAGCCCCATGGAGGGAGCAACAGTGTCAACTGGTCAGGCCCCCAGGTACTCCCAGAGACTGGACCACCAACCAAAGAATGCATATGGAGGTCACCTGGTGGCAGAGGAGGGCCTTGTTGGCCATCAGTGGGAAGAGAGGCCCTTGGGTCTGAGAGTGTTAGATGCTCCAGTGTAGGGGAATTTAGGGAGGGAAGAAGGGAGTAGGTGGGTGAGTAGGAGAATACCTTCATAGTGGCAGGGGGAGGTGTATGGTATAGGGAGTTTCCAAAGGGGAGACCTGGAAAGGGGAAAACATTTGAAATGTAAATAAAGTATCAAAATTTAAAAAAAAAAAAAAAGAAAATGAAATATATATATATGATTATAAAATACATAAACATTTTCAAAACCCACCATGCCATGTTCAAGCAAATCAGTAAAATATATCATAATAGCTCCAGCTGAGCTCATCGTTTCCTCTTTCTCATCAATACTTGAGTCACAATAACTTAAAACATGCATTATAGTTAGTGACTCACATAACTACTTCACCTACCAGACTGCATCAAGCACAAGAATTACCTACTAGGTTTTCGTTCCCCCGGATCTAACAGAGGCCTGGTATTTTATAGACTGTTTATTTGCAAAAGAATTGATGAATAAAGGCAACTTTACATGAATATCCAGTTTTATATGTATTAACTTAATTTATGGTGCATGAAATTTTATTAAATGTATATAATGTATTCTTGTTACTCTCATTCCCTACCTCCTTTATTCTAGTATCTTCCTCATACTCCTGAAGCTACCCCCTACAGGTTCCTTTCTCACGTTCATATCTTTTTGCTTGGTCTTGTGACCCACTGAGCTTAACCAGGGCTGTCTGCACAAAGCTCCTCCTGTAGCACCTTACCTATCCTCCAAGGTTTAGATGAGATTCAGTGACAAAGAATTGCCTTAGATTTTTGGCAAATGTGTATAAACTCACACACACACATTAATGGTATATATTTATATATAATATATATTTACATATATCAACATTAATTATATATAAAACATTAACTATTAACTATGCATATATTTGTATATATTTACATTCTTCTAAATATATATTTTATATTTCTTATACATTATATATCTATTAAGATAGATTATTATAGATAATATTTCTAATATATTTATTATATTTTTATATAATATATAATTTCTATGTTTTTATACTATATTTTATATAATATTTCTGTATTTTCAGATTATATACTATTATATATCTAAATATAATTTATATATTATATTTATATAATTACATGTTTATAATATAATATATATATATAAAAAATGAGACTTGCCTTTAGAGATACACTAACTGGGTTGTTCTGCTTCTGTAACACATGGGTATTATTTCAGTAACTAATTTCTAAGTAAACTGCTAAATTACATAAATCATAAGAGATCTCCTGGGCTCTCGAATTTTGGGGACTTAATTCATAGTATTGTTCCTGGAAGAGTTAACTATCTTTGAATGACTAAGAAGTTTTCTAGTTATATTGACCGTTTCTTCATAACAATGAGGTCTAGAACAGGAAATGTCCTATTTTAATGTCCCTTATATTCCTGAATTAGTTTCAAGAAATCATTGTACATTTAATGAAGAACTGTTAATTATGTGGTAAGAATTGTGGTTTTCCTCTCAACTATATCAAGTAATGAACTTAATTAAGAATGGTACAGAGGCCTGCTTCTTAGGAGGACATTACAAACTATGTTGAGTTTAATGAGCTACGAATCTGTTCCATGAAGTCACACTATCACAGAATCACCAACCAAATTAAATTTCAAACAGGTCTGAAACATAATCACTCAGGGTAAGTTTCATGAGGCTTAATGTCTCCAGAGCTGTTTAATTATGAACCTCCAGTACACTCATAATTACAATGAATTTTAACTTGGCAGCAATACTGGCACTGATTTTATTTTTAATTTATCACCACAATATTGTGGCAGGAATTTTCATACATATTCATATTTCCTGAACATATATCTTGGTAGTGTGTATACCATATGTTCTCTGCAGGGTTTCTGTTGGCTACACTCCATATTCATGACTTCACTTGACATACATAATACTATGTATAGGACTAACCATTGTCTGTATTTTAAAGATAGAAAATTAAAAACAAGGCTAGAGAGGTTAGGGAACTTGTTCAAGTTCCAATACAAAAGCTGGAGAACCAGAATTTGAATTTATGACTTGTGTCATAACTAGAGCACATGCTGTGTCTCTAGCTGGAACTCTCTTGCTTCATCACTGTATACACAATACTGTAGTCAGGAAGCACTAAGTGTTGAATACTACCTGACTGAATACATGGTGGATAGAAATTTGTAAAATAAAGACATATGACAATATGGAAATTCTGAGAAAAATGTGGGAGACACATATACATATAGAGAAATATAGATGATAGATGATAGAGAGATAAATGATAGATATAAATAGGTATAGATGATGATATAGATTAGATAGATAGATATAGATAGATGATACATAGCTATAGATGGTATAGCTATGTATCCAATTCATAACTGATAAAACCAAGCCAGAAAAAGCAACAGAGCTAAGTGCAAACATGAAGAGAAGGTCTGTGTCACAGCAGGTCTTTGGTTCCCACTATCAATTCTGTCTCATCTTCTCTTACGCCCCTCTAGCAAGAAGAAACCACAAAACAAGGCCAGGAAACACTGTCAGCACAACACTGATGAGGTCAGGATTTAGTAATGGCATATATTCTTCCTTTTGGTGAAAGAATCTAGCAAACATGTAGTTTGGTCCTCCACTGTTAAACATGAATGATAGAAGTTTATCATTTGACTGTGTCAAGCAACATAGGAGATAACACGGTGGCCTCATATTACAGTTTACCTTCAGAACAGATCACCCAGCACCTCTCCACTCTGCCTACTGCAAGAACAGGGCCTCCTGATGTGACAAGTTCATGCCACCACTACCACATTCTACAGAGTCACCCTTTTCCACAAGCCAATTTTTAAAGCAAAAATAACTCCCTGCTCACTTTTTTAAATCACTTGTGAGTCTCACCTAACAAGGAAAGTTATAGCTTTGTGGATGGTACCACAGGTAGTAATAACGGGAGATAACCAGCTATAAATACTCTTTTCCATTCTAGGCATTTTGCATTTACTTCATACATGCATAACGACAATATTTGCTTTGCATTTGAAATTGGAAACATATATGTGATAACAATAACTATAAATCAGAGATGATTAATGCTGCTTCCAAGAAAGCAAAAGCGGTACTTGTCCTTACTCCCCCCCACTAACTGAACTAAAATGCCAGCACACTACTCACAGAAGGCTGAAGCCTGGAAGAAGACAGCAAGGAAAGAGGCCTGGAGACGTGCAAAATAACAGAGAACATGTTGTGTTTTTATCTCACATGTCCAGGCTAAATACCAGAGAAGTCAATAACCCAGAAATGTCATGGTCTAACAATAAATGTGTCCAAGAAACATCTGCTCTCTCAAACTAGGGTAGGGACAGTCCAGGACAAAAAAGGGGAAACATTTGAAGAAAAAAATATGTTATTAACCATTTTTATCCCATGAAAACACCACAGACTTCAGAGAGCATGTCCAGCTGCCCTGCCAGCACAGCAAAGGCCAAGAGGAGACAGACCCATGCCAGTCTGTGAGGAAGCATTCATTTCACTCCCTTCTTGGAGCAACACTGAAGACAACTACGGTTGAGAACTGTAACTTCCATTCTGAATGCCTCCCTAAGCCATTGTCAGTGAAACGATGCTGGCAGCCCACAATCAGGCAATATAGTCTTTGTGCTAGAGAGTTCACAGAAGCTCACTGAGAGTTAGGACCTCCACCATGCTCAGCAGTAAGTGCCACATGCCTGTAGCATCAGTGCTGGGGCCACATCACAAGGATATCAAAAAGGATCCAGGTGGAGATCAGAGCTCCAGCCCAACTCCACAGTAGCCAAAGGCTATTCTTCCTAGATACTAGCAGAGCCGAGTAGAAAACCTGGATGGACTCCCACATCACAGAAACAGAACTTGCCCCAGTAATGGGAGCAAGACCTCAGTGGACTTCCTCCAACTCAACGTGACACCCAATTTCAGATTTCAAGTGAAAAATCCTCAAATCAGGAACTATCAGTTTCTTAAGCTGAAAAAGAGAGAGAGAGAGAGAGAGAGAGAGAGAGAGAGAGAGAGAGAGAAGACAATCAAAAGAAGCCAAGAATAGAATACAGTAAGAAATAAGAATTGAAGACAATAGTTTTAAACATATATTAAATATATATTAATTATATGTAGTAATGAGTTTCGTTGTTTCTTTATTTTGATCATGTTCCTTGTCCCTCTTCCACTGGTCTTTCCAATTAGTCTGCTTTTGCTTGTGTGCCTTTGTGATTTTCTGGTTTGTTTGTTTGTGGGTGTCCTGGGAGTTTTAAGAAAATTGTATACAGGAGGTTGGTTGGTTGGAGGGTTATTTACATGCTAGGAAATGCCTCTCCCTCTCCCAACAACCATTAACTGGAAACAGATCCTCCAGGAAGAAGGCCCTTCCCGTAGCTGCCATTAACTCCCTATAAATGCTTATCATGAGTGTCCCACCTCCATGACAGGACCATTACAGGCCTGATCTTGTGCAGGTAATCACAGCTTCTGTGAGATCGAGTCCAGCGGTATCTCCAGAACGTGGTGTGCCGCTACACACTTCTCCATCCTCAGTGCATATATTCTTTCTTTATCCAACATGTTTTCTGAGCCTTGGGTGGGGAAGGAATCATAGAAATGTCTCCTTTAAGGCACAGCATTCAGCTGTCATTTTGTCTCAGCCCTTTCGCCAGCTATGAATATCTGGATATTGCTGCCCACTGCAAAATCAAGTTTCTCTGGCCAAAGCTGAAAGCAGCACTGATATATGTGCATAAACATCATTATTTAGAAGGCAATTTGACAAGCACATCATGTCTACTTAGCAAAACAGCAGCCGTGGTAAAGCAAGGATTTCTTTTGAGCAGAGCAGTAGCATTGATCACCTCTGAAATTATGCTCTTTGTAAAAACCTTTTCCCACACTGAGAAACCAAGGTTCTTTCTTTATGGGAGTGGAGGATAATAATATACTTTGCAAATATAAAAATATCATTTATCTATATGTATGATAAATGCAAATATACATGGTAAACCAGGTGTGGATGGTTATGCCACAAACCCACACTCAGGAGACTGCAGCCACAGCTCAAGGTCACCCCGTGCTATGCAGTCATTTCCAGACTAGCCTGAGCTACAGAATAAAACAGAATAGTAGAATATCACTCCTTTACACCATACAATTAAGTATCAAAGACAGGTAGTGATTTCAGAGAATACCGCAATAAATGGTACACTATACAATACTACTTCCTATTGTTATATAGCGGGTTTTGAAGTGTTTCCTCCTGGAGAGAAGAGACAGTACCTTAGACTCAAGAAGGAAATGAGACACACAAAGTCCATGGTACAGACTTATAAGGAAATAGGGTGTGGAGGTGCATATAATGTAAAATCCAGCACTCAGATGGAAACAGGAGTGTCAGAAGTTCAAGGTCATCCTTGATTCAAAGTTTCCCTTGGTAACATAAAAGGCCATAGTCAGCCTGTAATACATGAAACCCTGTCTCAAAAAATAGTAGTAAAAGAATATAAAAATAAACAATTGCCAGGTAGAGAAGTTCTTTGAGGCTTTTGAGGCTTTACCAAGAAGTGCTAGGCTCTATGGTAGTACAGACACTTTGAGTCAGCCATGCTGTTGGAAGGAACCAAAGTATACTCACTGGTTCACTAAGCTGGACTTGGGGAGAATTGTTCTGCTGGCCCACTGTCAGTACCTTGCAATGCCTGTGGTGAATACACATTTCTGGTAGCTCATTTTCTTGTCATTGTGAGCTTGAAGCAACTTAAGAGAGGAAGAATTGTTTGTGTGTCAAAAAAAAAAAAAAAAAAGACTACTGCTTGAGATACATTCAGAGTCTAATTGTTTCCGAGCTGGCAAAGAGGCCTTGCAGAAAGGGCAGTAGTTACTATGCCTCAGAGAAGAGTTGATATCATAAAGAAATAAAGAGATATCATAAAGAAACTTAACGGATGGCAAAGATCCAGAACATAAGAACTTCTTTAAAAAAAAAAAAAAACAGGCCTGAAGAAGAGACTGAGCTTCGGGTTCCCAAATCTCCTTCTGCTTTGCCCTGGGGCTTTTTTCTCTTCTCTGTGCCTTCCTGCATGTATTTCCTTACATAAAAGCCTTTCTTTAATGGGAACAAAATGATCCAGACCAATTTTTGCTGCTTAAATATTCTTGCATGTGTGATCTTCAACCTAATGGGAATGAGTCTTACTCTGTGAACTGAAGTTTGCAAGAAATTCTACACAAGCTTGTTTTCCAATGACAGCACACAGTCTGTTTTGAGCTGTTTTTCCACAAAACTGCTATATGGAAAACCACGCCATCCTCCCCTGGGCATATGTCAAAAGTCCTAGGAGAAAGGTATTAGCCCATTACAAAGACCCTTCAGCTCATTTAACCATGTGAGTTCAGGAATGCCGACTGTCCTATTATGTGTCTCCTTGAGTTAACATAGCCTCAGCTGCTGTGTGTCTGGTGATTGCCCCTCCCCACAACATAGTGCCTCACCAGTCCTCCTTAGACACACACCTGGGCGCTGCTGGCCAGGACACACAGAGCATATAGCTCACAGCCTCTTATTCTGCCTCTCAAAAGATAAAAGGAATCACTCAAATCTAGAAAAAACAACTCCCTTCATGTTTCTACCATGCAAGGCATTTCCTCTACACTTTGGTGTCCTCTGGAATCCCTCTATATTGACATCAAGAGCTGAAGACTTGGAAAGACTCTACTTCAGATTCCTCATAAGTTCCCTTGGGTAATGGATGCAATTCGAACCAAAAAAAAAAAAAAAAAAAGGAAAAGAAAGAAATATGTGGAGGAAAAAATAGTATGCAATGTGGTATATAAACCTTTGTCTTTCTATTAAGAAAATTACTTCTAATACAGATCTTCTATAGAAGAATTTTAATCCAACAACATGGCTGCTATGGCAAGGAGGTCACATCCAAAGACCTAGGTCTTTGTGATTCAGTAGGAATGCAGACCTTTAATCCCTCTGGCTGAAATACTGACATGCCCTTAGTATACATCTTTAAGGTAAAATTAGTTTATAGAAGAAAGCAGCCATGTTTGAATGTGATGCCTAATTAAAGGGAAGACAAAATGATGAATCAGAGAAAGTTGACAGAACGACTCAGAGATGGGATATGCCCAACTCTCATGAGAACAGCACAGGAAAAAGAAGCTATTTAAGAGCAGCACAGGGAGAGAAAGAGGCAGTCAGTTGGGAGTCAGTGCAGTGAGTGCAGTACAGTGGAGTGAGTTCATGCAGTTCAGTGCAGGTCAGCAGAGGCATTTGAAGCCAACGAATAAGAAACAGCCAGATTAGAACAAATGGCCAGAGTTAGTTTAAGGCCAGGCAGAGCAATTCAATGAGAAGCTGAGAGACATCTGATTGAGACAACTTGTAGAGGAGTTTGAGCCAGAACAGCAGAGTTAAACCAGCCAGTCAGAGTTCAGAAACCACTAGAAAGGATGGGTTTATTCAGCAGTAAGCCTCTGAGAGGACAATTGCATCTGGCAAATAAAAGATACTTTTATAGTCTTCTCTCCAAACAAAAGATCGTAATTCTTACATTCAGCATACCCTTGTCTTTATTTAAAAGACTAATATAATGTCCATCAGGAGTCTTTTACTTAATTTTATAAAGAATATTTCATCTAGGCCAGGCATGTTAATACACACCTTTAATGCTAGCACTTAGGAAGCAAAGGCAGGCAGATCTCTGTGAATCCATAGCCAACGTTATATATACAGCAAGTTCCAGGCAAGCCAGAGTTACATAGTGAGAACCTGCCTTAAAAAGATATTTTTCTTGGATATTTTCTTTATTTACATTTCAAATGTTTTCCCCTTTCCAGATCTCCCCTTTGGAAATCCCCTATCCATTACACCTCCCCCTGTCTCTGTGAGGGTGCTCCCCCACCTACCCACCCACACCCATCTTCCTGCCCTGGCATTCCCCTACACTGGGGCTCTAACACCTTCAGGCCCAAGGGCCTTTCTTACCACTGATGCCCAACAAGGCCATCCTCTGCCACATATTCAGTCGGTGCCTTGGGTCCCTCCGTGTGTATTCTTTCGTTGGTAGTCTATTCCCCGGGAGCTCAGGGGGAAGGGAAGGTCTGGCCTGATGACACTATTGCTCCCTCCATGGGACTGCAAACTCCTTGAGCTCCTTTGGTCCCTTGTTCAACTCCTCCATCGGAGACCCCTGCCCTCAGTCCAATGGTTGGCTACAAGCATCCACCTCTGTATTTGGAGAGTTCTGGCAAAGCCTCTCAGGAGAAAGCTCTATCAGGCTTCCATCAGCAGACACTTCCCAGCGTCCACAATAGCATCCAGGTTTGGTGGCTATATATGGGACGGATCTCCAGGTGGGGCAGTGTCTGGATGGCCTTTCCTTCAGACTCTGATCCACACTTTGTTTCCATATTTCCTCCTGTGAGTATTTTGTTCAACCTTCTAAGAAACACTGAAGCATCCACTTTTTGGTCTTCCTTCTTCTTAGGCTTCATATGATCTATAAATTGAATCATGTATATTTAGAACTTTTGGGCTAATATCCACTTATAACTGAGTACATACCGTGTTTGTTCTTTTCTGACTGAGTTATCTCACTCAGGATGATATTTTCAAGTTCCATCCATTTGCCTGCAAATTTCATTAAGTCATTGTTTTTAATAGCTAAATAATATTCCATTGTGTAAATGTACCACATTTTCTGTATTCATTCCTCTGTTGAAGGACATCTGGGTTATTTCCAGCTTCTGGCTATTATAAACACAGCTGCTATGAACATAGTGGAGCATGTGTCCTTATTACATCTTGGAGCATCTTCTGGGTATGTGCCTCAGGTAGTATTATGTCCAGTTTTCAGAGGAACCAACAGACTGATTTCCAGAGTGGTTGTAATCCCACAAGCAATGGAGGAGTGTTCCTCTTTCTCCACATCCTCACCAGCATCTGCTGTCACCTGAGTTTTTTGATCTTAGCCATTCTGACTGGTGTGAGGTGGAATCTCAGACTTGTTTTGATTTGCATTTCCCTGATGACTAAGAATGTTGATCATTTCTTTAGGTGCTTCCCAGCCCTTCGAGTTTCCTCAGTTGAGAATTCTCTGTTTAGCTCTATTTCCCATTTTTAAAATAGGGTTATTTGGTTCTCTGGAATCTAACTTCTTGAGTTTTTTTTTTTTTCTTTTTCATTTTTTTTTAATTGGATAATTATTTTATTTACATTTCAAATGTTTTCCCCTTCCCAGGTCTCCCCTTGAGAAACCCCTATCCAGAGGAGAAAGCTACCCTCCAAGGAATGTGGAAAAGCCATGAGTGGGGTTAATGGAGCACCACTGCTCAGTAGGAACCACCCAGAATCCTCGGGACACAGGGACTAAGGAACAGCCAGGGGAAGGAGTCTTCCAGTTTCCATCTGTAGCTGGAGACCTCTGCCTGGGCCACCAGGGCTCCATAGCCAAATAGTGCCTGGAGAAAGATAGACTCCCAGGAGTGTGGACAAGCCATTCTGCTCAGAGGGACCCACCTGAAATTCTAGTACACAGTGACTGAGGAGTGGTGTTCTGGTTTCTTTTGACAGCCGGGGAGCTGATCCTGTGACACAGGGCTCCATACTCAAACAGTACCAGGAGAGAGCTGGTCTCCCAGGAGTGCCAACACACCTTCAAGCACAGGCAAGATCACCACTTCTTTTCAAATTCACTGGATCAAGAGGGACCTTAACAGAACCATCAGGACATAGGAACCAAAGGACAGCTGGGACAAAATCCTTCTGGTTTCTGTCTGCACCCCAGAGCTGACCCTGTGCCACAGCTCTCCAAACCCAAATTCCTCTCAGAAAGAGCTGGCCTTCAAGGAGTATTGACACAGAGCTTGCAGGAAGGACAAGCCACAACCAGAGAGAGTAAGACCAGCCAACACCAGAGTTAACCAGATGGCAAAAGGCAAGGGCAAGAACATAAGGAACAGAAACCAAGGCTACTTGGCATGATAATAACCCAGCTCTCCCACCAAAGCAAGCCCTGGATACCCCAACACACCAGAAAAGCAAGATTCAGGTTTAAAATCATTTCTCATGATGATGGTAGAAGACTTTAAGAAGGAAATAAATAACTCCCTTAAAGAAATACAAGAGAACGCAGGTAAACAACTAGAAGCTATCAAGGATACAATGAGAAGACAGAACCTAAGGATAACAGGTATAGAAGAGAGTGAAGATTCTCAAATTAAAGGACCAGTAAATATCTTCAACAAAATTATAGAAGAAAACTTCCCTAACCTAATGAAAGAGATGAACATAAACATACAAGAAGCCTACCAAACTCCAAATAGATTGAACCAAAAAAGAAATTTGTCCCATCACATTATAGTGAAAACACCAAATACACAAAACAAGGAAAGAATATTAAAAGAAGTAAGAGAAAAAAGTCAAGTAACATATAAAGGCAGACCTATCAGAATTACACCAGACTTCTCACAAGAGACTAGGAAAGCTAGAAGATCCTGAGCAGAACTCATACAGACCCTAAGAGAAGATAACTGCCAGCCCAGGTCGCAATACCCAGCAAAATTCTCAATTACCATAGATGGTGAAACCAAAATATTCCATAACAAGACCAAATTTATATAATATCTTTCCACAAACCCAGCCCTACAAAAGATAATAGATGGAAAACCTCAACTCAAGGAGGGAAACTACACAACAGAAAAAGCAAGAAAGTAATCTTTCAACAAACTTAGAAGAAGATAGCCATAAAAACATTTAAAAAAATCAAAAATAACAGGAACCAACAATCACTATTCCTTAATATCTTTTAATATCAATGTACTCAATTCCCCAATAAAAAGACATAGACTGACAGACTGGATATATAAACAGGAACCAGCATTTTGCTGCATTCAAGAAATGCACCTCTGTGATAAAGACAAACACTACCTCAGAGTAACGGCTGGAAAACAATTTTGCAGGCAAATGGTCCCAAGAAACAGGCTGGAGTAGCCATTCTAATATTGGATAAAATCAACTTTCAACCAAAAGTCATGAAAAAAGATAAGGAAGGACACTTCATAGTCATCAAAGGAAAAATCTACCAGAAGAACTCTCAATTCTGAACATCTATGCTCCAAATGCAAGGGTACCCACATTCATAAAAGAAAATTTGCTAAAGCTCAAAACACACATTGTGCCTCACAGCATAATAGTAGGATACTTGAATACCCCGTTATCACAAAAAGACAGATCTTGGAAAAACAAGCTAAACAGAGACACAGTGAAACTAACAGATGTTATGAACCAAATGGATTTAACAGATATCTATAGAACATTTCATGCTAAATAAAAGGATATACCTTCTTCTCAGCACCTCATGGTACCATCTCCAAAACTGACCATATAAATGGTCACATAATGAACCTCAACAGATATAAGAAGATTGAAATAATCCCATGCCTCCTATCAGATCACTAGGGATTAAGGCGGGTCTTCAATGGCAACGACAACAACAGAAAGCCCACATACACATGGAAGCTGAACAATGCTTTACTCAATGATAACTTGGTCGAGGATAAAATAAAGAAAGAAATTAAAGACTTCCTAGAACTTAATGAAAATGAAAGTACAACATACTCAGACTTATGGCACAATGAAAGCAGTGTTAAGAGGAAAACTCATACCTTTGAGTGCCTCCAAAAAGAAACTGGAGAAAGCATACACTAGCAGCTTAACAGCAAACCTGAAAGCTCTAGAACAAAAAGAAGCTATTAAACCCAAAAGGAGTAGAAGGCAGGAAATAATAAAACTCAGGGCTAAAATCAACCAAATAGAAAGAAAAAGAACTGTGTGAAGAATCAACAAAACCAGGACCTGGTTCTTTAAGAAAATCAACAAGATAGATAAACCCTTAGCCATACTAACCAGAGGGCACAGAGACATTATGCAAATTAACAAAATCAAAAATGAAAAGGGAGATATAACAACAAAATTTGGGGAAATTCAAAAAAAAATCAGATCCTACTACAAAAGGCTATACTCAACAACACTGCAAAATCTGGATGAAATGGACAATTTTCTAGACAGATACCAAATACCAAAGTTAAGTCAGGATCAGATAAACCATCTAAACAGTCATATAACCCCTAAAGAAATAGAAGCACGCATTAAAAGTCTCCCAACCAAGAAAAGCCCAGGACCAGATGAGTTTAGTGCAGACTTCTATCAGACCTTAAAAGAAGAACTAATACCAATACTCTTCAAACTTTTCCACAAAATAGAAACAGAAGGAACACTACCCAATTCCTTCCATGAGGCAACAGTTACACTGATACCAAAACCTCACAAAGACCCAACAAAAAGAGAAAACTTCAGACCAATTTCCATTATGAATAGCAATGCAAAAATGCTCAATAAAATTCTCGCAAACCGGATCCAAGAACACATCAAAACGATCATTCATCATGATCAAGTAGGCTTCATCCCAGGGATGCAGGAATGGTTCAATACCCGGAAATCCAACAATGTAATCCACTACATAAACAAACTCAAAGAAAAAAAACCACATGGTCATTTCATTAGATGCTGGAAAACATTTGACAAAATTCAACATCCCTTCAGGATAAAAGTCTTGTAATATTCAGGAATTCAAGGCCCATACCTAAACATAGTAAAAGCAATATACAGCAAACCAGTAGCCAACATCAAAATAAATGGAGAGAAACTCAAAGCAATCCCACTAAAATCAGGGACTAGACAAGGCTGCCCTCTTTCTCCCTATGTATTCAATATAGTACTTGAAGTTCTATCTAGAGAAATTAGACAACAAAGGGATGTCAAAGGGATAAAAATTGGAAAGGAAGAAATCAGAATATGACTATTTGCAGATGAAATGATCATATACTTAAGTGACCCAGAAAACTCCACCAGAGAACTGCTGCATCTGATAAACAACTTCAGCAAAGTGGCCGGATATTAAATTAACTCAAACAAATCAGTAGCCTTCCTATACTCGAAGGATAAACAGGCTGAGAAAGAAATTAGGGAAATCATACCCATCACAATTGTCACAAACAATATAAAGTATCTTGGTGTGACTCTAACCAAACAAGTGAAAGATCTGTATGACAAGACCTTCAAGTCTCTAAAGAAAGAAATCGAAGAAGACCTCAGAAGATGGAAAAATCTCCCATGCTCAATCGGTCGGCAGGATTAATATAGTGAAAATGGCCATCCTGCCAAATGCAATCTACAGATTCAATGCAATCCCCATCAAAATTCCAACTCAATTCTTCATAGATTTAGAAAGAACAATTCTCATATTCATTTGGAACAACAAAAAACCCAGGATAGCAAAAGCTATTCTCAACAACAAAAGAACTTCTGGTAAAATCAGCATCCCTGATCTCAAGCTGTACTACAGAGCAGTTGTGATAAAAACTGCATGGTATTGGTACAGTGACAGGCAGGTAGATCAATGGAATAGAATTGAGGACACAGAAATGAACCCACACACATATGGTCACTTGATTTTCGACAAAGGAGCTAAAACCACTCAGTGGAAAAAAGACAGCATTTTCAACAAATGGTGATGGTTCAACTGGCGGTCTACATGTAGAAGAATGCAAATTGATCCATTCCTATCTCCCTGTACAAAGCTCAAGTCCAAGTGGATCAGGGACCTCCACATAAAACTGGATACAATGAAGCTAATAGAAGAGAAAGTGGAGGAAAGTCTCGAACACATTGGTACAGTGGAAAAGTTCCTGAACAGAACACCAATGGCTTATGCTCTAAGATCAAGAATCAACAAATGGGACCTCATGAAATTGCAAAGCTTTTTTCTGTAAGGCAAAGGACACTGTCAATAGGACAAAAAGGCAACCAACAGATTGGGAAAAGATCTTTACCAGTCCTATGTCAGATAGAGGGCTAATATCCAAAATATACAAAGAACTCAAGAAGTTAGACTCCAGAAAACCAAATAACCCTATCAAAAAATGGGGAACAGAGCTAAACAGAGAATTCTCAATGGAGGAAATTTGTAGGGCTGAGAAGCACCTAAAGAAATGTTCAAAATCCTTAGTCATCAGGGAAATGCAAACCAAAATGACCCTGAGATTCCACCTCACACCAGTCAGAATGGCCAAGATCAAAAACTCAGGTGACAGCAGATGCTGGTGAGGATGTGGAGAAAGAGGAACACTCCTCCATTGCTTGTGGGATTGCAAGCTGGTACAACCACTCTGGAAGTCAGTTTGGCGGACCCTCAGAAAAATGAACCTAATACTACTTGAGGACCCAGATATACCACTCGTGGGCATATGCCCAGAAGATGCTCCAACATGTAATAAAGACACATGCTCCACTGTGTTCATACCAGCCATATTTATAATAGCCAGAAGCTGGAAACAATCCAGATGTCCCTCAGCAGAGGAATGGATACAGAAAATATGGCACATTTACACAATGGAATACTACTCAGCTATTAAAAACAATGACTTCATGGAATTCGCAGGCAAATGGATGGAACTTGAAAATATCATCCTGAGCGAGGTAAACTCAGTCACAAAAGAATGAACATGGTATGTACTCACTGATAAGTGGATATTAGCCCAAAAGTTCGGAATACTCAAGTTTCACTTCACAGTGACCATTGAATTGAGTGTGAGGTCCCAGATGGAGGAGCTGGAGAAGGGACTGAAGGAGCTAAGGGAGTTTGCAGCCCCATGGAAGGAGCAACAGTGTCAACTGGCCTGACCCCCCAGTGCTCCTGGAGACTGGGCCACCAACCAAAGAATACACATGGAGGGACCCATGGCTTGGACCACATATGTGGCAGAGGAGGGCCTTGTTGACCATCAGTGGGAGGAGAAGCCCTTGGGTCTGAGGGTGTTAGAGGCCCCAGTATAGGGGAATGCCAAGGTGGGAAGAAGGGAGTGAGTGTGCAGGTGGATTGGTGGGTGGAGGAATACGTTCATAGAGGCAGCGGGAGGGGGCAGGGGATAGGGGGTTTCCAAAGTGGAGACCTGGAAAGGGGGAAACATTTGAAATGTAAATAAAGTATCAAAAAAAAAAAAAAGAAAAAGAAAGAAAAGAAATGCTTTAAATTCTTCTCAGCATGTGGTGTTTGTTTTAGATGCAATCAGCATAACTTTACTTATAGATTCTATGAGATGAAGATCAGAACCAGAATAAGTTGTCTTATTGAAATGGGAAACTGATTCTAGAGTTTAAAAGACTCTTTGAAAGAACATTAAAGAACAAAGTTGAAGAACTGCCATTACCTAACTTCAAGACATCTGTTTATTCCTAGAGCACTCCAAACAGGGAGCTACTGGTGAAGGAATGACAGACAGACATGTGGATGAGAATGGAGGGAACAAAAACAGGCCCTCACCACAAGATTAGATGAGTTTTGATGGAGGAGCAAAGGCCATGTGTCTTTTCAGGAAGCAAGTACACCTAGACTTGACAAGTAAATGTTTTAAGAAGTCTAGGCAGACTTTACACTCTTCACAAGGAGTAACTTGAAGTGGACAAAAAGGCTAAATATAATGTTTAAAAAGGAGAATCTCAGAAGATCGGCTTCACATTCATCTACAGAAACATGGGTTTACCAATAACCTTCACATGATATCATAGGCATAACACACGAAAGACACAATCAATGAGAGGATTTTGTTACAAATAAAAACTTTCACTCCAGGGTGGGGGTAATACAAAAAAAAGAAACCCCTATCCAATCCCTCCTCCCCCTTCCTCTATGAGGGTCCTCCTCTACCCACCCACGCTGGTCCTCCTGCCCTAGCATTACCCTACACTGCAGCATCCTCAGGACCAAGGTCCTCTCCTCCCACTGATGTCCAGCAAGGCCATCCTCTGCTACATATGTGATCAGCACCAGGGGTGGCTCTATGTGTATTCTTTGGTGGGTGGTCCAGTACCCCAGATCTCCAGGGGTTATGGACTGTTGACACTGTTGCTCCCTCCATGGGGCTACAAACCCCTTCAGCTCCTTCAGATTTTTTCCTAATCTGTTGGTTGCTGTTTTGTCCTATTGACAGTGTCCTTTGTCTTACAGAAGCTTTGCAATTTCATGAGGTCCCATTTGTCAACTCTTGATCTTAGAGCATAAGTTCAGGAACTTTCCCCCCTGTACCCAGGTGTTCGAGACTTTTCCCCACTTTCTCTTTTATTAGATTCAGTGTGTCTGGTTTAATGTGGAGGTCCTTGATCCACTTAGACTTGAGCTTTGTACAGGGAGATAAGAATGGATCTATTTCTGTTCTTCTACATGTTGACTTCCAATTCAACCAACACCATTTATTGAAAATGCTTTTGTCCACTGGATGGTTTTAGCTCCTTTGCAAAGATCAGGTGACCATAGGTGTGTGGGTTCGTTTCTGGATCTTCAATTCTATTCCACTGATCTACCTCCCTGTCACTGTACCAATACCACTCAGTTTTTACAACTATTGCTCTTTAGTACAGCTTGAGGTCAGGGATGCTGATTCCCCCAGAAGTTCTTTTGTTGTTGAGAATAGTTTTTGCTATCCTGGGTTTTTTGTTATTCCAGATGAATTTGAGAATTGCTCTTTCTAAGTCTATGAAGAACTGAGTTGGAATTTTGATGGGGATTGCATTGAATGTGTAGACTGCTTTTGGCAGGATGGCCATTTTTACTATATTAATCCTGCCAATCCATGAGCATGGGAGATCTTTCCATCTTCTGAGGTTTTCTTCTATTTCTTTCTTCAAAGACTTGAAGTTCTTGTCATACAGATCTTTCACTTGTTTGGTTAGATTCACACCAAGATACTTTATATTGTTTATAATTATTGAGAAGTGTGTCATTTCCCTAATTTCTTTTTCAGCCTGTTTATCATTTAAGGATAGGAAGGCTATGGATTTGTTTGGGTTAATTTTACATCCAGCCACTTTGCTGAAATTGTTTATCAGTTGTAGGAGTTCTCTGCTGGAGTTATGGTTGTTACTTAAGTATACTAGCGTCTGCAAATTGTGATATTTCGACTTCTTACTTTCCAATTTGTATCCCTTTGACCTCCTATTGTTGTCTAATTGCTTTAGCTAGAAATTCAAGTACTATATTGAATAGATAGGGAGAGAGAGGTCAGCCTTGTCTAGTCCCTGATTTTAATGGGATTGATTCAAGTTTCTCTCCATTTAGTGTGATGTTAACCTACTGGATTGCTGTATATTGCTTTTACCCTGTTTAGGTATGGGCCTTGAATTCCTGATCTTTCCAAGACTTTTATCATGAAGGGATGTTGAATTTTGTCAAAGTCTTTTTGAGCATCTAATGAAATGACCATGTGGGCTTTTTTTTTCCAGTTTGTTTATGTAGTGGATTACATTGATGGATTTCCATATGTTGAACCATCCCTACATCCCTAGGATGAAGCCTACTCGATAATGGTGAATGATCATTTTGATGTGTTCTTGGATTCAGTTGTGATAATTTTATTGAGTATTTTGCATTGATATTCATAAGGAAAATCAGTCTGAAGTTCTCTTTCTTTGTTGAGTCTTTCTGTGGTTTTGGTATCAGTGTAACTGTGGCTTCATAGAACAAATTGAGTAGTGTTCCTTCTGTTTCTATTTTGTAGAATAGTTTGAAGAGTATTGGTATTATGTCTTCATTGAAGGTCTGATAGAATTCTGCACTAAACCCATCTGGTCCTTGGCTTTTTTGGTTGGGAGACGTTTAATGACTACTTCTATCTCTTTAGGGGTTATGGGACTATTTAGATGGTGTATCTGATCCTGATTTAACTTTGGTATTTGGTATCCATCTAGAAAATTGTCCGTTTCTTGAATTTCCTCAGTTTCTGTTGTTATGTCTCCCTTTTCATTTCTGATTTTGTTAATTTCTATACAGTCTCTGTGCCCTCTGGTTAGTATGGCTAAGGGTTTATCTATCTTGTTGATTTTCTCAAAGGACCAGGTCCTTGTTTTGTTGATTCTTTGTATAGTTCTTTTTCTTTCTATTTGGTTGATTTCAGGCCTGAGTTTATTATTTCCTTCCTTCTACTCCTCTTAGGTGTATTAGCTTTTTTTTGTTCTAGAGCTTTCAGGTGTGCTGTTAAGCTGCTAGTGTATGCTCTCTCCAGTTTCTTTTTGGAGACACTCAGAGCTGTGAGTTTTCCTCTTAACACTGCTTTCATTGTGTCCCATAAGTTTGAGTATGTTGTACCTTCATTTTCATTACATTCTAAAAAGTCTTTAATTTCTTTCTTTATTTCTTCCTTGACTAAATTATCATTGAGTAAAGCATTGTTCAGCTTCCATGTGTATGTGGGCTTTCTGGGTTTTTCTGTTGCTATTGAAGACCAGCCTTAAACTATAATAGTTTGATAGGAGGCATGGGATTTTTTTCAATCTTCTTGTATCTGTTGAGGTCTGTTTTGTGACTGATTATAAGATCAGTTTTGGAGAAGGTACCATGAGGTGCTGAGAAGAAGGTATATTCTTTGGATTTAGGATGAAATGTTTTATAGATATCTGTTAAATCCATTTGGTCCATAACTTCTGTTAGTTTCACTGTGTCTCTGTTTAGTTTGTTTTTCCAAGATCTGTCCATTGATGATAATGGGATATTCAAGTCTCCCACTATTATTGTGTGAGGTGCAATGCATGCTTTGAGCTTTAGTAAATTTTCTTTTATGAATGTGGGTGCCCTTGAATTTGGAGCATAGATGTTCAGAATTGAGAGTTCTTCTTGGTAGTTTTTTCCTTTGATGAGTATGAAGTGTCCTTCCTTATCTTTTTTGATGCATTTGGGTGAAAGTCGATTTTATCCAATATTAGAATTGCTACTCTAGCTTGTTTTTCCTGGAAAATTGTTTTCCAGCCCCTTACGCTGAGGTAGTGTTTGTCCTTAACACTGAGGTGCATTTCCTGTGTGCAGCAAAATTCTGGTTCCTGTTTATGTATCCAGTCTGTTAGCTTCTGTCTTTTTATTAGAGAATTGAGTCCTTTGATGTTAAGAGATATTGAGGAATAGTGATTGTTGCTTCCTGTTATTTTCCATGT
The DNA here is from genome assembly GCA_028551405.1 of Uromys caudimaculatus. Taxonomy (NCBI): domain Eukaryota; kingdom Metazoa; phylum Chordata; class Mammalia; order Rodentia; family Muridae; genus Uromys; species Uromys caudimaculatus. The sequence continues at coordinate 26,184,118 of CM052702.1, read as the reverse complement.
TAGTTTTATGTTTGTGTTGCTATCTTCATTTGGGTTTGTTCAAAGATTACTTTCTTGCTTTTTCTAGGGTGTAGTTTCCCTCCTTGTGTTGGCGTTTTCCATCTATTATTATTTGTAGGGCTGTATTTATGGAAGGATATTGTGTAAATTTGGTTTTGTCATGGAATATCTTGGTTTCTCCATCTATGGTAATTGAGAGTTTTGCTGGATATAGCAGCCTGGAATGGCAGTTGTGTTCTCTTAGGGTCTGTAAGAGATCTGCCCAGGATCTTCTAGCTTTCATAGTCTCTGGTGAAAAGTCTGGTGTAATTCTGATAGGTCTGCCTTTATGTGTTATTTGACATTTTTCCCTTACTGCCTTTAATATTCTTTCTTTTTTCTGTTCATTTGGTGTTTGACTATTATGTAACAGGAGGAGTTTCTTTTCTGTTCCAATGTATTTGGAGTTCTGTAGGCCTCTTGTATGTTCATGGGCATCTCTTTCTTAATTTAGAGACGTTTTCTTCTATAATTTTTGAAGGTATTTATTGGGCCTTTAAATTGGGAATCTTCACTCTCTTTATGCCTATTATCCTTAGGTTTGGTCTTCTCATTGTGTCCTGGATTTCCTGGATGTTTTGGGTTAGGAGTGTTTTGCATTTTGCATTTTCTTTGACTGTTGTGTCAATGGTATCTTCTGCATCTGAGGTTCTCTCTTCTATCATTTGTATTCTGTTTGTGATGCTTGCATCTATGACTCCTGATCTCTTTCCTAGGTTATCTATCTCCAGGATTGTCTCCCTTTGTGATTTCTTTATTGTTTCTATTTCTATTTATAGAATCTGGATGGTTTTGTTCAATTCCTCCACCTGTTTGTTTGTGTTTTTTGTTTTTCTTTAAGGGATCTTTGTGTTTCCTCTTTAATGGCTTCTACTTGTTTACCTGTGTTCTCCTGTATTTCTTTAAGGGAGTTATTTATATCCTTCTTAAAGTCCTCTATTGTCATCATGATGTGATTTTAAATCAGAGTCTTGATTTTCTGGTGTGGTGGGTTATCCAGGGCTTGCTGTGATGGGAGAGCTGGGTTCTGATGATGCCAAGTAGCCTTGGTTTCTGTTGCTTATGTTCTTGCCCTTGCCTCTCATTATCTGTTTATCTCTGATATTAACTGGTCTTGCTCTTTCTGACTGTGGCTTGTCCCTCCTGCAAGTCTGTGTGTCCATACTCTTGGGAGACCAGTCCTCTCCGGGAGGAATTTTGAGTTTGGAGAGCTGTGGCACAAGATCAGCTCTGGGGTATGGGAAACCACAGGGTTCCTGTCCCAGGCTGCTTCTCGGGTCCTGTGTTCTGAGGGTTCTGGAGGGTCTCTCTGAGCAGAAGTGGTGGTCTTACCTGTGCTCACAAGCTTGTTCTCACTCCTGGGAGGCGAGTTCTTTCCTGGCAGTATTTTGGTATGGGGGGTATGGAGTGCTGTGTCACAGCATCAGCTCTGGGTGAAGAAGGAAACTGACTCTTTTTTTTTTTTTTTTCTAGTACTGTTGTGAGAATTCAGGCCAGTGCCTGAATCAACAGTTCTTTCACTCTATAAGAAAGCTGTATTTTTAAATTTTGCTTTGGACTTTAATTGCAGTGAGGCATGAAATGAGAGAATAAGGGTGTCTTTCCAGATGAGTGCACATTCAATATCATTCAAACTTGTGCTAGGTATCCTAGGTCACTCAGCCTGGTCGTCTGAAAAATGCTCAGATTGCTGTCAAAACCCATCTGATATGTGCAGTGATAAACATCTTGTGTACTTCATCAAACAAAATGCTGCCTCCCCAAGATGTGCTGAGCTCCAGAATGGGACCTCCATTCCAGGGCAGGAGCTATTGCTGGACCAGTAGGCTTGAATGAGGTCCACATAGAGAGACATGCACAGCTTTGCTGGGATCCTTAAGCCTTCCAGGTGCTCTAAAAAGAAATTTTTAAGTGAGGATTTTTGTTTGAAAGCGATTTATCAAGATGAATTAGTTTAGGCCACATAGTTTTCAGTCATTCAGCAGGGAGAGAAATATAATCTCAAATTTTTCTATCCTGTGGATATGAAGCCCAAGCAGTACCTTAGACCCCAGTTAGCCATGGGAGGCCATTTAGCTTCTCCCTGATAAGAAGTTAACTTCCCAATACACTTGTTTGTCTGGAAAATGTTTTATCCCCAGCTAAGTTTTTACAACTTTCCCATAATCAGCAAGGTGAGCTTTTTGCCCAGACAGATAAAACTGAAGAAACTATATTTTTAATGAGAGGATTTTTTTTCTTTAGAACTGTATACTTCCAGGAAGAAATAATCTTGATGAAACAAGCTTTTGTTCCGCAAGATGGATTGTGAAGAACATTTATAATACTATAAATCCCTCTTCTAGAGTTACAAATGTTCAGGGCAGCAGTAACATGTGGCTACATAAATAAAACTGCCCTCGGGTTATAAGAACTGAGTCTATGTTTAAGTACAGATATGCCAGATAATTAACCAGGACACTGTGGTCCCATAAACTTTGAAAGATATTCCTTGCCTTGTCTCCGAGAGTATTCAAAATGACGCCAAAGGGCACAGAAAAATCCAGCCAGACAGCATAAACCAGAACAGGAGAGAAAAAGACAGAGAAAAGCAACTTTCCAGACTCAGAATAGGGCCAGGAACCATCCAATTGCATCCTCAGAAAAACTAAGCACGTGCACCAACTCCTGTGTTTCAGTTTCCCCCACTGTCATGTTAAAACAGACACTAGAAGGGAAATTCACAGAGACCCTTGCAGGAATGGAAATCTGGAGAAGATGCAGTCACCAAAGCAAATAAAAAACTGATAGTGTTCTGGCCTTATTCCCTTTTGGCTTTTTTGTTTTAACCCTAGATCCTCTTCTCTTCTTTTCTCTGAGGCTGACTCCCCAGTTAATAACCACTGGGGAGGAACTAGAAGGGATCAACAGAGAAGCAAAATACTGACGAGTACTTACGGATGAAGGTTAATAATAATCATTGTCCAGTGTGTTAAACGCCAACTGCATAATCCCTGAGCTAGTCATTATAGAATAAGCAAAGCTCGCCAAGTGAATAACAGCAGACACAAGCACCAGAATCACACAGCTGTTACACTGTTGCAGATTCAAGTTTATGAAACAAACAAGATTTCCTAGCATGAAGTCTATTGATGATGTTTAAATGTGTTGATTTTTTTTTCTTCTATTGTCTTAGAAAATGAAAAGCTCACCCTAGCATTAAAGCTCTGATACAGTTGATATATTCTTAAAATAGTTAGTAAGAGACTTATGCTAACTCTTTATGAGAAAAGGAATGCAGATGTTGTCATGATTTAAAAAGGAAGCAGACCAGTTGGCTATATCATATGATCCCATTATAAGCAGAGGCAATAAAGACATAGTTTAATTTTTTCTTACTCTTTCCTATTAATGTATATTCCCCCAAAAAGGTGGAGAGGGAACTATACACAATTTTATCTGTTTGTTGGAAGCAGCAACTAGACCCCCAAAAATTCCCCACTGTTGCCATAGTGATCACAAATTATGGAGCCATTCTACCAGAAACCTCATTCACTTGGCCATTGAAGTTCCCTAGTGACAGTAAGCTGAGAAAATTGTAGTATCAGCTAGATGAAGAGGACATTGCTAAGTCTAAGACACAGCAAGACGGTAGCCAAGTGAATGTCTCAGTAGTGAGTCTCAGGTCCCAGGCAGGGTAGTCGCATGCTTAGAATCTAATGTCCCAGGTGAGGTCAACTCTGTAGCTGTGAAATCTACTTGTGGAAAGTAATAATAAGAAAAGTTTGTGTGTGTAATCATGACATGCGTCCATATGTTCATAATGGCTGGCCCTTGGCATCTCCATGGCTTACTCTCATCCTTTTTCTTTTTCTCTTTTTCTAGTGTGCCTATAGTGAAGTAGCAATGTATTCACTGTCTTAATTTGCAGTGCTCAGGAATGGGATGTTCATTTGAAGGTGCTTGTCTGTTACCGAAGCTCAGCTAGAAACCTCTTTAATAGATGCAGCAGTTCAGCTAATACTACATTCTAGTTCTCCAGGCCCTGGTTAAGGCCTTTGTCTCCGCCTGTCAGAAATGGTAGCCTCTGTTACCCAGTGGCAGTCTACGCTGCTTTTAATCATCCACCACTGATGGGGTTTGGGAGAGAGGACCCAAAGGGTATATTTTAAATACCTGCTGAAACACTTAACCGCTTTCAGTACCTCCCTGTCCATATTAACCTTATAAAGGAAGACTAATGGTAGGATGTTTCTTTTATCTGGGGTAGTGAGAGAATCCCCCACCAACACCTTACCAAAACCCCAGGATTTTGTGTACCCCAGGCTGGTCTTGAACTTGCTACATGGCTGATCTTAAACTCATGCTTTGTTTTTTCAAAATAACTGATTTTTTTCCTGTCTTCAATGCTTATATATGGTACTAGTTCGAATAGCATTTTCTTCCACATAAAAATCAGTGGAATTCGAGGTTATAATCTAGAAGGACTTTTGATGAATATAGTCAGCTGCTCTTGACCTTTTTTTGAAGCCTGGTTTCACTTTGTAGTCTGGCTGGGAGTTCTCTCTCCCCTTACCCCTCACTCACACACTGCTGGGATTAATGCTACCATGACAGGTGATACTTCTTAAAATGGGCTTTTTTTTATTTTTATGTCCATGAGCATGTAGGTGGCAGGTTGGAGAGGGAAATAGTGAAAACAAAACTCAGGTTTAGGGGCCCCTGCCAGAGCAGACTTGAATAGAAGAAACAAAGCTTTGTTGCTGCTGTGAAATCAGTGCCTGTTTGGACAGTTCTCCTTATAGATAGCACCAGAAGCTATGCTAGAACATTTCCACCTGTGACTGGGTAGGAAGAAATCAGGCTAGGCACTTCATGGTGTGCGGATGGAGGTCAGAAACAAGCAGTACACACTTCTTGCCAAAGGGGAGGGAAAGTTAAAGCCACTGGTTGCTCTTGAGGGTAGAATATTGTCATTTTCTCTCTGGAGGAGGCTGCTGAGTTACTTGAAGATGGGAGGTTGGTTTTTTGGGGTCTTTTGGGGTTTTGGGGGGGGTATTATGATGTCAAGCTGTCAATAGCCATGTTGCTATTTGAACCCCCTTTTCCCCTCCTTGTCTTAGAGAAGAAAATACATGATTCTGAATATCAAATCCATAGATTATACTTTTGTTCAAAGCCTAATTCACAGTGGTGGGATTGTACTAACCACTAGGAGGGTCCCATATGCCTACCTGTTGCCATGCCAGTGAAGAATGAACTGGTGACATCTGAGCATGCTCTGTGGCTGTAGAATATCACAGTTGTGTGGACACTTTGTATATTGGGTGAGGGGGGTTTTCTAGATCATGGGTGAAGGTAAATTGATTTGGGGGGTTGTTGGGTTTTTTTGGTTTTGGAGTTTTTTGTTGTTTTGGTTTTTGCTTTTTATGGAAGGTTGGGGAGTATAGTACCTAGTTATGCCCTTAAAAATAACATGTATAAACCCTGAGTGCGTGTTTGTAAATGTCTGGCCATTAAACCTTTGTCTTCTGGAATTTAGTGAATTTTTTCCCCTTTTCCTCTGGAAGGATTTGTTACAGGATTTGTAAATAAGAGCTCTACATAGTCCATGTACCATGAACAAATTGCAGCAAACCTTACATGCTTCATTCCTGCAAGGCATAAGATTTTGCCAGGTTGCTTAGCCGCCATGATCAGTTTGTCTTGATTCATCTTTTAGACTTAATTTGCCAGTTCTAAAAACTTCCAGTCTTCCTCGATTTTAGTCTTCAATCTTTGATGTTCTGTGCAGAAAGGGTCAGAAAGCTAGCCTATCTTGGACCATGGGCTGAGAGCCTGGCACCCTTTCTTCACTGCAGTGTGGCTTGATACGTGATTAGACAACAGCGGGCTGGGCATTCTTGCAATACCTTAGCAGTGCTGAAATCTACGGCATGGTCCTAAGGAAGCTAAAGTTTGAATGTAACCACTTTATTTCAAGGTTTGTTGTTTTTTTTTTTTCCTTTAAATGAAACTAAGTTGAAGTGAACATGATTTTGTTGACCATGTTCATGAATTATAGCTGTGTCATGCATTGGTAGACTCATTGATGGTCTGATGTGAAACTTCATACATTTACATACCCTGGTCTGTATGCCTTTGCATAAACAACAGCATCAACAAATTCCTGCCTTGCTCCGACTGAAGGATTTCCAGGACTGCTGTCTGCTCCTGAAATTTGTTTTAAGTATGTGTATCCTTTGCTTGTATTTTGTATTAAGAAATAAGGAAAAGAATCCCTTATTGTTGAGGATGTTGGTATTGTCCCCTTTAATTTTTTTCCTCTTGGGGACATATGAAGCAAGTTATTCTTTTTCTGTATCTTTTTCTTTTCTTTTGTAAATCTTTTGGTTTGTTTTGCTTAAAAATGGCTTTATAAAAGGGCTTTTGTAACCCCCCCCCAAAAAAGAAAAGTTTGTGTAGGTTTTCCTTCCACTTATCAAGTGGTATTACCTCAGGAAGTGCAGGTAGTAAATTTCATATACTCAAGTTGTTATTTATAAGTAGGCAGGAAGAAATTGTGACTTAGGAGGTCATGTGGACTATCAATAGGGCCTGCCAGCTGCTCACGTCAGACCTCTGATAATCTTCAATACACATTAACAGTTAACTTTCATTTTTGAACTTTTGATATGTGCCGTACCTCATTCTTTGTAAGTTATTCAGTTAGCTTGCACAATGGCCCCTTTGAGTAGGTACTGTGATACCCTGTTCTGTTTTGCTTCTTTGTCTGTTTGCTTTTTGAGACATAGACTCACTGTGTAGTACTGGATATCCTGAAAATTCTGCATAGACCAAGATGCCTTAAAATAAAAATCGGCCTCCTCTCTCCCTCCCTTTGTCCCCTCCCTGCCCTCCCTATGGGGGAGGGGGTTACCACAGAGCCAGTGTCGGGGCTGGGCGTGTAGTTGAGTGGCAGAACACTTGCCAAGACTACAAAAAGAAATTAAACTTAAGTAGTGTATCAAATTACAATTCACAATTAGTACATTTCTGATTTACCTGAAATTTATATTTTATACAGTTTATATGTGTATATATATATATATATATATTATATATTACTTGTAACAAAAACTTGCAAACAATGGAAACTTTTTCTTCCTGACAAAGAAAGTAAACATCTTCTTACAGATGCAGATGCAAACACCTTCCTGTCTAACGCAGAATTCAGTGTGATTAAAATGCCTGGAATCATCTCACCTCGGAACAGTTATACTGCTTTGCATCTATACTCTTTGAAATAAAAACAAAGAACTATCCACAAAGTTGCCTTACTTCCTTAAAGTGAAGTAAATACAGGCTATCACTTACCTTCACCTTCTGTTTCCTAACTTACAGCTCTTAAGTGTTTGAGAAGTAACAAAGCAATAATGTGAAGAGACTTTAACTTGAGAGCCAAAGAAATGAGTTCAATTTTAAGACTAGCATTTAAAAGGAGAGTGAATTGGAGAGAGGCTTTAGCAAGGCTGTACGCCTGTTTCCCATATAGAAAGTAACAGCTTTCGATTTGATCATCTCAGATGCTTCCAAGAACTGGAATCAGGGATTCCCTCCTGAGGGGTGAACTTGAATTTACTTATGAGAAAGAAAGGCCACAGAGTATTGTCATTTGAACACATTTCCTAGAAAGCATGTATCAGCCATGGAATGCACAGCATCCCAATGTTGGAAGACAGGGTATAGTTAGAGTTGTGTGCATCATCAGGGCCCCCTTATATTAATGGACTGAGGCTGATTACAAAAGAAGCTGCAGAAACTCTGTCCCCTCCTCATGCTGTCTTCAGATGCTTACCTCTGTGTTATGACACAGAGAAAACCCTCACAATATATCAGAGCCTTGATTTCAGGGCTCTGAGCCTCTGGAACTGAGGAAGAATATGCCTTGTTTAATACATCACCAGTCTGTGAATTGAAGTTTATGGATGGAGACCTGCCTGAACATTCTGACTAAAAATCCTGCCTAACGTTTCCTTTGCTTAGGTACCTCTGTTTTTGTCTCTTCTACAGGCGGGGGATAACAATGTGAATGATATCTAAGTAGTTGTGAAAAGAATTCTAAGACATGGCTAGCATCTGCCAATAACTATCAGTGAGAACAAACAGCAAAGGAGAGGAGACTCCAGGGTGTGGTGGAAATGGGCATCTGAAAGCAGAGCAGACAGAGCTACTGCAGACCCTGGATGATGTGAGAGAAGATGGGATAGCCACTGCATACAGACGAACAACTCTCCTACAGTCACCAGGTCCTTTCAGATCGGCTCTATTCCTTATTAGCTGAGAAACCTGAGAAGTGCAAAGTTTGATAGATCATGTACTTAAAGACTTGGTTTAAAAATCATTTTAAATGTAAACCCTAAAACAAAAGTTTCTCAGGGCTGAAATGTTGGTTGCTAGCCCTGACTGTTCTTCCACAGGACTTGGGTTTGAGTCCCCGCATCCACAGGTACCTTACAATTGTCTGTAACTCTAGTTCTAGGGCATTTGACACCCTGTTTTGGCCTCTCTGGTTACCAGGCACACACACATGGTACGTAGACATTAATACAGGCAAGACACATAGTGATAAGTTGGGTTTTGTTTGTTTTGTTTTAAAGAACACATACTGATCTTCCAGAGGACCCAAGTTTGGTTCCCAGCACAGATTGAGTGATTCCTAACTGTCTGTAACTCAACATGAAGGAATCTTACTCCCTCTTCTGGCCTCCATGGGCAATTATGCTCCTACACAGAGATACTTGCATAAAACCTAGTCCAAAGGAAAACTTCTGTTTTAAAAGCTGCCCTAGACAGTCTGGAAACACAGCCATGAATGCTGCTGAGTTTCAAGATATGAGTCCCCTTGCTCCTTGGTACTGGGGATTTCCCAGAAAGTGATCTTCAAAAGACATGTTGTGAAATGTTTGTTTAGATATAGAATCATTGTTTGTGGTACAGCGTGGTGTTACTGAGTATGTGTTGAGTGTGCATGAGGCCCTGGATCTAAACCTCCAAACAGCAGCAACAACACAAAACGCAGCTCCTAGGCTCCACCCAGGCTTCGTAATACTGCATTTTCTGTGTGTATGATACCGTAGGGTCTACTGAACGACAACTGTAACGGAGGTCCAGCTGCCATGCTACAATTTCTAACATCCCTGTCATTCTGTCTCCTACACCATGCATGGGACAGCAATCGGGGGCACCTTCCTGTCACCTTCTTCACACTCTTTGTTAAGTTTACAATGCCACAAACGCTTTCTTTTTATATATATATATATATATATATATATATATATATATATATATATATATATATATATAAAACTCAGGAATAAATTTATTAAAAATAATTGTTTGGTAAAATATACAGTTTTGCCATTTGTTAATGATGAAAGGAAGGTTCCATATATTGCCCTAGCCTTCCCCCCCCCCCGACAATCCATGGTAATAGGGGATCCCAGAAGCCAGGTGAGAAGCAGAAGCAGACTAATTTATTGTAATAGTGAGAAATGCCTTTATACTCTCTGCCTATGTCCCCTCTCAGACCTTAGCTGCTCATCCTGCACAGCTGGCACCAGCTGATTGACTGCCCCAGTCACACGCTCTGCCCTTGTTTGACTCCAGGTGTCAGGCAGAGTCCATGGTTAGTAAATGCAAAAGCGCCTGATGCACATGGGGTCATGGCAGACTGCTAGTCAGAACATGCTGACTCCCTCCTCCTACAGAACAGCTGACAGTACAGATAGATACTTTCTGAGTTTGTTTCATTTCTTTTCCTTTAAAATTGCAACATTGATAAGATCTATGGCCTTGGGTATTTCTAAGAATTAAATGAATCATCTCAAAACTAAGTTGACTCTACTGTGGAAGCAGTTTGTATACAGCATCAGTGATAGGTGGCTCATAGAAACCACTAGACACTCTGAGGAGCAGTTTTGCCTGGTGGCCCCTCTTGCTCCTATCCCTATTCTTAACTGCCATAGTGAAGAAGTGGGATATTAAGAAAGAGGACTTCATAACCATAAAGGTTTAAATTTGAGACATTTTTGATCCAGGACTTGGACATAAGACATAGGACTATGATTACCTTAAATAGGACCAGGAACCCAAGTGGCAAAAAGATAATAAAAGACATCAGCAGGGAATAAACAGAGAAAAAAAGTAGACCTTTGTAATTAATACCTTTGTATGTCTTCATTTGACAAACTTGCCTTGCAAGCAAAGATCACCACATTTCAAAAGCCACAGAAACTTTCCAGTTGACTGACTTCATGGCAACAGTTCATGGTGGGTTTCGTCTTCTTATTCTGCAGTCTATTTTGTTCCTGAAAATGCAGCTTCCTCTCCATCCTTTCTTTTTCTTTCCTGCTTTAGAAATTGCTATGCTTCTTGCTTTCAAAGGACATTGGGTGAAATACCCATTATTTAAATCTTCCTTGTCATCAAAGGCTCTGTGCCTTAGATGGTTCTAAGTTAAGATAAAATCTCAGTCACTTTCTTATTTGCATACAGTGTCTTGACATTAGAATAAAACAATGAAGAGGGACATAATTCTTTCAAATTATAGAGAATATATTTCATAGTTTTTGTCATTAATGCTAAGTGAAAAAGAGGTCTAAATAGGAATTTTCATCTGTAATACCATTGTAGAGGTCCTCAGGGATCTTTATTACATTTTAATGAAGTAATAACTTAGGGGAATTGTGTTACTGCAATGATTCGGGTATGTTATTATTGCTTTAGAGAAATTTAGTTCTAGAAGTTTCATTCCTCTCTCATATATCTAGAAATATGCTTAGGCTTATCACTGTAATTTCAAGAGCCAGTTATTAACGTTTAATTATTGCCATCATTGGCTCCCTCTCTAGAAACTTTTCCTTCATCTGTTCCTGGTGTCTAGTCCTGAATTCTAACACCCTTAGGAATCACCTTTCCTTCAACTTCTAAAATACCATTGCACGTTTGCACACTTCCGTGGTGGCGAGCCAGTCCCCATCCCAGACATAATCTGATAACCCTGGTTGGTGTTTTCCTAGTTGTTGCTTATATGTACAGGGAAAGATGAGTGGAGGACATGTTAGACACCACTGGGAGTTAGCAAGTATGGATATGAATCTATAAGCTGCAAATTCAGGTAAGAGGTGACTTTGTACCCTTGAGTGTGAGGAGAGGGAGTCAGGCAGATTTTCTGTATTGTGGTGTGTAGGTAAAACCTACTCATTCATGGAATCTTTTGTTGATATTGTTTCTTTATTTAGTTAACCAGAAGAGGCCTAATCACATTATGGAGGGTAACCTGTTTTCTGACTTAAAGTTTATCACATCTGAAAGCCTCAGAGCCACTTCAGCTTAATCATGTTGACATATAACCTTAACTGTGACAGTTACCTGAGTTTCCTCTCTCAGAAGCACCTGAACCAGCCTTTGCAGCTGGTGGTCGTAATCACTTCTGGCAGAACTGGAGCATGCACAGGCTACAGCACATATGTAGAGGTCAAAAGACAACTTGTAGAAGTCAATTCTCTTTTCTACTATGTGGGTCAGGAGGATTGAACTCAGGACCTCAGACTTGTCAGCAACTGCTTTTGTCCACTAAGCCATCTCATCAGCTCTGTTGTTTCTTAAAATTTAGTGTGCATCATAGAAACAAGAGAAATTCACTCAAGATTGATATCACATAACATTTAAACATGTTTTCACTACCATTATTAATTATAGAAAATAATGATTTTATTGTGACAATAATGTGACATTTCAATACTTTCTGGTGGTCTGATTAGAGATTTAGACAGGAAGTAGTCTCTAAGAGCCCAGCAGTAGAAGTGGGTTATCATTGGCACAGTTTCTAGGGATGGATTCTGAGCCCAGTGCTGACGATAGCAGCTGAAAGCCAGTGTCCATGGGGATAACTTCCTGGTACAGCTTGTGGCACAATTCAGGAGATCATATGAGACTGAGTGAGAAAATGTTCATGAGATATTGAACTTGCTTCCATGAGTGTCTGTTATGTTGCCCAAAGGAGATTTTTCTATGTGGAGAGCAGCTCGTCTCTACAGAAACAGCACTATGAGCTGATTGGAAGTGCTCAGTGAGTCATACTGAAATGTATAATGTCACAAAGCAGATGGACCAGGTCAGTGGGAGCAGCCTGAACTATGTAGACAGGAGATGAGTTATAAACCCGAGTAAGAATTCCTACATACACTTGCTCTGCTTGGTTCCTGAGGTACCCGCCATCTCTTGCCTTATGAGGAGAATCTGTTCCCGCTTCAGCAGTGTACAGGATCTGTTTGCAGGGCTAGATCCTGAGCAAAGCAGATGTAATGCCTGGCTGAAATATTTAGAGAGAAAGAGAACTCTCTTAAAGGATATTATCTGATATTTCGAGTGCCTTTAAAGTGTACAAGATAGCCGGGCAGTGGTGGCGCACGCCTTTAATCCCAGCACTTGGAAGGCAGAGGCAAGTGGATTTCTGAGTTTGAGGCCAGCCAGGGCTACACAGAGTGAGTTCCAGAACAGTCAAGGCTACACAGAGAAACCCTGTCTCGAAAAAATAAAGGAAAAAAAAAAAAAAGAAAAGAAGTAAAGTGTACAAGATAAAGTTCTCTTCCTGCAAATATATTATTTCCTTTTATTACTCTGGTAACTTTACTTATCAAACACAAGTGACTCTGATTATAGCAATGAGCATTTTCATCCCTGTGGGTTTATCAGCATTCCCAAGGTCAATTCTTTCTTCAGATGCTACTGGTAAGAAAGAGGGACGGCAGAAGAGTGACTGCCGTGCCCTCGTGACTTGTGACTTTCATATTTGCATGTAACTTGGCAGCACATTTTCTTGCTCTTATTCCTAATGTATGTTTCTACTTTTGAAGTAAACCAAGGAAAGTGCTTTCTGTCTAAATCTCTAATCAAGCCACCAGTAATGAAATAGCACATTGTTGTCACAAGAAAATCATTATTTTCTATAATTAATAATGGTAGTGAAAACATGTTTAAATGTTATGTGATATCAATCTTGAGTGAATTTCTCTTGTTTCTCTGATGCACACTAAATTTTAAGAAACAACAGAGCTGATGAGATGGCTTAGTGGACAAAAGCAGTTGCTGACAAGTCTGAGGTCCTGAGTTCAATCCTCCTGACCCACATAGTAGAAAAGAGAATTGACTTCTACAAGTTGTCTTTTGACCTCCACATATGTGCTATAGCCTGTGCATGCTCCACTTCTGCCAAAGGTGATAAACAATAAACAGTGCTAAGTAGATAAAGAAAACTTCTGTGAATGAGAAAATATATGTCAGTTATTATGAAACAAAAAGTGGCAGTTCCCCCTCAGTGTTGCAGTTCAGGTGAACTTAGGTTCAGTCAGTCTGGTGGATCTACCTCACCAGGAGACAGAAGGTAGACACTGTGTTTTTACCCCCGATGGTGAGGAAAGGATGGAAAGAGAACAAAAAGGCTAGGTTATAGCACCGAGGTTGAAATGAAGACATGGAAATAAAGGTATGTGTTGGGGATCATGCAAGAGGAACAAATGGTTTTAGAATTCATGGAATGTGACCCACCCGAGGCAGAGCCCTGAGGACTAAATGTCCTGAGGACTTCATACTGTTGTGGAGCTTTGCTCTGCTTGTGGTCCTCAAATCCCTCTTAATGAGTTGTTTGAAAACTCTAAGGGGGTTCCAGCTCCTCACTGGGCAGTATCATTGTCACTTACAACAATAGTGCTTGATCTTTTTCAAGCATTGCTACTGGAGCAGATTAATGATTCAATCGCCACCCTTGGAAGGAACTTAGAGACGTAGATGATTAGCAATGACCACCACCCTTACATTTGGAGATGTAGATTGTTAGTAAAGTTAGGTTAAGATGTTTTTTGTTAGCGACCCTGATGTAGAAAATATTAGGGAAGGGTGTGGGCATGCGAGGCAAGGCCACATCAGGAGCAACATAGGGGACTGAGAGCAGCTGTAGCAGCAAGAGCGACTAGCAGAGCAGGCGGAGCCCTACTAATGAACCGCTATCTAATGAAGATCGAAATCTCCTATCTGTAGCCTACAAGAATGTAGTTGGTCCCAGGCTATCTTCTTGGAAGGTTATTAGTAGTATTGAGCAGAAAACCATGGCAGATGGGAATGAGAAGAAGTTGGAGAAAGTTAAAGCTTACTGGGAGAAATTGAGAAGGAACTGGAGATAGTTTGCAATAATGTCTGCTTGACAAGTTTCTTATCAAGAACTGCAATAATTTTCAGTATGAGAGCAAGGTGTTCTACCTGAAAATGAAGGATGATTGCTACCACTACCTGGCAGAGGTGGCTTCTGGGGAGAAGAAAAGCAGTGTGGTTGAAGCTTTTGAGGCTGTGTATAAGGAAGCCTTCAAAATCAGCAAAGAGCACATGCAGCCAACACACCCCATCCGGCTTGACCTGGCCCTCAGTTTTTCTGTGTTCCACTAGGAGATCCAGAATGCACCAAAGCAGACCTGCCTCTTAGCCAAACAAGCCTTTGATGATGCTGTAACTAAGCTGGACACATTAAGTGAGGATTCCTATAAGGACTCCACTCTCATCATGCAGTTGCTATGAGACAATCTCACCCTGTGGACCAGTAACCAGCAGGGTGAAGAAGCAGGAGAAGGCAACTGAAGACCCTTCAGGTCCCTGGCCCTTCCTTCAACCACCACCTCATTATCAATGATTCTTCCTTGCCACAATCACTATCTAGTGCTAAACCCATCTGTATTGGCAGCACAGCTATTCCGATCTGCCCTCCTGTCTGTTGGAAAGCAGTTTCAGATAAACCTTTATGGGCAATTGCTGGACTGATGGTTGCTTTGAGCAACAGGGCGCTCCCTTTTTGAATTGTGCAGAGAATTGTGTTCTGAACGAGGCATTTTACTATGTCTATTGATCTATAGCAAATCCAGGTGATGGTAGTTGAGGAGTGCAGAAAGGAGAATTGGCCAGCACAGGCTATGGCTGCTATTTAAAACAAGCTGATAGTGTTTTGTTAAGCAGTACATCTTGGGCATGCAAAAATGAATTTGACCCTCTGATCCCTTCCTTCAGCTAAGGAAAACTGACACAGCAGCAACTTGTTCCTTCAACATCAACTTTGTAAGCTTTCTCGTGAGCTTTCAGCAACCCTTGCTGTGCCTCTTTAAATTATGATATGAGCACACCTTCATTTCAATGTAATGCATCAGAAGTTTTTGATATGTGTAGCTGTTTTATTGTGATTAAGAATCATGGATTTAGAGTCTGTGCCACAGAGCTCCATATCCAAATAGTGCTAGGAGAAAGCTAGCATCCCAAGAGTGTGGGCAAGCCTGTGAGTAGAGGTAAGACAAGCACCACTGCTCAGCAGGACCCTCCCAGAACCCTCAGGACACAGGGACCAAGGAACAGCCTGGGACAGGAGCCTTCCAATTTATGTCTGTGGTCTGTGCCACGCAGCTCCATACCCAAATAGCACAGGGAAAGAGCTACCCTCCCAGGAGTATGGACAAGCCTGAGAGCGGGGGTAAGGCCAGCACCTCTGCTCAGTGGGACCGACCCAGGACCCTCAGGACACAGGGACTGAAGAGTGGCCTTCTGGTTTCCTTCTGCAGCCAGGGAGCTGATCCTGTGACACAGGGCTCCATACTCAAATTGGTCCAGGAGAGAGCTGGTCTCCCAGGAGTGCTAACACACCTTTGAGCACAGGAAGACCACCACTCCTGTTCAAATTCCTTGGTGAAGAAGGACCCTTGCAGAGTCATCAGGACACAGGAACCAAGGAACAGCTGTGGACAAGATTTTTCTGGTTTCTGTCTGCATCCCAGAGCTAACCCTGTACCACAGCACTCCAAACCCAAATTCATCTCAGAGAGAGCTGGTCTCCAAGGAATAATGACTCAGAGGCTTGTAGGAGGGACAAGCCACAGTCAGAAAGAGCAAGACCAGCTAACATCAGAGTTAATCAGATGACAAAAGGCAAGGGCAAGAACATAAGGAACAGAAACTAAGCCAACTTGGCATCATCAGAACCCAGTTCTCCTATGACAGTGAGCCCGGGATACCGCAACACACAAGAAAAGCAAGACTCAGATTTAAAATCACTTCTCATGATGATGATAGAAGGAAATAAATAACTCCCTTAAAGAAATACAAGAGAACACAGGCAAACAGCTAGAAGCCCTTAAAGAGGAAACACAAGAAAACACAATCAAACAGGTGAAGAAAATGAACGAAACCATACAAGATCTAAAAATGGAAATAGAAACAATAAAGAAATCACAAAGGGACACAACTCTGGAGATAGAAAACCTAAGAAAGGGATAAGGAATCACAGATGCAAGCATCATCAACAGAATACAAGAGATAGAAGAGAGAATTTCTGGTGCAGAAGATACCATAAAAAACATTGACTCAACAGTCAAAGAAAATGCAAAGTGCAAAAAGCTCCTAACCCAAAACATCCAGGAAATCAAGGACACAATGAGAAGGTCAACCCTAAGGATAATAGGTATAGAAGAGAGTGAAGATTCCCAACTTGAAGGACCGATAAATATCTTCAACAAAACAACCCTGAGATTCCACCTCACACCAGTCAGAAAGGCTAAGATCAAAAACTCAGGTGACAGCAGATGCTGGCGAGGATGTGGAGAAAGAGGAACACTCCTCCATTGCTGGTGGGATTGTAAGCTGGTACAACCACTCTGGAAATCAGTTTGTTAGATCCTCAGAAATATGGACATAATACTACCTGAGGACCCAGCTGTACCACCCCTGGGCATAGACCCAGAAGATGCTCCAACATATAATAAGGACACATGCTCCACTATGTTCATAGCAGCCATATTTATAATAGCCAGAAGCTGGAAATAACCCACATATCCCTCATCAGAGGAATGAATACAGAAAATGTGGTACATCTACACAATGGAGTACTACTCAGCTAATAAAAACAATGACTTAATGAAATTTGCAGGCAAATAGATGGAACTTGAAAATATCATCCTGAGCGAGGTAAACTCAGTCACAAAAGAATGAACATGGTATGTACTCACTGATAAGTGGATATTAGCCCAAAAGTTCAGAACACCCATGATTCAATTAACAGCAACTGTTAGACTGAGCGTAGGGTCTCAGATGGAGGAGTTGGAGAAGGGACTGAAGGAGCTGAGGGAGTTTGCAGCCCCATGGGGAAGGAGCAACAGTGTCAACTGGTCAGGCCTCCCAATGCTCCCAGAGACTGGACCACCAACCAAAGAATACATTTGGAGGGACCCATGGTGCTGGCCACATATGTGGCAGAGGAGGGCCTTGTTGGCTGTCAGTGGGAGGACAGGCCTTTGGGTCTGAGAGTGTTAGATGCCCCAGTATAGGGGAATGCCAGGGATGGAAGACGGGAGTGGGTGTGTGAGTGGGGGAGTACCCTTATAGAGGCAAGGGGAGGGGGGAGGGAGAGGGGTTTCCAAACAGGAGACCTGGAAAGGGGAAAACATTTGAAATTTAAATAAAGTGTCAAAATTAAAAAGTAAAAGAAAATGTAAAAAAATCATGGATTTATCTTTCATAACTCTTTGGCTATTGTTCTTGTGTACCCTGACAGTATCCTGTGTGTCAACCTGTGTCAATCATGATGGGTGGTTATGAAATGCCAGACTGCTAAAGTAAATGTTTTGAACTTCAAAGAGAAAATAAATGCTGCTTTGGGGATAATAAAAAGGAAGAAAGAAAGAAAATCTTAGGGTACAATTTGAAGTTCAGAAAAGCACACTCTTAATAACTGAGCTAGGGATTTTTTGAGGTCAAGGAACAAGAACAATGGCTGCCCAACTACCCCTGGCTGACAGTGACTCTCTTGCTAAAGCTGGGCTAGTGACCAAGGTGATGATTATACCCACTTTCGCCCTTAGCTTCCTGATGATTTAATAAGAATTGCTGATGAGTAGATGTGTACCCTGAGGATTTAAAGTAGAAATAACTGGTTGGTTTTTATATAAAAGTTTAGATTTATGATTCTTTTAAGATTTTTATAAGATTACTGTTTAAGATAAATAATAAAATAATCAATCCTTTCTTTGTGACCACAAATTGCAGCCTGCCAATAAAGATAAACTGTCTTAGAAAATTACCTTGTTTGCTTATACTTTGTTAATCTATAACTAGTTGCTTAGTTTCAAATGTGTGTGAGTTCTTGGGAATAATTTATGTTTTTTTTTTCACCTGTAATCCAGAAAATGTTTTTCATGCAAAGGTATTGGGGAACATACTGGGTTTTTATTTTTTAGTAATAATCCACTAGAAAAAAAATAAAGTGATATCACATTGTAATTTCTATACTGCTTGAAAGATTTTGCTGGGATATATAAGCTGTGGGAGAAAAGTTAAAGTGACTGGAGCTTTGCTCCATTCACCAAATGTATGTATATGTGTATATGTAAGTTAGTTGGAGCTTGTTGAAGTTTGGTTCATTCACTGTGTGTGCCCGTGTACCCGTGTGTGTGTGTGTGTGTGTGTGTGTGTGTGTGTGTGTGTGTGTGTGTGTGTGTGTGTGTGTGTGTTTGTGTATGTAATGTAATTCTTTCCCCCCTTTTCCTTACTGGCCCCAGAGAATTTGTCACTAGCCTTAGGAGTATTTCTCCAGCCCTAGAGAATCAATCATTGTTCCCTCAGAAGAAAACTTTCTGAGAGATCAATTGCTGACTGTACGCCTGGCCTCACTTTGTCCTGGATGTCAAAGATGATCTTTCACAGATACAAATGGATAAAGGAGAAGCTGGCAAGAAATTGGAGACTAGATTAAGTCAAGGCCAATCAGTTACTTAGAGAAAATATTGGAGAAAAAAAAAAAGATGTAATGGAGACACTGGAGTGACCGTGAATGCTTCTCAGAATCTCCATGGCAACAGGGTAACACAGGAGAAATAACAAAGGCCATGGGTAATAAGATAATAGAGGACTGAGAACCTAGCTAGCTGGCTAACATCCTTCATCTTCTCTACCTGCATGGTAGAGTCCAGGCTAAAGAAAGCTCTGCTGTACTTGTCTCTATCTTTGGTTTGGAAAGGGGAGGTAGACTAGCCAAATGGTAGGAAGCTAAACGAGGCTTTGCCCTGAAAGTGTAGAGTCCCAGCCTGCTAGAAGAATGGGAATAGAGAAAGGGCAGGCACCCTGTCCACAGATGAAGCTCTGTGGGACATGGAACAACTCAGGAAGGATGAGAATCAGGCAGCAGAAGGGGTGGGAGTGGCATTGACAATGGACTTAAGGGGTTTATTTGTTGCAGGGCATGAGACAATGAGAAAATCTTGGAGTGAGGGAGCAGAGGAAGCCTGGGCTGAGAATTCTGAACTAATGAGATACGCAGCAGAATTAGGTCTAGGGACCACCCTGAGAATCACTGCAATGTGGATAGTATTTAAATCATGACAGTTTTAATGAAACAGGTTATCCTACATAATGGTGGGGACTCATTCAATTAGCTTAAGACCATAGGAGATGGAGATCCTGAGAAAATAGGAATCATGCCCTTGGTGGCTGTTAGGATCCAACTGCCACATCAGTTCTGTTGGCCTCCCCTTGGGTTCAAACTATTACCCTCCACAATTATGTGAGCCAACTGCTTAAAAGCCTTTCTTCACATATGCACACAGTGTGGGCTCTAGTTCCTTGGGCAAACCTGATGAATATACATCCCTGTTAAGTTCTAGAATACTTTCCAAGTAATCTGTGGTTATTATTTCATTTTTATCTTCTAAGGAGACTGGGACTTTCTGGACTTGGTTCTAGGTGAATGGACACAGGAGGCATTAACAGCATCTCTGCCTGTGAATGAATTATTGGACAAGGTTTAGGTACTCTGATTAAGTAGCAGTGACCAAGTTCCTGAGCAGAAATTAGACTGTGCATTCATTTCCGTGCATCTTCAGGATGACACCATACCTAGGGGAATATAAGTCCCACCTTTGCAGATAGAAGAATGCTTCCTCTCCTTTAAAGAAGCTCAAATAGCATAGGACAGCATTTAGAAGGCCAACTGCAGTACAGATCACCAACTATAAATAAACATGATACTCATGGATGTGGCTTATTACAGTGAAGACACCAAGTAAACTCATTAAAGGAGAAAGACACATGGGGAAATCAAAAAAACAGAATCTTCTCCATGTGGAACCACACAGGGCACACTATGCCTTCAGGACTATGCCCAAATAGTAGCATTCAGTGCTACCTGCCCATAAAGCTCTTTAGCAGCTCAATGACCTAGGTTTTAGGCTGCAGGAGTGTAACCTCAGACTCCCATGACAGCTGTTCTTCCATATGGGTCACATTATCTGAACAACATTCTGCACTTATCTACTTTTATACGTTAAGGAGTTTGGAACCCTCTGAAATCCAAGTTGTCAGGAACCAAATGAGGCCAACCCCATACCAAGACCCAGAGAGCAGTGTTTCCTGTTGTGTTCCTGCACACAGGCTTGTCTGCATTACTCATGTGTTTCTGAAGCTTTGGTATTGAGGGCCTTGCTAATCAAGGAACTGTCTTGCTATGATCCAATTCCTAGAGATAGGAAAGGATTCTTCTCTTCTATAAGCTCACCTTTCAGATATAACCAATTATTACCACACCTACACCCTAGTCATTTCATCTGCTGAGTTCTTACACTCAGGCCACTATTGTCTGGCTGTCAATATCCAGTTCAGCAATCAACACCTTCACATGCTGCTTACCCATAATTTTTCTAATGTTGGATTCAGGATCTTGTAGTGCAACACCACTGTGCATGGGAATCCCCAATTGCTATTTATAGTCTTGAAAGTTAAGCACACTCTGGATGGTGAAGGCTGTTGAGTACGTTCTTGTGTATTGTCAAGGCTGGACTGGGTGTTACTATCTGGGCTCCAGAAATGTACTGTGGTGCTTGGAGGTAAGGGGAGCCCACTGACCACAGGGGAGCTTTCTGCAGATGACTGAGGTCAAGCACCTACTAAAAAAAATTATTGATCCATCTTTCTGCAGTACAATCAGAGGGATGCACAGTCCAACCACTTCCTAGAAATGCCACTCATGTTTCTTCTCATGATCTTTAAGTAACAACTCCACAGCAACTATCTATGATAATAATATCTACATTTACAAGAAGATCAAACTTAATATGTATTATGTACATTAGTATACTTAAAACTAGAACAAAAATCTTTTTTTTTTCCTTCAAAGAGTAGCTTTATTGAGTTCAGGTGAAAACTATCCATTAGATTAAACAAAAAAAAAAAAAAGAAGAACAACCAAACCAAAAAAATAATACCCAGAGCAACAACGAAAAACCTGTCAGTGATCTTTGACCTAGATCTCAGCTTATTGTGAAAGTTTTCTTCGTCATTTAGTTGTATGAGGTTAGAATATAATCTGTTAAACATAAAATACTTAAATTATTTTCTTAATGAATTCTAATGGTAATTACATCCTGTTGACAAATTGATAACTTTTTACTGATTTATACTCTCTATCCAAAGGTTGGTAAACTGTCAGTTGTCTTTGTGAGTACAGAGTATCAATGGGAAGAGGTGAAGTTATGAATAAGGTTGGTAAGATTATCTATTTTTTTAAATTGTGCATAAAATTTTATCTAGTAAACTTATTTCCAGTAATTTATGTTAACAAAAATATGTATTTACTGTGGGATATCTATCATAGTATTATATACAACGATGAAGTATGAGAAACATTTCAAAATTAAATACAGAAGTAATAAATTATAAAATTACTTGTAGACATTTCTATAGTAACTTAAATGCTATTTTCTAGGCTAAAACTTTAGAAGGCAATATTATCATCATCTTATACTTTTACATTATAAATATGATTAAAATAAATTAAATCACTTTGTAAAAACATTGTGCAATTGGAAATTATTTCTGACAGATCAACTCTTACAGTTTTATAGGCCATTCATTTTTTCTCCTTTGAAATGACAAAGGAAAGTTGACTTCAGTCAAAATAGCACACAACCTAATCTCATAAATCACACTTTTAATGTTACTTATTTTCAGTAGTTTTTGAAAACCTTACTACTGTTACACTCAACTATAAGTGAGTTGACAACTCCTGACTAAATTCAGAGAAAATAAATATTAGTCTTCTAAAATATACAGGACTCATCTCCCTAATGTGAACATAAAATTCAAATACCTCCAATGTTCTCCTTTAAAGATAAGTTAGCTTCACTCTGAGCAAAGAGCAACATTCTTTTGCATTTCCCAAGGCCATTACACTGAGATTCATCAGATACCTATAACACTTGCTGAAGTTACCCCTTAAATATTTCTATTTAAGATAAGGAATTGTCCTTCCTTATGTTTTCTGATAACTTTTGGTTGAAAGTTGATTTTATTCAACATTAGAATGGCTACTCCAGCTTGTTTCTTGGGAACATTTGCTTGGAAATTGTTTTCCAGTCTTTTACTCTGACGTAGTGTCTGTCTTTGTAACTGAGGTAAGATTCCTGTATGCAGCAAAATGCTGGGTCCTGTTTACATATCCAGTCTCTTAGTCTATAGCTTATTATTGGGGAATTGAGTCCATTGATGTTAAAAGATATTAAGGAAAAGTGATTGTTGCTTCCTGTTATTTTTTATGTTATTTTTATGTTTGTGTGGCTGTCTTCTTTTGGGTTTGTTGAAAGATTACTTTTTTGCTTTTTCTAGGGTGTAGTTTCCCTCCTTGTGTTGGTGTTTTCCATCTATTATCCTTTGTAGGACTGAATTTGTGGAATTATATTGTGTAAATTTGGTTTTGTCATGTATTACCTTAATTTCTCCATCTATAGTAATTGAGAGTTTTGCTGGGTATACTGGTCTGGGCTGGCATTTGTGTTCTCTTAGGGTCTGTATGAGATCTGCCCAAGATCTTCTATCTTTCACTCTCTGGTGAGAATTCTGATAGGTCTGCCTTTATATGTTACTTGACCTATTTCCCTTACTACTTTTAATATTCTTTCTTTGTTTAGTGCATTTGGTGTTCTGATTACTATATGATGGGAGGAATTTCTTTTCTGGTCCAATCTATTTGGAGTTCTGTAGGCTTCCTGTATGTTCATGGGCATCTCTTTCTTTAGGTTAGGGAACTTTTCTTCTATAATTTTGTTGAAGATATTTACTGGCCCTTTAAGTTGGGAATTTTAGCTCTCTTCTATACCTACTATCCTTAGGTTTGGTCTTCTCATTATGTCCTGGATTTCCTGGATGTTTTGGGTTAGGAGCATTTTGCATTTTGCATTTTCGTTGACTGTTGTGTGAATGTTTTTTATGGTATCTTCTGCACCTGAGATTCTGTTCTATCTCTTGTATTCTGTTGGTGATGCTTCCATCTATGGCTTCTGATCTCTTTCCTAGGTTTTCTATCTCCTGGGTTGTCTCCTTTTTGTGATTTCTTTATTGTTTCTGTTTCCATTTTTAGATCCTGGATGGTTTTGTTCAATTACTTCACCTGTTTGGTTGTATTTTCCTGTAATTCTTTAAGGGATTTTTGGGTTTCCTCTTTAAAGGCTTCTAGCTGTTTACCTGTGTTCTCCTGTATTTCCTTAAGGGAGGTATTTATGTCCTTTTTAAAGTCCTCTGTCATCATCATGAGAAGTGATTTTAGATCTGAATCTTGCTTTTCTGGTGTGATGATGTATCCAGGATTTGCTATGGTGGGAGAATTGGGTTCTAATGATGCCAGGTAACCTTGGTTTCTGTTGCTTATGTTCTTGTGCTTGCCTCCTGCCATCTGGTTATCTCTAGTGCTACCTACCCTCCCTTTATCTGACTGTAGCCTTTCCTTCCTGTGATCCTGGTTGTGTCAGAACTCCTCAAAAACCAGCTGTCTCTGTGGTTCTATGATTCTGGGATCCTGGGATCCTGAGATCCTGGGTGTGACAGAGCTCCTGGGAGTCAAGCTGCCTCTGTGACCTTGAGATCCTGGTGTGACCAAGCTCCTGGGATCCTGGGATCCCGGGAATCCTGGGCATGTTAGAGCACCTGGGAGTTGAGCTTCCTCTAGGTGTTGTGGGACTGGCTGAGGAATTTGCACCCAAAATCTGCTCAGGGCACCATCCCAGACAGGAATGAGACCATGCCACTGGTCTAGCAGGATTCCTGGGTCCCTGGATCCTGCTGGTCCTAGTTATTGCTGGTATTGGGACATACGTTGTGTCCTCCTCACCTCTGATCCTATGATCCTGGGCATGTTAGAGTGCCTGGGAGTGGAGCTTCCTCTGGGTTTTGTGGGACTGACTGAGGAGTTTGCACCCAAGGTCTCAACAAAAATCTTTTAACTGCCTACCACCCCCACCAGAAAATTGATGCAATTCTAAAGTAGCACTTAGAGAATCATTTAAGACAGAGTATGTATAGAGCAGAGCTGGGGATGGCCCTGCACTGGGGAACAGTGGGAAAACTCTTCTATGAGGCTTTGTAGTTGGAGACTGGTTAGGACTGACATGAATTGAAATCTTTGCTCAGCGTCTAGTTGTGATTCTTCTGGTAGATTGCCTCAGTTTCTTTACCTGTACTTGCATATTTTTGCTTCCTCATGTAGGTGATGGAAAAGGATCATTCAACAGGAGAGCCATAGGTTGCTATGAGTTAATGCTAATTCTTTCATTTGTCAGAATGACAGGGCCAGGGCATATATGAACATTGGAAAGTATGAAACTATGAAAAGTTGACTCATATCTAGACATGGTAGCAAGTGACTTTAATTCCAGGACTCAGAAGGCAGAGGCAAGAGGTTCAAGGCCTTGGATTCAAGGCCAGCCTGGTCTACAGATTGAGTTCTAGGCTAGCTAGGAACAGAAACCCTGTCTTAAAATACACACAAAAAGTTGACTAGTAGACTACATTCATTATAAATAAAAGTTCCATTGTCTAATCCATAAACACATGTGTAACTGTAGTTATCACAACACATATCTCTGACATATCAGTTTATCAGGGCATTGATTAGCTAACAATAGCCCATCCCAGTTTTTGAAAGAAAATTTAACTGACAATAAATAAGTAAAATAAGTGTGTTCAAGGTTTGGGCATATTGGAGCAACTTGTAAAGACCTATTGTCCTATGTACTATATTAAAGAGTTAGAGAGTAAAATAAGAAAAGAAACCATTGATCAAAGTATTACAGAGTGTGAAGATTTGTGGCATAGATTAGCAAAACATGTCGGAGACATGTCAGGACAGTGTGTGATAGCCAAGAGAGATTGCATCAATGTGGAGTCCTGTCTTGCATCTCAGAAGACTCAGGGTTGATATGAAGTCCAAAGAATTCTAATACAAAATTGGCTGTTTTCTTTTCTTTTCTTTTCTTTTTTTTTTTTTTTTTTCTTTTCTGAGTTTGAGAAACTAGTTCTAAGAATTATAATGAATAAAGGATTGCAAAGATCAAGAATAGCTAAGACACACTGGCTGAGCTGGAGGTCCCAAAAGCATGTTAGAACCAAGCAGCCCTGCTTGGTTCCTGATCTGACTTCGTTTGATGATGAACTGTGATTTGAAAGTTTAGGCGGTATAAACCCTTTTTTCCAGAAGTTTCTTTGGTCATGGTGTTTCATCTCAGCAATAGTAACCCTAGGACATGTTGTTTCTACATCTTAGCTATTGTGAATAAGGTTGCACTGAACATCTGTACAAATATCTGTTCAGTCTGTTTCAAAATCTTTGGGCTATATGCCCTTAAATGGAATTGCAGGGTCCTGTGGCAATCATCTGGGTTGTTTGTTTGTTTGTTTGTTTGTTTGTTTGTTTTTTGAAGAATCTTCATACTATCTTCCAGTAGCTACAACATGTTTTCTCCAGTGATACAAAGAAGTTCCAGTTTTGTATTGTCTTCTACATTTTCTTGTTTTTAATTAAAAGGACTATATTGCTTTTTTAATTTACAGGACTTGCAAAGAATGTGTGAGACTGTTTATAAGTGGGGAGCAGAATTCTGGATTCTGCTTGCAATCCCAAGTAGTTTTTTGTTATGGATATCGAGGAATGGTACACATAGGTTCATTTAGAATTCATTTAAAATAGTTTTCTGAAACTATTGCAATTCCCAGACATGTATTCTTTGTTTGAGTTGTGAAAGTTTTTCTAGCTCTATTACTAACATAATACAGGGTTAAATGTTGCTTCTATATATACTTTAATTCTCTATTTTTCTGAAATGCATTTCTATTTACTGTGCTATTTATTTTAATCATTTATATTTTATTTCCAAAGTTTCTAACTTGATATTCTTCGTATCTATCTGTTTTTCAATCCAAACCTCATCCATTTGGTCATATTTTCTTCTTGTTTGTTCATGTTGGGGGCTGTCCCATTTGCATTGTGTCAGCAGTAGCCTTAGACTTTGGGTGGTTCATTTGTTGGCTTTTGTCTTTTCTTTTTTTTTTCTTTTTTTTTTTTTTTGATACTTTATTTACATTTCCAATGTTTCCCCTCTTTGGAAGCCACCTATCCCCTCCCCATCCCCCTCCTCTATGAGGGAATTCCACCTCCCACCCACCCATCCACCCATTCCTATATTCCAACCTTGACATTCCCCTTTACTGGGGCCTCTCCTCTCCCTGATGGCCAGCAAGGTCCTCCTCTGCTACATATGTGGTCCAAACCATGGGTCCCTCCATGTGTATTCTTTGGTTCAGGCTTTTGTCTTTTCTCATACACCTTTTCCTCCAGTGTGCTGGAGTTTTTGTTTAAAGACTTATCTCCAGTGGGAATTTTGTTCTTTCCTTCTGTTCACTGTAAGAAGCTGTGTCTACTACGTCTAGTGCTGGCAGTTTTGGGGTGTACCCTGACAAGGTGTGCTCTCCTCACAGTGTGTGCTCTCCTTTCAGGGAGTGTTCTGACAGGGTGTGCTCTCTCCTCACAGGGTGTGTTCTTTCCCCACAGGGTATGCTCTCTCTTCTCTGACAGGGTGTGCTCTCCTTTCTGACAGGGTGTGCTCTAACAAGGTGAGCTCTCCTCACAGGGTGTGCTCTACTCACAGGATATGCTCTAAGAGTGGTGTACTCTGACACAGTGTGCTCTCCTCATAGGATGTACTTTCCTCACAGGGTGTGCTCTCTTCAAAGAAAATGCTCTGATAGGAGTAGATTCTAGGTCCAGCATCCACTCTCCTCAGAAAGTCTGTCTCTAGCCTCAGAGCTCATAAAAGGAACTCTGTTGGCCTGCATGACCTTGCAGAGGTCTGGCTACTTCTACTTGATTCCAGCTCTAGAGTTTAACTGGTTGTGGCTAAAGGCTTCTCTCTCTGTACCTGCTTTTCCAATATCCTCCATTTTGAAAACTGAAGCCTAAGAACAAATTGGATTGTGGTATTTTGAATGTGGCCACATCTATAAAATAATGTAAAAACTAACATAGACAGGAAAGGCAGAGATTACATACTGAAGCTCCAGTGTCTTTATATACAGCCTCTAGTTGTGTTTGACGGTTTATTTTCCAAACAGATTACGTATTCTTTCTTATGTTTTCTTTCTTTCAAATACCTTGCCCAATGTGAACTAATATTCATTGATATAATTTATTTCATTAAAAAATATCTGTTGACTTTTCACTTGTTAAGAAAGAGCAGATTAGATCTTGTCCAGATGGTTCAGTAGATAAAAGTGTTTGTCTTGATGCCTGGTGACCTGAGTTCAAGTCTAGGAACCAATGGAAAGGTATGAGGTAAGAGTTGACTGTGACATTGTCCTCTGATCCTCACATACATGCTGTGGTGCTGCTTCCCACTCCTCCATTTGCTGCATGCTGGGGTTCTATGTACCCCTAGAATTTCCATCAGTTCATGTACTACAAACTCAATCTTCAAGTTTACATACTTAATGGGATTTTAAATGCTTAATCAGATTTAAAGGTGGTATCTTTGGAAGAATTGGTTGAGGTCATAAGGTTCAAGTCCCAATGATGGCATCAGCAGCTTTATGTAAAGAAGAAGAGAATGGCAAATCAAAGCTGGCTGTGTGCTCTGGCTGGCTGAACAATGCCCTCCACTATTGTTACGATGCAGCAGAAAAACCCTCACTGGAAGAGGAACAAATTCTAAAGTTACACCCTTGGGCATCCCAGCCTACAGAATTATTCTTTATAAATTGTCTATTCTCAGATATTTTGCTACCAGGAAATAGATTAAGATACAGAATAAAAGCAGTATCTATACCCAGACTAGGTACAAGAAGATGAAACCCTTGCTTGTTCAAGGAACTTATGATCACAGACTTCCTGGGAAGATGAGACCATTTAAAGCAGGCCCTGAGGATGCCAGCACATCCATAGTACTGGAGCATGAAGAATCTCTGGCTATGTCCTCATTTGAATAGTTAAATAATTGAAGGCACACAACATGACTATCCGCTGATGCTTTTGAACCTGTTGAGTGTTACCTTCATGAAGAAGGGCTCTCTGAGCAAAGGAGTTAGAGTCAGATTGTGTCTGCTCATTATTTTGATTTTTACTTACTCATTCCTGAAAAGTAAGTTAGCATTTTGGAAAACACCCTAAGTCCACATGGGAGTTTAAACTGTAATTAATTAACAAATAACTAATTCTAGAATTCTAGCCATAAACTGAACTGGCAACAATGCATTCAAGCTCAGTGTCAAAACCAAATCTGATGCTGTATGTCTAGCTAGAAATGGAATCAGAGCTGATGGAGGTTTGTTCAGAGAGTGTAGAGTGGGAGGCGGCAGCCATATCAAAATGTAAGGTTTCATTATCGACTCAATCTTACAGATCAAAATGTGAGCAAAGATTACTGAAACTAAGTGCTCTGTGAAGTGGAGTCACTAATGTGTATTTCATAGGGAGCTTTTGAGGACTTTAAGTGCTAGGTACATGAATTCAAAACATATTTTTTTCTTCAGGCTTTTCTTCAGTGAAATAATGGTTGAAATTATTTTAGCATGTACATTATCTTTGGCTGATACCTGGTACAAATAGAATGCAAGACTACATTTCAGTTGTAGACAGAATAACTATTTCATTGGATTGGCAAGTCTATAAAGACTTTATGAGAAGAAGAAAACTGGAAAGAAACTATGTGGTGAGAATTTTGGTTTCTTTACAAACCCAGTTATGTTATGTGAATATCCTAAATGTGGGATATGGGACTGTTTCAAATTGTCCACAGCCACTATGATTGCCTCATGCTCTAGGAGGGGCATGGGTTTTGACATGATTTAAGGAAAATTAATGAAAGGATGGTTCTCTTTGGGACCCCCCAGAGGAGACTCCCATGGATCCTACCACTCCCCAGCACCTATTATTTGACAATCATTGATATTAGAGATTGTTTTTTCTCTATTCCCCTACACCCCGAAGATTGTGAGAAGCTTGCCTTTTCTATTCCTTCTGTTAATTTTGGTGGGCATGATTCTAGATTTGAGTGGATGGTCCTACCCCAAGGCATGGTCAATAGCCCCCCCCCCGTGTCAATATTATATGCTTAGTATCTTTTCATTCTTTTTATGTATATCCAGTATTTTATTTTACATTTATATGGATGATATTATTTTGAGTGCCCCTAGCTTTTCAGACCTTCAGGAGCTTACCAGTAAGTGTCTTTCCATCCTTAAATATAATAATTTTTGAGTGGCTCCTGAAAGGTTCAGAGAGTGCCACCATTTAAGACCCTGAGCTCCATGTTGTCCTTAGATGCTGTGTCCCCTGTTAAGTCTCAACTTCAAATTCAAGATTCTTATACTCTCCCACAGTTACAAAAGCTTTCGGGAGAAATCAATTGGATGAGGTCTTGGATCTCCATTGCCACAGAAGATCTAATACCATTGTTTGACCTCCTTAAAGGGAATGAGCGACCTCTCCACCCCTATAGTGCTGACATCTGATCATATCCAGCTGTTGAACAAGATTCAACAAGCCATTGATTCGGCAACCCTTAAACAATATGATCCCCCAGAGAAATGCTGTGTACTGTGCTGCTTGGCCAGGAAGGCAAACCTGTCTATTGGATCCATCTTTCGGTGGGAGGGTCCCCTCAAGTTTATTCTATGGCTGATCAACTGATCGATTGCATTGTTAAGGTTTAAGATCTTCCCATTAGGCTCTTTGGGGCAGAGCCTTCTGCCCTTATTACCCCATTTAAAAATACAGATTTCCTTTGGTTACAGGGAAACAATAGCTGGGTTGCTCTGGCCTTAGAGGGCTTTCCCAGTGAAATTGATTGCCTCTTTGGACAACATAAGTGGATGAGTTCCTTCTCCAGACTTGAGTAATAGCCCCCTAGACTTTTTCTTTCTAGACCCAATCCAAATTATCTCACCGTCTTTAGCAATGGTGCGTGCCTGGAATCCTCCATTGTTGGGTATCCCTCCTTTAGACAGGGCAACCTGCCTACCCTCATAAAATCAGATGCTCATGTTATTGAGGGATCTGCACAGTTTAAAGAACTGTCTGCAGTAGTGATGGCACTGGATTCTGTGCTTGAGCCTTTCAATCTGTTTTCTGATAGCCTTTATGTGGAAAATTTGCTGTCCAACTTGATTGAGGCTCATATTAAGCTAGATTCTAATCCTATCACCCCCTTGATGATGCAGGACTGTACCTTACTTACACAGAGATAAAGCCCTATCTATATCCATCATCTTCGAGGCCACTAAAACCTCCCTGGATTTTTATCCCAGGGGAATAGCCTGGCTGACCAACTAGCCTCTACATTACAGTGTCATACTGTCTCCGAAGCCACACAGTTCCACTCATTGACCCACCTCAACTGGAGGGGCCTTAGACATAAATTCCCACATGTTCTAATTGAAGACCTTAAAAAGATAGTGTGTACCTGTAAATCTTGCCAGCCATTTCTACAGGTGCCTCTTCTCCAAACAATGGGAAGTAATCTCTGGGGGCTCCGCCCTAATAATCTTTGGCAGCCCGATGTTTCTCACTATTCCCCATTTGGGAAGCTAAAATATATATTTGTGATTATTGATACCTTCTCCCATGCATGCTGGGTGTCGGCCCTTGCCCGAGAAAAATCTAAACATGCTATTAACCATATGCTTCAATGTTTTGCCATTCTTGGATTTCCAGATCAGATTAAAACAAATAATGGCCCGTGTTTTACAAACAAACTTTTTTCAGAGTTTCTCCATACATGGAAGATCTCCCACACTATGGGCATCCCTTACAACCTGAGAGGACAAGCAATTGTCGAAAGACAAAATTCAAGTTTTAAAGTCTCAGTTACGAAAACAAAAGGGGGAGTCTTTACCACCACATGATCAGCTAAAAAAAGCATTATTCACTTTAAATATTTTAAATTTTTCAAAAGAAGTCCTCAGTTGTTCCCATTTCAAAGACATTGGATCTCCTCCATCTCCTATAGCTCAATATGATTTAGATGGAAGTACCCACTAACAGGAGCTCGGAGAGGACCAGACCCTCTCCTGACAGCTTGAAGGGAATTCAGTTGCACATTTCCACAAAGTGAAAAAAGACCAATCTGAATACTGGCCAGAGACATAAAGTATATGCCTCAACAAGGGAAGGCTGACAATAACCTTTCCAGGGAGTCTACCTTCCCTGAGAAACCCCCCCATGCTTCTTCCTCAGGAGACAAGATGATCAAGAAAATGACCCTGCTGCTGACAAGGATGCTGCTCCCCATCTTGACTGAGGGAGGATTTGGTGACCCCCAAGGAGTACAAGAAATCCTCAAAAAACAGTGGAGTAAAGGAGGTGAAGAGAGTTCCAGGACAACCCATTGTGAACTGGATTTCATGGCCTATTACCCTATTTCCTCCCCATCCTTGGCCCCTTTCTTCTCCTCCTTATTTTGACTGTTGGGACATGTGTGCTCAATAAGCTCACTCAGTTTATCCATCAGAGGCTAGAGGCAGTCCAGCTTCACCAAGTTGACCTCCATTACCAAAAACTTGTCTCTTCTGAGCCAAGCTCTATATATCCCTCTGCCTATGAGCACCCCTCCTCAGTTCTCCACTTCACCAATGACAGGTAAGATCTCAGATGTGCTGAGACAACCTAAGGCAGGTCGTGGAGCATTCCCCCTTGAGACAGAGTGACACATGGTATCTAGAGATGGGTAGGATCCCCATGCAGGGGACAACCTAAGACAGGAGCCATGTAACCTGCTCATTACAAAAATAAAAGGGGGAGAGCCTGCTGATTACAGAAACAGAAGGGGGAGATGTTGGATGTTCGGTGGCTCCGCTGCTCCAGAACTCGGTCTCACCAAGAGCAGCATCTTCATTGCTGCTCCTCTTTGGCTGCCCAGGCAGGACCTCAGAGCTGCGTCTGGGGGCAGCGGGGCCTGAAACAGCCTGTCCACGGGCCCTGGTTTGCGAGCACAGTTCTGGCGCTGGCACAGGGAGGAGAGAGTGCTGGCTTCATCTTTAGAACATCCCCTGCTCTGCAGGGGATGCTGACAGTCAAGGGGCACTCCTCCCCAGCACATTGACAAGGAGTGCTGCACGCAGCCTGGGGCAGCCCCGGCCATAGGGCCAGGGTGTAGGGTTCCCCAGTTTGCAGCAACCATGGCAGCAAGAGCGGCTTTGGCAACAGTGGCCCCAATTTCTCGCTGACTTGCCCGTCTGCCCTCCTGCACTTGACATTGTGTTGCTGAGCCAAGCGGGGGCTACAGCATAACTTGGCCGGGGCTCAGAACTGGACCCTGACAGCATGGGGCTAGAGGTGTTCTCCCCCTCCCACTGTCCCAAGGGCGAGAGGGTGGGGTCCTGGGCAGGGGTAGTGTTGGTCCCCGTTTTGACCCTGGTTTGGGCCTTGAGGACAAACTTGAGTCTGGCTCGAGTTCTGAGACCTGCCTCAGTCACTTCCATATAGGGGTGACTCAGCAAGACCTGTTTGGCCCTCCCTCTGTCCTGTGGTTGCTGATGTGGAGCTTTGCTATTGGCCCTGTCAGTTACCCCTTACCCTTCCCTACCTCCTATGTCACCTCTCCCCATACTTAAGTGCCCACTCTCTTTGCCTTCTCTATATAAGCGAGGGATTGATACAATAAAGTTGAGTTCCTGCTTCAACAAGACTCCTGGCCTGGTGTGTTTCTTTTGGGCTGTCAGTATTCACCATCCCACTCAGCCCCAGACAGACTTGCCTGAACCAGGTTCTCTCCTCTCACGTGGACCTGCCAGCAAGGAGCCAACAGGGGCAGGCCTGGAGATGCTGATGTAAAGGGCCCAATTGGCAGAGAGATGCCCTCCTTTGGGAATTTTTGCTCCTTATGCCACAAAAGTATCTAACTAGACCAGATCTGAGATGTAAAATACTATGCAAGCCCAGGACAGAGTGAGCTTTTTAAGATTCCAAGAATAATAAAATTAGGTCCTGTGGCTGGTATGCTCTAAGAGAGTTACTATAATCCCACATTTTTATGTTTGTAGCCCTGTGTCATCTTCTTCTTAAGTGCCTTGGGGACCTGTGGTGTGTTTATTATCAATAAAATATGACAAAAGTGATGGAGGACATTCCTGTATCTGTGTTACCTTAGAATATGACTTGAGTTTTGGAAACTCTCTCCCTTGCTGTATTTGTAAATCAAGCTAGTGTTTTGTGGAGTTACCCCATGGAGAGGCCCAAGTGACTGGGAGTTGAGGGTGACTTCAGGTTGACATTAAAAACAAAAACAACAACAACAAAAAAAAAAACTAGGACCTCAAACATACATTAACCTGCAAGGTACTGAAGTCTGCCAACAGCCACCAGTTCCTGGGAACAGAGCATTCTCCAGCTGAGCTTAGAGATAAGGGTGCAGTCAAGCCATCACCTTGGTAGCAGCCTATGAAAAGCCTTAGAGGAGAAGGCTGCAGCTGAGCCACGGCAGGATTTCTATTTCATACACATTGGGGTTGCAGACATGTTCTCTTTTAAACTTCTAAATTTGCACTGACTTCTTTTACAGTTGCTGATGCAGGTCTTAAAGAAATTAGGGAACATTCTGGAAAATGAAGACAAAGATATTTCAGAAGGAGTGGCAAATGCAAATGACAGGCCTGAGAGGCACATGCTTCAGAAAGCAGGGCAGGATCAACATGGCTTTGACTACAAGGAGTCACCAAGCAAGAGGGATATGACTGGAGAAGAAATAGAGTGGCAGATTATAAAAGATCCTGAATAATGCACTGAGGGGCTGAGGCTCTACCCTGAAGACTATAAGTAAGTTTTGGCCTGGGATTTTTATTTAGGGAAAAACCCCATCAGTGCCATAGACAATAAAGGGAAGAGGGAAGATGGTCCAGAAGACGACTCAGTGTGAATGCACTGAGTGAATACATTCTTCACTAGAAATTGTGTCTTTTAGTCTTAGGTTGCAGGAATACCTTTATCCCACATTGCAAGATGATTCCAGTGTTGATAACGTGTTGATAAAGGGACTCTGTGAACGTCTTCAGATAGTGACCCTGACAGCATCATAGCACACAGGAAAGTATAGTAATATCTGGGTCCATTCTTTAAGGGTGGGTTGCTTCTTAATCCAAGGCAGCAGACATAAAATAAAATTAAATTAATGAAAGTGAGTTATTGGAAACTGGCTTAGCCAAAGCAGTGAAGGCAACAAAGCTGATCAGATTAGAAGTCTCCTGCGTCTGTGCTTCAATCACAGGACAATTGCCTATCCTAGTTTAGAACTTTTGTTTACAGAGAAGTGTAGTGACAATTCTGGAATTTTGATTTCTTTAAAAAACACAGAAATATTATAAGAATGTGCTTTCATTTTAATCCCAGGTGTAGGGATGTGGGGCTCTTTTGGACTGTCCACAGCAGCTGACCATGATTTGCTTTGTGCTCTAGCAGAAATGTGGGTTTGCCAGCTACAGATAATTTCTGTGGTTGTGTAATGTTTGGTATCCTGGAAACTTTTCAGAGGGTATGTAAATGCTAGAGCACCAATAGGCAGGGTTCGTTGTTGGATGTTGGTTATTCAAGGGTGTTGGTTGTGGTTTGTTAGTAGTCATTCTCAAAGAAGAAACAAAAAAAAGGAAATTAGAATCAGGGGATATGGTGGCCATTAAGAGATTCCTGGCAGGAGGGTTTATGCATGTTCTTGAAAGGGATTATATAATCCAAGTCTTTACTTCCTGTCTTCATATCCAAGCATCATACCACATGCTCCTCACCAAATATAGCATCCTGATACTGACCACAAAGCAATGAGTCCATTAATCAAACACTGGACTCTCCCAGCTCTGAGTCCACATTAGGCATTTCAGTGACAGGAAGCTAACTGACACAAGCATTGAGTGACTGAAGGCAGAATCTGACAGTGCCTGCATCAATTTCCTGTCTACATTGTTGCTTTTCTGTGGGTAACTGGTGCAAGACATGAAGTGTCACCAACATGTGCTCTCCTCCAGACCCATCTCCATATATCCAGAACTCATGTAAAACTATGCCCAATTTGACCTCACATGCAGAAAAACAAACAAACAAACAAAATAAGCAGAGCTCATCATGCTTTCTAACTTTCTCTTCTGGGCTAGGGCCCAAGTCCCTTGGAGACATGCAGTGTGTGTGTGTGTGTGTGTATGTGTGTGTGTGTGTGTGTGTGTGTTGTGTGTGTGCAGGCGTACCTACTTATAGTGTGGATCCTTAGATTCTTTAGCAGGGCTACTTACTACTAGTTCTCAGTTTTCAAGAGCCTTAAGCCTTCATGTAAGACAATCACCTACCTTGAAATGAATACCTATAAGCAAATATAATCAAGTTGCTTGCTTCTAGGGCAGTATCTAGGTGGTAATGAGTAAGTTAAATGTGGTAGGGGCACACCAATCTCATGATGGGTAGCTCCAGGTAGATATGTGAATGAGGGTTCACTCCTTAGCAAGGCCCCATAGTGCACAGGGGTTTCTTTGAGTGTCCTTTAGTTTCCTTCACTTCTTCTGGACTGGATAGGCATTGGTGCCTGCTAATTCACCACGGAGACCTCTAACCTTTTTGATCTGCCATTTCACAACGACTTTGTGTAGCTTGTCCTGGAATCAGGCATGAGTATTCTGGGAATTGTCATAGAGACTGAGATAGAGCTGCTACATGTAGTGCAGGCTGCCTTTCAAATTCACACTGAATTCCAGGGCCTCTTGTCCTTGACTTTTCTTGAATACCTCTTTTACCCTTTGAAAGTGTCAGTGAGGTGGTTATCCCTAATCCTTTTGGGGAGTTTTTCTCTATGCTGTAGAATGCACAATTCTTATATTACACAAGTCTTCTCCTATACACATGCTGTCAGCATGTGACCTTATGTGGATTGCAAGAGCAAGTCCCTGTGAGCTTTAGAACAAGATCTTGAGTGTGCATGGTTGTATATCTCTATCAATGGCTTTTTCTTTACTTTAGAAATAGGATGGAAAAGAACACCTTCATCACAACATAATTAGGTGCCAAGACTGCCATAGACTATGTTATTTTCTGGAGTAGAGTTGCCAGTGGGGAAGTTCTTCACAGTATACCCTCTTATACTAGCCTCTCCTAAAAATATTTGTAGCTTATTTGTAGGGAGCTGCTGTCGCGCCTTAAAGATGGCGCCGGTTTCCTGCCTGATGCCACCCTGCAGGTGGTAAACATTATGGCTGCAGGTGGTAAACATTATGGCTGCAGGTGGTAAACATTTTGGCTGCAGGTGGTAAACATTTTCTTTATGGCTGTGGGTGGTGAATTACATAGCTTCTGCTTTAGAGTAGCCAATCTGCAGAGTCTACGTGGCTCAGTTTGATTGCTTGGCATAAGTAGATAAAAGCCGTGGTAGGGGAAAGAGAAAAGAAAGAGGGAGGTAAGTAATAAGAAAGAAGCTTGTACAAGGAACCCGAAATAAACTGCTCGAAGAAGATCTCAGTAGTAGCGTTTTTTCTCCTCGTTGGCCGAGGGGGACGCGACAACTGGTGGCCTGTACGGGGACCCATTTTTGAGAGATCAGAACTTCCTGCAGTAGGGGGGCAGCGCTGGAAAGTTCCCAAGGTAAGGTGGGACTATAAGGACCGCGGATAAGCGGCAATGAAGTTCCCAGGGTAAGATGGGACTATAAGGACCGCGGATAATAAGCAGCAATGTGTGTTCGTGAAATGAGCATGGAAAGTTCGCACATTGAATTTTTGTCAGGATGGGGTCTTCCCCTTCTCATCCAATTTTTATGGCTCTTCAGGAGCTGCTTTTGTAGTTTTTCGAAAGTTCCCAAGGTAAGGTGGGACAATAAGGACTGCGGATAAGTGGCAAAGTGTGTTCACGGAGTGAGCACGGAAAGTTTGCGGATGCAGCGAACCGAGAGCACGGAAAGTTTGCGGAAGCAGCGAACCGAAAGTTAAAGTGCATAATAGCACATTGAATTTTTGTCAGGATGCGGTCTTCCCCTTCTCGTCCAATTTTTATGGCTCTTCAGGAGCTGCTTTTGTAGAGTTTTTCTGAGAAGCATGGAAAGTTCGCGGAAGCAGCGAACCGAAAGTTAAAGTGCATAGCACATTGAATTTTTGTCAGGATGGGATCTCCCCCTTCTTGTCCAATTTTTGTAGAGTTTTTCTGAGAGAATGCAATTCCATTGCACCTTGGTTCGCAGTTACCGGGAAGAAAGAGAAGGCTAGACTTTATAAAGATCGCGGAAAATAAGTGGCAAGACGGGCTCCAAGGGTGAGCACAGAAAGTTCGCAGATGCAGCGAACTGAAAGTGAGAACACAGTGTATTTTGCATTGAATTTTTGTTAGGATGGGGTCCTCTCATTCTCATCCAATTTTTGTGGCTCTTCAGAGTATTTTTGTTAGGATGGGGTCCTCTTGTATTTTTGTGCTCCTCTCTGGATCGTGCCCAGCAATTTCATCAGCAATTTCATGTTCCTGCTAAGACTCTTCAACAAAAATTCCATTTGTCTAGAGCTGATGCCAGGCAGGTGGTACTAAGTTGTCCACAGT
>CM052702.1:26129584-26145676 GCA_028551405.1 Uromys caudimaculatus | reverse complement strand
AATTAGATTCATTCCCAGGCCAGTGTGTGAGGACTCTATGAGCCCCACAACTAGTGGAATTCCTTACCTGACTTGAGTGCTTATCAGAGACGGGCAACTTTCCTGCTGACTTAATCGACCTAAGACAGGAAGCCGTGAGAATGACACGGTTATCCAGTGACGGGTAAGATAGGTCAGTGCAAGAACGACCTAAGACAGATGGTACTCGAAAAAATGTCGGGATAGGTTTGCTGGTGCCTGCGCTATTGCTGATTTATAAAACAAAAAGGGGGAACTGTAGGGAGCTGCTGTCGCACCTTAAAGATGGCACCGGTTTCCTGCCTGACGCCACCCTGCAGGTGGTAAACATTATGGCTGCGGGTGGTAAACATTTTGGCTGCAGGTGGTAAACATTTTCTTTATGGCTGTGGGTGGTGAATTACATAGCTTCCGCTTTAGAGTAGCCAATCTGCAGAGTCTACGTGGCTCAGTTTGATTGCTTGGCATAAGTAGATAAAAGCCGTGGTAGGGGAAAGAGAAAAGAAAGAGGGAGGTAAGTAATAAGAAAGAAGCTTGTACAAGGAACCCGAAATAAACTGCTCAAAGAAGATCTCAGTCATCGCGTCTTTCTTGCTGGTCGAGGAGACGCGACACTTATTGGCAACTAGCTTTGACACTTAATACAGTAAGTAAGTTCACCATAACTACTGGTGATTAGGTGGTGTTACTTGTTTCTCAATCAGAACTCCATCCATGCTGATACTAGTAAGCACAGTCTGACATTAGTTTGCACTATAGAGGCCCAGAGATTCTAAGGTACCAGTGTCCTGTTGTGGTTTTGTTGTGCCAAGGAAGCATTTGTGATCCCCAAAAGACCACCAAGAAGCCATTTCCAATCTAATAGCATTAGGGTCTCTTTATTACAAGCTCAGGCTTGGACTCTCCCCTAACCCAACCCTGACACAGCAGGAAGGGAAGATGGAGCAACCTCAAATCCTCAGCAGGACAAGTTTTTATAGGAAAATAGGAGCAAGTGAAGGGAGGGGGTGTCCAGTCTGGCGAGTATCTAATAGAATGACTATAAGCTGACAGGTGGGTACTCTGAAGCAAGACTGTATACCAATTGCAAAGGGTCTAAAAGTACATCTGAAACAATCAGACTAGCCTTTAAATAACTGTTGTTAAGAAGCAGCTAGAAAGGAATTCTGGCCAAGGACAAGCCGTGGGGTCTTTTTTGGTACATGGGCACAGAATGGGTTCTGCTGTAGGTCATGTTCTTAGGCTTTTTTCTTTTTTTTTAAGATAGAAACCAGTCCTAAGATAGGACTAAGATAGGTTTGGCCTCTCAGTTTCAATATGAAATGTCACCCTTATGTATGTTAACAGCTTGGTTATCTGCTGATGGCCTTTTAAGAAGTGATTGGATCCTAAGAGCTTTGACCTATCAATGGATTAGTCCCTTGATGGATTCATATTATCATTAATTGGAGGTGATGGTGACTAGGAAATGAGTCCTAGTTGAAGAATGACAGTCACTGACAGCGTGATCTGGAAAGACAAACTTTGTCCCCACACTCTTCCCTCCTCTCTCTATTTCCCTGGCACTATGATGTGGACAGTCTCTTCCATCACTTGCTCCTACTGCCATACCCACCTTTTGCCCTACCACAAGCCCACTATGTAGCCAGCTGTGTTAAGGCCTAGGAAAAATGTTAAGGCCTAGGTAACTGTTACCCATCTAGTCTGCCATTTTGTGCTATTACTGATGTCATAAAGAAACTTTCTCATATGTCATTACCAGGATGTTCTGTGCTTTGGTATTCTTGGAAACCAATCACAATAGAAGTCAATTAGAACTTCTTCTTATAATTAGCCACAATAAGCTTGCATCCAAACTAACCACCAGGCAGTACTTCCTGTACCTGTGTATAAGCCTTTATGTTTTTTTCTTTTATAAGCTGTGCATGGGACGGACTCCAACATAAAAGAGACACCTGCACCAATATAAGAAGCTATTTGGAATAAGACTTCCATTTTGAGTTGTGGTTAAGTAAATTTTAAGCTCCCAAGACCTCCATGGGAACTAACATCCTGCTTCTAGTAAAAGACATGTACAAAGTTAACTGATATCCTGGTCGGCAAGTTAAGACATGAGTGTTAGGCAAGACAAATCCCCTGCCACAGTTTATTACCCCAACCAATAGGAACAGGGTAAGTGTATAACAGAGACAGGTTTCTAAGGAAATCTCCTATCCCTAAATCCTGATTGGTAGAATAACTTTGCACAGATACTTGTGGATTTTAGACTTTAAGGCCCTATAGGATCTTAATTCAAGGTCATAGCCAGCTCCTGAGTCAAGTCTGAGGCCCTGATGGATCAGTCTTGGGATGCAACATTCAATAAACCATCCCTATTTGACTGAGATCCACTGAGTCTGAGTGGTTTATACGGTGATTACCAGACCCCAACAGCTGTCTATGGACTGAAATTTCTAAACTTCAAGTCAAGATAAAACTCTCCTCCATGGAGAGGCCCTTGGGCCTGAGGGTGTTAGAGGCCCCAGTAAAGGGGAATGTCAAGGTTGGAAGACGGGAGTGGGAGGGTGGGTTGGTGGGGGAATACCCTTATAGAGGCGGGGGAGGGGGAAGGGAATAGGGGGGTTCCAAAGAGGAGACCTGGAAAGGGGAAAACATTGGAAATGTAAATAAAGTATCAAAAAATAAAAATGAAAAAAAAAATGGTCAAAAAAACCCAAAAACTCTCCTCCTTTGTTTTCTTAAAACTTGTCACAACAGCAAAAACAAAAACTAAAAATATAAAAGTAGCCTCCCTGGTCAAGCCTTCCCTCATAGCCTCCCTGGTCAATCTTTCCCTTACAGCCTCCCCTGGTCAATCATTCCCTCATAAGGGATTTCTTACAGAAGGAGGGAGTGTCCTCTGAGCCTTCTGAGATTGAGGTCAGTAACCAGTTCTCATTTTGTGACTCCTTCCTCGATGCTCTGCCAAGGGTTTCCTGGATTCTTAATCATATTCACTATAGGTCATCATGAGGCTCAGGCAGTGAGGAACTATTCAGATCAACTGCCTTGGAGCAGCTCTAGTCATTCTTATTACAACATTAAATTCTGAATCCATGGGGAATGTACCCATGTATTAGTCTCATCTCTCTTCACCCCTTTGCATCTTTAAAACTCACACCCATGTTTGTGCCTCCAAGTGTGCCTAATGAGGCTGCACACAACTTGAGGATGTTTCTATTTCCTCTATGGTGAGACTTGAATTTAGGAAGCAATTAGGGGAATCATAGACAGGCTGAGGCTTTTTATAGCTGCTTCATGTTGTCTAGTTCAGACTGTTTTCTGAGCTCCTTAGCAAGGGAGAAAGGAAGCCTCGGCTGATCTGGGGACCTCTGGGGCTTCAGAGTCTTCACAGTCTGACAAAGCGTATCCTGTCCCGCTGAGGTTTGAATGTCTCCATCAGAACTCATGTCAAAATTTAAGCTCCTTCCCTTGTGAGATATTAAGTATGGACCAGATGAGGCCTTTAAACGGTGAGATTAATCCCTGTTCTTGTGAATGGATTAATCTGTTCATAGACTCATGGGCTAATGAGTTAAAAGACCAATGGATTCTCTCAATGGCAACCTGGTAAGAGCACTAGTTTGACTCTGCTGGGTATGCGCCCTTATGGGCATATACCATGTCCTTTATGATATGGACCCTAAGGAGTCTCCATTAGCAAGGAACATTTTAATAGATGTGGCAGTTTAACCTTCCAACCTCTGGAAATGTGAACCAAATAAACCCCATTCCTGAGAATTTTCCAGACTATATAATTCACTGTATAGCAACACAATGCAGGCTAAGACACCATATTAGGACTGAAAATTTCACATTGAAAAAGTGAGTCCAACTTTAACATCAGAGGCCTGTTGACAGAACTGCTTGCTATTGCACTTCTTCAAGTTTTGGGACCAAATCCTAAACCAGTCTAAGCCACCATGGAACATTGTGTAAAATCTCTTTAAATAATGTTTTGGTCTGCTAGCCGCCTGCATGCACTGACTGACTGCTATTTCCCCTGGAATTAGATACTTACTTGACTGTAAACATCTCAGATCCACTCTCCCTGTTTTTGTACAGTATGAACTGCTATAAGCATAAGGCTCATGGGCAAAGGAAAAGAAAGTAGTATGTTCCAAAGACTCCAAATCCTGTTGTCTGGGGTTTTCTGAGAGCTCCTGAGGATGGGCCAAGTGTAGGCTAAGCCAGATTAAAGGCCATTGAAATCATTGGAGTGTAGGTGAGCTCCTTTCAGGATGCTCCGGGCTTGGGACCTTCGAAGGTGCAGAAAGCATACCACTGTAAGGCTTGGACAGTGCTCAGAGATGAAGGCACTGGGCGTGCCTGCCTCTGAGGAGCATTCCCTCCACTTTGGTGCCTGCACCACTCTTAGGAAGACGATGTGTGT
Organism: Uromys caudimaculatus; assembly: GCA_028551405.1. Classification (NCBI taxonomy): domain Eukaryota; kingdom Metazoa; phylum Chordata; class Mammalia; order Rodentia; family Muridae; genus Uromys; species Uromys caudimaculatus. The sequence goes on along the minus strand of CM052702.1, from coordinate 26,141,226 downwards.
TTCAAGGCAAGAGTCTCGCCTTCTCATCAGTTGCCAACTTCTTTCAATGTTGTTTCCCTGTGGAGTGAGAAAAGCCAGAAAAAAAGACTCACAAAGCAGACTGCACAAATTCCCAAAATGGCATTGCCATGCTGGTGGCTCCTGCTCCTTCCCTCTTTTCCCCCACAAAGTACAAAATGCACATTTGTGACTCTTTAAAGGTAACTAGATAGCTTTCTCCTTCAAGTTAGCCCCCCTCTGCACAGACATGGCAGACACCATGAAAGAAGAGCCTCAGTGGGCAAGTAAGCTTCATGGAGACAACCCACCATTTTGCCAGGCTGTGGTGGGTGTACTCTAGAGAGGTATGGCCCCAGGGGTTTTGTCCCAGGATTGCTTCTTATTACTGAGGTGCTTGTTGTTACTATATTCCGCATATACCTGGCATGGTGTGATTGGGCATCAGGAGAACATAACTGCCTATAGTGTGGTGAGATTACTTTCTGATTGGTAGTCCACTCTTTTGGGTAAGTTTCCTGCAGATCAATATGAAGGTGAACATTCTTGAGATAATGCTGTTTAGATAAATTAATTATTTCATGGAATTCCTGATTTGATTTAAGTTGTTTTAGGAAGTTAGTCTGATTTAAATAATTTTGGGCAGTTAGGGTAGTTGATAAAAAGTTTAAAGTTAGAATCAAGAATAGAGTATACCCCTTCCTCACAGAATAGCAAGAGGTGAGAAAATAAACACAGTGAGCTTTCATGTGTTATAAACATATAGCTGCACTAACAAGAAAATAGGCTTGGAACAAGTTAATGATTAAAGAAAACATTCATTCTAGTTTGAGCCTGAGTTCCTTGATCTTGTAATCTCAGGATATGATCACAGGTTTTGGTGTTCACCATGAAAAGGGAGGTCATAAACAAAGAGCAGGTAATTCCATTATGAATGTAAGAACAGAGAAGAAATGATTAGCCAGTTTAGATGATCAAGACTTCAAAAATAAAATGTAAGACAGATAACCTGTTTTTTAGTAAATACAGATTGTCACCAGCTAAGCCTAGGGAAAAAACTTGCTACTATAGACTTGGACTTGCTTAAATTTTGTTAATCTATGACAAAAGAATTATTACTTTGGGGTTATGATGAATTTCTGGAGAGAAAGATAGATGAGAAATGCTTAGTTAGGTGTGACTTTCAAAAGAAGAATACATAATCAATAATCCCATTGTAATTTCCTTTTGTGTAATGATTTTAATCTGTTTCTGAAGAAAATATTTCTGTGGTGATTGTCTTTAGAGAATAAGTAACTTGTGGCTATGAGGTAATCTTTCTCTTACATAGAGAACTTTGTATTAGATGGTATAAAAAGGCTAAGAGAAAAAATAATGTTATTGCAGCCTACTTGTTAGAACTTTGCTCCATCCAACCAATATCTGTGTGTATTTATGTATGTATATATGTATGTGTGAAGTTGTTGGGGCCTGTCAGAACTTGCTTTATCCACATATATGTGTGTTTGCCTCTGTGTGTGTGTGTGTGTGTGTGTGTGTGTGAATATGTGATATTTCCCCCTTTCTTGCCAGCCCCAGAGAACTAAGTTTTGCTCCCTCAGAAGAAGTCTGCTGAGTGACTAATTTACCACTCTACACTCAGCCCTCCTTAGTTTATCCTGTGGTGTTGAAGCTGGCCTTCGACACAGACACAAAGAAAATACTGAAGAGCTATAAAGAGAATAACATGGAAAGAAAAAGCATCCCTATGTCCTGTGATATCCAAGTAAAAAGTCACAAGTATTTTTATTACTTTTTTCATTATACATATGTATAATGATGCACACACGCATGCATGCATGCTCACACGTGCACTCTTGTCTGCCTGTCTCTCAGCCTTTGCTAACCTTCTGAAAATAGCTCTAAAATATCCCCCAAGCATGCAACATCTTGATAGTTGCCGAGAGTAGTCTCTCCACACCCATTTTTGGATAATATAGTGAGGAATGTTTCAGTATAGTTTTCTCCCAAGCTGAAAACTGTGCAATGCAATAGTATAAAAATATCTCATATTACAAGAGCCTGGAACTTTTGCTGGACTTCACAGCCAGAATTAATAATATACCTCGAAGTCATTGCTGACAATAGACTGATATCCTTCTGCTACTCAATCTGTTTGCTACTCAACCTGTTTGCTTAACCTGCTTTTAAAGGAACAATGTAAATATGTCAAGTAGGGGGTAGGAAGGATCTCAGAGGAAACTATTTTCAGTATATATATACTGAATAATATAAAAACGTGTTTTTAATAATATATATTTTCAAAAGAGAGAACAACATAACAATCAACTTTACTTGTCTTGGATTTCCTTTGTAAGCAACTTATAATCTAAGCTAAACCATAGCTGTAATCTTAAATTACATACTTTACCCTGCCCTTGACCTAGATAATGAATGTGTATCATTTGATAAAAGCAGCAAATAGAGAAGTTGAAAACAACTTCTAAAAATCTACCACATAGGTTGAAAGCATCCATTTATGAAAATTTGCTGATAAACAATGCTTGTAGTACTGTTATCTGGTTGGTTCGGTCAGTTGGAGGCAGCAATTTAATTCCTTCTGAAACTCTGTCAAAGACTTCAGTAAAGTGTCCCATTCCTTCCCTTTTCTGTGCTGTTCAATAAAGACAGAGAGATCTTTGTTAGGGACAGGCACAGAGACATACAATATGGTCAGATACATACAGATAGAGTACACAAAGGATACAACGGACACACAGGGACAGACAGATTCACAAAACAGCCTTCTTCAGGTAGACACAGACTTATACTCATGCAAAAGACAGACAGAGAATAGAAAACAGGGAAAATGAATTAAAGAATTCAAGTCTGAACTCACTCTTTGCTAAATGACTCCAAGAGGCAGTGCCTTTATTCCTTTTCTTAAAGTGACATCAGTGCATTATTGGTGACTCACTAATATATATAATCCATGAAAACTTTTCTTTTTGTTTTGATTTTTATTAGCATTCTTTCTAACTAGATGATAAAGAAATTAAAATATAATTTAAGTATTTTATTATGCTCTCTAATATAATCCAAGTTAATCTTAAGTACCAAACTTAATAGATTTAAAAATTATTCCTGATTTTTGTATTTTCTTAGTCATTGTCTACCTCTTATCAGTGGATAATTGAGAGTCAAGTTGAAGTCACTTATTTGTACTTAAAAATTAGTTTTTCCTTACTTATTCTTCTATAAATTAGGGTAAAGTATGCAGCTGTGTTGTGGATGAGAATGTCAGAACATGTAGGGCAGGCTTAGAGTGATTTGCTATGATTCCTAATGATTTGTCAAAAGTTAGGCTGCTTTATTCTTCTCTGAAAAACATGTCTGGAGTCTGAGGACTTATGAATTTAAAATCACTTGTTCTGAGCAGAATTGTAATTATAAACCTTGAGTGAGCATGGCAATGATGAGCTGAAACCTGTAATAGGAAGTGACTGCCCATGTCCTGTGACCCATAGCTGCATAGGAATTTCATGGACACACTGACTTTGAAATCACACACTGAATACTTTTTTGTCTTGTTTCTCAGTTACCTGTATGTGGATATTTCGGTCCACATTTCAGTATACTGTCCTCTAAATCTACTTTATATACTTGTAAACCATCTTCTGTGGGCCTTCTGGGATTATCCATTTGCTCTTGGAGAGAATGGTATGATAGAGTTCCTTCCCTGTTGTCTCTCTGAAGACTATAGATTAACTTGGCTTCAGGAGACACCATCCCTTACAGCAGGCCTAACAGGGTCCAAGTGGCTGAATGCAGATGGAATGAGAAAAACTTGTAATTTCAAAGTCAGACTCACCTCATGAACTGCCTTTCTGCCACTGACCTTTCGAAGTACTGTGACCCCACATGTCAGTTGTACATCCTCTGGAATCAGCTTACCGTCCTAGGTTAGTCTTTTAAAGTTGGCAATGGCAGCTTCTTCTCTGAGGCTGATTGCTCATGTTTCTGTCATATGGAAGACAGGGATGTGGGCTATGACCTTTTGAGAAATCCTTCTAGTTTTCAAAGAAAACTCCACTCCAAGTGTGGTTTTTTGCAAATCCCACACAATCTGTGCAGCCAACAGCATTATAGAAATTCCTGGCATGGTGATTTTAGAGTTTTTAAAGAAATATCTCCTGTGATAAAGACCCTTAAAAAAACTAACTAGTTTTAAATGATTGCATCTGTTAATGTGAGAGAAAAATGTGAAATGGTGTGTAAATTATCTTGAGTAAACTAACAGATAAAAACTTGAGGCCTAGAAAGTTTTGGGGGCATTATACACTTAAGAAAGAGTGTGAACAAAGTCAAAGGACACCACGATTAAGACAAAACCACAGCCTACAGATTAGGAAAAGATTTTCACCAACCTTACAGCTGATATCAGCTAATATCCAATTTACAAAGAACTGAAGAAGTTATACACCAACAAACCAAATAACCCAATTAAAAATGGGGTACTGAACTAAAAGGATTCTCAATGGAGGAATCTCTAATGGTCAAGATGCATTTAAAGAAACGTTCAACATTCTTAGTCATCAGGGAAATGCAAATCAAAATAACTCTGAGATTCTACCTTATATCAGTCAGAATGGCTAAGATCAAAAATTCAAGTACATGCTGACAAGATTGTGGAACAAGGGGAATACTCCTCCACTACTAGCCGGACAGCAAATCTGTACAACCACTCTGGGAATCAGTTGAGCAATCTCTCAGAATATTGGGAATAGTTCTATCTGAAGACCCAGCTATACCACTCCTTGGCATATACCCAAAAGATGCTCCAACATACAACAAGGTCATACACTCCACTATGTTCATAACAGCCTTATTTGTGATAGCCAAAAGCTCGAAACAATCCAGATGTCCCTCAACAAATAGATAAAGAAAATGTACTTCATTTACACAATGGAATACTACTCAACCATTAAAAACAAGGACACCATGAGTTTTCAGGCAAATAGATAGAACTAGAAAATATCCTGAGTGAGGTAACCCAGACCCAAAAGGACAGGCATGATACAAACTCACTTATAAGTAGATATCAGCCATAAAGTACAGGATAACCATGCTATAGTCAATGGAGCCAAGGAAGACAAATAACAAGGAAAACATAAGGAAGGATGGTTGAATCTTTCTCAGAAGGAGAAACAAAATAGATATTGGAGGTGGATGGAAAGAGGGGATTGGGTAGGTGAAGGGATGGGGAGGGGAGTCAGGTAAGAGAGAGGGCATCAGATGTAAGGAAAGCAGGGGAGAGAGAAGGGAAATCCATGGTGGGAAATCTCTAGGAGGTACCAGAGACCTGGAATGGGGGGAGGCCCCAGGAAGTCTATAGGACAACTCTTCCTAGCAGTGGGAATATGGATCCCCAAATGGTCACTTCCTGTAGCCATGCAGAACTCCCAGTGTAGGGATAGGAACAGCAACCCACCCACAAAAACCTCCACCTAAAATATGTCCTGCCTACAAGATGTCTACACATAGACAACGATAGAGCAGAGACAGAGGGAATGGCCAACCAAGGACCAAATTGAGACAGATCCCATGGGCAAGAACCTGACAATATTAATGATATTCTGTTATACTTGGAGACAGGAGCCTAGTATAACTGTCCTCTGAGATGCTCCACTCACCAGCCAATGGAAAGAGATGCAGAGACCCACACTCAAACATTAGATAGAGTGTGAGAGTCTTATGGAAGAGTTGCTGGAATGATTGAGGGACATGAAGTAGACAGAGACTCCAGGAGGATTAACAGGGTCAACTAACCTGAACCCTTGAGGGCTCCCAGAGACTGAATCACCAAGCTAGAGCAAGCAGGGGCTTGACCTAGGCCCCTTGCACACGTGTAGCAGATGAGCAGTTTGACCCCAACAACAGGAGCAGGGACTTTCCCTGTATCTGTTGCCTGCCTGCCTGCCTGCCTACCTGTCTATCTATCTATCTGTGGATCCCTTTCCCCTAAATGGACTGCCTTGTCTGGCCTTAGTGGGAAAGGATGTGCCTAGTCCTGAATCTGGAGATCTGGGTGTGTGGGTAGGTGGGTAATGGTGGTGGTGTGAGAGAGGGAGGTATAGCAGGATGGGGTGGGTGGGGGTTCTGTATGACTATCTAGAGTCAACTTGTGATTTCTTAGAATTTTTTTTATTCTTCTCTCATATTTTACAGCCCGTCCAATTTTCTCTCCCTCTCCTCTCCCCAGTCTCTCTGTCTACCTCTGCTCTCCCCCAGAGCAGGCCTCCCAGGGACATCAACCAAATATTGTGTAATAAACTACAATAAGACCAGGAACATACCATCACTTCAAGGCTGAACAAGACAACCCAGTAGGAGGGAAAGGGTCCGACAAGTAGGCAAAAAGAGTCAGAGACAGCCTCAGATCCCACAGAATTTCTACAAGACCACCAAGCTACCCAGCCATAACAAATATTCAGAAGGTCTAGGTCAAACCCCTATAAGCTCCCTGATCTCTGCTGAATTCCCATGAGTCCCAGTCAGTTGATTCTGTGGGCTGAGTTCTCCTGGTGTCTCCCTGATGCTCTGGTTCCTCCCACCCTCCCACCCCCTCCTCCATAGGACTCCCCAAGCTCCATCTAATGTTTGGCTGTAGAACTCTGCATCTGCGCCCATCAGTTGCTGGATGAAGTCTGTCTCACTTCTTTGATAATGATTCTTCTAGATTCCAGTCCCAGAACACTGTGCAGGCAAGACAAACTACAAGTTGATAATTTTGTGGCTGGCTTGGTGTCCCACTTGGTGCCTTGCCTGGTTACAGAAGGTTGCCAGATCAGGCCCTATGTCCCCCGTTACTAAGAGTCATTGCTAAAGTTACCATTGTACTAAGTCTCCACCTTGCCCCCAAAGTACCCCCCAGTTCCAATCATTTCTCCCAGTATTTTCTCCCTCTCTCCCCTGTCTGATCCCATCTGTTCCTAAAACCACATGCTCCCACTCCACCTGCAAAATCTATTCTATTTACCCTTCCTCAGGGTATACTGGTGTCCCCTCTTAAGCCTCCTTGTTGCTTAGCCTCTTGGTCAGTGAACTGTAGCATGATTACCCTTAATTTTACAGCTAATATCCGCTTATAAATGAGTACATGCCATGTTTGTCTTTCTTGGTTAAAGCTGCACCCCTATACGATGTCAACTCACAACAGTTACAATGTTTTTTAAGGAAATTATAAAACAAGACCAAAGAATGCTTAGTAATGTTTTAAATCATAGCAGGATTTACTATGTGGCCTTTTAAAAAGTCTTTTAACTATCACAGCATCACTTCTTAGAATGCAAAATGTTTGGGAACATCTAATTGTTTATACTCAAAAAATTATAATCACAAAATAATTAGGAATATGCAGAAAAGGTCGTCATTGTGAACAATTTAATTTAGGTAACACCAGTTTCAGAAAGCACTTTTTTTAAAAGTTTACTTTTATTTTTAACTGTGTCTGTGTCAGGGAATTTGCACTTGAGTACAAAAGCCCACAAAGTCCAGAAGATTCCCAAAAGCTGAAATTTCAGGTGGTCATGAGCCACCTGGGGACAGAACTGTACAGTAGCAGTCTGTGCTCTTAAGTGCTGAGTCATCTCTTCAGCACCAGTGATCAAGCAGACCTGCTGTTCCATGGTTGCTCAGGTGCATCCATAAGTATCTATCAGCTCTACTTAACCAGAGATACAATGTGGTCAGAGCAGACTCTGACTCAAATAGATATGCAAATGAATTCCAAGTCTGTTAAAAGTTTGACAAAATTGACAGAAAACGCTTGTAATTATTTTGACAAAACAAGATTTTTGATTTTTAAAGTTAATTCTTTTTAGAGCATGCATGGGTTGAACTCAGGCCCACTACACATTTGTAACAGATGTGCAGCTTGGTCTTGATGTATGTCCCCTAATAAGTGGAGCAGAGGGATTTGCTCTTTGACTCTGTCCTCTGCCATTGGATCTCCTTCCCCTACCTGAACTGCCTGGTTGAGCATAAGTGGGAGAGGATGCACTTTGTCCTACTGCAACTTGATGTTACAGGGTGGAGTGGTACCCAAGGGTAATGTAGGGAGATTTGTAAGGGTGGGACTGAGAAGAGAGGAGGGAGAGCCACAATGGGATGTAAAGTGAATAAAAATAAATTGTTCATTAAAAATTTTATTAAAAGTCATCTTAAGAACTAGATTTTCCTGTCATAATGTTAGTCTTTTATAAACGTGAGCATGCAAAAATGTATGACATTAAAAACACCAGTCTCACCCCCACTGTGTTCTTCATCGAATTTATAATGGGCTTATCATTTTGCTAGCAATGCTCATTATGAATGGCCAAGAAAAGCAAATTCCTAATGCCAAGTTATATCGGTATACAACTTAGGAGCACCCTTTTGCTTTGGTTCTGTTTTCTAATTTACTCACACTTGGGAGGTTTCCTTTTTCTCTTTTCCTTTCTCAAAATAATTATTGTGAAGAACAAAAGCCAACTGTACACAATAGGAAAGAAGCCTGGATTAGCTAGGAATGCACCTCAGCAGTAAACTCTAGCCTAAGATAGATAGATAGATAGATAGATAGATAGATAGATAGATAGATAGATAGATAATGATTTCATCTGTAGAAGAACAAAACCAAACAGCAGAGAAAACCTGCATTATCTTCCCCTGATGTCCAAATATAAACATAATTTGTATTTCTTCCCACTATGATCAGGAAAATGACAAGAAGTAACAACAGAGGTATGTATAAGAAACTAAGCTGAGAGGCAGGCATAGGAACTCTCTGTTTCCCATTTGTGGCAGGAGACCTCTGCCCGGGTCACCAGGGTTCCATAGCCAAGCAGCATCAGGAGAAAGTTACTCTCCCAGGAGCATGGAAAAGCCGAGAGTGGGGACAAAATGAGCACCAGTGCTCACTGGACTTCGCCCAGAAACCGCGGGCCACAGAGAATGAGGAACAGGAAACTTCCGGTCTCCATCTGTGGCTGGGGACGTCAGCTTGGGCCACAGGGCTCCATAGCCAATTAGCGCGGGGAGAAAGCTACACTTCCAGGAGCTTGGAAAAGTTGGGAGTGGGGCCAAGACAAGCACCACTGCTCACCAGGAACCGCCCCGAACCTGCGGGACACAGGAACTGAGGTAGGCAGGCATAGGAACCCTCTGGTTCCCATCTGTGGCAGGAGACCTCTGCCTGGGCCACTAGGGTCCCACAGCCAAGCAGTGCCATGAGAAAATTACTCTCCCAGGCCCTCAGAACACAGAGACCAAGGAGGAAAAGTAAGGGACAGGAACCTTCCGGTTTCTATCTGTGGCAGGAGACCTGTGCCTGGAAAACAGACAAGCAGTGCTAGGAGAAAGTCAACCTCCCAGGAGGGTGGAAAAGCCATGAGTGGGGATAAGACAAGGACCACAGCTCACCGGGACCTTGAGACCTCAGCCTGGGCCACAGGGCCACAAGAGAGAGCTGGTATCCCAGGAGTGTTGACACACCTTCGAGAATAGGTAAAACCACCACTTCCGTTCAAACTCACTGGATCTAGAGGGACCCTTGCAGAGCCATCAGGACATAGGAACCAAGGGACAGCTGAGGACAAGATCCTTCTAGTTTCTGTCTGCACCCCAGAGCTGACCCTGTGCCACAGCACTCCAAACCCAAACACCTCTCAGAGAGAGTTGGTCTTCAAGGAGTATTGATAAAGAGGCCTGTAGGAGGGACAAGCCATAGCAGGACAGAGTAAGATCAGCTAACATCAGAGTTAACAAGATGGCAAAAGGCAAGGGCAAGAACCTAAGGAACAGAAACCAAGGCTACTTGGCAACATCAGAACCCAGCTCTCCCACCACAGCAAGCCCTGGATTCCCCCAACACACCAGTAAAGCAAGACTCAGATTTAAAATCAGTTCTCATGATGATAATAGAAGACTTTAAGAAAGAAATTAACACCCTTAAAGAAACACAAGAGAACAGAGGTAAAGAACTAGAAGCCCTTAAAGAGGAAACACGTAAATTCACTAAAGAATTACAGGAAAACACAATCAAACAGACAAAGGAAATGAACAAAACTATCCAGGAGCTAAAAATAGAAATAGAAACAATAAAGAAATCACAAAAAGAGACAACCCTGGAGTTAGAAAACCTAGGAAAGAGACCAGGAGTCATAGATGCAAGCATAACCAAGAGAATACAAGACATAGAAGAGAGAATCTCAGGAGCAGAAGGTACCATAGACAACATCGACACAACAGTAAAAGAACATACAAAATGCAAAAAGCTCCTAACCCAAAACATCCATGAAATCCAGGACACAATGAGAAGACAGAACCTAAGGATAATAGGTATAGAAGAGAGTAAAGATTCCCAACTTAAAGGACCAGTAAATATCTTCAACAAAATCATAGAAGAAAACTTTCCTAATTTAAAGAAAAAGATGAACATAAATATACAAGAAGCTTACAGAACTCCAAATACGTTGGACCAGAAAACAAATTCGTCCCGTCACATAATAGTGCAAACACAAAATACACAAAACAAGGAAAGAATATTAAAAGCAGTAAAGGAAAAAGGTCAAGTGACATATAAAGGCAGACCTATCAGAATTACACCAGACTTCTCACCAGAGACTATGAAAGCTAGAAAATCCTGGGCAGAACTCATACAGACCTGAAGAGAACACAACTGCTAGCCCAGTCTGCTATACCCAGCAAAACTCTCAATTGACATAGATGGTGAAACCAAAATATTCTATGACAAAACCAAATTTATATGATATGTTTCCAAAAACCCTGCCCTACAAAGGATAATAAATGGTAAATGTCAACTCAAGGAGGGAAACCACTCTCTAGAAAACACAAGAAAGTAATCTTTCAACAAACTGAAAAGAAGATAGCCACACAAACCTAAAAGTTAAATCAAAAATAACAGGAACCAACGATCACTATTCCTTAATGCCTCTTAACATCAATGGTCTCAATTCCCCAATAAAAAGACATAGACTGACAGACTGGATCCATAAAGAGGACCCAGCATTTTGTTGCATTCAGGAAACACACCTCTGGGATAAAGACAAACACTACTTCAGAGTAAAGGGCTGGAAAAAAATTTTCCAGGCAAATGGTCCCAAGAAACAGGCTGGAGTAGCCATTCTAATATCGGATAAAATTGACTTTCACCCAAAAGTCATCAAAAAAGATAAGGAAGGACACTTCATACTCATCAAAGGAAAAATATACCAAGAAGGACTCTCAATTCTAAACATCTATGCTCCGAATGCAAGAGCACCCACATTCATAAAAGAAACCTTACTAAAGCTCAAAGCATACATCGCACCTCACACAATAATAGTAGGATACTTCAATACCCCACTATCATCAATGGACAGATCTTGGAATCACAAACTAAACAGAGACACAGTGAAACTAACAGATGTTATGAAACAAATAGATTTAACAGATATCTATAGAACATTTCATCCTAAATCAAAAGAATATACCTTCTTCTCAGCACCTCATGGTACCGTCTCCAAAACTGATCATATAATCGGTCACAAAACAAACCTCCACAGATACAAGAAGATTGAAATAATCCCATGCCTCCTATCAGATCACTACGGTTTAAGGCTGGT
>CM052702.1:26111966-26129084 GCA_028551405.1 Uromys caudimaculatus | reverse complement strand
ACTACTCAGCTATTAAAAACAATGACTTAATGAAATTTCCAGGCAAATGGATGGAACTTGAAAATATCATCCTGAGCAAGGTAACTCAGTCACAAAAGAGTGAACATGGTATGTACTCACTGATAAGTCAATATTAGCCCAAAAGTTCAGAATGCCCAAGTTTCACTTTACAGTAACCACTGGACTGAGAGTGAGGTCCCAGATGGAGGAGTTGGAGAAAGGACTGAAGGAGCTGAAGGAGTTTGCAGCCCCATGGAGGGAACAACAGAGTCAATAGGCCTGACCCCCCTCCCCAGTTGTCCTGGAGTTTGGACCACCAACCAAAGAATACACATCGAGAGACCCATGGTTCAGACCACAGATGTGGCAGAGGATGGCCTCGTTGGCCATCAGGGAGAGTAGAGGCCCTTGGGCCTGAGGGTGTTAGAGGCCCCAGTAAAGGTGAATGTCAAGGTGGGAATATGGGGGTGGTTGGGTGGGTGGGTGGGAGGGGCAATATCCTTATAGAGGCGGGGTGGGGGAAGTGATAGGGGGTTTCCAAAGAGGAGACCTAGAAAAGGGGAAACATTAGAAATGTAAATAAAGTATCAAAAAAATAAATTAATTAATTAAAAAAAAAAAAAAGAAACTAACCTGAACAGTTTATGGACAACGAGCCAGTAAACAGATCCTGTGTGGCCTCTCCTTCAGCTTCTGCTTCCAGGTTCATGCCTTGAGTTCCTGCCCTGACTTCTCTTGATGGTGGAGTATGACCTGGGAGTTAAGTTAAAATAAACACTTTCCTCCCCAAGTTGCTGTTTGTCATGGTGTTTTGTCACAGCAATATAAATAAGCCTGGGGACAGAACTTCTAGCATGTAGAGAAGGGTAAGATACAAGTTTCAAATGTCACTAACAGTCACCAGGGTCATGACATGTGAGTACTCACAGCTGATGATTAGGCCAATTTTACTTAATCACTTTGGTTCATTGAAGAAGCAATGAAATAATTTGTTTTACAATGACCTCTGAGTGCCATTGCTCCTCAGATAAGGGTGGGAATTCGTGAGCCCCTTTCTCATCCATGCTGGTTTTTAGCTGGTTTGATCTTGTGTAAATCTCATGTATATAGACATAACCTCTGTGAGTTCATATGTGCAACTGCTCTGATGTGTCTGGCAAACACTTTTTCTACAAATATCTACTTCCTCTGGCTCTTATAATCTTTTGCCTGAGCCTTTGGGTAAAGAGATGTGATATAGATCTGTGGAGGTAAGAATTTCACAGTTGCTTATTCTCTGTTGATCTCTGTGTTAAGCACCATCTCCTGAAGAAAGAAGTTTCTCTGATGAGAGATGCACTGATCTATCTGATTAAAGACAAGAACTTAGAAATCAGTTTACTAATATATTCATTTGTCAAAATAATAGTAGACTCTCCCCTAGGGCTTCCAGGTTGAAACCAGCTTAATTTCTCTATTCCTATGATTCACACAAATGATATCTTCATTAGGGTCTTACCATCAAGTTATCAAGAATAAACAAGAGAAATAGCTATATACTATGGTCACTGCCAACAACACCTGACATATCAGATGGAGCTTTTCATCTGATATTCTGTGGCTTCTGTGGAAGGTAAATCCCTTTTGTGTGTGTGTGTGTGTGTGTGTGTGTGTGTGTGTGTGTGTGTGTGTATCTTGTACAGTAGTACAGTAGTAAGTTTTTATGAGGTGTTTTTAAAAGTCCTTAGTGTTGGTTATTTTTCACCATGTTCTGTCTTCTACCCTGCCTTCCCATGCCTCACTCCATTTAACCCTTATCACAAAACTTTTAGAAACAGGCTTTTATTTAGTTTTGATACAGTGTTTCAGAACATCGAGCTCTCTAAAATCTATTAAGATACTTTACCGTTTTCCAACTGCATGTCTACATAAAGCTAGATTTTCTTCCTATACCTCAGGCAAAAAAAAAAAAAAAAAAAAAAAGCAACAAGCCAGTGATGAGATTGATGAGAACTAGCTATTTTCTATTAAGACAAACATTTAAAAGATTTGTTAAAATATAAAACCACGCCTTTTTTCAATATTTTTGTTTTGAAAATTATTTTATCAACATGCTATTTATGTTAAAATGTAAAAGATACATTGTTTTAAATAAATTCAGAAATATCTTAAACTAATTCACTATAAATTTTCATATGATAGATAGCAATAGGTATACTTCACAAATAAAAAGCCCTTTGACAATTATTTTAGGAACATCAAAACAAAACTACTTTGAGATTCCATCTTACACCTGTCAGAGTGACTCAGATCAATAACACAAATGAAGCTCCTGCTGGCAAAGAGGTGGACCAAGGGGAACACTCCTCCATTGCTAATGGGAGTGAGAATTTGTACGACTACTTTTGAATCAGTGTGGTGGTTCCTCAAAAATTTGGGAATTGATGTACCTCAAGACCCAACTATACCACTCTTGGGCATATATCCAAAAGATGCTCTATCCTACCACAAGGATACTAGCTCAGTGACATTAATTGCACCTTTATTCATAATAACTAGAAATTGGAAACAACCTAGATGTCCCTCAACAAAAGAAGAGATAAACAAAATGTAGCACATTTACACAATGGAGTATTACTTGGCTGCTTTTTTTTTAAAAAAAAAAAAAGTGATATAATGAAATTTGAAAGCAAATGGATGGAACTAGGAAAAAAAAATCAGCCTGAGTGACGTGACCCAGACCCAGCAAGATAAACATGGAATGGACTAACTTTTAAAAGGATACTCGCTGTTAAATAAAAGATTATCAAGCTATAATCCAGCGATTCAGAAAGGTTGGGTAAAGAGGATGACTCTAGAGGAAAAGAATGGATCTCCCTGGGAAAGAGAAATAGAGTAGATTTTGTGAGTAGAGCATGTGACTTACCCATTCTCCAGTAGATAGCTTCACATCTAGGCCTATGCAGATGGCCCTAGATAAACTCAATGGGTTATAAAATAAAAGCAAAAACAAAACAAAAAGATGTGATGCCAAGAACCAGCCTCGGCTAGAGTGTCCTGAGGAAAGGGTGTTTGGGAGTGGTGGAAGGAACAACTTGAAGTTAATGGTAGGGTGCAAGTTGACAGCCCTGTCTTCTGCTCAAGATGGCTCTGGATACAGACATATAGATAGCTCAGGCATTGCAGATCAAAGCCCAGTATTTTATTTATATATTATTCAATCATTACCCCAGGTTCCCTTTTGATCATTCCAAGAATTAACATTTTATGACGTTACCCCTCGATTCTTTGAAAAAAGACAGCAAGTACTTTTTTAACATAGCAAATGAATTCAGAAATCTGCCTGCCTTTGTAAACACAGACATTAAGCTAACCAGATGGGATGCCCCTCTGAGATCATCATTCCTACCATGCCTGGGCCTAAACTTGCTCATTCTCAGGCTGACCTTGAACTCAGAAAACTGCCCTTGTATCTTTCTGATAAGCTGGCTCATTAGTGCAGATGCTTTGTTCTCTTAGGTCATGAAATCCCTCATACAATTCATATTGCATCCTTGTGTTTTGTATAGTTGAGATATTATATATTCTTGAACTCATGTTTTCAGAGTTCTTTCCCACAGCTTTAAGGGCTGTCCTGAAGGTCACAATGTTCATCACCTTGCTGACGAACTCCAGACACACCCTCACTTCCTGGACTTATACTATTTCTAATGATCATGAAGTCATTAACTTTGGCAGGGAGAACATTTCCAAAAGGAAGAACATGAAGCAAAGAATGTGTATTATTATACAAACAAGCCCCATGCCCGAAGCAATGGTCAGCACTCATGAAAATGGACATCCTGCTGGCTCTACTCCAAAGGATGGAAATCGTGTTAGTCATTCCTTCCATGGTCATGCAGAAATCAGCAATGTGATAGTAAGAGAAGAACATATAGGTAGGAGAAAGGGGATGGCAAGAGAATCAGAGAGGGTAGAGTGTTAGGTGTGACAATAATATATTATATACATGTAAAAAATTGTCAAGGAGTGGAATTTTTAATGAAGGTTTCTGAAAGTTAAGAAAGTTGCCCTAGAGGAACTGTGGTCATGTGAGCAGAAATCCTGCCAGTCTGCTCATAGCCATGCTGACTATAGGAGCATAACCCCGAAACCACCAGCATACAAAAGTTTTTTAATTAAATAAATTCTGAAACACTCATATAATAGACTATAGACCAAAGTTGAAAAGGCCACAGAACAGATTTGGAAGAATGATAATTTGAAAAGCAAGATGCCAAAGAAAGAATATTGTAATGAAACTACTTATATAAAAATCTAATGTATATGAAAGAACCATATGTTGATTAGAGTCATACTCAGAGTACAAAGAATGGCAAGGTGTGCTAAGGATGTGATCACCTGAAAGATAGGATTACCTGGGAAGAGACAGACCAGAATGTCTCTAATGACATAATCACTAGACTAGCATTTCCATAAACAGATCAGATGGCAGAGCAGTGTCTAGGTAGTCAGTTCATGATGATTATATCTTTATATCTTAAAACAAAAAATCCTGCATGCCTTCATATCTACATGTTCTATGTCCAGATTCAACTAGTCACAAATGGGAAATACTGAGGGAAAAATTACCTTGTTGTTGACATTGCATATGTAGTTTACATCTATAACTGAACTACAAGCTTTTCTTGTCATTTCCCTAAGTAATACACCACAAATTCTATTTGTATGATTTTTCACTGTTTGAATATTATAAGTAATCCATATATTATTTAAAATGTCTGGTAAGATGCATATTAGTTACATGACTTGAGCATGTTAGAATCTTTCATGAGAAATTGGGAAATCCTTGACACAATCCTCTTTGAATTTCAGGGAAGGACTGGGTCCAGAAATATATGTTGTAACTATTCAATATTTGACCAAGTGTTTAAGATATAAAATGAGGTAACGGATCTCTGGAAATCAAGTGTGTTAGTAGTTATCTGTAAAGCTCAGCAAGTTCACTTTTGTAATCTAAAGGCAGAAAAAGCCTTCTGCTAAGACTCATGCCTTGACTCCCTTTTTTGGAAGCAAAAATTCTGGCTTCTTATTTTATCACACAAAGTGAGTCATGTTGAGCCCTATCAGGAAGTTAAACCTGGAAAGAGATAGATATGCATACCCTCACATAGTTCGGATGTCAGCCTCCTCATGATTTTGAGAAAGCAATTCAAACTATCATGAACTCTGTTGACACAGCTCATCAGAGAAAATAACTGTGGGTATCTCAGAAAGAGGCAGCCCTGAGAATTTCCCTACAGAACTGGCACAGTGTGGGGACTGCACCAAGTCCACTGCAGTTAGAGGTATCTAGCTCAGCTAGAACAAAGTCTCTACTCAGTAAATAATAAAAGGGTTGCTTAGTGCTCTTAGTACCAGACGGTGCTTTGCAGGCTGCTAGAGGAGAAAACATATCAGCAATCTTCCCCAGCTACAGCAATGTATGCTACAATAAAAACCTATCAGGCAAGATCTGCCACCAGTACAATAGTGGCTTAATTCTTTCAGGGGTAACCAACTACTTCCTTATTAGACTTGCTCCATGGGAAATAAAGCATACTTGGTACTATAACCTGGTCAAAATTCTATATCTAGGGAATTTATGTCTATACCTGTCCACTTTTTGTCAACCTATGCAGATCTTGTCTGTTGGACCTGAGATTGAGAAACAGTCTAAGACTGTAGACAATCTTACTTCAGTTTTAGTGTACTTTTATACACACATATAACAAAGAAAGCAATGATCCAGAGAAATTTGTTTGAGTTTAGAAAAACATGGTCAGAAAAATGATCAGAAATACATGTAAATAAACTTTGTTAAGTATTAACAGAGCAGCCTTTTCCCTGAATTTTCTCAGGTCAGAGCAGTTTTAGCCCAGTTGCTTGGCATGTACTATAGATTACTTCTGGGAAAGCACAAAAGGAAGGCAGAAGGCCATATCGAGATTCAGGGCACAGTGATTGATGTGTTTATAAAAATATAGAGAGATATATGTTATATGGGGTTATGGGGAGGTTAGGTGTGGGGGAAGGGTGTGCCTCAGCAGGCCCAAGCCCAGGCATCCCTTCCCCCTGAGGAACCAGACACACACGAAGGTATAGTACAGAAATAGAGTTTATTTAGGGCATGGGGAGGAGAGTTAAGAGGGTAGTAGAGGCAGAGAAAGGCAAAGAGAGGGAGAGAGTAGAGAAGTAGAGAAGTGGAGGCCGGCCATGACCACATGGATGGGGGGGAGGAATGGGGAGAGGTAAGAGATAAGAGATGTAAGAGAGAGGCAAGAGAAAGAGATGAGAGAGAGAGGAGGGGTAAGCAGCCCCTTTTATAGTGGGCCAGGCCCACCTGGCTATTGCCAGGCAACTGTGGGGTGGAGTTTAGACAGAATGCTAACATTCCCCCATTTTGGTTTAATTAAAAAGAAAAATTAGAAAGAGGCAATGGCAAAGCAGGAATAGGGGCATCGTAATATCTGACTGCTTCATGCTGGCATTGGGGGCAATGTGTCTCTGGGGAACCTAGAAGAATGGGGGTGGGGGATGTTTGTCCAATCATAGAAGAGTTGGCTGTTTCCTTGCTGTCCAGGGTCTGTGGAGTTGTCTGAGGGTAGGTCAGAAGGAGCAGGTCCAGTAGAAGCGTCTGTGTCTGAGAGGAGATTGGAGCATCTGACAGTCGCTTCTCTGGAGCTGTCCTGGGTGTAGTAAACACCTGGACTTGACAAGATATTGAAACACATTATTATAGGTAGAAAAATAGATTAAGTACATTTAGGAGAAAGAAAAAATTTTTTAAGATGTACATTTTTAAACCCAGAGGAATCCTACCCTTTGGAATAGGTAGTAAGTGGGAACTTTGGGTAGATGTACTTATCTGGATGGGTCCATGAGAGGCAGATCTGAGTGGACTTTCTGTAGCTTATAAGTTTATAAAAGAGATAACAACATGAGCTAACAACATGAACAGTCTTTAAGATGAGCCTTTTGTGGAGCAGAAGGGACAAGGTTGAAAAAGTTGAATCATATATTGGAATGTTTTGTTAGAGTTAACAAGAAGAGGAAATATGAAGCATTTAAAAATAAGGTTAAGCATTTGGGAGAAAGAAAAAATTTTTTAAGATGTGCATTTTCCTTTTGGAACTATTTTCTAAAGAGTACTGAATCTAAACCGTGTTGCAGAGGTGTATCAATTTTGAGGACCTCAAATCAGGCGTTAATTTAAGAGATTTGAGGTTTGCCAGGAGACATCCCAGTGGGGTGTCTGGAGGTATGGTTGAAGACCAATTAGTACCCATTGGGTGTTGGGGGGACGTTACTGAACTGTTCTTGCCGGCGTCCCAGAGAATAAGTTCAGTAACCAGAGATCGGCCAAGCTAGAGATTTAAGTCGTCACAAAAATCCTAGGGGCCACGGCTGGCAATTTCCCGGAAATTGCCAGAAAGCAATTCAACTTAGTACTAGGAATTTTTAATGGCTGGGGGGTTGGGGGGTATGAACTGCTTTCAAGAGGGGAGGACACCCAAGGGCTAGGTCCTAACTTGCAGGTCAGCTAGCAGGCCAGTCATAGAGACTGGGGCAATGAAAAGTCAACCCCTCAACCCAGAAAGAGTTGACCAGACACTGAGCAAAAAAGGGTCCTCCTGCCGATTAGAGAAACTCCTTACCAATAGTGGAATGTTTTATTAGAGTCAGGCAAATTATAGGAACTTAGATAATAGGACAGTGGTATAGCAAGAAGAGGAAGGTAAGGAGATAACAGATTATATCTGTGAAAGCTTAGCTGTCAATGTTGTCAGAAGTCTGAGAAATAAACAATAATCTAGCAGTTATATTATTTAAAAAATGACAGAGTCCACTAGTCAACAGTTCCCTGGTCTCTGTGGCAACTCGGGCAGAGTCAGTCTGGCTTTCAAGCACAGAAGATGCAGGACTTTTTTCTCTGTGGAATGGATACACATGACATAGGAAGTAAGCTTACCTTGGTTTAATAACCAAGGCCCTTGACCCAAAGTATCCGGTTTTGACCACTGCGTTTTAGTGATTGTTATACCACAATCTAGGCAGAATCCTGTAGCTGTGTCCACATCTTCTAAGACCATCGACCATTTTGAGCCAACTGTTAAGACTTTGGGAATTCTGTCTGCCCTAAACTTAAGAATTAACAAATTTCTGACAGGATTGAGAACTGTATTGAAAGACCCGAGCCCATTATAAGGAAGTTAGACCCCCCCCCTTAGCAAAATTAAAGCCAGAGATAATATAGCCATATTCCACTGCCTATGCTTTTCCGTGAAAAACGGATGATCCTGGCCTGACCCCAGGGGCTGTCCCTCTGGCTCCAGGAACTGACCCCAGGAAATAGCTAACCGGAAGAATGTTATCGCAACCGCCTTATGGCTAACCTATATCCTTTGTCCCAGGAAATAGTTAACCACAGCAATGTTATCGTAACCGCCATATGACAAACTTAGAACATTCTATACTTTCCCATGACGCATAGAATTTCCTTGCTTTATGGGGTTTTTTTCTTTAAATACCCCTGACTTTAGCTGCTCAGGGTCGAACTCCTCTGCCTCTGTGTAGGTTACGAGCTCGACCCCAGTGCACTGGTCCCCTGAATAAACCTTGTGTGATTGCAGCAAGAAGGGTCTCTTGTGAGTTCCTTGGGGGGTTGCGCTATCCCAAGACTGGAGTGAGGGTCCCCCTCATATGTGGAAAGGAGATCAGGGATCAGGAACTGGCTGAGCAGGAGGGAGAGGGGAGGTAGCAGAGTCCCTGGCAGGGGACAGAGACAGAAAGGGCTCATAGGTGTAGAAGCACTGCTAAGGCAAGGCAAAAGCTGTTTTAGGGGCAAATAGGGAATGAACAGGAACAAAGCTGCATTTCCTGAAGCTGTGAGATTTGGTAGGGCAGCAGGTAGTCAAATGTGCATAAGAAATAGAGTCTAAGGGAGGGGACCTCCTGCAGGACTCAAGGGGCAGAGCCAGACCCACCTTTCCCTCTGAGAACCCAGCAGAGCCAAGGAGTAGAGGGAAGAAGGGCAGCAAGTGAAGTGTCCCAGCAGGGAGCACTTAAGCACTTAGTTGCTTTTCAGGCTAACTAGCTGAACCAGTGGTTTCAGCAAGCCACAAATGATACGGGGAGAGGGAAGAGTCTGTACTACAGGTCCTCAGCGAGAAAGTGCCCATTTAGCGAGATGGAGAGAGATTGCTTTAGATCAAGACATCCCATTAAATAGGGACAAAGGTGGTGAAGACTTACCCCTGGGCAAGACACGTGGGGGGTGGGAGCTAATGCTGTCCAGGCCCGGCCTGGAATTCGCAGCGGCAGTGAGAAAGTGAAAGGAAAGAGGAATGTCCCACCCAAGGGAGTAAGTCCTAACACAAGGGTCAGTGAAAGACTGAATGTTGTCTCCCATTCTCAAGGACTACACAGGGTAGCTCCGAGCTCAAGAATTCTCCCCGTGAACAGTTTCTCTGACCAGTGGGGGATGGGGGCTTACCGGTTCTTTTGAGCTAGTGAGTGTGGATCTTTCATGGTGACTGAGGTGGGATGCAAACCTACATAGTTTCTAATCCGAGTCATGACACCAATGATGTGTTTATAAAAATATAGAAAGAGATATATGTTATATGGGGTTATGGGGAGGTAGGTGTGGGGGAAGGATGTGCCTCAGCAGGCCCAAGCCCAGGCATCCCTTCCCCCTGAGGGACCAGACACACACGAAGGTATAGTATAGAAATAGAGTTTATTTAGGGCATGGGGAGGGGAGTTAAGAGGGTAGTAGAGGCAGAAAGAGAGAGAGAGTAGAGAAGTAGAGAAGTGGAGGCCAGCCATGACCACGCAGATGGGGCGGGGGTTGGGGGAAGGAATGGGGAGAGGTAAGAGATAAGAGATGTAAGAGAGAGGCAAGAGAAAGATGAGAGAGAGAGGAGGGGTAAGCAGCCCCTTTTATAGTGGGCCAGGCCCACCTGGCTGTTGCCAGGCAACTGTGGGGAAGAGCATACCTGGCTGTTGTCAGGTAACTGTGGGGTGGAGTTTAGACAGAATGCTAACACTGATCAAATTGGGTTCTATAGATATGTTCTGACATCCAAAAAGAATAAACATATCTTAGAAATTGAATGTAAATGTTTGTCATAGGAGGTACAAAATCACATCCATGAACAATCCACGGAACAAAACACACCTGAGGTAAAAGGCCCTCTGCCTTTTTTCTCACAGTTCCCCAAGGCATTGCTTACCATTGGTCATTCTTCTGACCATGTTCAGACAATAATCACAAACTAGTGCACCTCTCAGCCTTGGTCAGAGAAGACTCTTTCAACAATGGACCACAGCTAAAGTAGAGACTCATAACTTATCAAAGTACTGAGAATAAGTGACCTTTGAATGCTCAGCACTAAACAAGAAGTTGGTATCACCCCCTCTGAGGCCAAAGGAACATCACAGAATACGAGATATAAAGAATTGAAGAGCCAAAGGATGGAGAGGACTGTTATGAAACACTGTCATCCGGACATGACATGAGTGTTGCAAATTTGACCACATGGCAGCTTTAACTACCTGCTCATACCTGTATCCCTATATGCATATATGTATACACACTCATGCACAGACAGGGACACACACATGCATGCATGCATGAATGCAGGTTAGTATGCACACACACAAAAGACATAAAAATAGCAGGGAGAATAGTTAAGAAGAAACGGAAGTTCATCAAGAGTGAGAAGGAGATAAGAGAGGATGACTAAGGAGTTAGTGTGGACATAATATACTAGGGACACAGTTGAAATTGTCAGAAAACAAGACTTGAAAAAGATAGTTGCTTAGTGTGACTTATATGAGTTGAATCCATTTGCTTCCCTTACTAAAATACTTTCCAGAAAC
The DNA here is from genome assembly GCA_028551405.1 of Uromys caudimaculatus. Lineage (NCBI taxonomy): Eukaryota > Metazoa > Chordata > Mammalia > Rodentia > Muridae > Uromys > Uromys caudimaculatus. Next base: position 26,118,179 of record CM052702.1, on the reverse strand, counting down.
TAATCTGTCTCTAACCTCACATTTTACCAAGAAAATTCTGGGACCTCAAGACCCAAAGGCACTAAAGCCTCCTATGCCTGCCCATCTCTGCCATGTACACCAAGGTATGGGAAAGGCAACAACAAGCACATCAAAGATAGAATGAAAGGCTGTTGTCACCCTTGGTCTCTAAAGTGACATCTCAGTCTACTAGCAACCAAGAAACTGAGCTGCCTCTTGGTTTGCATCAGGGCTGCTGGCAACCCTGAGTCCTGGGGGCTCCCCAGAATGGGAGCCTTCTAGTTACCTTCAACTCCTTTGTCACTTGCTTTTGTTAGCTGCTGTGCCTGACTCAAAGGGAGCTACTTTGGAGCTGTATAGAGCAAAGGAAACAGAACAAAAGGGGAAACAGAAGTCAGCGTTGCTTAGCAGCATGATTCAAAACAAGCCAATGCAATTAGAATAAATTATCATGGGAGGAAGCAAAGATCACTCCCTCAAGACCAGCCAGACAAATTACTGATTTGAAATGGCTACAGGCAGATGGCATTGAAAATGGGGACAGAATAAGATGAAAAGCAATACTGGATTCTTGGGATGTGAAAAAAAAAAAAAAAAAAAACCATAGCCCTGGCCACTAAGGGTTTCTCTATGCTGGAGTGGCAGACATGATTGATAATGATGGTTGGTTCTACTTGGAACCATCAGGCACTAATGGGTGGCCTTTATTTAGCACCTCTGCAGGTTGTTATTACTATTATGGAATATATTATCTCATATATTCTGAACAATAGCCTAATGAATTGGATGATCTTGATACTACCATTGTCTAGAAGTTCAAACCATGGCACAGAGAAGTTATTTGGACATGAAATGAGTGACAGAATTAGGGCTTGTGCTCAGTCCCTCATTGTACAGCTCCAGAAAAAGATGCATAGTTGATGATAGGCAGGAAGATGGCTTTCTCATGCAGTGTTCATGGCATATGCACTGATATAAAGGCAGATGCTGGCAACCTGCAAGGCCATGAGTCCCTGGACCATAAGATGCTTTAAAAATGCCCTTGATCTCACAGCTCAATAAGACTGCATTCAAGTGGTTACAGAGTAGAACTTGGGACAAACACATTGAGTCCAGTCTTATTGGACTGCTTTGATCCTGTGAGGGCAGAATTTTCTGCCTGCCACTGCTATAAACTATGAAGAGCCTCAGTCCCATTATGGTCTTTTGAGCACAGCCACCTATCCATCTACCTCGCCACCTGACTCATGGCCTTGCAGGTGGCCAGCATCTGTCTTTTACCCAGTACAGCCAGTACTCTGCCTTGGGTATCCTGCATGGTTTTAAATTTTCCATATATATCCCTGACCTCTGATTATAAAGATCCATTTGGGCTTTATTCCTTACATTCTGTGATCTCTTGTAAGCCTCCCTCTGCTCCAAATCCCACACATACACCTTTACCTAATCCCTTGATTTCAATGGGAGAAATTGGATAGGACACACTTTCTCCTTCCTTGCCTCAAGTTTTTCCCTTGGGTAGCCTAGAACTATCTAGGCCCACTAAGGAACAAACAGTACAAGACCATACCAGAGATTCTCCACAAATTCCCCCACAGCTCCACAGATGGGGTGACAGGCTCAATTTTATTTTGACATTATACATTTTTAAACAAAATATATTGTAAGTTTAAACGTTGGCTTTCTGGCTTGTTTTCTTGCTAGTGAAATTGATGTCCCGGGAGTTATGAGAGCATTGGCTAGGAATTCCAGGCCAGAATGAGCAGTTCCATCGAGAGCCTCCATCTTTTCCTTGACCCCATCCTTTCTCATGAGAATCTGATGGGTACAGGGACCTGACTCGGCTACACAGGCTGATTCTGCTTGCCCCAGTTTTGTGCTCACACGTTTTCTTCTTCTGCAGTGAAGACTCTTGACACTTCAGATGACATTTCTCTTCTGGGCACCTTCAGAAAATGAGGAAGTGTGACCATTCACTTTGCTTTTCAGTTTGTGCAGATGTGCACAGGAAGTGACCAAGTGCCCATGCTGTCACTGTCACCTTCACAGAGAGGAGGAGGCAAGACTCCATTTGTGGGTCAAGGTTCTACAAGAGAAAACAAGCCTGTTTTTGAGAATGATATTTCACGATGTCCGCCCACAAACTAGGGACCAAAGCAAGGCCACGCTACTCAACTCCAGAAACTCATTAGCATTCATGACTTTAAAAAAAATCCTTGTTTTGTTCACCTAAATTAATGCACCAATGATAATTACCAAGTGGTGTTCTGAAAGCAGATATTAGCATGTCACTAGGAAAATAACCACTCTGTTAGAAATTTAGGTCATGAAAAAGTATAAACAGTTACAGACTAGGAAGTACTTCCTGATTATGGCACCCAAATATGATTCTAACCTGAATCCAGAATTCTTGCACAGTGCCATCCAACCTTGGAAAACCCCTCTTTGGTAAGGAGAGAAGCCCAGGTTTGTTCCTGGTCACTGGAGCAACTAAATATCAATGATGAATCACCACCTATAATAAGCCCCAAACCAAAGTACAAATCTCATTTCATAACAATACTACCAGATGGGGATTAGTAACACTCTTTATTCCTGGAAAAACTGCACCTCCAAAGAGTATTCTGTCCTATAAACCCCAGCTACACTGTAGATTACTACCCTTTAGAAAGACACTCCACACCACCTCAAGCTCATGGCCCCCCAGACCTTCTTATGAGCACTGTTGAAATAAACCAAACCCTTCTTCCCTACCTCTGAATTGTTTCAGAATTAGGCCATCTTAATTCATTTTACCCTATCTTGTCATAGCTAAACAGTGTTCATTTTTCAGGATCCCCTGCCATTCAGGCTTCTAAAGTACTCAGCACAATCTGTCCTGTCTTCTGTCACAGGCTGGATCCACATCCCTTCAAAGACCCACTTCCATGCATATCCTTTTGGGACTGAGTTACCTCACTGAGGGTATTTTCTACTTCCATCCATTTGCCTGCAAAACTCATGATGTCCTCGTTGTTAATGGCTGAGTAGTATTGCATTGTGTAAATGAGCCACATTTTCTGTATACATTTTTCTGTTGTGGGACATCTGGGTTGTTTCCAGCTTCTGGTTACCACAAATAAGGCTGCTATGAAAATAGTAGAGCATGTGCCCTAGTGGCATTGTAAGACATCTTTTGGGTATATGGCCAAGAGTGGTATAGCTGGGTCTTCAGGTAAATCTATTTCCAGAGTGGTTTTACCAGTTTGCAATACCACCAGCAATGGAGGCGTATTCCTCTTTCTCCACATCCTTGCCAACATGTGCTGTCACCTGAGTTTTTGATCTTAGCCATTCTGATTGGTATAAGGATTGGTGAAATCTCGGTCATTTTGATTTGCATTTCCCTGATGACTAAGGACTTTGAACAATTCTTTAAGTGCTTCTCAGCCATTCAAGATCCCTCTGTTGTAAATTCTCTGTTTAGTTCTATACCCCATTTTTTGATTGGGTTGTTTGGTTTCTTGGTAGTTAGTTTCTTGAGTTCTTTATATATTTTTGGATATTAGGCCTCTATCGGATATGGGGTTAGTGAAAACATTTTCCCAATCTGTAGGTTCCTGATTTGTCCTATTGGCTATGTCCTTTGCTTAACAGAAGCTTTCTAGTTTCATGATGTCCCATTTATCAATTCTTGATCTTAGAGCCTGAGCCATTGGAATTCTGTTTAAGAAATTTTCCCCTGTGCCAATGAGTTCAAGGCTCTTTCCCACTTTCTCCTCTATTAGATTCAGTGTATCTGGTTTTATGTTGAGGTCCTTGATCCACTTGGACTTGAGCTTTGTGCAAGGTGACAAATATGGATTTATTTTCATTTTTCTACATACAGATTGACAGTTAGACCAAGTACCATTTATTGAAGATGCTTTCTTTTTTCCATTGTATATTGTTGGTGCCTTTGTCAAAGATCAAGTGTCCAAAAGTGTGTGGTTTTATTTCTGGATCTTCAAATATATTCCATTGATCAACATGTCTATCTCTGTACCAACACCATGCAGTTTTTATCACTATTACTCTGTAGTATAGGTCAGGATAGTGATTCCTTCAGAAGGTCTTTTATTGTTAAGAATTGTTTTCACTCTTCTGGGTTTTTTACTTTTCCAGATGAATTTGAGAATTTCCCTTTCAATGTCTTTGAAGAAATGTGTTGGGATTTTGATGGGGATTGTGTTGAATCTGTAGATTGCTTTTGGTAAGATGGCCATTTTTACTAGAAAGCAATCACAGGAGGTGGGAGGGAGGGAGGGACATGGGTGCTAAAGGTGACAGGGAGGGGAGGAGGGGAACATGATCAAGTATTGGGAGAACAGGACTGAAGCCCTAAGGGCCAGCAGAAAGAAGTGAAACAGGCAACCTCAGAAGATAGACAGTGGGGGGACCCTCTAGATTGTCCCAGAGACCTGAGAGGTGTGAGGCTCTCAGGACTCAAAGGAAGGGACCTTAGATGAAATGCCCTATAATGGGAAGAGGGAACTTGTAGAGTTCACCTCCCATAGAAAGACAGGGCATTACGTGGAGGGATGGGGTTGCCACCCCACAGCCAAAAACTCTGACCCAAAATTATTCCTGTCTAAAAGAACTGCAGGAACAAAAGTCGAGAAGAGCCTGAGGAAAAGGAGGTCCAGTGACAGGTCCAAAATACAACCTGCTCAGGGGGAGGCCCCAAGGCCTGACACTATTACTGATGCTACGGTATACTTACAAACAGAGGTCTATCATGACTACCCAACAAGCAGCTGAAAGAATCAGATGCAGATATTTACATCCAACCAATGGACAGATCTGGTGACCCCTATGGTTGAATTAGGGTAAAGATAGAAGAAACTGAGACGGAGGACAACCCTATAGGAAGACCAGCAGTCTCAACTAACCTGGTCTCTGGGATCTCTCAGACACTGAGCCACCAACCAGATAGGATATACCAGCTGATATGAGGACCCCAACACATATACAGCAGAGGACTGCAAGAACTCAGTCAGAGAACATGCACTTAGCTCTAGAGAGACTTGGGGCCCCAGGGAGTGGGGAAGTCTGGTGGGGTGGGGGTGAGTGGGAGGACATCCTCTTAGAGATGGGGGAGGGGGGAAGTGTGGAACATGGAACAGTCAGAGGGTAGACCAGGAGGGGGACAAAGTCCGGACTGTAAAAAAAGATTAAAGAGTAAATTTTTTAAAAAGTAAAAGAAAAAGAAAGATAAAAAGAAAAGAAAAAGAAAAGGCATCAGGTTGTCTTATAGTTGTTGTTTAGCATTTCTTAAACTAAGATTTCTGTTCCCCTATTCCCCCGTGGAGGCTAGGAGACATACACCCTATTCCTTTAAGCACTGCACGTTAGAGAAATGTTGGGTTCTGAAACATGCTTCAGGACTATAAGAGGTTCCTGTTTACAATTATAAGCCTTTTAAATAAAAGTCTGGCAGGACTTCGTGCCTATCAAGAAAGGACTGCATTTCAGGCTAAACGTAGAGAAATAAGAATTGTTATATACAATTATCAAATTAATGACTTTAAAAGAATTTAGAATAAGGAATTTGCCAGAATGGCAATAGTATCTCAGGACTTTGTATCAAAGATTACAGTGTTTACAGTGTTACTATGAAGTTACTGTACCTAAAAGTCAGGGCACTATGCCCTCTGCATTAAATGTGGGAGATGCTTTGTCTCTCTTCATACAGAAGGGGGTTCTCTGCTTTATCACAATTTAAACTTGTCTGTGGAAGTCCACAACAAAAAGAGAAACTTCTGTGTCACTAATAGGTATGGTACATACAAAATGTTTAGCAGTAATTATCATTAATTTTTTTCCTTTGGGTTAAAATTAAATTTTAACTATAAAAAGATTATGTACTCTACCTTTTCCAAAATGACCACTGTTACCTTTCAGAACTGTCCTTTTCTTGAAACCACAAGACATTGAAAATTAGGCCAATAAGAGAGGTAGAGAAATACAGAGGACAGGGTTCAGAGCTGAATGTAGCTTGCTACGATTTTTTTCACCAGTCTTTGCTATTTGGTTCCATAGATACTTCACAAAAAGCATTAGCTACCAAGGACCAACACCTGTGTTAATGTACTGCCAGTGCATTATTTGTTTTTAAATAAAACTTTATTGTGCAAGCTGAATGTGCCCAGGTATATTCCTGTCAATCATCTTAATCCTGTAGCCTTATATTAA
>CM052702.1:26093409-26106071 GCA_028551405.1 Uromys caudimaculatus | reverse complement strand
CTTAATCCATAGTGATCTGATAGGAGGCATGGGATTATTTCAGTCTTCTTATATCTGTTAAGGTTTGTATTGTGACCAATGTATGGTCAATTTTGGAGAAGGTACCATGAGGTGCTGAGAAGAAGGTATATTCTTTTCATTTAAGATGAAATGTTCTATAGATATGTGTTAAATTCATTTGGTCCATAACCTCTGTTAGTTTCATTGTGTCTCTGTTTAGTTTGTGTTTCCAAGACCTGTCCATCGATGAGAGTGGGGTGTTGAAGTCTCCCAGTATTATTGTGTGAGGTGCAATGTGAGCTTTGAGCTTTAGTAAAGTTTCTTTTATGAATGTCGATGCCCTTGCATTTGGAGCATTGATGTTCAGTATTGAGAGTTCTTCTGGTAGATTTTTCCTTTGATGAGTATGAAGTGTCCTTCCTTATCTTTTTTGATGACTTTTGGGTGAAAGTTGATTTTATCCGATATTAGAATGGCTACTTCAGCCTGTTTCTTGGGACCGATATTAGAATGGCTACTTCAGCCTGTTTCTTGGGACCATTTGCCTGGAAAATTTTTTTCCAGCCCTTTACTCTGAGGTAGTGTTTGTCTTTAAGATGGAGGTGTGTTTCCTGTATGCAACAAAATGCTGGATCCTATTTATGGATCTCATCTGTTAGTCTATGTCTTTTTATTGGGGAATTGAGTCCATTGATGTTCAGAGATAGTAAGGAATCATGATTGTTGCTTCCTGTTATTTTCAATTATTTTTATGTTTGTGTGGATATCTTTTTTTGACTTTGTTGAAAGATTACTTTCTTGCTTTTTCTAGGGTATAGTTTCCCTCCTTGTGTGGCATTTTCCATCTATTATCCTTTGTAGGACTGGGTTTGTAGAAATATATTGTGTAAATTTGGTTTTTACATAGGATATCTTGGTTTCACCATGTATGTTCATTGTGAGTTTTGCTGGGTATAGCAGCCTGGGCTGGCAGTTGCCATCTCTTAGGGTCTGTATGAGATCTGCCCAGGATCTTCTATCTTTCATAGTCTCTGGTGAGAAGTCTGGTATAATTCTGATAGGTCTATATGTTACTTCACCTTTTCCCCTTACTGCTTTTAATATTCTTTCCGTGTTTTGTGCATTTGGTGTTTTGACTTTTATGTGACAGGAGGAATTTCTTTTCTGGTCCAATCTATTTGAAGTTCTGTAGGCTTCTTGAATGTTTATGTTTGCCAGGAACCAACAGATTTGCAGCTTTCTTATTAGCCTAAGTGAAGCCATTTTGTGTTAAAGTTAGGTTTGGAAATAACAGTAGGCCAAGGGTGCTGTTTTCTGAGCTTCAGGACTTTGTTTAGGTTCTGTCTCTCAAGAGGTGGATTCTTTCCCAGATCAGGGTGACTCCTTTGAGGTTAGGTGGCTGGCAGAATACGAGTGGTTGCCTTGGTAACATGTCCATGTCCTTGTGGCTAGGAGTCTGTAACTCCTTGGATTTTTCCCATCCCTGTTGCTTTGTCTAAGTCTTGGCTATATTCTTTAAAGTTCCTTTATCTTTCTTATTATAAATTGATGTATGGGAATTGAAGGTTTTTGAGCTTGAACTCTGTTTCTTTTATCTGTCAGTTCCCTCCTCAGGACCAAGCTGAAGATCCTGCGGGCCAAGGCATATGTTCATCTCTTTTTTTATGTTAGGGAAGTTTTCTTCTATAATTTTGTTGAAGATATTTACTGGCCCATTAATTTGGGAATCTTCGCTCTCTTCTCTACCTATTATCCTTGGGTTTGGTCTTCTCATTGTGTCCTGGATTTCCTGGATGTTTTGGGTTAGGAGCTTTTTGCATTTTGCATTTTCTTTGACTGTTGTGTCAGTGTTTTCTATGGTATCTTCTGTACCTGAGATTCTCTCTTCTGTCTCTTGTATTCTGTTGGTGATGCTTGCATCTATGACTTCTGATCTCTTTCCTAGGTTTTCTATCTCTAGGATTGCCTCCCTTTGTGATTTCTTTATTGCTTCTATTTCTATTTTTAGATCCTGGATGGTTTTGTTTATTTCCTTCACCTATTTGATTGTGTTTTCCTGTAATTCTTTAAGGGATTTTTATGTTTCCTCTTTAAGGGCTTCTAGCTGTTTATCTGTTTTCTCTTGTAATTCTTTAAGGGTGTTATTTATTTCCTTCTTAAAGTTTTCTATCATCATCATGAGATGTGATTTTAAATCTGAGTCTTGCTTTTCTGGTGTGTTGGGATATCCAGGGCTCACTGTGGTTGAGTTCTGATGATGCCAAGTTGCCTTGGTTTCTGTTCCTTAGGTTCTTGCCCTTTCCTTTTGCCATCCGGTTATCTCTGGTGTTAGCTGGTCTTGCTATCTCTGACTGTGGCTTGTCCCTCCTGCAAGCCTTTGTGTCAGTACTCCTTGGAGACCAGCTCTCTCTGAGAAGAATTTGGGTTTGGAGAGCCGTGGACAAGTGTCAGGTCTTGGGTGCAGACAGAAACCAGAAGAATCCTGTCCCCAGCTGTTCCTTGGTTCCTGTGTCCTGATGGCTCTGTGAGGTTCCCTCTTGAACCAGGAATTTGAACAGAAGTGGTGGTCTTGCCTGTGCTTGAAAGTGTTTTGGCGCTCCTGGGAGACCAGCTGTCTCCTGGCACTTTTTGAGTATGGAGTCTTGTGTCACAGGATCAGCTCCCCGGACACAGAAGGAAACCAGAAGGACACTCCTCAGTCCCTGTGTCCTGAGGGTTTTGGGTGGGTCCCTCTGAGCAGAGGTACTGGACTTGCCTCTGCTCACAGGCTTGTTCACATTCCTAGGAGGCTAGTTCTTTCCCTGCACTATTTGGGTATGGATCCACATGGTACATGCCATTGGAGTAAACCAGAAGGCTCCTGTCCTAGGCTGCCCCTCAGTCCCTGTGTCCTGGGGGTTCCAGTTGGGTCCCACTGAGCAGTGGTGCTTGTCTTACCTCTGCTCACAGGCTTGTCCACACTTGGGAGGCTAGCTTTCTCCTCCAGAAAATATCTTAACATGTATGAATTATACTCTCCTACGCTAAAATGCACCATGGAGTTCCTTCCCAGAATAGATTTCCTTGAATATAAAAGTACTGCATGTTTAAAAGGTTTTAGAAGCTGAAAATAATTTGACATATGAACAGCCCCTAGCCTTGAAAGCACATGGCACCCTGCTCTGCCTCTCTTTTTAGCAGTAGTAAAAGGATGCCATGCACCGCACTGTCCATTTTGATGGGTTACACAAGATAATCAGTGGAAGAAAGAGAGCCACTACGGGATGAATTCAGGCTTCTTAGCAGCAGGGGGATCAACTTCAGTGGAACTGAACCCAGACAGCCTCCTTGAAGCTCTTTTTATTGTTGCACAAAATGCACCTTTGTCAAGTCAATTTCAGCAAACCAAAATTTCTTATCTGATCAAGGGACTATCTTGAAAGACCAATCACCTAAGTAATTCTCAGCCACGGACAACTTCCTGATTTGCTAACCTGTCTCCAGACTAAGATATGCAAAGGCTCTGAGAAAACGTCAAAGGACCAACCCCATAAAATGTTAGATAGCAATCACTGACAAAAGGCTACTTCAAAGCCATCACTCCATATTCATGCCAGATATAACCATCTGCTAAAATTCTGCTATACTGTGCAGAGACAAGGAGAAGAGGAAGAGTAAGGCCCTTGGGCATTGACTTCTAGAGTCTGCTTGTGTTTATATGAGGACTCAATGTTGCATTAGTAATGCTTAGTACATTGTAATTATACTCAGGACCTCTTTCAGGGGCTGGATATGTGAGCTCATCCCTGATCTCTGGGTAAGCCATCTAAGCAGAAAAGAATGTCTGGAAGTACTACAGAAAAGCCCAAGACCAATGAGTTCTGGAGAATTTTCTATGATCATATGTGATTTATTCAAAACCACAAAAACATATTATCATTAGGAAATATCTATATTAATTTGAATTCACCTTAGGAGATCGGAGAAATGGGTCAAAAATTAACTTCTTTGGTATAATTCCAAAGATGTTACAGGGCCTTGAAAACTTAACATTTTACTTACTGGGGAGAAATTTAGAGTAAACCATGAGCTGTTGTGCTCTTCTTCACATGACAACAGGTCAACAGCTCTGTCTGACACAAAGAATGTATTTCTAGGGAGCAAAGAACATCCTACCAAAGAGCAAAGTTTCATGGGTTCTGACCAACAACCTTGAGTTGAGTGTCTACTACTTAGCCCTTCATTTCCATGTTTCGGGGGGTTCTAACATGTTTCTATTTTATAAACAAAATGAAGTCCAAAGAAATTGGTAGTGACTGGTAAAATAAGGCAGAATTATAGATAACCTGGATTTCTCCATTAAGGACTCAAAAACAAACAAACAAACAAAAACTTGTTGGAAGGAAGGAAATTGAAGTGTCATCACTTTAAGCATTTGTGATTGCATATCAAGGAAAAGACAAAAAAATCTGTTCAAGATAATACCTATGTGGTAAAATGATTAGATTCTAGTAGTTATCTACCTATAGTTCTAAAAAGTATATCAGAAGATAATTTTCACACCAAAAATTTCAAAACAGGAATCATTTCAGCAAGAATTTATAGAATCTATGTACCAAAGCTCCAATACCTAAAAGAAGAGACATTACATTTGAGGGTTGTTTTAGTTACTTGTCACATTGTTGTGACAAAATACCTAAAAAGCAGCTCAAGAAAGGATCGGTATAGCTTACTTTCAGACCCAGGAGATAAGCTGCATCACAGCAGCAGGAATAGGAGGTAACTGATCACATTGTGTCCACTGCTGGGAAGAAGACAGCAGCAAATGCTAGTGCTCAGCTACCTTTCTATTTTTTGTGCAGCCTGCAACCCCCAACTCATACAATGCTGTTACCTATACTTGGGATAGGTCTTCATATCTCAGTTAATCTAACCTAGATAATCCTTCACAGATATGCCCAGAAGATCATCTCCATGGAGAATCTATATCCTATCAAGTTGGTAATAAAGACTCACCACCCCAAACTGAATGGGAAAATATAGGAATAAGATAGCTGCTGTCTCCCTTAGTTCTTATGTGGAATCTTTAGCTAGATAAAGGATCTCAACACAAACAAAAAGAAAACTACAAAAGGTTTATTAATTTATATGTACATGTATCTGTCTGCTTGGTTTTGTTTTTTGTTATTGTTTATTAACTTGATATAAGTTAGAGTTATCTTAGAAGATCAACCTCAATGAAGAAAATTTCTAAATCAGATTGACCTACAGGGAAGTCTGGAGAGCATTTTCTTGATTAATGATTGATGTGGGGGGGGGGCCAGGTGCCACCCCTGCGTATGTAGTCCTGGGTTGAGACCAGAAAGCAGGCTGAGCAAACCATGAGGAGCAAGCCAATAAGCAGAATCCCTTCATGGCCTCTGCATAGCTCCTGCCTTCAGGTTCCTGCTTTGAGTTCATGCCCTAACTTCCCTTCATAACTGTAAGCTGAAATGAACTTTTTCCTCCAAGTGTAATTTTTGATAATGGTGTTTATCATAGTAATAGAAACCTAACTAGACAGAATTGATACCAGAGAGTGGATAGACTTGACCATGTTGCTATGGTGTGATTGTGAAGGGTTTTGGAAGTTTGGGTTCCAAAAGCCATTGAGAGCTTCAGTGATTGCTATCAGGAATGCTTTAAAGATAATGCCGAAGGCAATGCATGTGATAAAGACCTGGCTAGGAAAGATTTAGAGAGAAGCAAAGACTCTACCAGGGCCTGAGTAATATTTTGAATTAAGAATTTGTGGTTTTTGTTGGGTGAGGCTGAAGAATCAACCATGATTAACAAGAGAAAAGCATCACTAAAGTGAAAGCTTTGATTTATATACTGGGATCTCCAACATAGTCCAGCCTTCATTCTCAGCTATTGAGAAAAAAGAAACTCAGTTGAGAAAAATCCTCCATCAGATTGTCCTGTAGGCAAGCCTGTGGGGTATTTTCTTGATTAATGAATGATGTGGAAGGTTCCAGATCACTTGAAGATGCCTGAGTAGGTGGTTCTGGGTTGTATAAGAAAACAGGCTGAGCAAGCTATGAGGAGCAAGCCCATAAGCATCATTCCTCTATGGTCTCTACTTCAGTTCCTTCCTCCAGATTCTTGCCTTGAGCTTCTGCCCCAACTTCTTCTTATGGTAGACTACAACTATAAATTGAAATAAACTTTTTCCTCTTCAATTTTCTTTTGGTATTTCTCACAGAAATAGAACCACAACTAAGACAAAAAAAAAAGAAAAAAAGAAAAAGAAACAACAAACTTTCTTAAGAGAGTGATGCATGAGAACTGATTGAGGCATGATGTTTAATACTCTTTAGACAAAGAAAGTACATTTGTGAAGGAATGGCATGACATGTGGCTGTCTGAACTAGGGCAGCACACTCTGGCAATACTACCAAGAGACATGTGTGAGGTCTAAGGTAGTTTGTTTGGAGTACTCCAGAGTTTGTCGCATAGACTCATCACAGCTCTCATTATCAACCTGTAGTAATGGAGGCCACTTTCTAGTCATGGTATAAGAAATGCATCTCTCCATGAAGAACCTTTTGTATGTAGTACAGTCTGGCCAAATGGCCCTTTCCAAAATACAGTTCCTCAAGTGATTTCAGCTAAAGAAAATCAATGTACCAGTATGGCTTACTACAATATGTTACATCCATAATTCCTTCAAATAATAATATGAAAGCATCCCAAACCAGTGTATAGATCATATAAATCACATTAACACAGCAATCTTTTGATTCCAAGTTACTCAAGTTTCTTCTAGAAAACTCCCACCTCCACTTCCCCACACACAAAATGTCAAGGGAAAAAGATATTCTTAAGTATTAAAATAAATTATAAATATCAACAATTAAACCAGTGTGGACCCAAATGGAGGCATATGGTACCTTCATGTGCTTATTTTTCTGTTTTTTTTTTTAATAATTGAGAAAAGAAAAGAAAGACTAAGGAAATAACTAGAATAGATCTAAACTACTGAACATTGAAAGATTATCCATAGCAGCCCATTCACCACTTGGAAGCCAGAGTCCTGTAGACATTGTTGTTGGAAGTCACTGTTGTATTTATGCAGGGAGACATAGGAACTGAAGAGGTAGGGCACAGACGCCATCTTTTGGGCCACCTGAGGACAGAGGCCAAGTATATTTTCACAATTACCAAAATATCTTCCAAGGCAGTAGCAATGAAAGAACTGTGGTAAGGTAACCAAAACATAACTGCAAAACACATTAACAAGGATATAAGCCTACCTAGGTGGCCTGGAAGGACTGTGAGCTCTTTCTACTCAGACTTCAACCCCAGCATGATCTCCCATCTGCATGTGACCCATGTCTGGTATTCCCCAGACAAGCTGGCCCTTCTTCCATCTTAGAGACTCAGCTGCAGCACTTGCTCATCCTTCTAGTGCGGACTCAGACCACACAAGGGCACCTTGTGTCTTTCAGCATGTTTCAGGCTCCTTCAGGTGGATCCACACAGTGTAAATGTGTAAAATCCGCCCACAAGGGCAGCGGAACAAGAGAGGGCCTCTGCAGGAGCAGCTAGCCCTGAATCAGCCCACAGAGCAGCGGAGTGATTCTCAGGCTGTGGCGTTCTGGGACACGGTGCTGGCTTTCCACCAGGCTAGTGACTTCATTCCCTTATATCCCTCTGCTGTTCCCATCAAGTATCATGTAGCTCCTCTCCCCTTCCGCTTCTTCCTGTGGATTGCTGCTTGTGATTTTTATTGCCTTTCTCTCAATGCATCTCTTGCGTCTCCTCTTAGATCAGTCTCACTGCCTACCACTTTCAGCTAAGTCTCACAAGCCAATGTCTCTGAGGAAAGGGCTGATGAAGCCTTGACTGCTCACCTGCATGCATCCCCGACAGGATGGTAGTTCTGTTTGTTGGCTGTCAGGCTTCAACCAGGACCCATCTAGAGGTGCCAGTGCAGGGGGTCCCTGGGCAGCAAGGTCAGTGTCTCAGCAGAGTCTTGACAAGGCCACTCTTAGGCAGTGCAGGGTAATCTTCACACTCTCGTTGTAAAGCCATTTTGTGGAGTCCTGCTTAAAGTCTACTTCTGAAATAATGTCATTAAAGAACTCAGGAGAAGCATCACTGCCACATGTTTTGACTGCCAGCATGTGACATACAACTTTGTCTCACCTTTATATGTCCAAAGATGATCTAAACTTTTTAGTACAGAAATAGAAATATTTCAAATGACAAAAAGAATCATAATAAATGTTTAAAAATAAAGCAGAGACATTATATTGAAACTTTTTCTATTTTATTGCAAAGATAGATTCGAGCTACAAAACTGAAAATGAGAAGAAACTAATATAGGCTCCAAGCAAAGAGCTTTCTAACCAGAACTGTTTACAATAAAATAAGATGCCTGCCACTGGTATATGTCAACTAGAAGATATGTCCCCCTGTCATACTGCAGGAAATAGTTACTATATCCACATCTCATAACAGTTCCAATCTACTTGCAGTCTTTTAAGACATGCTAATTTTAATTCTCCCAACTCTAGAAGCTAAGCATTGTTAGAATGTGTAGGCTTAAACATCTTTCCAACTCTGTATCCATATACTCTGATATATCTGCCTCCTCATTCCCGAATTTACACTAGGCCTATTCTTACCTGGATGATAATATTAATTAAAAACTCCACCTTTGAGACTCAGCTGGACCATGAACTGAACACACATGCTTGTTTCTGCTCCTCTAAAACTCCATTTGAAAAACTAGAAAGACTTCAAAGAAGAGTAGACACAAAATAATAAGCACAAAAACAAAGATTGCAGTCCATGGGTAACAGTGACAGGCAGGTTTCTGCTTTTCCACTCTTTTAGGAGCCTGCAGAGAAGCAGGTGGGAATTTAGCAAGTCAGAACTCCAGAACAGTGGCAATCCCAATTCTTGAGAGCTGAAAGGGATGAGATTTGGAGCCCTCCCCATGAGACAGTCAGTTCTAGGTGTGGGAGAGAGGCCTGAAGCCCACATGCTGCTGCCACCATTGTTCTCTCTCTTTTCTTTTTTCCAGTACTGGGGATTGGACCTAGGGCCTTATGCCTGCTAGGCAAGTGCTCTGCCACTGAGCTATAGCCCTAGCATTGTCACTATTGTTATTGTGGGAGTTAAGTCTACATTCAGTTCTTGATTTCATTTATGCCTCCTCTTTTCTGGTCTTGGCCATAAGTAGTTTCAGTATTCCTTCCTGTCACTACTAGAGACTCCCAGGTTCAAGTCCATTGTGCTAATGATGGGTTTAATAATTAAGTATGCACCCTGAACTCACTAAAGTCTACTTTATTGTAATGTTATACCACTTCTAGTAGAACATAAGACAGTGGTCACTCTTAAAAGGCCAGATTCAATCAAAAGTTTTATACATGGGTTGGTGTCCCCATCCCTCCACTGAGGGTCCTGTCTGACTACTGGAGGTGGGCTCTTCAGGTTCCATATCCCCACTATTGACTTAACATTTCAGCTAAGATCGCCCAAAATGAGTCCTGAGAGTCCCTCACATCCAAGATCTCTGGAACTTTCTAAAGGTACACACACACACACACACACACACACACACACACACACACACACACACACCATCCCTTGCAGCTGCATATTTCCATTCATTCTCCTGACCCTCCAGGATTCTCTCCTGTCTCCCACCATACCTGATCCTGCCCCCCTTTCCCCCCTTTCCCACCCAGGTCCCTCCCTCCCTCTTTCTTCCATGATTATTTTATTCCTCCTCAGTAGGATTAAAGCATCCTCACTTGGGCCTTCCTTCTTGTTTAACTTCTTAGGATCTGTAGGGTATCATGAGTATTCTCTACATTTTGGCTAATATCCACTTATCAAGGAGTACATACCATGCATGTCCTTTTGGCCCCTTTTAGGTAACCTTTTGTTTACTTCACTCAGGGTGATATTGTCTAGTTCCACACATTTACCTGCAAAATTCATGATGTACTTGTTTTTAATAGCTGAATAATATTCTGTTGTGTAAACAAACCACATTTTCTGTGTCCATTCTTCAGTTGAGGATTATCTGTCTGTGCTTCCAGTTTCTGGTTATTATGAACATAGTGGAGCACATGTCCTTGTGATATAGTGGAGCATCTTTTGGATATATTCCCAGGAGCAATATAGCCGGATCTTCATGTAGAACTATTCACAATTTTTTGAGGAACACCCAGAGTAGTTGTACATATTTTCAATCCCACCAGTAACAGAGGAATGTTTCCCTTTCTCCAAATCCTTGACAATTTGTGCTGTCACTTGAGTTTTTTTTAATTAGCCATTCTGACTGATGTAGAATCTCAGGAACGGTTTTGATTTGCATTTCCCTGATGACTAAGAATGTTTAGTGCTTCTCGGCCATTCAAGAGTCCTCTGTCGAGAATTCTCTGTTTAGTTCTATACTCCATTTTTTAATTGGGTTATTTGGTGTTTTGGAGACTAACTTCTTGAGTTCTTTATATATTTTGAATATTAGCTCTCTATCAGATGTAGGGTTAATAAAGATCTTTTCCCAATCTATAGGTTGCTGTTTGTCCTATTGACAGTGTCCTTTGCCTTACAAAAGTTTTTCAGTTTTAAGAGGTCCCATTTATCAATTGTTAATTTTAGAGTCTGAGCCATTGATGTTCTGTTCAGGAAATGTTCTCCTGTGCCAATGCATTTGAGACTTTTCCCCACTTTCTCTTCTATTAGAGTCAGTGTATCTGGTTTTATGTTGAGGTCCTTGATCCATTTGGACTTGAACTTTGTACAAGGTGATACATATGAATCAATTTACATCCTTCTACACTCAGACTGCCAGTTAGACCAGCAACATTTGCTGCAGATGCTTTTTTTTTTTTTTTCACTGTATAGTTTTGGCTTCTTTGTCAAAGATCAAGTGTGTTGGTTCATTTCTGGGTCTTTGATTCTATCCCATTGATCAACCTGCCTGTCTCTGTACCAGTATCATGCAGTTTTTACCACTATTGCTCTGTAGTACAGCCTTAAGTAAGGGATGGTGATTCCTCCAGAAGTTCTTTTGTTGTTCAGAATTGTTTTGCTATCCTGGGTTTTTTTGTTTTCTATATGAAGTTGAGAACTGCTCTTCAATGTCTGTAAAAAATTGTGTTGGAATTTTAATAGGAATTGCATTAAATCTGTAGATTGCTTTTGGTAAGATGGCCATTTTTACTATGTTAATCCTACTGACCCATGAGCATGGGAGATCTTTCCATCTTCTGAGGTCTTTGATTTCTTTCTTCAAGGACTTGAAGCTCTTGTCATATAGATCTTTACTTGCTTGGTTACAGTCACACCAAGATATTTTATATTTTTGGGGGCTATTGTGAAGAGTGATGATTCCCTAATTTCTTTCTCATCCCATTTATCATTTGTATAAAGGAGGGCTACTTATTTGTTTGAGTTAATTTTGTATCCAGCCACTTTGCTGAAGTTGTTTATCAGCTATCAGAGTTCTCTGGTAGAATTTTGGAGGTTGCTTTATTCTTACTCTTTTTTCTTTCTTTTTTTTTTTTTTTTTTTAAGTTTTTTGAGACAGGGTTTCTCTGTGTAGCCCTGGCTGTCCTGGAACTCACTCTGTAGACCAGGCTGGCCTTGAACTCAGAAATCCACCTGCCTCTGCCTCCAAAGTGCTGGGATTAAAGGCGTGCGCCACCACTGCCCAGCTTATTCTTACTCTTAATGAAGCTCCTCTCCAAGTTTTCAAGGGAAACCTCTATTTCCCTTTACGCTTTGTTATCTCAAAGCCTTTTTGTCTAATAAACCTCATTCCTGATGGGTTATTATGTGACAACTTCCATTCACTGAGTATCTAAACCATGGGTCTTTTTCTCTTTTTTCTATATTTAACAACCTGACATTTAATTTTAGAATCTTATGAGAAAACAAGGCCATAGACTGACCCCCCCCCCTACATTTTTGTATCATGGTGCAAATACATTAGTTCGTCACTTATCTTGTTATCCAGGGCTCCTTGTACACTGATTCACTCAACCAAGCGACTAGACATTCCTTCTTCCTTAGATTCAAGACACGATTGTAAAGTACAACAGTTTGGATAGTTGTTTCCATCCAAGAAGGGATTTTTCTCCACACTTTTTGTGATAGGGTGCAGGGAAAACAAAAAACAAAAACCCTTGAACAAGACTACTCCATGATTAGGGGGAAGTTTTTATTATGAATAAGGGAGAGAAAACACCCAAAGGCATCTGGAAGAGTCCAGTAGAGAAAGAGAAAAAAGTAGATTGGACATGGCCAGAGCTAGGGAACTGTGAGAGCCAGAGAGAATCATAGAGGCAGCTATCTCCATCTTGTTGTAAGGGATAGATATGTCCCGCGCACTGTTTGGTCTCGCCAGCAAGAACCCACACGGACACACGGATCCTTCTGCAGCAATGCGTTTATTGCATGATGAAAGGAGGAAGACCCCGGGGCCCCAGAATGGCGCTGCTTATATAGCCCTGAGGCAGCGTGTCCTCCACTGATTGGCGCGCCCCGGGAGTGGGCGGTGATTAGTCATGTACACCCTTAATGCGCAAGCGCTTCGGGGTTTTCCCACGCTATCCGTAAGTTTCCTTAGAGCGACAGCGGAAGTCAGCGCCATCTTGTAATGGCGAATACTCTAA
>CM052702.1:26063052-26092909 GCA_028551405.1 Uromys caudimaculatus | reverse complement strand
CCACTGATTGGCGCGCCCCGGGAGTGGGCGGTGATTAGTCATGTACACCCTTAATGCGCAAGCGCTTCGGGGTTTTCCCGCGCTATCCGTAAGTTTCCTTAGAGCAACAGCGGAAGTCAGCGCCATCTTGTAATGGCGAATACTCTAACAGCTCCCTACATAGATAAAGGTGGATTATGGGGAGGATGAGTAGCTGGGAAGCGAAGCAAGGACTGAGAACTTGTGGGTAGGGACTGTGGGAGCCTGGAGGCCTGCATGGGCTTTGGTCCATGTAGATCCCACATGTCCCTTCTGCCAGAGGTAAGGGAAATGACTCTTCTCAGCAAATGGAAATCATCTTCACAAGTTCCTGAGGAATGCTGACTTTTATCTAACTGCCAGAAATCCTCCTATAGACCAGCTTGAGCTCATTTCTGGGTGTACACTGCCTGAGACCTAACTCCCACTTTTATCCTGTTTTTGAAAGAATAATCAACATTCTTTGAAGTGCTGGAAAACAATGTATACCTGTTATAGTATTTGCATACAATGTTAAGAAACACAAAAGTATTCAGAGTTCTTTCATCTTTCCAACTGACTTTGCCAGGAGCAGTTGGTTAAGTTCTAGACGACCTCTTAATCAGAACAGAACATGCTATGCAGCAAAATGAAATTTCAAACTGAAAGGATTGGATCACAGAGTTCAAGCAACTCTACCACCTACTAATAGTGATTTTAAATTTTATTCTCAAATATTCTCCATTATCAAAAGCAAATAATGAGAACAGAGAAAATTTTAAGTAATTTTCACACAGATCAAAAGCATTAATAATTGGCACTGTGCTTTCCAAGATTTGACAGCTGGAGGTTACGAAATTATTGAAATTTTAATTATATGAGAATTAACACCAATAACTCAGAAGTAGATAAATAGGAAGAAAAGAAGATGATTTTAAGTGGAGACCCTCTGTAATCTGATATTCATGATGGCCAGGTACAATGTGGGGGTGGAAAGACCACTGCATGCATCTTTTAACATAGGAAAGTCAACAAGACCCAGCAGGACCAAGGAAGCAAGAGTTGATTTCACTTTCTTCCCTATGTGACTGTTTGTCTCTTAAAATTTAAATTCTGAAGTTGTCTTCCTGGAAAATAACTGTGAATCCTTGCTCAGGAAAATGTCGTTATAAATGATGGGTGACATTTTAAAAACTGGCTTTTCTTGCGTTTCCTGTCATATTTTAGAGAACCTATTATGCCTTCAAAAGGAAACAATAAAATGCCTAAATTCTTGTCTGTATGAGCACATGTGCAAAGACCAGAGGTTGACTTAAAGTGTCTGCCTTTATCCCTATCCATCTTATTTTCACATCGTTTTATTGTAATGGTCTCTAGGTTATTTTTAAGGCAGTGTCTCTCTACTCAACATGAGGCTCACTGCTTCAACTAGCTGGCCAACAAGTTCAGAAACCAACCACTCCCCTTATCTTCCTTACTCTCCTCCCAAAGTTCCTGGGATTACATAGGCCAAGTAGTGCACTGTCTCTGCATAGATGCTGGAGACAGAAACTCAAGCCCTCCTGCACAGAAACTACTTTACCCGCTCAACCATCTGTCTAGCCTTCAAACACCAGATTCTAGACTTGTTTTTTTTTTCCAGTTGAGACTGGTGGTCAGAAACACAAAAGGATTTTAATTTATAAAGTGGGGGAAATGTCTCCTAGTAAGGAAGGCATAGGCACCTAATCCAGGGCAAAAATATCATAGAGATGGGTGATGCCCAATTATTTGAAAAATCTCATGAAATACTAGATTGAAAGGGATGAGGGAGGAGTTAGGCTCTGATTAGAATCCAACTATAAAGCAAGAATTTGTAAGAGGCAGAAATTGGAAAGCTCTGGGGTAAAACGGTGTCTTCTGGACATAACCAGACAGTTACACTCATGAACTCACAGCAGCTGTGTATAGCTGCACAAAACCAAGTCAATCAACATTCTAGCACTGATGGGGGCACATAAGCCCCCACCCATAGCTGAGCAGATTGTGGAACTAGATGATGGTCACTAGAGGAAAGTCAGTTTTATTTAAGATGTAGCCCAGGTAGGATTGACCATACTCCAGTATATAGCTCCATGTTGTGTGTATATGGTTAGCATTAATTGGACTGGTTTTTGTGGCTGCTTGTATCTTGATGAGATTACCTGCCAAGATGGAGGAGAGCCACATGGTTGCTATTTAAGTATTTAAATAGCAATATTTAAAATATATCTATTTTATTAAACAACAATTCAGTACCATCTGAATGAAAAAATAAGGAAGGAAAAGAAATGGAACATGACTGCTTCTAGATATGGTGAAGGAAAAAGTTTATTAAAGATAGGTGGGAAAGTACAGACAGAAGCAGACACATCTTCAAGAGTTCAGAGTGGACAAAGAAGGGGACCAGGTACAGCAGCTAGGAGGCCCAAAGGTACAAAGAGGGCAGGTAACCAAAATGGTTGAATTATACAGGGAAGGGCAGCCCAGCCCCTGTGCTAGAGAGTTCAGGGTAGGGGTTGGGGTATCTTACTCAGGGTTTCTATTCCTGCACAAACATCATGACCAAGAAGCAAGTTGGGGAGGAAAGAGTTTATTCAGCTTACACTTCCACATTGCTGTTCATCACCAAAGGAACTCAAGACTGGGACTCAAGCAGGTCAGGAAGCAGGAGCTGATGCAGAGGCCATGGAGGGATGTTACTTACTGGTTTGCTTCCCCTGGCTTGCTCAGCTTGCTTTCTTATAGAACCCAGGACTTTCAGCCCAAAGATGGCACCACCCACAATGGGCCCTCCCACCCTTGATCACTAATTGAGAAAATGCCTTACAGATGGATCTCATGGAGGCATTTCCTCAAGGGAGGCTCCTTTCTCTGTGATAACTCCAGCTTGTGTCAAGTTGACACACAAAATCATCCAGTACAAGGAGTATGCCGGCCAGAAGGTCCCTGTAACAGATAGGGACTAAGAGGAATCCCAGGAGAGCATGGTAGCTGGCCCCACTTTGATATGTTAAATAAGAACCTCAGCAATTTGTTCCAGGTTTAAACCTTTGTGAATATGATCAAAATATATTGTCTCCATATATCAAATTCTCAAAGATTAAAAAATACTTAAACATAAAATCTCAATTTACAAACAAAAGAAAAAAGTCTTGCCACAGGAAGGTCAGTGGTTGGATTGTCATATGTTTATGGTTTATTCATGGAGGTTGACCTCAGACATTCAACCTGTTTTATGATTCTTAAAGACTTGAGCTAACCTAAAATATTAGGGGCCTGTTTCTCCTGGTTAGATGCATATTCATGAAATGACTTGGAAACATAGAAATGAATCCACTGCTGCACAGGAACTGACAGAATTAAACATTCTTGCTTGGGGGGTAAGAAGCTGCTAAGTTCAACATTAATTACTTCAAATTGGCTCTCCAAAAAGGACCAGAAAGAACCAGTTTAAACTAGGTGAAGCTACTCAGGCCCTACTTATGTAATGCTAAATTCTTATCCGAGAGGCTTTTTTTGCAAATGTTTTATTTTTTTTATGTGTATATGTGTACATCACCAACCTGCAGTTACAGGTGGTTGTGCCATCCAAAAAATGTGCTGGGACCCCAACTTGGTTCCTCTGGAAAAACATCAAGTTCTCTTAACTGCTGAGCCATCCTCTCCCCAGGGGTGTTCAAGTCTACCATTCCTGAACTTGCAATGAAGCAGCATGATCTACAATTCTATGTGTGGGAACATGCCCCTGTACATGTAATGACAAGTCTTTAAAGCAAGAGTATCCGGTAATGCAATATTTATGAAAACATCTCTTACTTTCTTAGAGACTGGAAATTTTCCTGGACCTCACAGCCAAAGTTAATAATATACCTAAGATTACTATCCTATTGTGTTTTTTTAACCTGCCTTTAAGATAACAATGTAACAATCTAGCTTGCTTTCCTTGGATTTCCAATGTAATCAGCTTTTACAAAACTAAGCTAATGCATAATGGTGATCCTAAATTACTCTTCTATGCCAATGATCTGTTTGTTAAATGTAAAATTTATAAGCATAGTGAAGACATAAAGAGAGGTTTAAGAAGCAGATAAGGAGAAGCTTAGGATTGGCTCTTAGAGCTCACAAATGAGACAAGGAAGTTTCACTAGGATAGATACATTCCTCGTGGGTTGTAAGCATAAGTACACTCTTAGTTACCAGTAATGCATCAGTGTCACATTAAGGGATTAAGTCACTGGTTTTAACTGATCCCAGCTGACGAAGATAACACAGTTTATCGTCCAATGTTCATGAATGTTGCTTTCACTGGTATAAATACAACTTACACAAAACAGACATTACTGAATTAATGAATTGTTTCCTTTCCAGTGAAATAACCAATTCCATAGTATTAGATAGAATCTGCTCTGCTACTCAAGCACCTAATTAGGTTTACAAGCATACACTAACTGCAGTACAGCAAGTTACCTGAACATGTGTTACATTTTTGTGGATATAAATCACTCAATATTAAAAACATTAAACAAGGGGGGAAAAAAACTAAAACTTGTGACAAACAGAAGCTTCATGCATAGAGTCTCACCAACATTGCTGCCTAAGCATGAGGAATGAGAACAACACCAGTAGACATGCTAAAATGGATGGAGAAAGATCAAGAGACTTCAACCCTAAAGCAAGAATAGGCAACTAAGGAATGCTATGAGTGAGAGACTAGATCTTCTTCAGGGAAGAGCACACCAGTTAGTTATTCTCTACCATATAATCATCCCTGAAAACAAATATACAAGTAACATTATACAGACTGAGCACATTATATATGCACATAATTACAATTAATGAAAAATAGGCCGTAGAGAGCAAGGAATGATTATATGGAAGAATTTGAAGGGAGAAAGCAGAAAAATTATATTATACTCTCAAAAGAGCACAAAAATCCCAAAGACTTGTGACAAAGAATCAACTTGTTATGATATCCCAAAGCCTGCAGGGTCTCTCTTCATTAGAGACATTAAGTGTTTCAAAAACCTAGTAAATGCATTAACATGAAAACTGAAATATTGCCAGGTAGAACTGAATACTGCTGAAAAAAAGCTATCTAATAGTAAAACTATCTGAACCTAAGTAATTTTAGTAATTTTTAGTTTTTAAACATATTGGCTTGATGACAACACTGATATTGTAGCAAATAGAGAGCCCTTTAAGATAAATCATGAACGACACAAACACACAAGACCTCTGTTCTGTGCTGAAAATGAAGAATAAAAATAGATTCTAAAGCAGGAGGCACTAATGAATGTTCTTCTATAGAAAACAAAACTTAGTTACAAAAATATGTATTAGCCTCAGCAATATTCTTCAACTGTTAACAAGTTAGCATTCTAGGCTCTGCCCAACAGTTGCCTAGTAACAGCCAGGTAGGCCTGACTTACTATAAAAAGGGCTGTTTGGTCTCTTTGTTTTCTCTGATATCTCTCTCTCTCTCTCTCTCTCTCTCTCTCTCTCTCTCTCTCTCTCCTTCTCTGTCCCCCTCCCCAGCCCACCCGAGTCTCTACTCCCTTCTCAACCCCCCTTCCCATGACCCCAAATAAACTTCATTCTATGGCTGGTACATAAGGGGGGAAGGACACCTCAGCATGGGCTCACTGAGCTGCCCCCTCCTACCGAACCATACCGCACTTTACAAAACATAGCATCAACAACACAACATGCTGAGGGGAAAAGATGAATTAAAAAACATATGCACTCCACTGGTGAGATCCAGTGATCCATGGTGAGAATAAGAACGGAAGGGTTCTGAGCTGGGCATAGTGAGGCACATCCCAGGCACACAAATTTCTGTGAGTTTGAAGCCAACCTCTGGGCCAGCCAGAACTACATAGTAAGACCCTGCCTCAAAAAGAAAAAGACAGTTCAAATTTTAGGAGGAAGAATGTGTGTCTGAGACACACATACAGCTAGAGATGTAGCTCCAGAAACAAAGGAGAGGGGCTACCGGTAATATATAAAACAAAGTGTTTTATTACATTTGTACTAAAAACTAAAGAGGAAAACACAGGAAACTAATGAAAAACACTGACCTAAAGATAAGGTTTTTTCATTGAGTATGGCAAGAAAATCTTTTTGGATATAGGATGTTAAAAACCTATACTCCAACACATTGGAAAATATAAAAGAGATGGATCGTTTTCTCGTTATGTACCACTTTCTAAACTTAAATCAGATAAACAGTATAACCCCTAGTTAAAAAGCAGTCATTAAGTCTCCCAACCAAAAACAGACCAGTGTTGTGAGAATTTTGATCTCTTCAAAAATTCAGTTATGTACACAGGCTGGACCTTGGCCTCCCCACACATATGCAATAGATGTGCGGCTTGGTCTTCATGTGGGTCCTGAACAACTGGAGCTGGGCTGTCTCAAAAGCTGTTGCCTGTACGTGGGATATGTTCTTCTAGCTGGGCTGCCTTGTCTGGCCCCAGTGGGAGAGGATGTGCCTAGCCTCACAGAGACTTAAGTGTGTGGGGGGGAAAGGCTACTGGGGGCCCAACCCACTCAGAGGAAACGGGGAAGGGATGTAGGGGAAAGGATGGTGGAACAGGATGACTGGAAGGAGACAGTGAGTGGGATGTAAAGTGAATACATAAAAATAAATAAATTTTTTAAATTCCAGTTATGTTATGTGAATATTTTTGTTTTAATCCTAACTGTGGAATATGGGTCTGCTTCAGATTATCCACAGAAGCTATGATTTTTCTAATGCTCTGGCAGGGGTATGATTCTGCCAGTTGAGGATAGCTTATATTTGGAATTCTGGGTACTCTTGAGGGTATGAAAAGGCTAGAGCCCTGAGAGAGAAGAGGCTGTGGAGGTTACTGCTCCCCGTGCTGCTGCTGTTCTTGTTTCTGGTTGCTGTTTGCTGATTTCCTGGATAGCTGGTTGGAGATATACTAATCAAGATGATTAGGAAAAAAGTAATCTAAAGATATCTGTGCCCCCTTTCCCCTCTAACCTTCTCTCGCACCACCTAGTGTCGGGGGGTTGGAAGGGATTGTGGTGAAGAAGGGTGGTAGGTAAAAGAACTCAATAAAGTAACCAAAAAAATCTTCTTACAAGTGGCTCCCAGATGAGGGCCTTGGCAGAATGGGAATCCTGATTTCTAATACCATAGAGGAAGTGACAGTGGAAGAAAGGATGAATACTCTGTTTCAGGATGTCAGCAAAATATTTATTATGGCCGCTGCCACTACACACACCACTCCCACTTTGCTCCCAGAGGGGACTTTCTATTTCTTCTCTTTCTTCTCCTTCATCATCTTAATACTCACTCACAAAAAAATATCAGGAGAATGGCTGAGCAATTGAAAAAGTTGCAAATGGGTATGGAGGGATCTGAGAAGAAAAAAAACAAAACTGGCTGACAATGGGAAAACCAGAAGGGTCACTCTATTCTCTGTGTTTGAAAGGGTGACATGATTGACTGTGCAGCTGGAGCGGCTACTAGGAGAGGAGAAGTGCTTGGGAAGCAAATAGTACCAGAAAAGGGAGAACAAAAGGGCTCAGAGCCTGTGATTGGGAGCAGACGCTTCCTGAAGGACGAAAGGGGAAGCAAACTGGGCTTGAAGGCAAACCAGGGCCCTGCCCGACACCACACACTTCCAGTCTCAGGTTTGCGGCCAGGGGTGGGAGGATGGAGTTAGGGGCATGCGGCCACAGGGGTTCACAGAAAATCTAAAACAACTTGTTCTGAGTTAATCTTAACCAACTGTGTTGTGCCAAGAAGTGTTAGTGAACCCCAAAAGACCACCAAGGACCTGATTCCCACACAATCCCACTAGGGTCTCTTCACTCAAGCTGGAGCTTGGGCCACACCACCAACTCAAAACAGGAGGGCACAGCCCTGAGTCTAATTCTAAGTGGATATTTATACAGGCAAGAAGGGGGTAACTAGCCTGGTATACATCTGGTTGGGGGGACCATTATTGCCTTTAATATAATTGTCAAACGATAAACTTAACTTCTGTTTTCCTCCTGATTGGTGGTTGTTAGGAAGTGATGTGTCAGGGGTAGACGTATAACCTGGAGGTGCAGACTTGTTGGGGAGTAACCTGGAAACTGGTGCTAGACTTTGGCTTATTGGGGAGTAACCAGGAAAATGGCGCTAGATGCCAGTTTGTTAGTTAACTTGAGTTCAACCTTAGGTCAGGTTATCTATGATGGAGTCTGAACCCAAAAGATTTGGTCTCTCAGGTGCACTGCCCAAGGGGCAGCCTAGGGTTACAAGGTTTCCACCATTAGCATTCCCACAAGGTCTTTGGTATCAAAATGCTTGGTGTTTTAATTGCAGTGAATTCAGTCATATACAAAGAAATTCTGGTCAGTCTGCTAAAAGCCTCAGATGTCAAAATGTACAGTGTGATAACTGAGAAAATGCCTAGTGTGTTAACTGTGAGAAATCCGGTACTTTCTGCCAGCGACATGAACAAGTCCTTGATGACCATAATGGGTTTTCAAAAAGAATACCTAGGCTTCCCAGGGTTTGCAGATGCTGTGGCAAGAGATACCATTGGACCAAAGCTGTGTAGGTTTTTAAGGGACATCCAAGGCAACTTCTTCTTTTTCTTTCTTTCTTTTTTTTTTTTTTTTTTAATGCTTTATTTACATTTCCAATGTTTCCCCTTTTCTAGGTCTCCTCTTTGGAAACCCCCTATCCCCTCCCCCTCCCCGCCTCTATGAGGGAATTCCACCTCCCACCCACGCGCCCACCCATTCCCATATTCCCACCTTGACATCCCCCTTTACTGGGGCCTCTAACATCCTCAGGACCAAGGGCCTCTACTCTCCCTGATGGCCAATGAGGCCATCCTCTGCCACTTATGTGGTCTGAACCATGGGTCCCTCGATGTGTATTCTTTGGTTGGTGGTCCAAACTCCAGGACGATCGGGGGGTGGGGGTCAGGCCCATTGACACTGTTGCTCCCTCCATGGGACTGCAAACTCCCTCAGCTCCTTCAGTCCTTTCTCCAACTCCTCCATCTGGGACTTCACTCTCAGTCCAGCAGTTACTGTAAAGTGAAACTTAGACATTCTGAACTTTTGGGCTAATATCCGCTTATCAGTGAGTACATACCGTGTTCCTTCTTTTGTGACTGAGTTACCTCGCTCAGGATGATATTTTCAAGTTCCATCCATTTACCTGCAAATTTCATTAAGTCATTGTTTTTAATAGCTGAGTAGTACTCCATTGTGTAGATGTACCACATTTTCTGTATCCATTCCTCTGATGAGGGACATCTAGGTTGTTTCCAGCTTCTGGCTATTATAAATATGGCTGCTATGAACATAGTGGAGCATGTGTCTTTATTACATGTTGGAGCATCTTCTGGGTATATTCCCAGGAGAGGTATAGCTGGGTCCTCAGGTAGTATTATGTCCATTTTTCTGAGGGTCCGCCAAGGCAACTTCTTGCCAACAGGAAATGAAATAGGGGGTCCCGCTTGAGGTAAAAGTAACTTTTATTCACCCGATGTAATTCTTATCTCTGAAGTTTATAGCTTTTGTCTGCTAACCTAGGCCTAGTTCTGGATGCTTCTAGCCTCCACATAATTTTATCTAGGCCTAGAAATGTTTTCAGCCTCTGAGACTGCTGAATAAGCTCACCCCTTCCTAATTCTTTCTGATCTCTGGCTGGCTGGTCAAGTCAGCCGTTCCAACCCAAACTCCTCTGTAAGCTGACTAATTCAATCTGGCTTCTCTCGACTTCTCCTGAATTACTCTGCTTGGCCCCACACTAACATACTTTGGCAATATGTTTTAATCTTCTGGCTCCTTCTCATTCTCTGGCTTGTTGTCCTTACCTGTGTCTTGCTTGTCCTCTCTCTGCAACCTGTCTCTGTACAACTGTCCCAGTAAAACTGCCCTCTCCTTTTATGCATTGCTCTCTTGTAAGTCACCTCTTTCCTCTCTGTCTTTATGAGAGTTGGGCGTATCCTATTCTGTCAAATCTTTCTCCAATATGTCACTTTGTCTGCCATTAAATTAGATATCACTTTCAAACATGGGTGCTTCCTTCTACAAACTAACTTTATCGTTATTGTTTGGGATGAAAGGTGTATACTAAGGGCATGCTTGTATTCCAGCCAGAGGGATTAAAGCTGTGTGCTAAGGCTGAGCCACATAACAACCAGAAACAGGGTTCCCAGTAAACAACACAATCTCAGGGTTCACAGTATGGTCAAATATTGTGCAACAGCTAGAGGCTCTGCAGCAAAATATACAAAACAAGAACAGCTAAGAATCACTAGGTTATAGAAAAAGCTACTGATCCAAAAAGCATTTGTTTCACTGATAATGTCTCTGTTTATAGTTTTTCACTAAACACAGTACAATTAATGGCATAAAACAGAAAGGAGGAAATGTAGTGAAAATTTTTGTTTTCTTTTAAAATGCAGTTATGAGAATCTGTTTCTGTTTTAAGCTCAGGTGTGGGATATGGGTCTGCTTCAGATTGTCCACAGCAGTTAACTATGATATGTCTCATGCTCTGGCAGGAGCAAGATTCTACCAACTATAGATAATTTATGTTTGGAATTCTGGGGATGAGAGACCAAATTTTTGGGGTTCAAACTCCATCTTAGAAAACCTGACTTAAGTTGAAACTCAAGTAAACTAACAGGCTCGTCCCTAGCTCCAGTTTCCAGGAGCTTGCTACCCATAACAAGACCTTCGTCTCCAGGTTATTCTCCCCAACAAATCCAGCGACTAGCACCGTTTTCCAGATTGATCCCCAACAAATCTGCACCTCCAGGTTACAAGCCCGCCCCTATCTAACAACTAATCAGGAGGAAAGCAGAAGTTAAGTTTATGGTTTGGCTCCCAGCAAGAGCCAGTTATGCTGAAGGCCACAGTAGCACCCCAATTAGATGCTTGCCAGGCTAGAAACACTCACCCCTCACTTGTCATTTCCTACAAAACCTTGTCTGGATGAGTGTTCAGGCTTTTATCCACCAGAACCATCCTGTGGGTTGGCGGCTGAGTTAAGCCCCAGGCTTGAGCTTGTGAATAAAGACCCTGGTGTGTTTGTATTGGGTTGGCTTCTGATTGGTCTTTTGGGATTCATGAACACTTCCTTGGTACTACAGGGACTATGGTATGAAAAGGCTAGAGCCCTGAGAGAAGGGTGGTAGATAAAAGAACCCAATAATGTAGCTAAAAACTACAGGTGCAAGTCCAGGACCAGATGGTTCTAGCACAGAATTCTACCAGATTTTCAAAGAAGAGTTAATGCCAATACTTGTCAAATTATTCCACAAAACAGACATTGAAGAAAATTTGCCAAATTCATTTTATGAGTTGACAGTTACCCTGATACCTAAATTACAGAAAGGCCTAAAAAAAAAACAAAACTACAGACCAATTTCCCTTATGACATAGATGCAAAAATACTCAATAAAATACTGGCAACCTGAATCCCAAAACACATAAAAAAAGATATTGAAGGTTTCATCCCAGAGATGAAGGGATGGTTCAATGTATGAAAATCAATAAATGTAATCCACCATATAAAGAAACTAAATGACAAAAATCATGTGATCATCTTATTAGGCACAGAAAAGGCTTTTGACAAATTCAACATCACTTCAAGATAAAAGTCCTAAAGAGATTAGAAATATGAGGGACATATCTAAACATAATAAAACCAGTTTACAGCAAGCCCATAGCCAACATCAATTTAAATGGAAAAAAAAAAAACTCAAAGCAATTTAAATGGAAAAAGACTCAAAACTCTAAGATCAGGAATAAGACAAGGTTGTCCACTTTCTCCATATCTATTCAATACACTACTTGAAGTCTTAACTAGAGCACTAAGTGTAGAAAATCAAGGGAATACAAATTAAAAAGAAAGAAGTCAAAGTTATCTTTATTTGCAGATGATAATTAGTATACATAAATGATCCTAAAAATTCCACTGAAGAACTCCTACAGCTGATAGACATTTTCAGCAAAGTGGCTGGATACAAAATTAGCATGCACACACACACACACACACACACACACACACACACACACAAAATCAATGCTCCCCCCCTCCCATTTACAAATAGCAAATGGACTGAGGTAGAAATCAGGGAACACCATCTGTACTGGCTGGCTTTGTGTCAATTGACACAAGCTAGAGTTATCACAGAGAAAGGAGTTTCAGTTGAGAAAATGCCTCCATGAGATCCAACTGTAAGGCATTTCTAAATTAGTGATCAAGGGGGGGAGGGCCCCTTGTGGGTGGTGCCATCTGTGGGCTGGTAGTCCTAGGTTCTATAAGAAAGCAGGCTGAGCAAGTCAGGGAAAGCAAGCCAGTAAAGAACATCACTACATGGCCTCTGCATCAGCTCCTGATTCCTGACCTGCTTGAGTTCCAGTCCTGACTTCCTTTGGTGATGAACAGCAATGTGTAAGTATAAGTTGAATAAACCCTTTCCTCCCCAACTTGCTTCTTGGTCATGATGTTTGTGCAGGAATAGAAACCCTAAGACAAACTGGTACCAGGAATGGGGTATTTCTGTGACAACCTGACCATGTTTTGGGGAGGACTTTGGAACTTTGGGCTAAAAGATCCATTCGATGTTAAGAGCTCTGTGTGATGTTGTGTAGGAGTTTGGAAGATAATGTTGAGAACACTGCAGAGGATGGAAGCCTGGCTTGTGAAACTTCAGAGGGAAGATTAAAGACTCTTATCAGGACTCTTGCTATTTTGACTGTGAAGATTCTGTGGTTTTGGTTAGCTGGGGCTGAAGGATCAGCTGTGATTAACAAGATACCAGAACTACTAAAGCAAAATAATTGCATTACTGGAGCTATTGATGCTGATTAGCTGGAGCTGGGAAATTGGCAGTGATTGGGAGAGACCAGCATCATTGAGGTGAAATCTTCTGAGAAGTGTTTTCTGAGAGCACAGAAGCTGCGATCCAGAGATAGCCAGGGTTGCACCTTGTACTGCGGCAGGACTTGGTAATGTGTAAGAGTCAACTAGGTGGTGCTGGTTTTGAAGGCATGAGGGGGTCATGAAGAGCAGCTGAGACTCAGGCACTATGAGAGACCACAGAAGGCCACTGGTGAAGGTGCAGCCTCAGTTGCAATTGAGGGCCCAGGACTGAAGGGGTCACGCAAAGGAGTTGAGGCTTGGCACCATGAAGAGAGTCTATGAGAGGCTGTTGGTAAAGCCTAGTTGCAGCAGAAGACTGCAGTGTTTTGGAGATGCCAGTACCATGAGATGGCCACCAAGTACAGGACCAGCAGTGGAGTATAAGCATCTGGAGCCTAGAAGACAATGTATGCTACAAAAGGCAGAGCTGGAGAAGCGACTCAAGCCCTTGGAGGAATCCAGAAGATCGTGAGTAGATCCCAGACATTGGACAGTTGGAGTTTGATTTTGATTTTGATTGTGACTGTGGCCTGATATTTTTCCATCTTGAAGAAAGAAGGCATTTTAGTGGAGCCCACAGTTAAGAGACTTTGAATTGTTAAAAGACTTTGACTTTTAAGAGATTGGATATTTAAAAGGGACTGTAATGTTAATATGTAAGAATTTGCAAAGACTGTGGGACTTTTAAAGCTATTTAGATCTTGGGAATGAATAAGGAAGTAAGGGTCCAGGCTTAATGGTGGTGTGTTTGTATGTCAAGTTGACAAGGGGCCGATTGTACTGGTTAGTTTTGTGTGTCAACTTAACACAAGCTGGAGTTATCACAGAGAAAGGAGTTTCAGTTGAGAAAATGCCTCCATGAGATCAAGCAGTAAGGCATTTTCTCAATTAGTGATCAAGGGGGGAGGGCTCCTTGTGGGTGGTACCATCTGTGGGCTGGTAGTCTTGGGCTCTGTAAGAAAGCAGGCTGAGCAAGCCAGAAGCAAGCAAGCCAGTAAGGAACATCCCTCCATGACCTCTGTATCAGCTCCTACTTCCTGACCTGCTTGAATTCCAGTCCTTACTTCCTTTGGTAATAAACAGCAGCATGGAAGTATAAGCTCAATAAACCCTTTCCTCCCCAACTTGCATCTTGGTCATGATGTTTGTGCAGGAGTAGAAACTCTGACTAAGACAATAACACAAGTGACAGCTCATGCTGGCAAAGATGTGGAATAAGGGGAACACTCCTTTATTGTTAGTAGGAGTAAAAACTTGTATAGCCTCTATGGAACTCAGTGTAGTGGTTCATAAAGTCGGAATCCAATCTACCTCAAGATCTATCTATACTACTCTTGGGCATATTCCTAAAGGATGCTCCATCCTACCACACGGACACTTGCTCAACCATGTTCTTTGCTACTCTATTCATAATAGCAGAAATTGAAAACAAGTAGTTATCCCTCAACAGAATAAAAAACAATGTGGCTGTTTAAAAAAAAAAAAAAAAAAGTATGAAATTTGCAGGCAAATAGGGAGAGCTAGGAAAAAAAAAAAAAAAAGACATTCTAAGTACAGTAACCCAGATCCAGAAAGATATGGTATATACTCATATTACCAAACTATAAAACAGATCCAGAGAGGTTAGGTACAGAGGAAGGGACTGGGATGAATTATATACCTCCCTGCAAGGGGAAAATAGTTTATGGGTAGACTGGGGGTAGGGGAAACTGGGAGAACTGGAGGATCTGGTGTGGAGGGAGAGGAAATGTGGAAAAACAGCTAGAACTGAGGGGTATTTCAAGGGTGGTATGAACTGAGGGCAGTGATCCTAATGAAAATCTTCGAAGATTCGGAAGACAGAGAAAGCTCCAGCTGGCTATCTCTTATCACCAAAGAAAGCTTCCAACACCAGGACTGGGTTACATATAATTTAGTTGTTGGCCAAGGAAACTCACAAAGAACCCAGCCTGTTGCAAGATAATAGTTTGTTTTCTACAAATTGACAGCAAGGCCCCATTGCTGAAGACCACATTCATACAACTCATTGATATGAAGAGGTCAATCTGGTGCCTACATAGAACCTTCACCCCTATGTTCTAGTATCTTTGATATGGGAAGGTACTCAGCAGACTACCAAAAAAGAAACATATACACCAACCCAGCTAAAACCTACAGCTTTGATCTACTATGCTGTCCTGCCTACAAAATATGCCAGGGTAATAGTAGCATAAAGCTTGTGGGTAATCAACCAATATTTGATTTGGCTTAAGGCATACAAGATGGAACTCATCCCCAACACCGCTTGGGTGACCAAGAACCAATCAACTATAGCCCAGAGACCTAGGGTAAAACCAAATACTACTCGTCTTTTTTTAAAAAAAAAAAAAAAAGGCAGTGCTAAAATGACTCCTAATAATATTCTATTCGGCTATCCTCATGTATCATTGCCTTATATAGTCACCATCAGTGATGCTTCCTCCTGCAGCAGATGGGTACAAATACAAAGACCACACCTAGAGATTACGGAGAGAGATAGAACACTCAACCCTAAATGGGATATCTCCATCAAATCCCTCCTCTCAGAGCTCAGAGAACTCTGAGGAAGAGAAGCCAGAAAGAGTGTAAGAGTCAGAGGGGATGGACGACACCAGAACAAGGGTTTTAAAATCAACTGAGCACAGATCATGTGAACTCACAGAGATCAAAGCAGCACAGGGCCTATTCATGTCTACACCAGGTCTTTCATGCATATATTATAGCTTTCAGTTTAGTGTTTTTATAGGAGTCCTGAATATGTGAAAAAGTAGGTCTCTGAGTTTTGTGCTTTCTTTTGGGCTCTTTTCCTTCTGTTAGTTTGCCTTGTCCAACTTTAGTGATGATGGTTTTTGTTTTATATTATTAAATTTTAGTTTTGTAAAAAAAAAAAAAAAATTAAAGTCTAAAAGAAATAAAATATACAAAGTCTAACAAAATTCGTTCAAAGTTTAAAATTTTTTTTATTTCATAGTCCTTCATTTAAAACAGACTGCATATAGCATGATAATGCCATAAAAATCACAATGGTGCCCTAAACACAACAATCTTGTAGATGTCCTGATACTGGAGCTCTTGTCCTTGCTCACCTGCGTGGTGCTGCTGATAACAAGAGTGAAATGCTGACTCACAGTAGTATAAGAATACAACACAGAACTATGTACAGTACACTACACTGGGTAGTGGGAATAAACAACCATGGTGTCTATTTACTTACTTTTTGTTACTATATTAAAGTGTACTCCTACTTATCAATAAAGTTTACTCTGAAGTAGTCTCCTATATTTTGCCAGCAGCAGCCTCATCCACCTTTTACTGTCTTCTCTGCATCAAGAGGCCAAATCAAGAGGCCAAATCAAGTACTTATATTCTGCAATGTTTGCAAAATGACTAAATTGCCCAAAGATGTATTTCTCAGGACATACCTGTTATTAAGTGATGCAATGTCATGAAGGTGTAGAATGTATGTGTATGCATATATGTATGTCTACATGAGTGTGTGTGTGTGGGGGGGGGGGGAGCGCAATGATCATTTCAAAACATTTACTTCCCATCATCACCTGTGAACAATTCTCCCAATTTTTATTTGAAATAGTGTAATAAATGATGTTTATTCAAAGTCCACATTAGGAATAAACAAAATGAAAGAACATGTTTGGAGTGAGAATCCTTTAATTATATTCATTTCCAGAGAACAATAAATACAAAAATCATAAGGAATATAAGTAACAATAGTATTTCTCTAGATACAGACAGCACCTACTTTTATACAACATAACAAGCAAACACTTTTATTCCCCCAGGAATTGCCATTGGGAAAAGCTATACAACAGAAAAGAAGTAACCATTAAATTAAAAACTATGTGTTTTTTACCCTAAAGACTGAGGTTCTCACTCCAGTGGTCCATCGGAGGTGTAGAAAGGCTGAAGAGTTCAGCTCCGAGCAGCAGCAGTCTGAGGCTGCTCCGACTGTAGCTGTTTACCAAGATATTCCCTAGAAAATAAGAACATGGTAAAATGGCCAATTAGGACTTCAAAACAGTCACTGTCAAGACTCAAAACTTATTAATAAAATAACCCCTAGAATCTACACATTCTCAACTTCCAAAGGCTCCCTGCTGCAGGAATACTACCAACTTCCACACACAAACCAGTCATGGCCCACATAGATGGTAGGTCTTCATGCAATGCCATTTGGGGAGCTGACTTCCCTATTTACATAAAGGACTTACTATTACTTCTGTAGTCTGAGTTTAGCAACCAACTTATGATTCAAAGGGGCTTCTTCATACCATGAAAAACACATTTCTTAGTGTTAGAAAATGCACACATGTATAGCCTGCGGTGAACACAAGGCAATGAAAATAAAGCCCTGACAATAACAGCAAAAATCAGGACTCTAACAGGAGCTCTGTGGCCTACAAAGACCATAGTATTGTATGCACAGCTATCACAGAGGCTAAGGAGTTTTCTCATTCTACATATGGGTTAAATGACTTAAAGTGATGGTCTCCAAACTGACTAGACCCTTCAGGAAATAAACTGACAGCTGGTTATAGAGGTACAATCCTACAATCACAGCACTCAATAGGCAGAGGCAGGAAGACTGAGTTCAAAACCAGCTTGAATTACATAGTCAAGTACTAGTTTTAGGTTACATGTGAGAAAAGAAATTAAACATGTACCTATAATATGCATATCTTTAGTTTAAAATCACATATAGAAATCACTGATACAGAGGGTATGGGTATGTTCTTTACTCTTCCTGCCCCCACCCCATCCCACGAATTGCCCAAACTTTCTTTACAATCAACAAATAAGGAAAAGAAACTATTTTTAAAGACTCCTAAATTGTCATTCCCTCCAGGAAAAAAGAAAAGGGCCTTAGTTTGGAACCAGGAGATGGGTTTGCACTCAAGCTCCCTCCTACTACATCTTTCTGAGACTGGAGGGCAGGCACATCTTCCTGCAAGAACTAAGGCAGACATTGTGTGTGAGACAAAGGAGCAGCATACCCAGGATAAGGGACATCTTCCCCGCCTTCATTTCAAAGGAATGACTTTGAAAGAGCTTATGCTGAGGTCTTCATGACCATCAATATCAATGCAATCTACATGGCCCTGTAGTCAGGTCCACCCAGGTCAGAGGGAAAGTACATGCCCTGATGGCCCAATGGGGGTCTATTGTGACTGGTACACACAAGGGACAACATCATAAAAAGTGAACAGCCTTTCATTTATTTGCTCAAAGGTCTTCTCTGGTTGATACAAAACACTCTTTTCTAGCTATATAAGGTGGCTGTACGAACACTTTGGGAGTGACACTTTCCTGAGCTACAATGGTGGTACAATACAACAGGCTCAATAATTCTTTCAAATGACCTTTTGTCTGCTTTTGATCTCTTTAGTGGTGTGAGCTGAGCAACTGATATGATATGAAAAAAGGGTGCTACAGCAGCAGAAGTAGCTGGAAATTTTTATAATGTAGCCAGGTAGTTGTCTAGCAATGGCAGAAACAACTAAGGAAAGCAGAAGTAAAGAGAAGGCAAGAGAAGGCTGAGAGTTGACGCTGAAGAACAAAAGACAATTAAGAGCAAAGGACAAAAGAAAGACCCTGGGAGTGGGCAGCGTTCTAGAAGGCTGCTGGGCATCAAAGGTCAAGGATTTCAGACTCATGGCCCAGGAGCTACAACACTAGTCATTGTCAGGGACAGGGACTCCCATTTCCTTGGCTTGCACAAGAGTTTACCACCACCATGGTTTCCACAGCTCAATTCAAACCTGCAACATTCAGTGTCATGTGCTGCTACTTACAGCTATTTTTAGTTGCCACCAACAGCTGCCAGAAACCAAGGGTGACAAGAGCTTGTTCTCACCTGCCCCCTATGCCCATGTGGAGAGAGTAAAGGACCACAGCCAGTTGACTATAACAAAGTTAAGAGAGTACTAAAGTACAGCAAAGACAAATTGTTCTGACATCTGAGAAGTTCACACACAGCTTTCTCTTTACTCCTTTCCTGTGACCATTTGTCATCAGGAAAGCCATTCCATTCCTAATTCTCGTATTTTCATACATATAAGTTGGCTGAGAATCACCCAGTTGATGACATGTGAGTCTGACAGAGATCAACCATGGTGATACATGCCTTTAATCCCAGCGCTAGGGAAGCAGAAACAGATTTCTCCGAATTCGAGGCAAGCCTTGTCTACATAATGAATTCCATGCTGGCCAAAGCTACATAGTGAAACCTTGTCACAAAAGAAGGAAGACTGAGAGCCAGTGATGCTTCCTCTCCTGACTGCTGAGGTTTTGTTGTTTAGGACATGGGGAAGGATTAGGACATGTACAGATCTAAAGGCCTTGGGAGGATCTCATAAAGGCTTC
Source organism: Uromys caudimaculatus (assembly GCA_028551405.1). NCBI lineage: Eukaryota > Metazoa > Chordata > Mammalia > Rodentia > Muridae > Uromys > Uromys caudimaculatus. The sequence goes on along the minus strand of CM052702.1, from coordinate 26,073,579 downwards.
TAAGCCTCCTGAGCCAAATCCAATACCCTACCCTGCCCAAGGTAATGTTAATAAGCCTAATCACATAAGGGTCTCCTGTAGGTATTCATAGCTACTCTAATTCAAGAAAGCAAGGGTCATGCCTAACCCAGAGGAAACAGATAAACATACCATATACTCCAGAAGACTTCACAACAGACTAAGAAATACTGGAAACTGTCCTATCATTCCTACAAGGCTGATTAGACATGGTGGGATGAAGTATCGGGGTTCTACTTTTAGAGCTTCAAGAAGTCCAGGTTATGTGAACCCTCACAACAAAAATCCTTTCACTCTGTCATAATTAAAGCATATTTATTTGCTTACAGGGGCACTGTTCTTTTTTTAAAAAAAATAAAAACAAAAATAACTTAAATATACTATGATAACTTTTTAAATGAATTTAATAGTTTTAAATATTTTTAGTTTTTAAAAATTTCACACAATATATTTTGATCATATTCATCCTCCTACCCCTACTCCCACCTAGACCTACCTCTATCTCCCTACTCCCTCAACTTCCTGTTCTCTTTTCACTGATAATCTATCAAGTCCAACTTGTAATGTGCATATACTCCCCAGGTGGGGTCTATCCAACCACAGAGTGGTTGACCTACTAGGGTCCGTACCCTTAAAAGATCCCAACTCTCCAGAAGCCATCAATTGTCCATGCTTTCTCAGATGGGGTGAAGGTTCACGACACACACACCCCTCCTCCTCGCCACAATGCTACAATGCTGACTAGCAAAAAACAGTGTCTTCTGGAGATCTTCTGAAGATAATAGGAAGTCTACACTCATAGACTCTCAGCAGCTGTGGTTTCCTGCACAAGACATATTTTTAAATATAATTTAAATGGTTTTATTTTTAATTTTGAGTATGTGTATCCAACATAAGTATTAGAAACTCAACTTGGCGTCTCTTTCAGAGCAGAATGTATTATTAACTGCTCAGCCATCTCTCTAGCCCTACTATGGCAATTTTGAATACACTAATTTCACCTATATAATTGGAAATACTCATAACCTCAGCTATATAAATTAATGCCAAGGAAATGAAAATTTCACTATAACTGAGCAATAATTATAATATACTTTTCACCATTTACCTATCCTGTTGGGAAATGAAGTGAAAATAAATGTTGATAAAATGTTCTCCTCTGGATATATAAAAGGAAATTTATCTTAGACAACAATCTTTACTGTCTGTTGTAATACAGGTATTTGTAGTAAAAAGAAAAAGTAAATTTGAAATGTTTTATGTAGCCTTTTTATTACTAGACTCCTATAATCATAAATTGAGTGATTTCTCAAGCCTTTATATAATGATTTTGGTTTTTTTGTTAATCATGGCCTTAATCTGTCCTCAAACTTGCTAGGTAGACCAGGCTAACCTCAAACTCAGAGGTCTGCCTGTTTCTGGCCCCTGCTTCCAACCCAGCATTCAAGGCTGGTATGAAAAAGAAGTGCACTATAATGATGTTTTTTAAGTATATGGGTGTTTACCCTGCATATAAATCTGCATACCATATGAGTATGGTGCAAGAGGAGACCAGAAGAGAGTGTTAGGTCCCCTAGAACTGAAATTACAGGTGGTTGTGAACCACCATGTGAGCACAGGAATCAAACCCAGGTCCTCTACAAGAGTAGCCAGTGCATTAAACTGATGAGCTATCTCTCCAGGAATTGTAATGTTTTAAAATACTAAACAGAAGGCAAATTTTAAGGACTGTTTAAATTCCAACAGTAAATATAATATAAACAAAAACATTTTCATAGTATTTTAAAGTCTGATCTCAGGAAAAATGGTTTAAATAACACATTCCTGTGTACTAAGTACTACCCTAATTGCTTAACACAGATTTTTTTTTCTTTTCATCTTTGGAGACAGTGCATGTTGCCCAGGCTAACCTCTTTATTCTCTCAGCTGAAGCCAAAGATGGTTCCTTCCTCACCCAGCCTGTCATACATCTTCTTTCTCTTCACAGTAACACACGTGTGAGAACATATGATATTAAGAAGGAATATAATATATAACCCAACAGAGAGTAGATGGCGCTGGTATTGGTATGCCTTGCCATTCCTTACTGGTCATTGCTTATCATGACTTCATAGAAAGAAAGGCACCAAAAAAACTTCTGGTGGTGTTTTCTGGCGGCTTCTTGCTGCTTCTGAGGACTTGGGCCGATTGGCAGTAAGTGGAAGTTTCTGGATATGTCAGCTGATACAAATTCGCATCGAGTTTTGCTAAGACAGACTCATGGAAGGACATGTGATCTTTGGAGGGCATATAAATAGGACTCAACAGACAGTAATGGCTGGTTTGTATAGCTGTCCTTGTAATGCTTCACTGGTCTCAAGTCTTCATCTTCTCTGATCTTCACCTGTTTAGAGAGGCCTGGCAAAGAACTCCTCCTGGTCTCCCTGCTGTCCTGGCCACTCCTCTGACAGCTGCCTATTCGGAGGAGGCCCGGCTGTTCCTGCTGGGCTGGGCCACCACTGCTGATTCGTGTTTACTATCCTATCAACTGGAGACTGAAATCACCCCAAAGAACTACTTCTAAACAGCATACAGCAGAGCCTCACGGCTTCTTCTGGATTGAGCTGCCACTGCTAATTCATGTGAACTGAACTACTGATATCCTGACAGTGCAGACTGGATTTGCTTCAAAGAACAATTTCTAAACAGGTCAACTTCCCCCATATCCTAATAACCTTTCTTTCCCACTACCTCTGGTAGGTGGTAGGCTAGAAGGGAGGTTAAAGCATTTAAGAACCCTTGTTGAAAGTAGATTTTTGAAAAATCTAGGCCTACAAGAACTCTTAGCTCCTTCTCCAGCACCATGTCTGCCTGGACACTGCCATGCTTCCCACCATGATGATAATGGACTAAACCTCTGAAGTGTAAGCCAGCCTCAATTACATGTTTTCCTTTATAAGAGTTGTCTTGGTTATAGTATCTCTTCAAGTAATGAAACCCTAATTAAGACACTATTCCACAAACTAGAAAGAGAAGGAGTATCACTGAACTCATTATATTAAACTAGTACCCTTCAAGATAAAAGTAATCAAAGAAATTGCAAATAGAGCTAAAGAATGGTTCAGTACTTAGGAACAATTGCTGTTCTTCTAGAGGACCCAAGTTGGTTTCCCAGCAACCACTATGATGCAGATAATAATCCTCTGTATCTTTAGTTCTAGAGGATGTGATATCCTATTCTGGCTTCCAACATGCACATACACACACACACACACTCAGCACCTCTCTCAAAATAAATTAAGATTAGATAGAACATACTTCAACATAAACAAGCCTGTATATGACAATCATATTACCAATAGATGATAGATAGATAGATAGATAGATAGATAGATAGATAGATAGATAGATACAGACAACATGAAAGAACGTCCTTTAAAATCTGGAATAAGGCAATGATGGCTATTCTCCCATTCCTATAGTGATTGAAGTCTTATCTATGGCAGTAAGACAAGTGGAAAACTATAGAAAGGATACACAAGAAAAGATGAAGTCAAATTATTCTTATTTGCTGGCCTTATATATTTCACCAGAAAACTTTCCTACATGGTAAACATTTTCAATAAAACTGCTGGATATAAAACCAACATATAAATGAACAATTAGTATTTTTAAAGTGGTCTATATTCTTATAACCATAAAGAAAATGCAAATTAAAACTACTCTAAGAGTCTATGTTACCCTAAGTACAATGGAGGAAAAAACAGGTATAACCACTATAGAACTCACTATGGAAGCTTCTCAAAAACAACTATTGTATGGACTCAGTCATACTACTCCTAAGCATATATTCAAAATTTTCTATTTCCTACCAGAGATTATGGCTGCTCTATTCACAATAGCAAGGAAATGGATAACTGAAATGTGGTGCATATAAGCAATTATTATTTTTATTTAGTAGTAAAGAAATTAAAAATGTTCAAGAAAAGATGCATCTGGAAATTACTTTATAATCTATACTGAGAAAAATAAATACTACATGTGCTCTCTCATATGTGGATCCTAGCTTTCAATTTATGTATGTGTAAACATCCAGGTATGAGACTCACAGAGGTCATGATAATAGAAAAGTGCCCAAGAGAGGAGACAGAGATGCTTTGAGGAAGAATGTGAGTGAGGGGTTACAACAGAAAAGATAGAAAAGATCTAACAAAAACAAACAGACAAATGCAACAAAACACTTCTACTGGGTGTAGAAGAATGCAAACATATTCTTCCCCTGAGTACTTCTAATTCTGGACTGCCCAGCCCACACTTGTTTGTATGAGAAAGAAATAAGGATCCATCTTGTTCAGGTTAGGTCAGGCATGGTGGTGTACACTTTTGATCTCAAACTTCAAGTTTGAACACGAAAAGTTAAAATGTTTAATTATGAAGAAAACACATTTGGTGTGAACTGGACATTCCATCTACCCAACCTCACTTTATGAACACATTTTAATAAATATTTTCTAAAAATTACTCTACTTCCCTGTATTAAAATTACTGAGAAAGAAACCGCTCATTTACTGGTAGAGAATCCCCACCTTATTTCCCTTCCTGTTAGGTATCTTACTGCCACATCTGGACTTTCCTTTATTACCTAGTCTTGAACTCTCCCATTTCTCCCATTCTAAATCACTTCTGCAATATCTTAAAACAAATGATAACACAAATCCAGCAGAACTTTCCCATCTCTACCTCCATGAAGTTCTTATGAAGAGATACTGTCTTTGTTAGGGTTTACTGCTGTGAAGAGACACCATGACCAAAGTAAGTCTTATTAGGACAACATTTAATTGGGTGTGGCTTACAAGTTGAGAGGTTCAGTCCATTATCATCAAGGTGGAAGCATGGTACTGTCTAGGTAGGCGTGGTACAGGAGGAGCTAAGAGTTCTACATCTTCATCTGAAGGCAGCTAAGAGAAGATGGCTTACGGGGAGCTAGGATGAGGGTCTTAAAGCCCACACCCACAGTGACACACTTCCTCTAACAAGGCTACCCCTGTTCCAACAAGGCCACACCTCCTAACAGTGTCACTCCCTGGGCTAACCATACTCAAGCCATCACATTCCACTCTCTGACATGCCTCCCCCCCCCCCCATAGGCTTGTTCAAACACATGAGTCTATGGGGGCCATACCTAGTGTCTTAGTCAGGGTTTCTATTCCCGCACAAACATCATAACCAAGATGCAAGTTGGGGAGGAAAGGGTTTTTTGAGCTTACACTTCCATGCTGCTGTTCATCATGAAAGGAAGTCAGGACTGGAACGCAAGCAGGTCAAGGAGCAGGAGCTGATGCAGAGGCTATGGAGGGATGTTCCGTACTGGCTTGCTTCCCCTGGCTTGCTCAGCTGGCTTTCTTATAGAGCCCAAGGCTACCAGCCCACAGATGGTACCACTCACAAGGGGCCCTCCCCCCTTGATCATTAATTGAGAAAATGCCTTACAGTTGGATCTCATGGAGGCATTTTCTCAACTGAAACTCCTTTCTCTGTGATAACTCCAGCTTGTGTCAAGTTGACACACAAAACTAGCCAGTACACCTAGCCATAGGATAATGCAAAATACATTTAATCTAACTTCCAAAGTCCCATAGTCTATAACATTCTCAACAATGTTCAAAGTCCAAAGTTCAAAGTCTCTTCTGAGATTCATCCAATCACTTAACTGTAAACTCCAAAGCAAGACAGGAAACCAGCTGGGCAAACTCCAAACTCTGCATCTCCATGTCTGATGTCAAAGCTGTCTTCAGATCTCCAACTCCTTTTTCATTTGTTGACGGCAACAAACTACTTTCTACAGGGATGGTTCCACTTCCTCTTAGCAGCTTTCCTGAGCAGATATCCCATGGCTCTGGCATCTCGAACATCTTGGGGTCTCCAAAGCAACTTCAATGTTACAGCTTCTTAGTCCAATATCTGGGATCTACACATGATCTTCTGGTCTCCTCCAAAGGGCTTGGGTGGTATCTCCAGCTCTGCCTTCTATAGCACTCTGAGCTCAGGTTGATCCACCCCACTGCTGCTGCTGTTCTTGGTGATCATCCCGTTGTACTGGCATCTCTAATATACTGGGGTGTTCTGCTGCAACTAGGCTTCACCAATAGCCTCTCAGGCTCTCTTCATGGTGCCAAGCCTAAACTTCTTTGCATGACCCCTTCAGTCCTGGGCCATCAACTACAACTGAGGCTGTACCTTCACCAATGGCCTTCCCTGGCCTCTCACAGTTCCAAGCTTCAGCTGCTCTCCATGACCCCTTCGTACCTTCAAAACCAGTACCACCTGGATAACTCTTACACATTACCAACTCCAGCTGCAGCACAAAGCACAACCTTGGCTATCTCTGGAACACAACTTCTTTGTGCTCTCAGAAAACACTTTCCAGATTTCACCTCAGTGATGTTGGTCTCTTCTTAATCACTGCTAATTTCTTAGCTCCAGCTAAACAGCATCAATTGTTCAATAGTCCTTCTATCTGGACTCTAAAGCCAGAGCCACATCACCAAAGCTGCCAAGTTCTGCTTGCAGGGGCTAGAACATAGCCTCCCTTATTCTAGCAGCTTTCTGTTTTCCAACTCCCTCACTGCTTAAGCTTTGATGTCCTGAAACTTGCTCTGTAGACTGACTTTCAACTCAGAGATGTGCATGGCTCTGTCTCCTGGGATTAAAGGTATATATCACCATGCCTGAACTTAAGCTTTCCTTCACCTAGGATTTGCTCTGTCCCCGGCCAGCCTTGAACTCAGAGATCTACTTGGCTTTGTCTCCTGGGATTAAGGTGTGTACCACCATGCCTGGATCTAAACTTAGCTTGGTGGGATCTTGCCCCAAGTTCACCATTTCCTTAATCTATTATCTCCTTGGATAATAGGATGATACAAGACACCATGACCAAGACAAGTCTTATAATAGAATGGATTAAGCTCCATTCTACTTACTGGTTCCCTTTTAATAACTGAACCATGTATTTTGTATTTTTCCTTTCTCACCTTGCTTCTTTTCACTAAAATGTTCTTCATGAGATGTAACCAGAGAACAAAGACTCTGCTGGGCATTTCTGAGACTTCCTTTGTCAGTGCAATTAATCTGAGTCTCTTCACCTTAGCCTCAGCCAGACTTTTCAGACAAGGGCAAAAAGCAGCCACATTCTTCACCAAAATACCATAAAAACAGTCTCTCTGCCACATATTAAAATTCTTCTCCTCTAAAACCTCTAGAGCCAGGCTCCCATAGTTCAAACCACCACAGAAACAAAGTCTTCCATAATCCTACTAGAATGGCTCATTAAGCCTCACTTAAAACATTCCATGGCTTTCCAAATCTAAAATCCACATTCTTCTAAACAAAAACATGGTCAGACTTATCAAAGCAATACCCCACTCCTGATACCAACATCTGTCTTAGTTAGGGTTTTACTGCTGTTACGAGACACCATGACCAAGATAAGTCTTATAAGGACAGCATTTAATTGGGGCTGGCTTACAGGTTCAGAGGTTCAGTCTATTAGCATCAAGGTGAGAGCATGGCAGCATCCAAGCAGGCATAAGCAGGAGGAGCTAAGAGTTCTACATCTTCATCTAAAGGCACCTAGAAGACTGGCTTCAAGGGAGCTAGGATGAGGGTCTTAATGTCCATGCCCACAATAACACACTTCCTCTAACAAGGCCATACCTCCTAATAGTGCCACTCCCTGGCCCACCATATTCAAACCATCACAGATATCCACCATGAATGATTTGACTTGACTTTGACACCATCTCCAACATGCTGCAATCATGGCTGCCAAGGGCCCTGGTCTAGGTCACCAGCAGCATTCAAGTTTCCACAGACCTCCCTTTCATGTCTCCTCAGCTTTGTTTTAACACTGCTCACCTTTCAAAGTCTTTCTTCAAATATACTTTTTCTTTTGCTTCTCTAATACCATGGAACTGGTTTTACTCCAAATTTCCTGACACATTTTTAGACTTCACTACTCTTCCTATGTAATTCTGTCCTAGTTGGTTTGCCAACTTGGCACAAGCCAAATTTATCTGAGAAGAGGAACCTCAATTGAAAAAGTGCCTCCATACAGAGGGAGTTTGCAGTCCCGTGGAGGGAGCAACAGTGTCAACTGGCCTGACCCCCACCCCCACGCCCCAGTGTTCCTGGAGACTGGACCACCAACCAAAGAATACACATGGAGGGACCCATGGCTTGGACCACATATGTGGCAGAGGAGGGCCTTGTTGGCCATCAGGGGGAGGAGAGGCCCTTGGGCCTGAGGGTGTTAGAGGTCCCAGTATAGGGGAACACCAAGGTGGGAAGACAGGAGTGGGTGGGGAAGGTGAGTGGGTGAGGGAATACTCTCAGGCAGGGGGAGGGGGTTTCCAAAGTGGAGACCTGGAAAGGGGGAAACATTTGAAATGTAAATAAAATATCAAAAAATAAAAATTAAAAAAAGAAAGAAAGAAAGAAAAAGTGCCTCCATAAGACTGACCTATGCACAAGTCTGTAGGGGGAATTTCTTGAGTAGTGATTGATATGGGAGGGTCCAGCCAACAATGGATGGTAGGTACCTCCCCTGGGCAGGTAGTCCTGAGTTGTGTTAGAAAGCAGCAAGTCGCAGAGAACAAGCCAGTAAGAAGACTTCCTCGTGGCCTCTAGTTTAGTTCCTGCCTTCAGATTCCTTCCCTGACTTCCCTCAGTCATGGAGTACTAATGACCTGAGAGTTGTAAGATAAAATAAACCATTTTTTCCCAAAGTTGCTTTTAGTCATGGTGTTTTATCACAGCAATAAAAATCCTAACTAAAACAGAAATTGGTATCAGAGTTGGGTACCACTATGACAGCCTTGACCATGTTGTTTGGGGGGAGGATTGTTGAAAGATGTTAAAATTCTGAGCCCCCCCCCAAAAAAACAAAAAGCATTAAGTATTCAGAGCTTAATGGGCTGTTGTGAGAATTGGGGATTATAATGCTGAGAGCAGTGCAGATGATGGAGGCCTAGTGTGTGAAGTTTCAGGGGAAGTTTGACAGTCTTGGGGCTGTTCAACACTTTGAAATAAATTGTGGCTTAGGATAGCTGGGACTAAAAATTAACAAGAAATCACAACCAAACTTTAATGGGACAATCGATCTGGTCAGCTGTGATTAAGAAGAGGCAAGCACTATTAAGGAAAAAAAAAAACAAACATCTGGGAAGTGTTTCCCAAGGTCAATGCACAGAAACTGTGGTCCAGAAGGGGCCAACAGTGCACTTTATATTAAGAGCCTAACTTTGTAATGTTTAAAAGTTTCCCAGGTGGGACTGGTTTTGAAGTCATATAAAGCACTCATGGAGAGCAGCTGAAGCTTTGACACTCTGAAAAAGCCAAGAGAAGCTATTAGTGAAGGTCCAGCCTCCTCCACTAAAGTAAAAGGCCCAGAACTAAAGACTTCATGGAGAGAGGATGAGGCTTGATACTATGTGGCAGAATGAGAGTCTCTGAAGAGAGCCCAGAAGAGGATACTGGTTAAAGTACAGCCCAGTTGCAGTGAAGACCCCAGTGGAAATACCAGCACTACATGGGATGATCACCAAGAACAGCAGCAACTATGGAGTGGAGCAGAGCCAACCTAAGCCTATTAGAGACACTATGTGTGCTATATACAACACAGCCAGTGAGGCAGAGCTGCTCAAATCTTTTGGAACCCAATAAGATCATGAGTCAAAGAAGTCTGATACTGAGCGTTTACAGTTTTGGACTTTGGTTTCAATCATGTGACTATGCCCCAATTCTTCCTTCTTGAAGTAAAAAAGTATGTGACTATTTATTATACAGGAACCCACAGTTAAGAAACTGGATGTTTTAGAGGTAAATTTTAAGTTTTACAATGTTTTCAAAGACTCTGGGACTTTTAAAGTTATTTATGTTTTGTGATATTAATGCCAATGTGATCCTGTGGATGAACAAGAAAGGAAGGGTTACAGTCGAATACGTTAGATATTGATATATTAGACACTGGTATGTTAAAGTGTTAGACACTGGAACTTTCCAGTTTACACTGGTGCCTGGGGACCTCTGCCTGGGCCAGTAGGAGACCTTAGCCAACAAGCGCCGTAGAAAGGTAACCTCCCAGGAGCTTGGAAGGGCCGTGAATGGGGTAGAGGGGAGCAGCACCTCTCACCCAGACCCGCCCTGATCTGCCGGGATCCGGGGCCTGAGAACCCGGGGACAGAAAAACTGTGAACTTTCCGGTTTACACCTGTGCCTGGGGACCTCAGCCTGGGCCACAAGGCTCCACGAGAACAGGAAATCCCAGAATTGCGGACACACCTTTGAGCACAGGCAAAACCACCACTTCTGGATCAAGAGAGACCTTTACAGAGCCTTCGGGGCATAGGAACCAAGGGACAGCTGGGGACAAGATCCTTCTGATTCCATTTTCCCCCCCAGAGCAGACCCTGAGGGACAGCTCTCCAAACCCAAACACCTCTCAGAGAGAGCTGGTCTTCAAGGAGTACTGAC
>CM052702.1:26024592-26062552 GCA_028551405.1 Uromys caudimaculatus | reverse complement strand
GGATGCGGAGAAAGAGGAACACTTCTCCACTGTTGGTGGGATTGCAAGCTGGTACAACCACTCTGGAAATCAGTTTGGCGGACCCTCAGAAAAATGGACATAATACTACCTGAGGACCCAGCTATACCTCTCCTGGGCATATACCCAGAAGATGCTCCAACATGTAATAAAGACACATGCTCCACTATGTTCATAACAGCCATATTTATAATAGCCAGAAGCTGGAAACAATCCAGATGTCCCTCATCAGAGGAATGGGTACAGAAAATGTGGTACATCTACACAATGGAGTACTACTCAGCTATTAAAAACAATGACTTAATGAAATTTGCAGGTAAATGGATGGAACTCGAAAATATCATCCTGAGCGAGGTAACTCAGTCACAAAAGAAGGAACATGGTATGTACTCACTGATAAGCGGATATTAGCACAAAAGTTCAGAATTCCCAAGTTTCACTTAACAGTAACCGCTGGACTGAGAGTGGAGTCCCAGATGGAGGAGTTGGAGGAAGGTCTGAAGGAGCTGAGGGAATTTGCAGCCCCATGGAGGGAGCAAGAGAGTCAATGGGCCTGACCCCCCCCCCCCCCCGGTCCTCCTGGAGTTTGGACCACCAACCAAAGAATACACATTGCTGGACTTATGGTTTGAACCACATATGTGGCAGAGGATGACCTCAATGGCCATCAGGAAGAGAGGAAAGGCCCTTGGGACTGAGGATATTAAAGGCCTCAGTAAAGGGGAATGTGAAGGCAGGAATATGGGGATGGGTGGACGGGGGTGGTGGTGGGAGGTGGAATTCCCTCCTAGAGGCGGGCTGGGGAGGGGACAGGGGGTATCCAAAGAGGAGACTCAGAAAAGGGGAAACATTGGAAATGTACATAAAATATCAAAAATAAAAAAGGAGAAAAAAAAAAAGTGTTAGACACTGCAACTGGTCGGACCGCCCAGTGCTCCCAGAGACTGGGCCACCAACCAAAGAATACATATGGAGGGACCCATGGTGCTGGCCAAATATGTGGCAGAGGAGGGCCTTGTTGGCCATTAGTGGGAGGACAGGCCCTTGGGTCTGAGAGTGTTAGATGCCCCAGTATAGGGGAATGCCAGGGAGGAAAGATGGGGGTGGGTGGGTGGGGGAGTACCCTCATAGAGGCAGGGGGAGGGGACATGGGATAGGGTGTTTCCAAAGTGGAGACCTGGAAAGGGGAAACATTTGAAATGTAAATAAAGTATCAAAAAGAAAATAAAGAAAAAAGAAAAGACAAGAACTTCCTGGAAAAAAAAAAAGTGTTGGACACTGATATATTAAGAGTGTTGAATTGACAAGGGATCGCTTGTTCTGGCTGAGAAAATGCCTCTTTCACACTGGCCTGTAGGCAAGCCTGTGGGGCATTTTGTTGACTAATGCTTGATGTGTGAGGGTTCAGACCACTATGGGTGGTACACCATAGACAGATGGTCCTGGGTTATATAAACAAGCAGGTTGGACAAACCACAGGGAGCAAGCCTGTAGCCACTAGTGTTCTCATGCTAATTATGTTACCCAAAAACCTGCTTGCAGTGTCCTGCAAGTAAGATTAACTGTCCCCAGTTGGTTTTTGACTGGTCAATAAAGTTACTGGCATCCGATGGCTGAGCAGGGAGACAGAGGCAGGACTTTTCGGATTCTTGGGTAGGAGACAGAGCACACTGGAAAGGTGCAGGAAGGGAGACATGTAGGTGCAGGGGAAAGCGGCCCCAGGAGGGCTGTCCAGCACAGTCAAGGGCAGCAAAGATAAACTATAAATTCAGTAAATATTAACTCAGAAATACCAGAGGGAGTGTGTGTTAGCCACATCAAGTTAGAGAGTGAAATATAAGGCTGTGTATGTGTGTCTTTCTGTGTGCATCTGCCAGGAAGTATAGAGTGGATTAATATACTACCACAACACAAGCCAGTAAGCAGCATTACTTCATGGCTTCCACTTCACTTCCTGCTTTCAGGTTTCTTCCTTGAGTTCCTTCTTTAAGTTTCCTTCATGATGGACTATAACTAAGCTGAAATAACCCTTTTTCTCCCCAAGTTGGTTTTGGCCATGGTCATCACAGCAACAGAAACCCTAACTAACACAAATACCTACTCTTCTATCTGACCTTTACATGTTTTTATTTTTATCTAAGAGTTATTTTAACCTTTTGTAGATTACACATTCTTGCTAGAAAACACTGGAGAAAGCATGGCTCCTTTCCTCCTTGCAGAGAATTTGAGGAAATGCATCCCCAGACCTCCCAGGTAATAAATCATGCCCTATACAGTCACTCTTCCTGCCACCAGGACTTCAGGTCTCACTTTGCTAGTGCCTGTTTTGTTCTCAACCTCAAACCTGTATGTCTATTCTTATGAATGTAAGCAAAATTTAGTATGTCTCCAGAAATGAACACTTAACTGATACTCAGAGTCTATTCATCCGAATTCCTACAACAATAATAAAACATCCAACTCTAAATCAGAACTGCCATTCTGGATTGGGCTCATTCCCTACCCCACCCATTCAATAATCAATTTCACTAACTTTTTACTTCTCTCTCTTAAATCAATCTCTCTCTCTCTCTCTCTCTCTCTCTCTCTCTCTCTCTCTCTCTCTCTTTCTCTCTCTCTCTCTCCAACTAGTATTCTTTCTTCTGTCTTTTTGTCACCACCATTACTGTTCAGGCATAACACACTCATCTCTAGATCACTCCACCTGATTTCCAATTTTGCCCCATGTCAGGATAGGTGACACTGGGGTGCAGACTCCTTTTCATGGCACTCTTTAAGGTAAAGTTCTCAGGAAAAAGTGCCAAGAAAGGCTCTACACCTCACCACTCTTACCTCTTCCCATCTGCCCTTCTGTTATGAAGCAGTTTCCTCTGAACTGAAACACCCCCTCCAGGAAGGAGGGGGAAGGAGGAGACACCTGGTGGTAAACAAGTCACCTGCATGGAATAGCAGAAACCTCTAAGATTCTTGAAGGCCCCTCCCTGGTTTTTAAGAAGTAATCAACTGCTGGAAGAGATTCTAACCTGTCCACCCTTTTGAGGAAACTCTGGAACCTGCCCAGCTGCTTACAAGTTCTGCAGAGCTTTCATCAGTCATCCATGTTAGAGTGGATATCTGTTGATGCAACTGCTTGAGTCATCTCTGTTCCTGAAAGTAGCCCCTCAGCCATACTCCTCTTAAATAATATCCCTGTTCTGGCTAGTTTTTATTTCTACTTGACACAAGCTAGTGTCATCTCAGAGGAGGGAATCTCAGTTGAGAAAAATTCCTCCATGAAATCAGGCTCCATGTAAGCCTGTTGGGCATTTTAGTTAGTGATGATGATATGGAAAGGCCCAGGCCAATGTGGGTGCTGCTACCCCTAGGACAGTTGGCCTGGCTCCTATAAGAAAGCAGGCTAAGCTAACTATGAGGAGCAAGGCAGTAAGCTGCATCACCTCCTGTTGCCAGGTTCCTGACCTGACTTCCTTCCTTGCGGAATAGTGATATGGAAGCGTAAGTCAAACAAACCCTTTACCTCTCAAGTTGCATTTTGCCATGGTGTTTCATCACAGCAAAATAAACCCTAACAAAAGACACCCCCCCAAAAAAAAAACCCTGATTGGTTCATTAAGGTAGACAATCGTTACTTGTTCTAATCATGGGTTCAATTTCTGGAGTGAATGGAACCCCTTTGCAGGAGAGACACACTGTTACAATGTTTGATTTTAAAACTGCTATTTGGGTTGCTGACTTTTGTTTCAAACAAAAATAAATAATAATTAAAATGAAGTGTGGCATATGATTAAAACAGAATTTCCAACAGTCTAAAATGGTCTTAAACATACATGTCAGCCATTTTGTGTATTTATTTGTGGAATATGCTTATAAAACCAAAATACTCATCAATTCTGAAAATGTTGAACAATCTTCATTCCCCACAGTACCAAATATTCAGCCAAGATTTAATTCTTTTTATGTAAAAACTTAAAAGTATACACACATTCTATAAATGGTAAAACCATATGTATACCAAAGAACTGTTTTAATACAAACTTCTTTATGGTTTATTATCAGTAAATGTTTGGCTGTATATCTACTTTATAAGCTCTATATCCAGGCCACTGAAAGCTGCTTCAACTAAACAGTGTCATTGGTGGGCAGTTTAAGAAGCTGTGGTCAAACAGAAGGAAGATGACATAATAAGTCCTCTATGCACTGTTAGCTAACAACTCACATCTCTCTGTTAGTAGTTGTGGTTCCACTTTCATTGTGAACAACTGAACTTTGAGAGTGGGGGCTGAAAACCTTTTGGACAGAGCAAGTGCAGTCTTCAAATCCCTCTCTACAGGGAAGCGGGCACAATTTAACTTTATAGTTTGTATCTTTAGCATAATCACAAGTAAAGAGGCACACTGATGTTTCAGAAAACAGGAAGAACATTTCATGAGGAACTGACTTAGCTGACAGCAGTGGAAATGTCCACGTTCTCATAGTTAAATGAAGTGGGTTTATTGCCAACCACTCAAATGCATCAACAAAAGGGGGGCAGTAATCTAAATGCCTTATAATTTACTTTCATTAAATTATATTTTCATGGTAAAATAATCTCTAACTTCTATTGGAAAGGCTGTTTGGGAGGACACTACTAATAGCTTTACAATGACTAACACATGAACAGTCTGGAAAGATCAAAAGGACTTTCAGAAAAATCATAACCGTGATGAGAATTTGGTAACATGCCATATTATTTTCTCAACATCACTGCTTGAAATAATCAAAACAAGAATTTTACCTTATTTTCATTCCTTCCTTCCTTCTACCATGGATACTCCATTTACTAGGCAATAGAATTGGAAATAAGAGAAAATTCTCCCTGGCTATGAATGTTAGTTGCCTGGCCATTCATGCTTCTTTCCCAGATACAATTCTTTACTGAGCCATCACACTGCTTCAGGCTAGAATTCAGTTTCCTGCGTGCTGAATTCAAACTGCTGATTCAAAAGGCATTATATAAATAAAAATTAAAATCCCAATGGATATTTTATAACCTTTAAAGAAAAAGTTCACTCAGATAAAAATAAAAAATAAAAAAATGCATGCCAAAATAAATAAGCAACAGCCCACTGCTGTCAATCTTAAAGCAGTTTCTAAAAGGTCACTTCTTCATTACAAGGGACAAACCTAACAGATACCACCACTAACGTGTGACTAAAGTAAACATCTCCAGCAACAGGGTAAAGTGACAGAAATTTCTTCCTTCAAACAGTTGGAAGAACTCCATACCCTTCCAATGGGGTTCATGTCAAAAGGTCATAACCAGAATCTAATAGGAAAAAAACATCAAAGAATTCACACTGGGAGCCTTCAGCAAAGCAGCTGCTCTCTAGTCTTTGTTTCAATGCAAAGAACGCCTAAGAACTTAGGCTATGGATACAGTTCTGTTGATTAAGAACTAGCCTAACATACATGAAGTCCTAGTTTCAATGCCAGAGCTAAAATGCACACCTGTAATCCTAACATCTGGGTGATGAAGGCAGGAGGATCAGGAGTTCAAAGCCATCCTTGAACTATAGTAAGTCCAAGGCCAGCCTGGGATACCTGAGATTCTGTCTCAAAACACAAGGAAAAAAAGAAGGAATGAAGGAAACCAAGCAAGCAAGCAATGAACATGCCAACAAATGCAATGTATGATTCTGGTCTATATAAAGTATACCAGCCAGCATAGAATAAACAAGAGAATTTGAATATAATCTACTTGTTAAGTCATCATCTCATAGTATGAAAGTGAATATCTGAACAGTTTCAACATAAGTGACTAGGGTTGGCAGATCATACTATGTGCTATTCTCAAATAGTTCAGAAATGGAGAACACACAAATATAGTCAAATGATCAGTGTTTTAGTTCACTAGACTATTCCTGCATCTCTTCTGCAGCTCATGCTATTCCAGTTAAGAAGACAAAATTCATGAGGAAACTTCTCTTTCATACTTTCCTTGCCATTGTAATCAAGAGCATGAAAGAGCCACCTCGCATCTGAGAGCAGCAGGTTGAAGGATCCTGGTTCTGTCAAAAGCTCATTGAACTGTAAGAGCTCAAAACTTGACATACCAAGTTTATCACATGAAAAAGAGCTCTCACTTATTAAAATGTCCTTAAAAAATAGTCACATTTTAGATGACTGTAATTATACTTAATCTTTCTGACCTAGACAATGTATATGATGTCAAACATGGCCCTTGGTTAGGAGTTCAGCTGCTCCCATTCTCTGAGTTTTGCTTTGGTTATAGTCCTGTGACTTTTCTTGTACAACAGGCTCACAGAGTGTATCTGCCTGATATCATTCCTATATTCCCCTCACCCCTCCTACTTCATGCCCTGACCCACAGGACTGGGACAAAGCACTGCGTCCTCCAGCTGTTTCAATGCTCCTGTGGTCACTTTGACATCTATCACAGCAGCTGTGGCACTGTCTGGTATGCCTCTATGTTCTACCTCATATTTTTCTGCACATGTTGCATTATCTAACAAGCATTTCTACCCAAGTCTAAACTAAAGAACCAAATAGAAACAAGGTACATTTCTCCTTCAGTTCTTTAGCTGAGAAATGAACTGAATACAAATGAATAGGATGGCTACAAACTAAACACTAAAATACTGTTTCATAAGTCATTTATGGGATTTTTAGCAAAGTCGGACGTGAGAGGAGTCAGCATTTCTGACAGGCATCTTCTCTTTGTTTAAGCCTGTAAAGAAACTAAGACTAGTATGATTTCCAATGGCAGGACATGCAGGTAGCTGCCCCTTCACCACACAGCCCAGAACTGTGTCATCATGTGCAATGAGTGCTCTGCTCCTGTGCTGCAACCCCAGCTCTAGCACAGCTAATACGATCTGGGTGACAGAAACCTACCTTTCACAAAATCTCTGGCCTGCATCATTTTAATAAATTCGTCTTTTCAAATGAGGGCAGATATTCAACTATTTCAAATAAGTAAATGGGCAGATTTTTAACATACTAAATAAGCATATCACTGTATAATTTCTTTAAAATATAATTTTTAAAAATTCAATTAAATACTTTCAACAAAAAGTACCTTTCTTATGATGGCTCATTTTTACCTATTTTTTAGCCAATTCGGATTTTAAATAGTTGCAAAAAGTCAACTCATTTCTGTTATTCATGTTGTCTTTTAACACCTCAAGATGTAGTATCTGGTAACATCTGCATAAGAAAACTAAGAAAATTAACTCTAAACCTAGGTTTGCTATTTAGCTAATTTTACCATATTCTTCAACTGAAGATTATTTAAAGCATGAATGTATATACACATAAAAATATCCATTAATGAACTATGCTAAGTTATCACAGATGTAATTACTATACCCAGAAAGGAGCAAACAGTATTGAAAAGCAAAACACGTTTTTCTTCTCTCCTTCTTCATACCAGACAAGTCTTTTCTTCTGTCTAAGATTTATGGATTCTTCAAAACACAAATCTAAAATCCACTGGCTAAGAAGCTGATCTTAATCAAAACCAAAATATAAGTCAGATCTTGTTCCTTAGTTGCAAGGACCCATATGTAAATATCTGTATTCAAATTTGTGTTTAATTATAAACTGCACAGAGGCTCTCATCCTTCAGGACTTGTGTCTGTCACAATATTCCTTATTTATTTCTTCTGTTATAAGGAGCTGGTGTTTTGCAAAATAATAATAATAAAAATAATAATAATAGTAACGTTATGCTGGCATTTCCAAATGAATTGTAATTTGTCATACACAATGTTGAAGAAACTACAGAACACAGCTTCAAGAAAAATCTCTAAGAAAACAGAAATAATTTTTACAAGATTTGACTCTGATAGAAACAACAACTCTAAACAATTCCTGGTTACTTGCAAATGGTTTAATTTATTCTCACAGCAGTGCTGGGAATCAAACTCAGGACCTTGTGCATGCTCAAGACCCTACTGCTGAGCTACCTCACAAGTCCTCATTTACTTCACTGTGTGTGTGTGTGCAAAAGAGGAGGGGAGGGAATGGTATATTGCCAGAACAAAGTCCAAGAATGGAGTTGTGTGAGAATTCTGAATGCTTGTGAGAAAACTTCAAGAAAACAAGACCAGAAACCTCAATTCTTCAAAATACATAATTGTTCTTGGAATGTGTCTTCATGCTCCTCCCAGATACAACAGATAAGAGTGAATTTACTTTAGCTTTTGTTATTCACGTCTCTATGGGAAAACCTGTTTTTCTCATGTGTGGCTTGGCCGTGTTATTGAACACCTTACTCATCATGTGAGTCTTAACTCTCAGTGTATAAATTGTCAGATCCTCTGAACAGAGTTGGCTACTGCATGAGACTTTATTCTGCCTCACTTTTAGGTCCCACTCTCCCAGGCTAATGCTGCCAACTGGAGCAGTAAACTGTCTATGTGTGCGTATTTATCTGTGTGTCTGCACATACATGCAGTTGGGCAACCACATAAATGCACATACAAGTGGAGGCGAGAGGTTAATCATCTTCTTTAACCACTTCCCCATCTCAGTTTTTTTAAGGCAGGATTTTTCACTGAGCCTGGAAGTTACCACTTTGGCTAGGCTGGCTAGTGGGCTGAGAAAGCCCAGGATCCACCACCTCAACACTGGAATTACAGGTGCCCAGTCCCAGGTTTCACATGAGTTCTGGGAATCCAAACTTAGGACATTATGTTTACGTGGCAAGCAAGAGGTGAGTCATCTATACTTACCTTAAATATAGGCCTGTATTTTTTTAAATCACAAAATATATGATAGTGAAGACATTTCAGAGAGTCCACCACTGAATATGTCATAAAGATAACAAAGAAAACTCTAGGTACCCAAAACAGAGACCATAATTTCTAAATTAATTCTTTAAAAAAAAAAAAAAAACCTGTTAAATCTGGAAGTATTTCAATACGTTCACTACAAGTCACATGGATGCTTTGGGAAGAAGAAAGGCTCCAGAAGAGGAAGAGAGATAGAAAAGGAGAATGCAAGGGTGAATTCGATCACAATACACACACATATATAAAACTCTCAAAGAAGAAACAAAAATGTATTTCTAAAACTATCCTATATCCTTTGGTAACATGATCATTAGTATTCAAATATCTAAGGACTTCTTCCTCTTCAGTTCACACATTACCATTTTAATCACTGTCTTTATGGTTATGCATAATCTTAGGAGAAGAAAGCCCTTGGAGTGGTGAATTTTTGTTATACTAATTTTTCTACATATGTAAAAGATTTAAAGAGGGAAACACTCAGAATTTATTCTTCTTGAAAACAGACTGAAAGATAATCCAGAAACACAAGCAGGAAATTCTACAGGAGATCCTCTACCGTAGAACTGACTGTTTCCTTCCTGAAGTCCTGAGCTGTCCATATGCACACACTGTTGCTTCTGAATTAGAGGATTACATCTAAAATCATTCTGTAGAAAAAAATGACATTTTATGATGTGAAGCTGGAAGTATGAGTAGTATGTAACCCACTACTACGGAAAGGAACAAAGTGTACCTCAAGAATGCACTGCAGAGAAGGGAATTCTGAGGTGCCTGGTATCAGTTATAAGGACTGCCTACACAAACCTCCTGAAGTGAGGGCTCCCATGGCATCAGCCATGTCTTGCCCTCAGGCAAGGACACACTCCTCCTTACTCCCCACCCACACTTGTGAATCTTGTAAGGCGTTATTCCACTCCATACAGATGTCAAATGAAAGGGGGAAAGTAACAGCTTTTCTAAGACGTACAAAGAAATTATTTCAAAATCAATTAAAACACTGAAAAAGATTAAGAATTTTCGCATGGTGTATAACTCTAGATTCCAAGTTATATAAACTCAAATCTAAAGAAATTTGCAATTTAACTTCTTAAAAAAGACTCTAAATCAATATCCATGGCTGGCCTATCCTATGACTTTATAAACATATAATCAACACTTTAAATAAAAGTTTGAAATTATACTTTAAAATTTTACATTTATTACAGAAATAAAATTTTTACTTGGTATAAATATAAACAATTTCCAGAGAACTTCACAATATGAAATTAATAAACATGAAAAACACTAGAGCTTATTTTAGTGGGTTTTGAGAGAGAGAAAGAGAGAGACAGAGAGAGACAGAGAGAGAGACAGAGAAAGAGAAAGAGAAAGAGAAAGAGAAAGAGAAAGAGAAAGAGAAAGAGAAAGAGAGAGAGAGAGAGAGAGAGAAAGAACAGCAGTAAATTCATGGCCATTGGGTCTGGGCTACATACTAAATTCCAGACTATCCTAAATTACAGAGTGAAATCTTATCTCAAAAAACCATCCAAACCAAGCCAACCACACACACCCCCAAAAAAATACAACCAACCAAAACAAAACAAAACAAAACCCCACTATGCTATCTTAGGAAAACAGAAAGGCAGTCTGTACCAGCAGCTATAACCATACTGCATACAGACACTAGACCAAGATATGCATCCAGACTGCCCTTCCATTGGAGAGAGACTTATGTTCCATATGACACTCTAGTGTACACTAATCTGACATAGAAATAAACTGCCATTACATTTCATTCTCTGGTACAAGCATCCATGAAAATGTATAAAAGCTGCATCAAAATGTAAGTCACAACTGAATTCTAATCTTTCTGTAAAAATCTGTTTATAAAGAAGGTACAGAGAAACACTAACACTAAGCTCCAAGTCACCAAAGTAAAAAATAGACTGTCAAATACTAGGGAAGAAGGAAAAAAGGTGTATTTTTACCAGCTAGCTGAGACACAAACCAGTTTCTATCTACAGAATCAATCGCAAGTAAAAATCCAGCATAAACAACATACCATATACAAGGAGGAAAACACTTTCAATGCATGGCCATTTAACAATGAAAATCCTCAACCAAAATTATTTTCTACAGGCGAAGAATAAGGTCAGCACTCTGTTGCATATACTTTTTTTTATCATGTCAGAAATAAACATTTAAACAAATAGCACCCTGTCCCTCAAAGAAAAACAAAAGGAGAAAACGCTATGCCTGAGGACATTTAATGAGAAGACAAAAAGAAAGTTGTTTGGCTTAACTACTAATATATAAATTGCACTATGGCATTATAGTTTCAAAAAGAAGGGAAATTAAACTATTTTTAAAGAAACCTTAGAAAATCATCTAGGAAATAAATTAAGTTCATAGTCACAATAGCCTCCAACTATTAAATGTGAACATTCATCAAACTAATTCCTTAAGAGATATAAACTAGCTACAAGATATTAAACTCCCAAGTTACTGATTTATGTGAAAAAAACCTAACTCAAAAAACAGTGGCATAAAGAGAAACCCAGTGACACAGTCTGTGTTTTTAATGACACCCAAAGTTTGTCCATCTCCTGAGTTGATTCAAGGCCACTATGTAGGGCCCTCTGCTTTGTTCATGCTCTTCTTGCACAATTAGGAAAAAGTAGAAACATTTCAGAATAACACACACACACACACACACACACACACACACACACACACACACACACACACACACACACACACACACACACTGCTAGCACTGGCTCTAGGAGCTAAACTAACCCAAACAACCTTCTTGCTCTCACACTTACTCTACTGAGATCCATTATACAGAAAGGAGACAGAGATTTTTTTTAAAAAACATAAACTCAATCTTGCTGTTCCCCAATTTAAAAAACTTTCAATGAAGTCAGGTGTGGTAACTTTTAATGCCAGCACTTGTGAGTCAGAGGCAGATAGATCTCTGTAAATTCAAAGTCAGTCTGATGTTTGAGTTCCAGGCCAGTCAGGGATATTTAGTGAGACCTTGTCTCACAATACAAACAAACAAACAAACAAACAAACAAACAGGCTGGAGAAATGGCTCCCCAGTGAAAGAGCAATGGCCCTGCTTCCAGAGGACCCTGGCTGACCTCCCAGAACTCACGAAGCAGCTCACAACCTTCGGAGTTCCAATTCCCTCTAACATCCCCTTCTGGCCTTTACACAGACAAGACACTCATACACATAAAAATGATTAAATCTTTATACAACAGCAACAAAAAAACCTTTCCAATTGCTTTTAATTCATAGAAGCCTCAAACAGCAGCACACAATACAAAACAACCTGCAATTGTATCCCTAAATGTATCCTTCCTCACTGTGCTTACCCTGTTCCTTCAAGTTATTTCCTCAGTCTGAATAAAAACATAGAGCAGCAGAGTTTTCTATTCTGGGAGCTGTCCATGCCCTGAAGAGTTTTTCCAGCACCCAGTATCTCCTTGCAACATCTCAGTACCATCCAGGTACTGAAACCTTTCTCCATGCATTGCTTTAAACAAGCCATGCTCATTTCTGCTTCCTGTATTTTCTGTCTCATTCCTTACATCTGAATTACTAATTAACCCCAATAATCAGGCTGCGTAGCTGGCTCCTTACCACTGTCACCTCAGCATAACTGGTTTGGCATATCAGAGAAGTCTGTCTAATTTACCTATATAAAGTTGCACCCACTTCTAATTCTATCTTCAGCCCAGCACTTAACAGAAACAATGTAAACTCGAAAAGGCACTGTTGTAAGCCTGCATAATGTCAGTGTTTATGGGAAAACTGCTTCCTGGCAGGACTGTAACAGGGTAACAGCAGCACAACTAGATATTATCCTGTACTGGACTGACTCACCCATTCTAATGTACCATTAATTCTTTCTTTTGAAAATACTGATGACATTTCTGTCAGTTATAAATGATTTATATTTATTCCTTGTACTTTAACAAAAATAGTCCCAAGCTAGAACACTCTCCAGTAGTACAACCACGTGATCTGTTCCAAGTGCTAAACACCCAACCCACGGCTGAAACTAGCTGTTCCAAAAGGGAATCATTAGTTGTTCTATACAGTGCACCAAGGGCTCACCATTATGTTGAGTCTTTAGAAGGAACAAAAAAAGATCAATACTTTGAATTTTAGAAAATAAAAGGATAGGAAAAAAGTATGACTCTGGTTACTTCAAAAGCAAAACACTGTAATTAATGAAGCATGACCATGGCATCTGAGTCAGTCAACAAGCTTCCAGTGTCTTCATGTGAACTGGTCCAATGCAGACCTGGAGTTTTGTCACAAGGGCCTTTTCAGTTACAGCTGAAGTAATTTTTGGTATTGAAGTCTGTACGTTTCCTAAGACTATTAACGCAGCTCATCTCTAAGTCTTTGCTCTATATTAACAATATGTATGTAGACTTTTTTATAACATCACGGATAAGTCACCGAAGTGTTTATTTCCATAAGAGCTCATAGGATAAGCATGTGAGAGTTCACAGAGTAATGTGCAGGTGAGACAGACACCAAGACATACCAGTTGTGCACCATGAGCTTCTGCACAGCCAGAAGAGCATTGTAGCGGACCTGCTGGTCCTCATGGTGCATGTGGTTCATCACCAGCTGCTTTCCGCCAAGCTGCTCAATAACCCTGCGGAACAGAAAAGACCCGGTTAGTTACAACTAACTGAAGTAGGCTAGCATTACATCCTACACCACTCTCAATGAATTACAGACTGTGGTACTTGAATGAGAGTAGACTACACAGGTTCATGAATCCGTAGCTGATGAAACTATTTGGGGAAGATTAGGAAATGTGTTACTAGGGGCAGGATTAAGGTTTCAAGAGACTTGTGTCATTCCCACCATGCTCTCTCTGCCTCCACCTGAATGGACAGGTGAAAGTACAATATAAACATCAACCTACAATATGTCAGCCACTGTAATTTAAAATATTATCTGTTATGTCAGCTCAGCTATTAGTCAGACATATCACATTGATCAGGTAATTTACAATAATTGCCAAATACAGAGATCATATATGAATCCATTACAGTGTCGTTGGTGATGATCCAAAGATACACAGCCCATGTTCTTTAGTTTGGCAAGCCCTGCTGCTTGGCTAATAGTGGTAAGAGCTGTTCCTGCTCAATCCACTCTCCACCCTGTCATCAAAGCAATCTTTGAAAAACCTTGAATATCATTTTCCCCATTTAAAGTTCAGTGACTCTGCTCTTTAACATAGGTACCAAAATCCATAACACTGCCTTATCACATAATTTGAGCTCCTATCGGCTTCAGAAAAAAGGGCCTTAGACCCCTGTCCTGTGCTCTTGCTCTGGGCCCTGAGCTCATAACCAACAGGAAGTACTATTACTCTGGCCTGAAATCAGCTTACCTGATACATGTTCTCCAAGTGTCATAGCCTCTTGAACTTGGAAACCTACACAGCACTTCAGCACCACACTCCTGAGCCATTTTAAACAGCAAAATTCAAAAACTAAAAGGCAGACAGCAGATGCAAGCGTGGCGACAAACAGACCATGGAAGCAGCACTTGTTTGTAGTAGAAGAGAGAACACAAGAAAGCAGAACTCAGCCTTGTTCTACCTCAGCTGGGAATGTGTCCATCAGAGACTCAATAGCTCTACACCTGTTCATGAATGACTACAGAAGTGGCATATTTATATGAGCTTTAAAATGATGTAATTTTAGCAAGTAAGCAAATTCACCTGTTTGGAATCCATGAACAATGAAAATCAGCAATATACTTCAGAAAGCTGTCATATCACATGTATAATTATGAGCATAATGAGCATAATATAGGGAACTGAGCTAACTGCCAGAGTAAAAGAAAGCACTTCATGTAGGTTTCTGTGAAGAGTTCCATGAAGCAATGTTCAGAGCCCAGGACAAAACCAACACTCAAGAGTACACATATTTCACTATTATTTGCTAATGTTTGATAAAAAGCACAAAGGGTAATTTAATGTACATATAATTTAATATAATAAATGTAATGTTTGACATAATGCAAACAGCAAACTTCAACAGTGTTTATTTTAAATGTAACAGTGGATTCCTAAACTATGTTAAATAACCAAAATAAGTTAAAGATATAAGATGCTATGTTTTCCTTCCTATAAGATTAAAAAGAAACAGTAGAACTTCCTACTGCTGCTGCTGGAAAGGAATCATGAGAATGATATTCTCTCATACTAGTGGCTGGGAGTCTGAATTCATCTGCATCATAATAGTGTTTCTAAAGCCTCAAACATACTCACTTTATCTCCTTTTGTCTATTTCAGGGGATGGCAGAAAGTAATCAAAATGCACAGCAGTTCATTCTGTTTTCACAACAATGAAAAATCAGAACCCAGGCAAATGTCAGCTTAACAAAACAAAGTAAAGTAAAAGAAAGTGACAAAGTGTGAGCTATGATGTGGCCAGTTTCCAAAGGACAGAGAGACATTTAAAAAGTCACTGTCTGTGACTACAGTCTGCTAAAGGTTCCGCTTTGCTTCACACTTTCTACAATTAGCAAATGTAATGGTCAGAACTATAATTTTTGGGTTTGCTATATAAAAGTGTGTGCCACTATAAAAATAATCCATTTGCATGTCCTACGCTAAGCTTTGCATACTGAAGACCCATGTACCTGATGTAAAAATCTGTATCTTAAAAAGAGCAAGAATGAGTTCTCTGGATAACTCTCTCCAGATTATGCCCTGCTGAACGGTGAATTGTTTTCCTCATCAGATACTCATTTTCAGGAGTTTACAGTCTAATTTTAAGAACAGAGCCAGGTCATCACTGTTATATAATAAAGAAATATAACAAAGACTTGGACATTAGTGTTTTAGTTTCAAGACAGTATATAGTATATAGAATATTATGGCATTCCAGGTTTTGCAGCTACACGACCCCTTATAAAGAGCTTGAAAGGGTGTTCCAATTGCTGGCACACTGTTGTACTGAATAGATAATACTAACTGTACAAGACACGAGTGGAGGACTAGTTACGTCCAGGAGCTAATACTATGTGATGAAGGGGATCCTAGTATTGAAACTGTCACAAGTATAAATATGACCAATCTACTACTTGAATTTATTGAGGACATTTTGTAGGGCATGGCTGCTAGAGATGGAAACCTTATATGCTAGGCACATGCTTTGTCACTAAACCCCACAGCCCAATGACAATTATTAAATTGGTAATTTGGGAGCAATAACTGCCTGTTATGTTTTCTATGTGAATTCTGGCTACTGATTCGAAAGTGTACTTTCTAACCACAAAAGCAACTATGAAAATAACATATAAAATACCAAGAACACCAAGAAAATGTGGCCATCTAAATCAACATGATCAAAGCTCAGATAAACTCACAGAGACTAAGGCACCATGCACATGGCCTGCATGGATCTACACCAGGTCCTTTGTGTATATATTATGACTTCCAGTTCAGTTTTTCTTTATAAGTATGCCAATGAGTGGGTCTCTGTTTCTGTACATTCTCTTGGGTTCTTTTTCTTCTGTTTGCTTGTTTCGTCCAATTAGTTAGTCCAAATGTGTTAGTTTTTGTTTTATCTTATTGTATCTTATTATTATCCCTTAGCAGCCTGTTAGTCTTCTAATGGGAAAAAAGGAGTGAATATGGATGGGAGGGGAGGTGAAGAACAACTGGGAGGAAGAGAGAGAGAGGAAATTGTAATCAGGATATGTTACATGAGAAAAAGTTCTATTTTCAATAAAAGGAAAAAAAATAAAACAAATAAACATATAAAACAGGAATAAACAGCAATCCACGTTGGCACCTATTAGAAACAGTGAATGCACGCTGGGCAGTGGTGGAGCACACCTTTAATCCCAGCACTTGGGAGGCAGAGGTAGGTGGATTTCTGAGTTCGAGGCCAGCCTGGTCCACAGAGTGAGTTCCAGGACAGCCAGGGCTACACAGAGAAACCCTGTCTCGGGAAAAAAAAAAAAGAAAGAAAGAAAAGAAAGAAAGAAACAGTGAATGCTGTTTGAAGGGTTGGGAGGTATGAAACTGGACCTTTCCAATCAGACATAACACTCCCTCTCTCTCTCCTTCCTTTTATTTCTTCTGAATTTGATCCCTCAAAAATTCAAGGTCTTTGGTGGGATTCTTTTCACTGAACCAGAAGAAAATGTCCACTGCTTGTTTTTTATGGCTAACTAATAACTAATAAATGAGGCAACTATTTTTTGATTATGACTTTTAAATGAATCCTGACATTTTATGATGACATATCTTAGCAGCTGTGATTACCTTAATAAGTTAAGCCTATCATCCAAATATCATCATCAAATGTGAGATACCAAAGCAATTTTCTAAGATTGAAGTGAAATGGATATTATATGAAAGATTATTCCACATCTTAGAAGATAATTTGCAAGGAAAAGAATGAGAACAACAAAAAGGGGGGTTGGTCTGCACTTGACATAAGGAAATGCTTGTGTTGCTGAACATACACAGAAAGCTAGAAACTTTCTGCTGACATTCTACAGCAGGGGACGTTCCATGTTCCTGCCTCTGTTGGGAACATGCTAGTCAACTGTGTGCCTCATAAGGTACTGAAAGCCTTCAGATTCTACTGTGCCAAACAAACATCAATTGTTTTGTTGTCGGTATGTGTACGTACATAACCACACCTCAGTCTTTTGAAATGTGGTTTATAACTGCAGTCAATAACGACCTCTCATTCATGTCCATAACTATGAGTAGTAGGGGAAAACAGTGTTCACAAAATGACTATGGAATTAAAGTTTGTAAACAAAGGAAACTTTTAATGAGAAACTTCTAATAATCTCCAATGACAATTACATAAAAATATTAATGTAAGTGTATTTATATTTTTATAGTACTCATTTTAACTGAGTTTATTTTCATTAATTTCTCTGATGAATTAGTTTGGAAAAGAACATTACTTTGGACTGTTTCAAAAAAAAAACAAACAAACAAACAAAATGAAACATAGGTTTGTCTTTGTCTTTTACCGTTTGCCCCGGGGATAATGCCGGACATATTCTCCAACATCATGAGCAGCGACAGCTAAGACTTGTGGATCATCTGATACCTCCAGAAGTTTTGTCAAGATTCTGAAAAAAATTTAATTCAGACATATCAAGCTGTGTATTTTTCTACAGAGTACAATTAATATAGGTATTATATAGACATCCTGCTCAAAGCAGAAGTTTCTAAGGACTTCACCATTATATCCATGTTAGCACTTTTCAAACCTTTGTATGTATATACAGGTTACCCCTGGCTTTATAAGCAGTTACACTGATATATAATTCCAAAACATAGTCTGACACTAGATAGTTCACGGGCCTAGGAGAAAACCTACTGCTGTTATTCTTCTAAAGATGTATGGCAGTAAAATGACCCCTAATGACATGCTACCACTACACTCCAGTGCCTTCTCCAGCTCACATCAGAGGAGCTTCTTTTAGCAGTAGATGGAAATGAACAGAGACCCGTAACTAGACAATGTGCAGAGAGTGAGAGAGAGACTTTGGAGCACTAAATCCTAAGTGGTGTGTCTTCATCAAACCCCTTTCCTCAAGGCTCAGGGACCTATGAGGAAGAGGAGGCAGAAACACTGAAAGAAACAGAGGTGATGTATGACTCCAAGGAAAACAGCATCTTCAAGATACAGCAGGACTGATGTACATATGAGCCCGCAGAGACTGTAGCAACACACACCAGACCTGCACAGATTCAAGCCAGACAGGGTGCCAGCAATGACAGCTGGGAACAGACATAGGGTCCCACCCCTAATCAAAAAGCTATTTGTAATTAACATCTGCTGGCAAAGGGAAAAAATCTACTCCCAACATGTTTTAGGTCATGGTCTTTATCACAGGAATATAAATCTAACTAAGACAGACATAGACACACACACACACACACACACACACACATACATTTTTAAACGTCATCTAAGATGCTCAAGTATTACTGTTCCTTAAAAATTGCTACTTAAAGGAGGGCTCAAGAAATAACTCAATGGAAGAGGTGGTTCTCCCCTGTGAAGAACACACCAAGCGCTTGTCCAATGACAGTCAGCTCTGCAAACAAACTTGCATGTAACATTATAAAGGCTGAAGAGACTATATTTAGGACTATTTATCTATATCCATATGCATGCATAGCAACTTAGTAAAAAAGAAGCTGTGAATGTGAAAGAGAGCAGGGAGTTGTATTGGGGAGGTTTTGGAGGAAGGAGTAGAGGGTGTAATTATATCATAATCTCAAAAACAAGTGTTTTGTTTTGTTTTGTTTTGTTTTGTTTTGTTTTGTTTTGTTTTGTTTTGTTTTGTTTAAAGAGATGGCTCAGTGGTTGAGAACACTTACTGCTTTTGCAGAAGACTGGGCTTTAGTTCCTAGCACCCACCCACATAGTGGCTCATAATTATCTGAAACTCTAGTTTCAGGGGATCTGACACCTAACCTCCACAGGCTTCTGCATGCACATGGCTACACAAACATGCAGGCACACTTAGCACACAAATATACAAATGAAATATTAAATAGAAAACAATTAAAGCCATTTAGTTGTTTGTTCGCATATAACCACATGTTCACAAAATATGAGCCTTCTAAAATTATTTACTAGGAAACAACTTAAATCACACTATCTTTGCTTGTGTTACCAGAATTAAAATAAATGTTTACTTGTAATAAAATATTAAGTTTTCTAAAATTTTCTGTGACTCTAAACTGGATGTAATTTCCATCACTGGAAGGGAGACGCCAAGACTAGGAATCCAAGAGTTCGAAGTCAGCCACACATGTTCAAATCTACAAGAGCTGCTTAGTTTCTAAATCCTATTTATCTGACATTTGCTAATACTAAACATAAAAGTCTACCCATAAGACTTCTGTGACCATCTCAACGAGCCATCTACCTGAAATCTATAAATGATAGGAGTACAGTAAAGACACTGTCAATCAGAGGATCATTTTGTTATGTAGTAATTATACACCTTCTATCTTCTGGATTAACTGAGAAATCTGGATTCCCAAATCACCAGGAAAAAAAAAACACAATAATAATACATACTCATTTTCATACTAACATACATACATTCATCACACACCATTTTTAATGAAATGGAACTCAGAAGTTAAAGTGTCTCAGAATATAAAAAGTGTTGAAAATGAACCAAATCATTATATGCTGCCTGTCTATCCATATTCTATACACAACAGCACCTTGACAATAACTCCTTTGATGTAAGCACATGAAAATCTAGAAGATAAAAACAAAATACACATTCAGCTTTCCAAATATTTATTTATATTTTTGAATATTCCAAACTGTCCGTGTTTCATGTTCTTCTTTACATTATTCTGTTTTATTTTCATTTTATTGTATGGATGTTTTACCTGAATGTATGTCTATGTACCATGTGCATGCAATGTATGTGGAAGCCAGAAGAGAGACAGAATCCCCAGAACTGGAGTTTTAGACAGCCGTGAGCTGTTAACCATGTTGCAGTTTCCGTGAGGTAGCCATCAATGATGGGGTAGGACTTCACAATGATGTAGTCGTTTCAGAGTTAGCCACACTCCTGGAAGCAACCTCTCTTCCTATAATCTATTCTAGAGATGGGGCATTAGCCCATGCTCCGTAAGCCAACTAAATGGACTCATCAGTTCACTAAGCTAGACTTTGATGGAATGGTACTTTCGACTGTCACTAGCGCACTATTTGAAGTGAGTAAATATTTGTTTGTGTCTCACCAGTTAAAGTTAGCACAACTCTGCACCCAACACAGGGCGTGATAAAACTAAAGGTGACTTTGGGAGGAGCAATTGCACTGCCCTTGCTTTGGACTGCAATCTGAGGGTAGACTATCCATGAAGGCAGTCTCAGCAAGTAGCTTCTCCCTGTGTGAAATATGGTATCTTGTTATGGCAGAATTACATGGGCCTTCCTATTGGGAGCAAGACATATCACTAACACCAAGCCATCTGATTCGGCTTTTACAGGAGCCTTAGATGGCTGTCTTTGATGAGTAGGGTCTGTTGGATGAGTATGAGAACATTCTAACGGTTGTTCAAGGTCTAGAGTACATGCTACATTCTTTGAAAATAGCAAATACAGAACAAAAATGCCAGCAAGCAGTAACCCATGGCAGTTGCAAGCTACTGCTATGTGTAATAAAACATGTATCTGAAGTTAGCATGGCTACCCAGCAGGAAGGAATTACGATGGAAAAAAGACATATGGCTATCACCCTCCACTTCAGCCACCAATTTGATATGTGCACACACACACAAACACGCGTGCATGCACATATGCAGACAAGGGAAGAAATGAAAGGAAAAAGAAATTTTTGGGAATATTTTCATAACCTGAGCTTGACAATATATCCTTTGTGATGATATCAAAAGTAGAAGGAATCAAAAAAAAGTTAAAAGTGAACTTTGATTTTAAAGCTTTTGTCCTTCAAAGGACACTATCAAGAATATAAGAAGGCAGCATACAAAATTAGACAAATAGTTCCAATCAAATATGATGGGGATATGCAGCCACAAAGTTCAGATGTCCTCCCCACAAAAAAAACCTTACAAGGGTCAACTCATCATTTGAGCTTTTACTTATAGCCTTCGTCAGGTTCTCCTGTAAAATGGGGCAGACAGGGAACTACAGCTTTCACATGATCACAAGGGTTAACAACTGTCAGTCAACAGTACACTGTGCTACTAAGTCTTTGATGCCTGATAGGTTAAGTGTTTAAATAAATTTTCAACATACAGTGAGGTTTCTTAATATGCAACCCCATTATAAGTTAAGGAGTATCTATATAAAGAACCCCTGATCACACCACAATGGAGGTTACAGGTGCATGAGACCACACCCAGCTTTTTACATATGTGCTAGAGATCCTAATGACTGTGCACCAAGCATCACTCTTAGCCATATTCCCAACCTAGGAAGTACAATTTTCAATTAGATATTATGTAAAGGATAAATTTTGACTCCTACTTCACAACCATAATTCATAACCATAACTCCAGATAGATTGGAGTTCAAAATATACAGTCAAACAACAAAACTTCTATGAATAAAATAGCATAAAAAGATATCTTCATGATGTAAATAACAATTAATAGGTTGTTTCAATGTAGAAACTGTTACATACTTGAGATTTAATAATTGCCATAGCCAACCTTGGAAATACTATTTAGTAAGGATCGTCCAAAAGAGAAAGGAAGGAAAGAACAAGCAGGCAGAGATCGGTAACACACACATGTAATCCCAGCATGTGGGAGGCTGAGTCAGGAGGATTGTCATGAGCTCCAGGTCAGGCCTAGACTACAGGAAAAAAGGGGCACTGAGGAAGAGGGAGGGAGGGAGGGAGGGAGGGAGGGAGGGAGGGAGGGAGGAAGGAAGGAAGGAAGGAAGGAAGGAAGGAAGGAAGGAAGGAAGGAAGGAAGGAAGGAAGGAAGGAGAAAAGAAAGATTTTTTTAAAAAAAGATGGAATATAGCTAGTGAGTAGAGAACTTATCTGGCAATGCTCTAAGTCCTAGGGTTAATCCCAGTACCACAGAAAAAAGATTAAAATAAAAATACAAGGGTATCTCTGTGCCCTTCATAGGCAAAATCTTAACCATGACACAGAAAAGCACTAGCCATATACATAAATATTAGGAGATTGAATCTCTTAAAATCAATAGCTTGTGTTTATCAAGGTCACAGTTAAACAGTAAAATGGTGTGAAACAAAAGGTAAAACAGTCTCAATGAATACATGACAAAAAAATCATGTTCAGAATATCAAATTCCCATTTAAAAAAAAAACATCAAATTGGCAGGCACTTTTCTTGGAGAAGATAACATCTAACTGATCAAAAGCATAAAATACATTCAACACATTACTTAGCAAGAAACCATAAATTAAAACTACAGAGCACCAAATAGCAAAGCTAAATGCTGATGAAGACCTGTATAATTATAGAGCAGCACATGGGGTCCAAACTTACTTCAAGAGTTCATAGTTCTTCTCATTTAACCTCACAGCGTTTTCTCTCCAAAACTTCTCAGACTTGTGTACGGGACTCCATTCCAACCTTCCAGATTTAAGTTCTGAACTGTATTCATCAAATGAGCTATAAAATTATTTAAAAATTCCAGTTATAAGAAACTAAGAGCTACTACAAAATTAAGCAAATTAAATTAAGCAAATTAGTTACAAAGACTGAGTCTAGGCTTTATACACACTTTAAATCCCAGCACTCAAGAAGCAGAGGCAGGCAGACCTCTGTTAGTTCAAGGCCAACCTGATCTATATATCCAGGTCTAGGTCAGACAAGGCTACATAGGAAGACCCTGTCTTAAAAATTAACAAGAATAACAACTACAAAGACTCACAGCCCTCTAAATATTAACCACTACTATAAACTTGAACAGTTTAATCACCAACAAATCATAGGAACTAAGGTCCAACATTGCAAAAATTGAATGCTTAGGTGTGAAATATTAAAATCATTACTTGCTCCCAAAATCTTTATTCCCAATAAATATATGAATATTTATTAGTGGAAAAATGATAATTTTACCCTGAGAGTCAAAGCAGTATTTTTGCCAAGTCAGTAGATATATTATTGTGAACATATGCAAAAAGCAGATCTTAAAATAAATGTTAAAATACACTATTGTATCACAAAAACAATATCACACATGTATTCATATAAATGACTAAGCATGACTACTAATAATATAAACATGATTTGTTGAAATAATCTTTCAAAATTAAAAGCAAAAAAATCTATATATGTTAACAAACTCAATACATTGTAATTCAAAAATCAGTAACTAAATGTGCAGTAACTTGGTTGTTTTTAAGTGTGGTTTAATTACTGTGAGTTGATTTGTCAACTTGATGAGATCTAGAATACACTGAGAAATACCTTTGGCCACAACTGTGGGGCTTATCTTGATTGAGTTAATTAAAGTTTCTGGTTTGAATATGAAATGGCCCATTTAGTCTCATCTTTAACACTTGGACCCTAGGTGGGGGTGCCATAGAGATGATGGTGGGATTTTTAGAAAGTGAGTCTTGGAAGAAGTAGGTTACAGAGGATGGACCTTGAGGCTTTTCAAATTCAAATTTCCTGTTCACTCTCAGCTTTCTGAATGCAGATGTAATATGATCAACCAGACTCTGGCTGCTGTCACCATGTCTTTCACCATGTCACCATGGTTGCCTTCCCATGTCTTTCTCATTATAGACTTTCTCATCCCTTGACAACTGTAAACTAACATAAATACTTTCTCCCTTAAATTACTTTTGTTGGGGTATTTTATTACTTTATCACAGCAAAAAGAAAGCAATGAAGACAAGGCACAAAGACTTGTGCATTTTTAAATGGCACTGATCCCTAGGCTGGTCCTGGACTGCATAAGAAGGAGAAAGTGGCCTGAGTACAACCATTTAACCCTTCTTATTTCTTGACTACAGATACAATATGATCAGCTGTCACAGCTCCTGCCACCCTGACTTCTACACCAGAAAAGAAGGCACACACTCTGGAACTGAGTCAAAATAAACAAACCTTTCTCCTTTGTCAGGGAATTTTACTACAGGAATTGATGGACCAGCCTGACTCCATCTTAAGGATGGACGTCATTTTTGTTATAAGATTAGAATAAGTTTGTTTCTATGTACTGCGAAATTCACGTTGACCATGCTGTTGCTGGAATCTGACATGATCCCCACCCTCTGGAGTTTGCTTCATACCTTGAATGTACCCAGATGATAAGATGTTCTGCCAAATCGTTTTAAAATGTTTACCCAAGCTCCAGTGTAACCAAAATCCCTCTGGAAATCTCCCAACCCCTGAAAACTCCCTAGCCTTGTAGATTTTTGGACCATATAAAGCCTACTTTTCCTATGTTAAATGCTATTTTTTTTCAAACCCTGCTTTAGGGAGTTAGCTATGTCTGACAGAAAATAAATCTTGCTTAATTTGACCAAAGACTTTGGGTAATGGTCTTTATTCTCATTTGGTGGGATTATCATTACTCTCATTCAGTGTGATTCACAGAATGAGGAAAATAAGAGAGCCACTAAACAGACTGTATCAAGACATGCTTAGACTTACTTTCAAGTAGTTTTAAAAGATGGAACCATTAATGTTGACTGACAATTCAGCATAACCAGGATAGAGAGGGTACACTGACAAGAATGTCCTGTTTCAATAGTTACTTAATGCAGACAAATGAGTATAAGTAAACTAGGATTTTTAAATAATCATATTCTAAGCCTAATAATGAAAACAGATATAGGCCAACTATATACATATTAGTCTACTAGTGTTCTGTAAAGAAAATGATGGGAATCTCTCCAAATAAAAATAGCCAAATGCTTTAAGCTACAGTTAACAATGCAGAATGTTTCAGCAGAAAACATAGCATATTGTAGGGAAATATGATTTTTCATACTTTGGAATCAATTCAAATTTTCTTTGAAAGTTATATAACACACCATGCATACCAATAGGGTCCAACCACTCAGGAGATTGCAGCAGGACCACTTCTGTCCAGGAGTTCAAGGTCAAACAAATCTCAACAGATTTAGTATATGGCAATTTTAAAAAGCATGTTAATGTCAGGACAGATGGCACACACATTTAGCATAGTAGAGGTGGCAGATGACTGAGTTCCAGGTCAGTCTGGTCTACATAGTGATTTCCAGGACAGCCAGGGCTACATAATGATATCCTATCTCAAGTAATTATGTGACAAGATGAAGATGATAACACACCTAAGGTCCTGGACACTCTCACCAAGTTTTTCCAAAAGAAATTTGATGTCTTCACTGATATCTTCATCATCATACTTCTGCTGCTCCAAATTCTCCAATTGTTTCAGGACTTTGCACTGAATCATAGCCAGAGCATACTCTTGGCGAGTTTCTCTTTCTGTTGATTTTTCTAAGAAATTCTGAGTTATACAAAGAGACATGAAGAAAGTACATGATGTTTACAGACATCCATACTTCTTTACATCTTCGAGTTTTCCATTTAACCAGTACTTTTAAAGGTGACTATCTGTAATCATATAAGCCTACCTCTGAGTATGAAATATCTCTATTTTAAATCTGAAATGTCCTCCAAAAGTCACTATTACAAAAGTTTAACTGCCAGCCTATAGTATTTGTGTGACATGGTAGAATTAAGAGATCAGTCACTGTCTCCAAGTTCCCATGTCCCCTTCCAGGTTTACCCTGGTTGAGTCCCCTTGACCTCCCCATACATGCCTTTCCCTCAACGAGCTAGAGATACCCAAGTCCAACAACCTGCGTGCCAAGCTAGTCTGATGTCCCCAGCTTATGCTGCAGCCAGCTGTAGGCTCCTCCAGTACAAACCCTACCTGTATCCACGTATACCACCCAACTCAGTATCCAGATGTCTCACATCCTCGAGCCCACCTCCCTTGCCTGCACACAAAGTAGTTTTAGGCTTCAGCCAAAATCCTTTCTATCTATTCCCCAAGCCACAGAACTCTTCCATATCATAGTTAACATGTCTATTCAGCAAGCTCTACCTCTCCATACTCAAAGCTTCAAACAAGGACCACATCCTATACACCAGACCAGTACCCTCTGTCACCTGACTTCACTCCACCCAATTCATTTCTACCCTCTAGACTTAACCCACCAGAATATCCACTCTTCTGCCCACAACCTGCTCTGTCCATAATAACCTCAGAACTAACAAAAGAGGTCCACATGCCTAAAGTCAATTCTAAAAGTACCAGAAATATGAAAGAACAACCAATATCTTCTCTCCAAAGCCTACCAGTCCTGTAAAAGTGTTTATCAATGATAATTACCTAGGTGAACTCCAGGACACAGAATTAAAAAATCATAAACCTCCTTGAAGAATTTAAAGAAGATACAAAGAACCAGTTCAATGATATTAAAGAGAAAGAACTTGAGAATAAATACCTGAGTGATGCCCAAGAAAACACAAGCATAAGTTTGAAAATTGGAAAACACTAATCAAAGACTTGAGAACTGAATCCAATCAGGAGACAAAAACACTGAAGATGGCTAAAGCTGAAATGAAGATGAAACTAAAAGAAACCAACAGCTCAACTAGAAAACTCAAAGGAAGGCCATATAAGTAAAATGAATCAAACAGAAGATAGAGGATCAAGACTAAAAGATAAAAGAAAGGATTTAGAGCAAATAAATAAATATTCTAAAAATATGTAAAAACACAAGAAAGGACAGATAGGAAATGTGAGACACTAGGAAAAAAGGCAAACCTCTGAATTATAGACATAGATGAGGGAGAAAAATCCCAAGTCAGTGGCATATATCTAAAAGAAATGAATAAAATTAAACTAAGAACAAGTTAACAACTTAAACAGACCCATAATATATGAGGAGATTGAAATAAAAATAAAAGCCTCTTCTAGCCAAAAAGAAATGTCCAGAGTTAAATGAATTCACAGCAAACTTCTATCAGACATTCAAAGATCTACAATAAATCCTTCTTAAACTATTTAAAAAACTAAAAACAGAAGGAGCATGCCCAATCTCCTTCTACAAAGTCAGCATCACTTTAATAACCAAACCAGGTAGACACAACAAAAAAAGAAAAACTACAGGCCACTGTCCCTGATGAACACACTTAAAATACTGTGAAAATGACTGCTCTCCAAAAGCTATTTACCAATTTAATGCAATCCCAATCAAAGATCCCATCTCATTCTTCATAGAAATAGATAAAAACCTATCCTAAACTCATATGGAACCACAATGCCAAAATCCTGAGCAAAAAGAACAAGCTCGAGGGATTACCATTCCAGGCCTTAGCACTTGTCCTGACATAGATTTACTCATAAGGGCATTACATGTATACGCACATGTACCCACAGCAGCTAGCATGATTCCAAAAGACATCTCTGTGGCATAATAAGCATGAACAAACATGAAGGCTTCCTGGGTGAGCTACACCTCCAGAGGCAGCCTTTACCCCTTTGAAGTCAAGACTATCTTTGCCTGAGCTCTCTACAACCATCTGCATTCAGTTCCCATGAGGACCCTGGGTCTTAGGGCTCTTGGACCTCAACTCTGGCCAGTCTTAAATCTCTCAGTCTGGTCTATCTTGGCCCTTAAGGCCCTGACAACTCCTAGGAATTTCTTTGGTGACCATGGCCTTCAGGTTCTCTTCTTTGACTCCTAATAAACATTTTTCAGTTCTTGTCATCCATCCTCTTCATCCCCCAGATGCTGCCACTGCTGTGTTATTTCTATGGTTTCTTTCTTGTATTACCAGTTTGACCCAAACTACTTAAAGTGGGCAAGAAAAAACCATTCAGGCAGGACAGGTTTTAATGAACCTGTGGCTACAATACAGCAGAGGTTCCACAGGAGTTATAGGTCAGCCCTCTCACTGAGCCCAAATAGTCTGCTGATTGAGTTCTAAAAGGGGTGCTTAACCAATCACCAATCACAAAGATTGGTGCAATCTTCTTTGCACTAGACACAGTCACTTGCTTGGTCCAAGCACAACCTTGCTTCCTAGCACCAATCACAGTAGTCCTTCTACCAGAATTGTTCCCACTCTAGCCAAGACAGAAAATTGTTCATCTGGGCTGTTGAGTACACAGTACAACACTGCTTCCAACAGCCCTGGCTGAGGCTGTACCTTCAGGTCCAAGACAATCAGCTAGGATATTTGCCTACTTGTCTGAAGATAATCATGACATATTTTAAGTGGCTGGTACTGGCATAAACAAACTGTGCCAGCTGTTTTTGTCAACTTAATTCAAACCTAGGAATTTCTGGGAAAAGCAAGTCTTAACTGAGAAAATGCCCCCATAAGACTAGCCTGTAGGCAAGTCTGTAGGCCATTTTCTTGATTAATGATTGCTATGGAAGGGCCCCACCAACTGTGAGTGGTACCATCCCTGGGCAGGTAGTCCTGAATAGTATAAAAAAAGCAAGCTGAGCCGGGCAGCGGTGGCGCACACCTTTAGTCCCAGCACTTGGGAGGCAGAGGCAGGCGGATTTCTGAGTTCGAGGCCAGCCTGGTCTACAGAGTGAGTTCCAGGACAGCCAGGGCTACACAGAAAAACCAAAAAGAAAAAAAAAGAAAAAAGCAAGCTAAGCCTAGCAATACATACCTTTAATCTTAGCACTTGAGAGGCAGAGGAAGGTAAATTTCTGTGAGTTCTAGACCAGCCAGGGCTACAGAGAGACCCTATCTCAACTTGCCCCCTAAAATTAACAAGTTGAGAAAGCCAGGAGCAAGCCAGTTAGCAGCACTCTTCCATGTCCTCTGCTTGAGTTCCTGCCTCCAGGTTCCTGCGTTGGCTGAGGCCATGACTTCTCTTAGTGACAGAATGTGACCTGACAGTTATAAGCTAAAAAAAACCCCTTTTGTCCCTACATTGCTTTTAGTCACTGTGTTTCCACAGTAATAGAAACCTTAACAAAGGTAAGTCCTTCTATAAGAACAAATCAACACCAATTGCAGGAGGTTTTTTTTTTTCCTTAATATTTAGCAACCTCTCCTAAGTTTTGAACTTCTCAACACTTATTCACCCTTCAAAGGTCTTCGAACCCTCCGTTTTTTTCTGTCACTTTCACTCCTGCATACTACTTATCGCTGTATGACACCAATACTTATTTACATCATCTGTCTTCAGACTAGGTAACTACTAAGACCTTCAATGGCAAACTACATCTTCATCTGTATTCTCCAACAATTATCAAAGTGTCTGACACAAAAGCTACTCAAAGAAAGTTTTATATTTTAAGATAAAGAAGACTAAAGAAGACGACTTCAGGAATTTTTACAAATAAGAATGTAGAAAATGAACCCTCAAGAAGAAAAACAATAACATCAGTTCTTGAATTTTTTTCAAAGGCCTCATTAATACAGCTTATTTGAGTTTAAGAATTATCTGGACCACTCTTAAAAATGTACCTTGACATCTCGTGTGCACAGAATTTGCTAGAAACACAAATGTTAGTTACCCTGTGAGAGAAAGAAAGCACAGCACTTGCTTAATTGCTTTTAAATT
The DNA here is from genome assembly GCA_028551405.1 of Uromys caudimaculatus. NCBI lineage: Eukaryota > Metazoa > Chordata > Mammalia > Rodentia > Muridae > Uromys > Uromys caudimaculatus. The sequence goes on along the minus strand of CM052702.1, from coordinate 26,032,648 downwards.
TTATTTTATTAATTATTGCTCTGCATTCATGATTGTGCATGTACTGTGGGCACATGCATGCTGCACTGGTGTCATGGTATGTGTGAAACAATCAGGTGACAACTTGAAAAAAAATGTAGTGATCAAAGTCATATCAGGTTCAGACACCTTTACTCACTGAGCCATCTTACCAGCCTGTTTGCCTAAATTTCAGAAGAAACTACTTAAGGGTAATAGGACAATTCTTATATTTAAAAGGGTATAACTTTTTGTAACCACAATAACAAATCAAATATAATGCTCAGAACATTTGGCCAAGAGTTATTCAGCAGGTCACCATTGGGTTCACTGTCCACCTCTCCAACAGTAAATACTACAGTGAAAGTCCCTCCCCATATGCCCTCAATTCTCCTTAGACAGCTTGGAAAGCCACTGGATTTAACACTGAAAGTGAGCCTGATAAGCAAAGAAGTTGTTAAAGACACCAAAAGACAAGAGAAAGAGACAGAGAGAGAGACAGAGAGAGAGACAGAGAGAGAGACAGAGAGAGAGAAGAAGATGGTAAACTAGTTAAGAAGGTTTTATATAAACATAAAGGCATACCTTAAGTAAAATTTATATCAAATTACTTTTTTTACGTAAGTAATGGTAGGGCCGACACATGAAAATGACTCAAAATAAAAAATACTATGCTTGGCATAGTAATTAAGTATATGAATCATACTGAGTTGAATCCCTGCTCTGTGCTTCCAGAATACTTTGGCAACTCAGTTAACTTACAATGGAGTTCATAAATGTGATATAGTTAGAGTGATCAGGTCAGTACCTGACACAGAATAAATTCTAAAATAAAGTGCAGCTATTATTAATTCCAGACTTCTAAGGAAGGAATTCCTAAACCAAGTTTAAAATCTTAAGACTGACAAATGCTATGAATGGGTAATATTAGACAGACAGACAGACAGACAGTGAATATTAACAGATGTCCAGACTCTTTTCTTCCTATACCCTCACTACCTACCTAAAGACCATGTGTCCAGTGGCTGCCTTCCTGCACCCCTTCTGAACCTTCCCCTAAGGTAGGGAAACCAACCTTGATTTACTTAACCTTATTCATCCATGCTAGTGCCCTTGCCACCCCAGTCTCTGTGAAGGGAGCTGAGCATGCATTTACCCCCACCAACCCCACCCATCCCTCCCTTGCACCCCTCTCCAATTAGAAGTACTAGACTTGCTTTGCACACTCTATCCATCCTGAGGACCACTCCACTATAAAGAGGGACACTAGGCCTAGACTACATCTGTACCTCCACAGACCCCCAAAATGTGTGCAGGGATCAAAAATCCCTGGTCCCTGCCTTCTGCCCCACCCCGAGCCCCTCTTAAGGGAAGGACCCTAGACTCACATCTCCAATACTATTAGTACATGCTGTACACTCCCCACATTCCTGAAAACTAGCTGTGAAAATCTTCTAACCTTAGAAAAGGTCTTCTATTGGGATTAGAAACCCCACTTCATGCAAGCTGAGCCAGGAATGCTTGATACTCCATTCCAACTTTAACACTGAACTGCCCAAAAACTGAACTCTAGTCCTCCAGAACTTGGCCATAAGACCCTATTGCTGAACATACCACATACTTTGAGTTATAGAACACAGCAAAATCAAGCTGGTACACACCTGAAGTTTTATCCCTACTGGCTAGCTTGCAGAGTGCTGGAAGGTGCTGTGCAGACTACCAGAAGAGAAAGTAACCACCAGTCTTACCCAGGTATGAACCCTATGAGCTATAATAACAATCGGCCTGCCAAGGGAAGCTCACGCTACAATACTGGTATAAATGTCATCAGAGTAACCAACAACTTTCTGATTTGACTCTGGACCCACTCCACAAGATGAAACTCATACTTGGCACCACCATGAGGCCAAGAATCTCTGGTTAGACAGAACATAGATCTTGGAGAAGAACAATGGACATAGTATCAAACCAACTCCTAATTACCTATTATACTTATAGATTGTGGTATCTCTCTACCATCTGCTTACAGTAGACAACAATCAACATAGAGACAACTAGCCAAGGTACAGAGAATAAGACTCTTCAGAATGCTCAACCCTAAATGAAACATATACCATGTTCCCTCTTCAAAAGGTTTACAGAACATTTTGGAAGAAAGAGAAAAATCCCACTAGCTGAGAAATTATTGGCAATTTTGAGCTGCTGGGGAGAGAAAGGGTCTGTTTTCTCAGCAGTATAGCCCCTGATAAGTCGACCATGCTCGAGTAGAAAGCCATATATCTAAGAATATATGAACATCAACACAAATTGGCCTTGATGGGAAAAAGAAAACCCCAAAAAAGGGCACAAAGTTAGGTGAAAAAGGAAGGGGAGGTGGATCTTGGAAGAGTTGAAGGAGGGTAAATATGACCAAAAATACTTGTATGCAATTCTCAAAAAAAAAAAAAAAAAACTAATAAAAGAAAATAAATAAAAAAGATGTTCCGTGATGGCAGCTCCTCGGGATTCGGGAGCCCATCATGGTCTTCCTTACGGTGCCGCCTCACTGACCGCTATTGGAGGGTTTCAGGAGGTGCTGAAACATGTTCCGAATTTTAGGGGAAGGAAGAATCACTGCTACCGGCTGGCAGTCAGGGCAGTGACCAGAGCCTTCGTTAAGTGTACGAAATCTCGCAGACTTACGAAGCGGAACCTCAGGACCCTCTGGATTAATCGAATTACAGCTGCCTCCCAGGAACATGGCTTACAGTACCCAGCATTTATTGTCAACTTAATTAAGTGCCAGGTGGAGCTCAACAGGAAAGTACTTGTGGACCTGGCCATCTATGAACCAAAGACGTTTAAAGCTTTGGCTGCTTTGGCTAAGAGGAGGCAGCAGGAAGGATTTGCTGCAGCTTTGGGGGATGGAAAGGAGCCTGAAGGTATCTTTTCCAGAGTGGTACAGGACCACTGAAGGCTGCAGTGCTATAGACACTGTTATAAACAAGACAGGACCAAAAGGATTGTCACCAGTAAGTCTGATTTGTATTTATTTACACTTTAGTAATAGGCCTGAGACGACAGGTTTTTACGCAGTGACACAGCCCCAAACTGTCCTGTACAGACTGTACATAAAGCCTTTGCAGTGTTAAAAAAAAGAAAAAAACATGTTCCACTTTATTACTAATAGAACGAAAATTTAAAACAATGGTTTCACTATTCATCCAAGATTCTCTAAAAACCAAGAGTGATAATGTTAAGTATTAGTAAAACAAAAGAACAACAAACTCAAAGCCCAGCAAATGGAAACATAAGTTGGCAAATTTTTGAAAGATCATTTGGTATTAACTATTAAAAAATGACTTTTAAAAGAAAGCACATTCCTCTGACTCAGCAGAAGCATATACAAAATGAAAGTGTCAAATAAATTGTGAATACTTAATGCCTCCACCAATAGGGCAATGGTTAACACAGAAGAATATGTAACATGACTAAAGGAATATTGAAGTTCTACACAGAAAGAAATTAAAGCATACATATTACATACTGTTAAGAATACAGTTGTAGAGGCTGCAGATATGGCTCAGAGGTTAAGAGCATTTAGTGCTTTTATAGAGGACAGGTCCAGGTTCCGTTCCTAGCAATGACACTGGACAGCTGACAGTCTGTAACTCTAGCCCCAGGAGATCCAATGTACACTTCTGGCCACCTACACATGTACAACCCCTCTCACATATGCACATAATTAATATTTTTTTAATTTAAAAAGAATTGCATAGCCCCATAATATGCCATCTTTATGTTTAAGTATAAATCAAAATCATATATTTATTTATGTATTTATCCCTACATGACTAGAAATGTCTAAAAGATATTAGTGACTATTATTTGAAAAATTTAATAGCAAAACTTCTTAGATTTTTATAACACAACAATACCTCATTTTGTTTTTGACTTCTTGATGTTTATTTCAAATAAACACAAAAACAAATGGTTTAAAGCAAAGATTCTGAAGCAAACCACCTGCATCTGCACACTGGACGCCTACTGGGAATGCCACATCTATATAGCATCCCCATCTGTAAAGCTAAGACTAGCCCAAATACCAAAATTCTCACAGACTAACAATAGCATTATAACAGGGCTCTGGTAACCACTAGCTAACAAATCAAATCCCCGAGAAGGATACCTGCCACAGAGTAAGAAGCAGCACATGATACATGTTCAGTAGTATCACTTGGGTAGTTTCTCCCAGAAACCCATCTGAATCCTAAGGCAACCAACAAAATGACTAGGCAGACAACTGAGTCACAGAACATAATGGCTTTGGGGAAACACTTAACAATACCTTATGTGATAGAACAAAGTTCCTTTCTTGTCCTCATGCTTCCTCGTCTTTTGTTCATTTTTGTAACTGACAAAATTCTAATATCCTAACAACATAATTGTAATGTTTATGATAATTGGAAGTCTCTGCTGTTGACTCAAAAACATGCTGCTAGCCAGGAGACCCAGGATCTGAAACACAACTCCAAACTAAAATATGGGCCCTGAGAGAAAAACTCCAATAATAATAGTCCTGTAGCAGGCACTGCACCAAAAAGGGACAGGAGACTTTCTCCATCTGAGTATAACCAAAGGGCATTTCTTTACAAGTATACTACAATCCACACATTCCATTCCCTTACATCACTTCCCACCTTTCAAAGATAAATCACAGCAAAAACTCCTACACATATACACACACCAGCAACAACAATAACAGTCTCCCTCACGGAGTACTTACACGGAATGCTGCAAGAATGATTCTTGTTACTTTCTCTTTGACAGATTCTTGAAGGATGTCTGATAGAACAGGAATGATATTATAGCGACGAAGGTGTTCACACATTTGAGGACTGAATGCCAGGAGCCATATTGAAAAAATCATTTGATATTGAAGTTGAAAACCACACTTGTTACTCAAAACGCCCATTATACTGAAAAAGAACAGAGAAGGCATTTCACACAACAGCACAACAAAGCACAAAATGAGAGTACATTAAAAGAGCAAGTCTCTACACTGTCTTCAGTTCTTTTCTACCTGCCTATGGCACTCGTATAGCACTCAGCCACCTCACAACCAGATTACAGCACACTAGGATTATAATCCTCTCTCAGGAAGGCATGGAAATTTGCAAAGACAAAGGACTGCTACAGGGAAACAATGAGAAATGAGAAACGGAACCAAGATTGAAAGGAAGAATGGTACAAGGAAGTTAACAATTAAAATCAACAGGGAGTGGTGGCAAAAGGAATGTACATCTTTTGTGTGATTTTTATATCAAGGTTTTGAGTTTAGACAACCAAGGGAAGAATTTTTAAATAGTTAAGAAATCTCAAAAAATGAGGCAGTGACTTTGGGGAAATACAGCCTGCCAACAGAATTTGGGGATCAGAAAAATATCAAAAACTTCTAGAAAACTAGGAAACTGATAACATTCCCTTGAAATAAAAGGATTGTCCCATTACTATGAAGGAGAGAATATATAAAAGAAAAGAAAAAAAAACCTAAAGAAATATCCCTGAGGAATGTTCACAAAGGGCAGAAATCACCAGATAAGACAAATAAAATGACCGCTGGAACTAAAGAAGCATAAAATCCACAGAATTTACTACACGGTTCCCCCATATAAAGTATAGCTTTTACCAAATATATCAATACTGATTTGTCAGTTTAAAAAGTGAATCATACTAACCCCTCCTCAAAACAGGAAAATGGTGAGAAGTCATTTGTACTTTATCTTTTCTTTTTCTTTTTCCCAGAGAAACCTGACTTTTATTTTATTTTAATGTTTTGATACTTTATTTACATTTCAAATGCTTCCCCCTTTCCAGGTCTCCACTTTGGAAACCCCCTATACACTCCCCCCTCCACCGCCTCTATGAGGGTATTCCCCCACCCAACCACCTGCCCACACACTCCCCTCTTCCAACCTTGACATTCCCTTGTACTGGGGCCTCTAACACATTCAGGACCAAGGGTCTCTCCTCCCAGTGATAGACAACAAGGCTCTCCTCTACCACATATGTGATATAAGCCATGGGTCCCTCAATGTGTGCTCTTTGGTTGGTGGTACAGCCTCCAGGAGCACTGGGGGGTCAGGCCAGGTGACACTGTTGCTCCCTCCATGGGGCTGCGAACTCCCTCAACTCCTTCAGTCCCTTCTTCATCTCCTCCATCTGGGACCTCACTCTCAGTTCAATGGTTACTGTGAAGTGAAACTTGGGTATTCTGAAATTTGGGGCTAATATCCACTTATCTGTGAGTACATACCATGTTCAGTCTTTTGTGACTGAGTTACCTCACAAAGGATGATATTTTCAAGTTCCATCCATTTCCCTGCGAATGTCATGAAGTCATAGTTTTTAATAGCTGAGTAAGTACTCCATTGTGCAAATGTACCACATTTTCTGTATCCATTCCTCTGCTGAGAACATCTGAGTTGTTTTCAGCTTCTGGCTATTATAAATATGGCTGCTATGAACATAGTAGAGCATGTGTCTTTATTACATGTTGGAGCATCTTCTGGGTATATGCCCAGGAGTGCTATAGCTGGGTCCTCTGGTAAAACTATGCCCAATTTTCTGAGGGTCTGCCAAACTGATTTCCAGAGTGGTTGTACCAGCTTGCAATCTCACCAACAATGGAGGACTGTTACTCTTTCTCCACATCCTTGCCAGCATCTGCTGTCACCTGAGTTTTTCATCTTAGCCATTCTGACTGGTTTGAGATGGAATCTCAGGGTTTTGATTTGCATTTCCCTGATGACTAAGGATGTTGAACATTTCTTTAGGTGCTTCTCAGCCCTACAAATTTCCTCAGTTGAGAATTCTCTGTTTAGCTCTGTTCCCCATTTTTCTGATAGGGTTATTTGGTTCTCTGGAGTCTGACTTCTTGAGTTCTTTGTATATATTGGATATTAGCCCTCTATCGGACATAGGATTGGTTAAGATCTTTTCGCAATCTGTTGGTTGCGGTTTTGTCCTATTGACAGTGTCCTTTGCCTTACAGAAGCTTTGCAATTTCATGAGGTTCCATTTGTCGATTCTTGATCTTAGAGCATAAGCCATTGGTGTTCTCTTCAGGAACTTTACCCCTGTGCCCATGTGTTCAAGATTTTCCCCACTTTCTCTTCTATTAGATTCAGTGTGTCTGGTTTTATGTGGAGGTCCTTGCTCCACTTGGACTTGAGCTTTGTACAGGGAGATAGGAATGGATCAATTTGCATTCTTCTACATGTAGACTGCCAGTTGAAACAGCACCATTGGTTGAAAATGCTGTCTCTTTTCCACTGGATGGTTTTAGCTCCTTTGTCGAAATCAAGTGACCATAGGTGTGTGGGTTCATTTCTGGGTCTTAAATTCTATTCCATTGATCTACCTACCTGACACTGTACCAATACCATGCAGTTTTTATCACTACTGCTCTGTAGTACAGCTTGAAGTCAGGGATGCTGATTCCCCTGGAAGTTCTTTTATTGTTTAGAATAGCTGTTGCTATCCTGAATTTTTTGTTGTTCCAAATGAATTTGAGAATTGCTCTTTTTAAGTCTATGAAGAACTGAGTTGGAATTTTGATGGGGATTGCACTGAATCTGTAGATTGCTTTTGGAAGGATGGCCAGTTTTACTATATTAATCCTGCCAATCCATGAGCATGGGAGTTCTTTCCATCTTCTGAGGTCTTCTTCAATTTCTTTCTTCAGAGACTTGATGTTCTTGTCATTACAGATCTTCCACTTGTTTGGTTAGAGTCACACCAAGATACTTTATATTGTTTGTGACAATTGTGAAGGGTGTCATTTCCCTAATTTCTTTCTCAGCCTGTTTATCCTTTAAGTATAGGAAGGCTACTGATTTGCTTGAGTTAATTTTCTATCCGGCCACTTTGCTGAAGTTGTTTATCAGCTGCAAGAGTTCTCTGGTGCAGTTTTTAGAGTCAGTGAAGTATACGATCATATCACCTGCAAATAGTGATATTTTGATTTCTTCCTTTCCAATTTGTATTCCTTTGACCTCCTTTTGTTGTCTAATTGCTC
>CM052702.1:26010587-26024492 GCA_028551405.1 Uromys caudimaculatus | reverse complement strand
TGATTATGATGAATGATCATTTTGATGTGTTCTTGGATTCAGTTTGCCAGAATTTTACTGAGTATTTTTGCATCGATATTCATAAGGGAAATTGGCCTGAAGTTTTCTTTCTTTGTTGGGTCTTTGTGAGGTTTTGGTATCAGTGTAACTGTGGCCTCATAGAAGGAATTGGGGTAGTGTTCCTTCTGCTTCTATTTTGTGGAATAGATTGAAGAGTATTGGTATTAGGTCTTGCTTGAAGGTCTGATAGAATTCTGCAGTGAACCCATCTGGTCCTGGCCTTTTTTTGAATTTCCTCAGAATCTGTTGTTATGTCTCCCTTTTCATTTCTAAATTATGTTAATTTGGATCCTGTGTCTGTGCCCTCTGGTTAGTCTGGCTAAGAGTTTATCTATCTTGTTGATTTTTCTCAAAGAACCAACTCCCGGTTTTCTTGATTCTTTGTATAGTTCTTTTAGTTTCTACCTGGTCGATTTCAGCCCTGAGTTTGATTATTTCCTGCCTTCTACTCCTCTTGACTGCATTAGCTTCTTTTTGTTCTGGAGCTTTCAGGTGTGCTGTTAAGCTGCTAGTGTATGCTCTCTCCAGTTTCTTTTTGGAGGTCCTCAAAGCTATGAGTTTTCCTCTTAACACTGCTTTCATTATGTCCCATAAGTTTGGGTATGTTGTACTTTCATTTTCATTAAATTCTAGGAAGTCTTTAATTTCTTTCTTTCTTTCTTCTTTGACCAAGTTATCATTGAGTATAGCACTGTTCAGCTTCCATGTGTATGTGGGCTTTCTGTTGTTATTGTTGCCATTGAAGACCAGCCTTAATCTGTAGTGATCTGATAGGAGGCATGGGATTATTTCAATCTTCTTGTATGTGTGGAGGTTTGTTTTGTGACCGATTATACATGGTCAATTTTGGAGAAGGTACCATGAGGTGCTGAGAAGAAGGTATATTCTTTTGATTTAGGATGAAATGTTCTATAGATATCTATTAAATCCATTTGGTTCATAACCTCTTTTAGTTTCACTGTGTCTCTGTTTAGTTTGTGTTTCCAAGATCTGTCCATTGATGAAAGTGGGGTGTTGAAGTCTCCTACTATTATTGTGTGAGGTGCAATATGTGCTTTGAGCTTTAGTAAAGTTTCTTTTATGAATGTGGGTGTCTTTGCAATTGGAGCATAGATGTTCAGAATTGAGAGTTCTTCTTGGTAGATTTTTCCTTTGATGAGTATGAAGTGTCCTCCTTATCTTTTTTAATGACTTTTGGGTGTAAGTCGATTTTATCCAATATTAGAATGGCTACTCCAGCCTGTTTCTTGGGACCATTTGCCTGGAAAATTGTTTTCCAGCCCTGTACTCTGAGGTAGTGTTTGTCTTTATCACGGAGGTGTGTTTCCTGAATGCAGCAAAATGCTTGGTCCTATTTATGGATCCAGTCTGTCAGTCTATGTCTTTTAATTGGGGAATTCAGTCCATTGATGTTAAGAGATATTAAGGAATAGTGATTGCTGCTTCCTGTTCATTATCGATGTTATTTTTATGTTTGTGTGGCTATCTTTTTTTGACTTTGTTGAAAGATTACTTTCTTGCTTTTTCTAGGGTGTAGTTTCCCTCCTTGAGTTGACATTTTCCATCTATTATCCTTTGTAGGGCTGGGTTTGTGTAAACATATTGTGTAAATTTGGTTTTGTCATAGAATATTTTGGTTTCACCGTCTATGGTAATTGAGAGTTTTGCTGGGTATAGCAGCCTGGGCTGGCAGTTGTGTTCTCTTAGGCTCTGTATGAGTGCTGCCCAGGATCTTCTAGCTTTCATAGTCCCTGGTGAGAACTCTGGTGTAATTCTGATAGGTCTGCCTTTATATGTTACTTGATCTTTTTCCCTTACTGCTTTTAATATTCTTTCCTTGCTTTGTGTATTTGGTGTCACTATAATGTGACAGGGGGAATTTCTTTTCTGGTCCAATCTATTTGGAGTTCTGTAGGCTTCTTATACATTTATGTTCATCTCTTTCTTTAGGTTAGGGAAGTTTTCCTCTATAATTTTGTTGAAGATATTTGCTGGTCCTTTAAGTTGGGAATCTTCACTCTCTTCTATACCTATTATCCTCAGGTTCTGTCTTCTCATTGTATCCTGGATATCCTGGATGTTTTGCGTTAGGAGCTTTTTGCATTTTGCGTTTTGTTTGACTGTTGTGTCAATGTTTTCTATGGTATCTTCTACACCTGAGATTCTCTCTTCTATCTCTTGTATTCTGTTGGTGATGCTTGCATCTATGACTCCTGATCTCTTTCCTAGGTTTTCTAACTCCAGGGTTGTCTCCCTTTGTGATTTCTTTATTGTTTCTATTTCTATTTTTAGTTCCTGGGTGGTTTTGTTCATTTCCTTCGTCAGTTTGATTGTGTTTTCCTGTAATTCTTTAAGAGATTTTTGTGTTTTCTCTTTAAGGGATTCTAGTTGTTTACCTGTGTTCTCTTGTATTTCTTTAAGGGAGTTATTTATTTCTTAAATTCTTCTATCATCATGAGAAATGATTTTAAATCTGAGTCTTGCTTTTCAAGTGTGTTGGGGTATCCAGGGCTTGCTGTGGTGGGAGAGGTGGGTTCTGATGCTGCCAAGTAGCCTTGGTTTCTGTTCCTTATGTTCTTGCCCTTGCCTTTCGCTATCTGGTTAACTCTGATGTTAGCTGGTCTTACTCTGTCTGGCTGTGGCTTTTCCTTCCTGCAGGCCTCTGTGTCAATACTCCTTGAAGACCAGTTCTCTCTGAGAGGTATTTGGGTTTGGAGAGCTGTAGCACAGAGTCAGCTCTGGGGTGCAGACAGAAACCAGAAGGATCTAGTCCCCAGCTATAGCTTAGTTCCTGTGTCCTGATGGCTCTGCAAGGGTCCCTCTTGATCCAGTGAATTTGAACAGAAGTGGTTTTGCCTGTGCTCGAAGGTGTGTCAGCACTCTCCTCTCTTCTGGCACTATGTGAGTATGGAGCCCTGTGTCACAGGATCTGCTCCCCGGTAGCCAGAAGAAACCAGAAGACCACTCCTCAGTCACTGTGTTCTAGGATTCCAGGTGGGTCTCTCTGAGCAGACAGGCCTGTCCACACTCTTCAGAGTCTAGCTTTCTCCTGTCACTATTTGGCTATGGAGCCCTGTGGCACAGGCTGAGGTCCCCAGCAACAGATGGAAACCAGAAGGTTCCTGTCCCCGACTTTTCCTCAGTCCCTGTGTCCTGAGGATTCCGGGTGGGTCCTGGTGAGCAGTGGTGCTCATCTTAACCCCACTCATGGCTTTTCCACGCTCCTGGGAGGGTAGCTTTCTCCTGGTGCTATGTGGCTATGGAACCCTGGTGGCCCAGGCAGAGGTCTCCTGCCACAGATCTATCTTTTCTTTTAATCTAAAGTTGTTCCAATAAAATTCTCGAGTTTTTTAAATCTAACAATTATTAACTTAGTTGGCAGTACGTATCTGTGACAATTCTATATTTTTGTGATTTGTATATACTGCTGAGTTTATTCGACTATTCCTAAGTTTCTCATGCATTGTTTCTTCTGCCTAGAGAAGCTCTTTTCAGTTTAGTCTGTTACATTAAAAGCTTGTTTATATTAAATACTATCAGTATTTCAACTGCTGCAAAATTTTGTTTTTATAGGTCGACATCCTGATACCTGCCTGGTTCCTTTGCTCTCTTCTAGTAATTAAGTCAAGCTTCCTACACTTTGCTTTTCTGATGCACTAGGTACCAGCTAGTTAGATTCTAAGTTCTAGGAAAGGGAGCTAGATGCTGACTTTAACCACAGACAAAAGGCACTTTCAGTGAGCATCACCCTAGCACATACTTCCTCACAAGGTAGCCCATCTTATCATGGCAGTTCCCAATTCAAATGAAGTATTTCAGGTCTAACAGAATATGTCTCCTTGCACAGACTCAGAGGCACTATCTCTAGCCAGCTGTGCCCCCACTCAAGAGGACTGGGTCCCTGCATAAGGTTCTTCTTCAGAAATCAGACACCAGTATCAGAGGAGCTTTACTCAGTTCTCCAAGCATGTGAGTTTCTGTGATCCTAAGTCTAGAGATGGTACCATCTTTTGCTTTAGTTTCAGAAAAAAAAAAGTTAGAAAATATATATCTAGTTAATTCTTCATATCCAATTAGCTTCTAAGAAAAATTTGTCCTCACAGGAGTTGTAGGGAGCACAGAGAAAGAACACAGCTGCTAAAACCAAAGTACAAAAGTTTCCAAGGAGCTAGGCATCAACGATGAATCCTTGAAGAGTTGGAGGAAGCTTAAAATTAATAGACAAAAAAACAGTGCTAACCTTGAGATGGCTAGTAAGTCAATACATAAATACTGTATCATGTATGCAGTAAGTTTTTAACTAGAAAACTCAATATGCTGATTAAAATGTAGAGTAGTTTTAGTAATCAATGACCAGCTCTTTGAACAGACAACACTTGAAATATTTTCTCCTCATATCTTTCCTGGTTATAAAAAAGAAACTGAAACTTTCATTGCAAAGAAAAATTATAAAGTGCATTTCCTTTCTGAGAACAAAAAAGCAGATACTTAATATTGTCAACTGTCCTTCAAAGTTGTTTAATACTAATAATGATGATATCAAGATTTAATCTACCTCTTTACACCAAAGGGATCCAAGGCAACAACTTTTGTATTGGGAGGAGGAATTAAGAAAGAAATATTATCTGTAGACAGGTTGCTATTTTGTAACTTTAATTCATTCTTACAGGTCCCCTGATTTGGGGTAAGGTCATCTTCTTTCAGCTTAGTAAAATAAAATTTGCTGTATCTTGCAATAACCATATGGGCTAACTAGACATCTTATAAACCTATAACATACTATGAAATTATAGTAACATTATGCTATTTCATCTTAATAGATATCATTTCACTAATTATATTAATATCTTATTAATTATAACTCATTTGCAATTATAAAAAATTAAAGCTACAGTCATATAAAATTCCTTACAAAGATGATGTAATAAAGTCATTATCTTTTCTAATTTTAATGCCCCAAATACTGCATCTTTTAGGAATATAAAAGATGAAATAAACATCTATCTATGGTTTCTGTACAAAAAAGAGCATCATGTCCAAGACTGCCAGTCTTAGATAACATAGCTCACAGGACCTATTCAGTTTGCACAAACCATATGGTTTATGCTTGGCTGTTACAACTACGATTTAAAAGTCTGTGACCTTTCAAAAATCAAAACATAATCCCCAAATTGACAGTATGGTGACATAGAGCTTTGGGGAAATTAGGTCACACAAGGAGAGCCTTCATAAGTATCAAATACATGAGCCTAAAGAGAGATCCTTTGCCCTTCTATTATTGAAATTACAGCTCACCATACATCAAATCTCACAGAGTCTTGATCTTGGATTTCCCAGCCTCCAGAACTATGTGAAACGAATTTCCCTTGTTTGGAAGTCACTTAGCCCTCAGCATTTTGGTTTAGATAAGGGCTTTCCAGTTAGAAGTCTAGAATGTTTCCTGAGTTGTGGTTGACTACTTTGTTCTCAGTTAGTGGTTATTTGGGAAAGATTAAGAGGTGTGGCCCTGTTGGAGGAGGTGTATCACTTGGGGCATATTTTAGGGTTTTAAAAACCTCTTAAGATCTCCAGGGCCTCTGCTTCCTGCTTGTAGTTCTTGGTATGTGTTCTCAACTGCTGCTACAGTATTGCCATGCTGCCTACCTTCGAAGGTGATGGACTCATCCCTCTGAACTGTAAGTCCAAATACATCTTCCCTCCTATAAGATACCTTGATCATGGTGTTTTATCACAACAGTAAAAGTAACTAAGAAATATGCTGTCGCCCAGAGTGCCTACGTAACTAACCTCTGGTGAAACACTAAGGAGCTAGTCTGTAATAATCTTCCTGAACAGAATCATAAATGTTTACTGCTGAGGAAGATGCGATCCAAGAGGACGCATGGAAGAGAGAGAACATGAGGAGGACTACACGTGGATTCCTCAAAACTCAGCCATGTCTTTGTGCTTCATGGTCCAGCAATGTATTTTTAGCAATCCCTATAATAAAAATCTTAGCTATGAGTACCAATACCATTCTAATATATCCCCAAACACAGTATAATCCTACCTGAGAACTCAGTCTCTTTTCCTTTCCATCCACAATAACGACTAACAGAAGGCATTTCAATCAGTGAACAGAAGAAGAAAGCAAGGAGAATAATACTATCTTATTCTCTAACAGTGATGGACCTGGCTTTATAAGCACACCCTTAAAACTATGAGAATGTACATATTTGCTTAAATTCACAAACTGGTTTAACATAAAAACCAGTCCCTAGTATACATAAAAGTAAAAATCCCAGGACAGGAATGGGTTTCTTTGTTTGGAGTTGTTAGCCAGTGAGGTTCCATAGACCCTCAAACACCACAGGCTATTGCCAATACTCTTGGTAACTCTCCAAAACTTGATAGTATGAGCCTATTGCTGAAGATGCCACATATCTGAATCATACAACATGGCAACATCAAGCTGGTAAAGACCTGGAGCTACATCCATACTGGTTAGTTTTCATAGTGCTAAAAGTTGCTATGCAGGCTAACAGAGAATTGTCAATCATACCCAGCTGTGAGCCCTGCAAGTAACAACAATGACTGGCCTTGCAAGATATGCCTACCAGTGCAATAGTGACATGAAAATCATGGGAGTAACCCAATCACTTTCTGACTGGACTTATTCAAATCCCCCTCCAAAAAATGCAATCTATACCTACCACCACCATCAGGCTAGACAAGACATAGTTCCTATGGGAGAAGTTATACCATATATTAATCCATCTCTCAACCCTCAGCCTAGAAGCTTGCTGAATATGGGGATTAACACAGAGACCTACAATTGACCAAAGTGAAGAAAATAAGAGAATACAGAATGCTCAGCCCTAAAGGGAAATACATATATTGTACATGTGTGTATGTGTGTGTTTATCTGTAAATTTAAAAATAAATACATAAAATTGAAATAAGAACAAAAAAGAAACACAGTATCCTCACTCAGTTGACATTCAAGATGAAAGACTTCTAGGCAATATTATTCAACAAGAACCCAAGGCCAGCAAGATGGGGCTCAGCAAGTAAAAGCACTTTATGCCAATCCCAGTCCTCTGAGTTCAATCCCAGTTCTCTGAGTTCAATCCCAGAAGTAAAGAACCAATTCTCATAGGTTATCCTCTGAGCTCTGTACATGCTCTTTGGAACATGTGTGCAACATGAAAAACAAACATACATACATACATACATGCATACATACACACACACAATTAAGTTAAAATATAATAAAACTGCAAGTAATATTTCCACTAATTCCTTGAGAAATTCATACACTGTTATTTTGATCATATTCATACTCCCAACTCCTCCCAGATATACTCTCAGCTCCCTACCCACCTAACTTTGAGTTTCTTTAAAAAACAAAAACATCACGTCTAATTTGCTTTGCCTAACTATTACTGGGATTAGGGCCTGCCCTAGAGTGTGGTCAATCTACAGGGATCACATCGTTGAAGAAAACTGACTCTCTCTCTCTCTCTCTCCTACTAGTTATCAAATGCCAACAGTGCCTCAGTTACTGGGGAGACTTTAGACCCGCCTCCCCACTTCATGCTGAGATTATGTCTGTCTTGAGTTGGAATAGGTCTTTGTACATGCTGTCATAATTTCTGTGAGTTAATAGTACAACTACCCTTTTATATCTAGAAAACATTGTTTCCTTGAAGTTATTCACTACCTCTGGTCTTAGAAGACAGAAGGCTAAATAATAAATAGTAAAAGAAAAATTAAAATGGTATTACTGTATCTGTGGCTGGCTTTGAATTCATAGAGATCTGCAGTCTCTGCCTACTGAGTGCTGAGATCAGTGTATACTACCATGCAAGCTCAACAGATTAAAAATTTGTGAATTAAAACAGCGATACTATTCTAATTTATTAAGTCAATCAATAAAGATTGAATAATTTGTGAAAGTAAAACTCTAAGAAACTGCATGCACCTGTCTGTTGAGGAGATTTAAAGTAAGTCTGATGACACAGCATTCAATCACTCTCACTTTAATTCCTCACCAAACTCTGTTGATTCTGAGCATCCTATACAGATTTTACAAGAGAAACAATGCCTTCTCCTAACTGAACAGTACCTGTTTTAAATGCACTTAGACCCTCATTACGTATGGAATTAATTGGTTTTCAAATGGTGATATACAATGTTCATTGTTTGGATATTTTATTTTCCTATTGATTTCTGCCTGCATTTGCCACAAAATACTTTTATAATTATCTTATAGTCTCAGTGCCAGAGTTTGTTTTGTCCAGCATTAGGTTCTTAAGAGGCTAGCTTAACCTCTTATAAAACAGGCTAAGCAAGGGATAGGGAGAGATGTCAGCTTGATTGATATTGATTTCTAAAAAGGTTAATATAATCCATTGTTAAACAGACATGAAGATAATAAAATGCTTCTATAAAATTATTAAATATATTAACTTATTTTTTAAAATGTCAAGGAGAAATGTTTTTAATGTCATTCTACAATAAAAGTAAAGGCCACTCACTCACCAGTTCACCCCGTCTGCTTCCACCCAGGCAAAGCGGTACTCATTGACCCGGAGCATCAGCTGCAGACAGCCAGCAACACACTGCACATACTGAGAACTCTACACAGGAAGAGTGTGCAGTGTTAGACTGAAAAGCATTCTGAGTCATGGGATCAAGCACACACATTTCTATAGGAAGAGTCTATACTACAACTTTTACTGCAATTTATTAGATTTAGAGCATCCAAAGTCTCCTAATATCTTTTCAAAGATCAATTCTTGTGTCTGTTTTTATCTTTGCCTCTTAAAAATTAAGGTGATTGTTGTTTCCTAAAATAAATCAACACATTCAGGATGATATAATATAATCTGAGAAATTAATTAACAAAGTAACTGCACCTCTGATATTGTTTGATAAGTACTTACTTCACCTTGCCACTTACAAATCTTGGAGAGAAGATATATAAACAGAAAATGCTGCTCTATGCAATTACACGAATATAAAAAAAATCAAAACAGCAAAAAGATAGGCCTATCCTTGAGCAATTTTGAGCACATTATAAACCTTTACTGTAGAGCTTTGTTTCTTCACTCCTGTAAGGACACTTACTGTCAAGAGGACAACACCTGCAGGAACACAGCCAGGGTTAAAGGCAGTGATCCACTCAGCACTCAACTAGACATATGAAGAAACTTGGGTTTCGGATATAATATAAAAAATATCTAATTAAGGCTGGGCATGGTAGTGCACTCAGGAAGCAGAGGCTAGGCTGGTCTACAGAGCAAGTTCCAGGACAGCCAGGGTATACAGAGAAACCCATCTTGGAAAAAAATGTAATTAATATTGGTAAAAGACAACATATATTTTTAAAACTTAGTTCAATAGCTGTATTTCATAAAACTGTGTTTAAAATCTATAACTTGAAATAAATGAAAATCATATCTCCTAGACATCATAAGCCCTTCCATTTTACCACAGCTAGTAAGAATTTCTGGTCCAAATGCTTGTCTAAATATTTAACATGAGATTTATGTCTTTAAAAAGTGGAGAGATGCCGGGCAGTGGTGGCGCATGCCTTTAATCCCCGCACTCGGGAGGCAGAGGCAGGCGGATTTCCGAGTTCGAGGCCTGCCTGGTCTACAGAGTGAGTTCCAGGACAGCCAGAGCTACACAGAGAAACCCTGTCTCAAAAAAACAAAAAACAAAAAAAACAAAAAAAAAAAAAAGTGGAGAGACAAAAGCAAATTTAAGTTCTAGCCTTCATAATGAACAAATAAAACATTTAAAAGGAACCACAGATATCACAAAATTTGTAAAATCTAAAATGATACTATTAAGCTTAGTGTTCTAATTTAAATAATACATATGAGCTGAACACTCTAAAGAAATTTATAGCAGTCAAACACAAAACACAATAAAATGTGTATACTTGTTAGAAACAGATAAAGAAAAGGGAACCTTATTTCTACCTAGATAGTAGTGACCATATAGTATACACACTGATGTAATTTAACATACATTAACAGAAGCTGAATATCAGAGCTCATGCCCATAAGCTCAGTACTTGGGAGGCCAAAACAAGAGCATTATTGCCACAAATCTAAGACCAGCCTGAACTTTATACTTCATTCCAGGCCAGCCTGGGCTACAGAGTGGAGTCTTGTCTCAAAAGTCAAACAAAAGCAAATGACAAAATTATTAATTTTCATCTCAAACTTTATGCAATGGAAAAAATATGAATTTTTCCAATTACATCGACAGTTAGAAGCTTCTACAGAAGAATGCAAATCCCATCTTGTTTAGAGAGAATTTTGGAGAGATTCTAGATACAAACGCAACAAAGGCATCTTTACTCTTCTATTAATTTTACTCTATTTTCTCTGAAAACAAAAATGTCTTGGTTCACCCAAGTCTTTTCTGTGCCTGTTCATCATGCTATGCTAAAATAGGTAATGCACAGTACACACAGAAGGCTTGGGCTCAGCAACATCAGTTACAACTGGACTGCATATATAGCATGAGCATATTAAGGCACTGATCCTACAGGTTACGAGACTCTTTCATACAAAATGTTCAGACCATGCCACTGAGGACAGACAGTGCACAGATGACCCAACTCTTGTGTTTTGAGACAGGGTCTCTCTCTGTAGCCATGGCTATCCTAGAACTTGTTATGGCCTTACTCTACCTCCCAATGCTAGTGTACACCACTACAGCCAGCTGAACTCTTACCTTCAGTTAACATGGAAGCATCTGCTCCTTTACTTTTCATTAAATTGCTTTTTAGTTTCTTGTATAAATAATTTTAAAAAAATTTTAAAAGAAAATAATAGGCCTTAGTTAAATCAATCCAACCAGTCTTACTTTTAATCCTACAAAAAGACGCTGAGCAATGATGGTGCGTGCCTATAATCCCTGCACTCAGGAGGCAGAGACAGGTGGATCTCTGTGAATTCAATTCAAGGTGAGTCTGGTCTACAAAGTTAGTTCCAGGAGAGCCAGGGCTACAAAAAGAAACCCTATCTAAAAAAAAAAAAAAAAAAAAAAAAAAAATCCTTCAGAAAGGCAATTCAATAAATTCTAGAGAAAAAAATCACACAACCATGAAAAACCATAGAGACTACTCTATAGAGATGCACTCCACTTCAAATGTTTCACCACCACCCCCAAGCTGAGCCACAGTGTAGCCATCCTTCTCTGCCCTTTGCCTAGGAGAAAAGCTCATAGCTTTGGCAAGATATCTGTCTCTGTCTCCCTCTCTCCCCCCTCCCCCCCTCACACACACACTTTTTGGCCCTGTCCTACAGGCCTACCCTCTCCTTCCTTCTTTATACTTTTGTGAGCAGCTTAAGGAAACTAAGCCCATGTGCCCTGGCCAAAGGCCTATGCCTGTCCCTTTATGGCTGTGCCACAAGTGAGAGGACAGTGTTAGCCAGAACAAGGCTGAACCCCAGACAACCTGCAAACTGGCAGTGTGGGAGACTAGGCCAAAGTTTCTGTTTCCCAGAACTGGAAAAGTCCAAAACAAGTCAATTCAAGGAAAATCCACCCCTCACAGGCAGCAAACCAGAAAGCTGCTCCACCAACTAGACTGAGCCAACCTCACCAGCACCGAATCAGGAGCTATAGAAGCTGCCCCACCACCTAGCTTGAGCCAAGTGTAGTTAATTGTCAGAAGCCATCAAGGAGAAACTAAAAACTAGCAGGGAATCTTCCTGAGATTGTTCCACCACGGACTGTTAAAGTTAACAACAGATTTGCTTCTCTAGCCAAGGCTGAGAAGATGTCATCTGAGGAAAGATTCCTGCTATTAATATGCATTTCCTATTATTAAATATATATAACAATCACTAGGTATTTGCCTACCCTTTTGATCAGATCTCTGCAGACAACGAAGACGACGCACTGTCCTGTAGCAATGCTATATAGACAAACTGATGCTTTCTTAATTCTTAATGATGATGCTATAAGATTTATTATACTAGTAATTATTAAACTCCTTTATAACAGACTGGTATTAAGTCTTTTCTGATGTCAAAACTGCAATGAGAACTCTGCCAGTCTTTAGTGTCACGAGTGCTTCTGAGATAGCAACCAGGTATCTACAACTTAGAGCACATTCGAAGAGGTTGTAAAACCATTAACAAAAGGTCATAAAAAGGGAACTATGGGCAGAAGATAAAATATTGACTGGGTCTATCTATATGAAACTTCACTAACTTAGTCACAAAAATTATGGTTTTTAATTCTCCATGAACCTGTAGAATTAGTAACAGATAATGTTTAGCCAGATAATTACTCGTAATAGATATACATATAAACATTCTCTTGTATATTTCATATTCGATTTATGATTGAATTTATGTTTGAACTTCTAGTTAACTTCTGTAAAAAAAAAAAAAAATGGATGCTTGGAAAAACCATGTGATCTATTCTCCTAGAAAAGGCACAAAAGGCTAGGAAAGATTTCATTGGCAGGCATGGCATTGGGAACAGAGCATCGGGAGCAAGGGCATTGTGACATCAGGGCAGGAGGAGAGAGCAAGATTAGAAGGAGAATGCAGAGTGGAATAACTTAGAATTATTAAGCAACTTAAAAATTAAGAGAGAAATATGCAGAATGCAGAAGGAAAGAGGAAAAAAGAAGCTGCAGAGAGAGCAGAAGGAGCAGGCAGGCTTCTCCTTACCATGGGACAGATCAGATCTTTTCTTAACAGCAAGGCAGGCTTAGTCTTACTAAAGAGAACAAAGCTTTCTTCTTTCACACTTGGGTTTAATTCATTAGCAATAAAAGGATAGAAACCTTTTCTTTCTCTATGCAATAAAGATTGGAGCTCATTTTTCATCCAGAACGAGTGAGTTCTTTCTGACTGGCGCTTGGTCTTTTGCTCTGTATACATGAGATAAGTATGTAGCTGGGCCCAACTGGTTTGAATGGAGATGTATGAATATGTAAGCATGAATTTGTCTATGATTTCTGTGTTTATATTTGTTTGTGTGAAAGTTTTCCTTCTGCAAGTGTGACTCTCTTCTCCTGGTTCAATAGAAGTTTATTGCTCCAAACCTCCCCCCCTAGCGTGACAAGCGAGAGGCATCTGGACAAGAAGGAAAAGGCTCTAGCAATTAATCCCTTAGTTATTTATTTAGCTTCTATCAGATAGACATTCACTTAAAACTTACACAGCAGCCAGATGTCATGGTGTATGTTTGTAATCCTAGCACTTAGGAGGATGAGCAAGAAGTTCTCAAGTTCTGTCACAAAACAAAATATAAAAAGCCAAACAGCAACAACAGCAAAGACTCAGGAGTTGTCATGAGGAAACTAGAACAAATGGAATTCTTGTACCTTGTTGAAGGGTCATAAAGTGGCTTAGAAAACTGAATAGTAACTCTATTCATGGTAAATTTACATAACCCCATTACTGAAAATTCCACTTTGGTCATGGGTATGAAGTGGAAACTTAAGGCTTCTTTGGAAAGATAATGGTGTTTTGCTGGGGCTAACACGTGAAGGAACATTTCTTTAAAGTGGACACAGGTGCAAAAGACTAAGGCAGACTCATGAAGGAACATTTGGCTGAAGCAGACACAGGAGAGAGGATGTTCGGATAAAGCAAGCAGATGAAAGGGCACGACAGAGACTGACCGCCAGCAGCTTCCGGCGACGGCCGGAGACCTCAGCTTGGGCCACAGGGCCCCACACCTGATCAGCGCCGGGACAAAGATCCCTCGCCGGAGATTGCAAGACCCAGCGGAGGGCCAAAGACACGCCCCACAGCTCACCAGACCACAGAGACTGACCGCCAGCAGCTTCCGGCGACGGCCGGAGACCTCAGCTTGGGC
>CM052702.1:25982052-26010087 GCA_028551405.1 Uromys caudimaculatus | reverse complement strand
CCTGGGCATATACCCAGAAGATGCTCCAACATGTAATAAAGACACATGCTCCACTATGTTCATAGCAGCCATATTTATAATAGCCAGAAGCTGGAAACAACCCAGATGTCCCT
Source organism: Uromys caudimaculatus (assembly GCA_028551405.1). Classification (NCBI taxonomy): domain Eukaryota; kingdom Metazoa; phylum Chordata; class Mammalia; order Rodentia; family Muridae; genus Uromys; species Uromys caudimaculatus. The sequence continues at coordinate 26,009,974 of CM052702.1, read as the reverse complement.
CATCAGAGGAATGGATACAGAAAATGTGGTACATTTACACAATGGAATACTACTCAGCTATTAAAAACAATGACTTCATGAAATTCGCAGGCAAATGGATGGAACTTGAAAATATCATCCTGAGTGAGGTAACTCAGTCTCAAAAGAATGAACACGGTATGTACTCATGATAAGTGGTTATTAGTTCAGAATATCCAAGAGTCACTTCACAGCAACCATTGGGCTGAGCATGAGATCCCAGTTGGAGGAGTTGGAAAAGGGACTGAAAGAGTTGAGCGTGTTTGCAACCCAAGGAAGGAGCAACAGTGACAACTGGTCTGACCCCTTGATGCTCCAGGAGATGGACCACGAACCAAAGAATACACATGGAGGGACCCATGGTGTTGGCCACATATGTGGCAGAGGAGGGCCTTGTTGGCCATCAGGGGGAGGAGAAGCCCTTGGGCCTGAGAGTGTTAGAGGCCCCAGTATAGGGGAATGCCAGGGAGGGAAGACGAGAGTGGATGGGTGTGTGGGTGGGGGAATACCCTCATAGAGGCGGGGGGTGGGGGAATAAGGGATTCCAAAGGAGAGATCTGGAAAGGGGGAAACATTTGAAATGTAAATAAAGTATCAAAAAAAAAAGAAGATAAAAGATTTAGGAATAAATTTAAATACACAAAAATCTTTATACTAAGATCATCCCTTGTTATATCCCTTATATTCTATTTTTCTATCCACAAATAGTAAGTATGATGAGCATACTATTTCTTCCTAATTTATACCTTCAAGGCAACTCAGTGAACTTCCCAACAAACTATTCCACAGATCAAGACAGGCAATGCTCAGTATCACACAGAACAACAGCAAAAACAAAAACAAAAACAAAAAAAAAAATCTGAAGAAAGAGACAAAAAATAGCTACCTGGAAGCTACTCTGTAATTAAAACTGGTTGGTACTACGCATGAATACACAGGCACTCCCAAAAGACCTAAAAATAAACCTGCTTATATGGGAAATTTAAGGACAAAGGTTGACCACAGCGATAAAGACTGACATTTTACCAAAGAATGCTGTACCAACTGCAGTCATTTTATAAGCATAAAAATACACAGATTCCTTACACCATACACAAGAACCATCTCTAAATAAACTAAGTATAAATGTTAAAGGTAAAACTCTGTAAGTACTAGAAGAATACTTGTAGGAGCTTTACAACTTCGTCTACAAAGAGCTAGGAAGCCAGGCCTGGTGCCTCAGACATGAAATCCAGCTAGTTACTCAGGAGGCTAAGGTTGAAGGGTCACAATTTCAAGGCCTGCTGAACACAGAGTGATTTCAAGGTCAATCCAAGGAACTTTATAAGACTCTGTATCAAAACAAAAAGTGTTATTTAAAGAGTGTGTGTGTGAAAATACAGTGTATGGTAAACTGCTTGCCTAGCATGTTTAAGGGCCCTGGGTTCAATTCTCAGTACTACAAAAATATATACAGGAAGAAAGAGAGGGGAGTTGCAAGAGAGGAAGAAATAGAGAAGTAAAGAGGAAGGGAAGAAGAAAGGAATGTGAAGGGAGGAAGGAAGGGAAGGACAGAAACACAGACTAATGTTAGGCTGGCTAAGATGGCACACACTTTTCATCCCAGCATTCAGCAGATTCAGGCAGGACCATCTAGAATTTGAAGCTACCCTGGACTACAAAGCAAGATCCTGCCTCAATTAAACAAAACAAAAAGTAATCAACTAATGCAGGTATGTTTGGCTCACTCCTATAACCTCAGTACTTGAAATGCTGAGCAGAGGATTGCCATGAATTCAAGGCTACACAGTAAAATCTCAGACCAGATACAAAAGGAGACCCTGTCTCAAAAAGCCAAAGAATAACAACAAAATTAGACTACAAAATAATGCTTACCATGCAAACAACAACATAAGCACAGACAAAATTAAAATACAAACAGGAAAATACTGTACTATATATACAAGTATATTTTTCATGGGTTCATAATAAACTCTGCAAATTTATAGAAAAAGCAAACAACTTGGGGCTGGAGAGATGGCTGCTAATAATACACAGGAGAATTCCAGTTGCGTTGATTCCAACACCCTGTTCTGGCCTCTACAGTCATACAAGTGATGCACATAAAACATACAAGCAAAACACCCATGTACAGAAAATAAAATTGGACCTAAATCAGACAGAAATATAAAGTACACAAAGTCAAATAATTCAAAGATGGGATTGTAAACGTTCCCTTTAAAGATATCAGAAAATATTCAACTTCATGTATCATTTCAAATAAGGAAAAATGAAAACATCTGACAATGTCCTCTGCCAGCAAGGCTGCAGAGAAACACTGTTCTCACATGCTGCTAGTGAAAATTCGAAGTAGAACACCGGGCCATCTCTTAACAGATACAAATACAGTTATTCTTTATCCAACAGTGCGACTTCTGAAAATTGTACTCTAAACAAGAATTTGAAAGAATACTTGTACACGGTTCCTCTCTGCCTCACTATACCTGAACATGAAGCCTTTCTGAACTGCTGTTTCTGTAAAGTGTAAAACAGCAGAGTCCCCAAGGTATTGGGACTATACTCACCTGCAGCATGTCGTCAACCATGGTTAGTATGTACTGCACTGTCTGTTCTTTGGAGATGTGTGTCATCAGATTTATAAACGTTTTAGCACACTGCAAAACATCAAATTAATGTTATTATTCTCTTCCTTTTCATTTTGAAACAGCGTCTCACTATGTAGCCCTGGCTGTCCTAGTCCTCACTATGTAGAACAGGCTGGCCACAAGCTCAGAGATTCTCTTGCCTTTGCCTCCCAAGTACTGGAATTAAAAACCCCACTATACCAGCACATTATTTTCTTTTTTTTTTTTTTTTTACAATTTTAGTAGGACTTCTATAAAATACGATTTCTGTTTCACAGAACAAGATAGAAATGCTATTAGATAGGTAATTATAGAAAATGTGTCCTTTTAACACACATTACTATGAAACCTGAGGACTTTGCCATGACAGGTGTCAGATATTTCACTGTTTATAGTGATAAGCTTTAAAAGTTTGTTTAAAAGTGATGTTTTTAAGTACATCACGTAGCCATTATCACTCTTGATTACTTAGGGCAGCATAACAGCACAACATCTTATAGACAATTAAAAACTAAAAATGATTCAAAAATATATTAATTCATTATTTTTGAGACTAACATGGAAGCAGAATACTCAAAAGTGCTGGAGATTGCAATCAGAAAGCCTTGGTCTACTACACCCTACAGCATATCAACCATATGGATCTCTCTGGAATGTAATAAAAATTAGAACCAAAAACATGATATTTAACAATTTTCCCAAGACCATAATAGCTTGAACTGTACTTGGACTCTTTCACCCAAGCATAGCTCTGCATCAGAAAATGTGATGGGCAGTAGAATAGCATCTTATTTGGGTACCAGGTTCTAAATTCAGCATTTAAGTCAAATAAAGCACAATAACTGTTTCATATAAGTCTTTTAAATCACCCCAAAAATTATGGCTTTACATAAGTAACATAATTCAGTAACAAGTTTGGAGTCACAGTTTGAAAATCTTTGCCTACTCTAAGGCCGTACAGAGTGACAAGATTCTATTCAGTACCCACTCCTTCATAAATCCTCCATGAAGGAAGCAACAAGGAACTTATACCTAATCAAAGTCACACTCTTCCAGAACTTACTGTATCTAATAGTGTGTGTGGATGTGTACGTGGGTGTGGTATGTCTGAGATACACACACACACACACACATATATATACACACACACATACACGTATATATATACATACATACACACATACATATACACATATACATACATACATATACACACATATATATACATATACACACATACATATACACATATACACATACATACATACATACACACACACATAAACACATACACACGCATACATATACATATACAAATATACACATACATACTATCTGTCTGGAATATATATATATTCCATGGACAGATGGTCCACATACCATATGGAACAGAATTTTTAAATTATATAGTATGAAGTGGAAATTTCTGGTTTCTTTGGAAACTCAGTTGTGTCATGTGATGTTTTTCTGGAAACTGTCTTGTGAGAGGTCTCCTGATGTTTTTCCTGGAAGCTGTCTTGTGAGAGGATGTTTTGCTGAAGCAAATATGTGAGAGGGCATATCATACTTTGCTGGATCAGATGCTTAGAAAGAATATAAATATAAACCCTCAGACACTGGGAGGACATTCTTGCATTGCTACACCTTGCAGCACTTCACTGGTCTTCACTGGTCTTCCTTAGTAATGCAACACCTCGCCGGTCTCCACTGTTCTTTACATAAAGAGAAATGCACCAAAGAACTTCTCATGGTGTTCCAACTGATTCTTGCTACTTCTACCGTCTCAATTCAGTGGAACCTTGCAGTCTCTGCTGAATAAAGCTGCCGCTACTGATATGTGTTTGGGGTTTGCTATTGGACTGGACTGCAGCTACTGATATGTGTTTGGAGTTTGCTATTGGACTGGACTGCAGCTACTGATATGTGTTTGGGGTTTGCTATTGGACTGGACTGCAGCTACTGATATGTGTTTGGGGTTTGCTATTGGACTGGACTGCAGCTACTGTGTTTAGGGTTTGCTATTGGACTGGACTGCAGCTACTGATATGTGTTTGGGGTTTGCTATTGGACTGGACTGCAGCTACTGTGTTTAGGGTTTGCTATTGGACTGGACTGCAGCTACTGATATGTGTTTGGGGTTTGCTATTGGACTGGACTGCAGCTACTGATATGTGTTTGGGGTTTGCTACTGGACTAGACTGCAGCTACTGATATGTGTTTGGGGTTTGCTATTGGACTAGACTGCTGGTATCCTGACAACAAAAAGTGGAATCGCCCCAAAGAACTACTTCTAAACAGGTCCACAACCCCCTTTTCCTATAAACCTTCTTTTTCCCCTACCTCTGGTCGGTGAGCTAGAAGGGAGGTTGAAGCTTTCTAGACCCCTACGTAAAAGTAGGTTTAGAAAAAAATCTAAGCATACAAAAGCATTTCAAAAATAACCTTTACAATATTGTCAAAGTTAAAAGTAAAAATACTCAGATAATTTAGTCAGACATTAAACTGTAATCTCTTAGCAAAAAATAAATTCCACATATAATCCTCAATATATATTTTTTAATATATTGCCATTTTGTTTGATTAGCAGCAGGTGCTGATTTCATGGCATAAATATAAAATGCCCACCACACCAGATACTGCAATGCAAAAGAACCAGATTACTTCTTTAATGGGGCTCTTCATATAGTAAGGCCTTTCCCCACTCTTACAGTGATACAGGGATTCATACAGTGCTGGCAGGCATGAAAAATTGGTAGTAAATCAAGACGGAATCTTTATAATATATATCAAAAGCCTCATACATGTTTAAATTATGTGATCAACAATCACATTTATAGAATTCAATATCAAGCAGTTATTAAGATTGTTCACCTCAAAACTCCTTGTAACAGAAAAAAAAAACAGAAATTACCAAAGTATGTAAAGTACTAAATTCAAGCATTTATGATTTATCCACTTAATAGGTAACTCCATATTTTTGGTTGTCTGTTTTGAGACAGAGTCTCACTATGTACCTCTAGCTGTCCTGGAACTCACTATATAGATCAGGCTAGCCTCATACTCAGAGAGATAAGCCTAACTCTGCCTTCTGAGTGCTGGCATTAAAGGCAAGTGCCACTGTGCCCAGTTCGGAATTGCTTTTAAAAGCCATTATTTGCATTAGTGAGAGTGCAGGCTGAAAAAACGTCTTGAGACTGAAGTGAAAACACTAAATGATAACATAGGTCTCTTGAACAGAAAAACTATCAAGTTGAATAATGCTTTTTTTCTTATAGTTTTTTAATAATATAAATTACAAAGCATATTAACTATATAAATATCTTAAATTACTATACATGAAAAGCTCTAAACAATTTAAAAAGAAACAATGAGTAGAAATCCATCTTTGATATAAATATGGCAAATATCAATGGATGTATCTCTATAGAGACGGTATGAGGGGACCATGAGTACAGCTCAGAGGCAGAACAAGAACTTAGCATACATGCTGCCCTAGGTTCAATGCCAGCACCACCACCTCTTCAAGAAAGAAAAAAAGAAAAACTTTTTAAAAGTGTGTGTGTGTGTGTGTGTGTGTGTGTGTAAGTGTAAATGTGTATAAGTGTGTGTAAGTATAAGTGTGTATAAGTGTGTGTGTAAGTATAAGTGTGTATAAGTGTGTGTATAAGTATAAGTGTGTATAAGTGTGTGCATGTGTATGTGTAAGTATAAGTGTGTATAAGTGTGTGTGTAAGTATAAGTGTGTATAAGTGTGTGTGTGTAAGTATAAGTGTGTATAAGTGTGTGTGTGTAAGTATAAGTGTGTATAAGTGTGTGTGTGTGTGTAAGTATAAGTGTGTATAAGTGTGTGTGTAAGTATAAGTGTGTATAAGTGTGTGTGTGTAAGTATAAGTGTGTATAAGTGTGTATAAGTGTGTGTGTAAGTATAAGTGTGTGTAAGTGTGTGTGTGTAAGTATAAGTGTGTATAAGTGTGTGTGTGTGTGTGTGTGTGTGTGTGTGTGTGTGTGAAGAGGGAGAGGGAAGGAAAGGGAAGTAGAAAGAGGGGCAGTACTAAAATATTTTAGATTAAAATACAGGGGACTCATAAAAGTTCAGAATAGTTATACTTTTTTTTTTTTTTTTTTTTTTTTGGTTTTTCGAGACAGGGTTTCTCTGTGTAGCCCTGGCTGTCCTGGAACTCACTCTGTAGACCAGGCTGGCCTCGAACTCAGAAATCCGCCTGCCTCTGCCTCCCGAGTGCTGGGAGTGTTTAAAGGCGTGCGCCACCACTGCCCGGCTAGAATAGTTATACTTCATGAGAAAAAATGTAAGCCCCACATAATCAAAGTAATAGAGTGCCCCTTTCAACTACAAATTCAAATATTTTACTTACATTAGGCATTTCAAATATTACTGCTGATAATGTAATGTAAGAAAAAAAATTTAGCTAACAAGTTTGAAAATTGCATATATTTCAAAAAAGTGACTTTCATTCCACAAACTCAGCAGGTATACGTCTGGGCTTAGTTGTACAAGCACATAATCACAGTCATACAACAGACTAAGCCAAGAGGATAGAAGGTTCAAGAGGAGCCTGGACTACAGAGTGAGTTCAGGTTTAGCCTCAGCAACTTAGTAAAATCTTATCTCCAAAAAGAAAATAAAATTTTAAAGTAAAAAAGGAAGGAAGGAAAAAAGAGGACTGGAGAGATGGCTCAGAGACTAAGAGTATCTGTTGCTCTTGAAGAGGACCCAGGTTCCATTCCTAGGACCCACACAGCAGCTTAACTATTTACAGCTCCAGGGGATCCAACATCCTCATCTGAGCTCCATGGATACCATGCACACATACACTGCACTGTACTTACATGCAGGCATAACACTCATTCACATAAAATAAAATAAATACATAATAAATGAATAATAATAAAATAATATAATAATAATAAAATAATAATAAATAAATTATCTTTTTTAAAGGTTTAAAAAGAGGCCTAGAATATAGTGTGATTATAGAAAACTTGCATGGGCATGTTTATAAAGAAAAAAAAAGGAATTCCAAACTGTGATAAAGAGATTGCTATAATGGCACAGGGCTGCAGTCCCAGGTATTTTGCAGGAGGATCACAAACTGGAGGCCAGCCAAGCACAGTTTAACAGAACCCTGTCTCCTAATAGTAAAGGCTGGCATACAGCTCACTGGTAGAGCACTTGCCTAAGCAAGTATAAAGCCAATGGGTTTTATCGCTAACGCGGCAAAAAGTAGCGAGTACTAATGTTAATAACATACATGCAGTATACTACTACACAGTCGTAAAGGTTTTCGGGCATTTTAATTTTACACTGCAGTTTGAGGCTGGAAGTTGGCTCCATGGTCTTTCTTGTACATGCTAACTGGTACACTAGCACTTTAGCTACACCCCGCCTTTCCAGACTTTATAATGATAGGGAAACAAGTGCTCATTATGAAATGAAAGTAAGGATCACCTGGCTGCCTTCAGTTTGAAGCATCTCTTGCTTCTCCTCGGAACATCTTTTCATTTCAAACCTTTGAATAAATTCACAATCTTCAGCAGAAATCATCTGACCCCTAGAAAGTAAGAATGAGTTATTCTGTTCAGTAAGTCCTGAGCAGCCCTGTGAGAGACCTAGAAATTCAAAATACTTTTCCTTCCTCCTTGGTGTGTTCTAGAACATTACAAGATGCCACTGTTTTGTACTAGGTTCCTGTATTGGTCCCCACAGAACTAAAGAGTCTAGCATAACCAGAAAAGATAGCAGACTAATTTCCCAAACCATGTAGTGCCAACTACATGTGCCAGGCACAGTAAGGAGCATCCTGTGCTAAATCCTAACCAAAAAAACCACACCTGACTAACACAACCATAACCAATTCTGCTCTCCTGGCTCTCCATCCCCACCTTAGGACAGTAACTTAGACAGAAGAATTGACTTTCTGATCTTTATGCTAGCCTTGCCTATTAAACTAGCCTTCTGTGGTCAGCCCACCAGAAAACACCACATTCTATGGAACAGTATTCCCTGACTGTAAAACATAAAGGAAACTAGGAAACATCTTTTAACTCGCTGAAATTTGTCTTTTGATAGTTATAAGGGACAAGTGTTGACTAAGAGCCTTCTCATCATCCAAAAGTTTAGTTCCACCACGTAGTGACTGAGTGACGTCCATGTAGTCTGGATTAATTTACCTAAGCAAAAGAAGCACATGACCTTTAAAGGGCTTGTATAAAGGACAGAACTACATAATCAAGACAATTAAAACAGCACCTGGCCCACTGCAAAGATTCAATAAATGTCACCTCTTTTATTCAAAGTCTCACCCTTAATTTCTCCCTATCCCAAGCCCAACATATTTGCTTGGCCTTCAAATTCATTACATCCAAAGCCACTTTACAGTCAAATTCTACAGTCATTTCCTGACTTTTTTTTTTTCCCCTTCCAATTGAGAATACAGTCATCTTCCTTCTCTTTGAAAAAGAACCTCTCCTTAGCCAGGCATACTAAGTGGCTCATGCCTTTAATCCCAGCACTGGGAGGCAGAGGCAGAGCCTGCCTGGTCTATATAATACGTTTCAGACAACCAGAGCTACATACTGAGACCCTGTGGTTTTGGGTTTGGTTTGGTTTGGTTTGGTTTTTTTTTGTTTGTTTTTTTTTTTTTTTTTTTTGGTTTTTGGTTTTTGAAAAAAAAAGCAAAAGAAAAGAAAAAAGAAAAAAGAACCTCTCCATTCTGATCTCTGTCTTCTCCAAAATCATCCTACATGCATGTTCCTCCCAGTGGAGCTCCTTCACCATTGGCTTTTTGTTCTTCAGTTTGTATCCAACTGTTAACCCTTACAACTTTGCTTTTCTTCCTGAACTTCCTTTCTAGAGACTCAAGTCAAGAGAATCCAGTCTTCCCCTCTCCCCCAAATCATCTCCAGCTTTCTCTTATTTCCAGGTAAAAAGAGATTCAGCAGCATTACCACTGAACCTTCACCTCCAATTCCAGGATGGCTTAACCCTCCTAGCTGCTCTATCCATCAAGGACTCGGGTATGTCACCATAACCACCGCCACCCCAAACACTAAGGTCTAAATCCAGACCCTCCTTGATAGGAAGTAAGACATGGCAGCAGAACAACCCTGCACGTCTCCAGACGACTCAATTCAAGACACATCCTTCCCCTAAAAGAAACTGCAGCACAATAAGCTCCTTGAAGCCCTCAGTCACTACACACTCAAGCCTGAGACCTGTAGCCAGGGCTCCCTACACTGCAGTCCCTATTCCTTCTGCCTAATTACTACTGTGAGGCTCTTCATGTGCTGGGAAGATTTCCACAATGCTCCTACACAGCTACTTATTCCTTCCGCATCATATATCTCCTTTTGCTTTTTATCTATTGTGTGTGCATGTGTCAGATTTCTTCATTTAATACTTAGCATAGCTTATTATTTAATTTGTAAGGGTCCGTTACTGTATTGTGATTCTTGCATCCTCAACATATGCTTTTGCTGGATTTCTGTTTGACAAACACAAACTTGCAAAGAAACAAAATACATCCCCACTTGTATTTTTATACTGCCTAGATAAGTAAAAGCTTAATCAAATACAAATACTTTGTATTAAATAGATGAACATTCTTTTTTTAAGATTTATCTGTTATATGTAAGTACATTGTTGCTATCTTCAGACACACCAAAAGAGAGCATTGGACCCCATCACAGATGGTTGTGAGCCACCATGTGGTTGCTGGGACTTGAACTCAGGACCTCTGGAAGAGCAGTCAGTGCTCTTAACCACTCAGCCATTTTCTCCAGCCCACAAATACATTTTTAAACATTGTATTTTCATAACATATTAATTCATGAGGGCAAAAGCATATTGGACTTTGGCACAAGCTAACTCCCCTACAGGTTTTATACATTCCGTAGACATCGTGCTACAAGATCCACTGATTATGGATGTCATATCCAGCGTGTAACTGTTCTTCCAGGGCATTTCATACCCACTAGTGTCCCCATATCAGAAGGCTCAAGAACAAACATTTGGCTATCTTTGAGGAACATTTGCATACAAACATGCAGAGCAGAGAGGGCTTATAAAAGGAATCTATACTCAGACAACAAAACAAAGGTCAAAACTAAGTAAAAAGAAAGTAAGATATATGTAGCACCAAAGCCTCGGGACTGGAAAAATACACAATTTAAAATCACTCCAAAAGTAAGCCAGAAGTTCTGCTGCCCTGCTAGTGCTTTATGGTCAACACTCCTCTGTTTACATCACAAACAGCCCAGCTCTACAAGCATGAAACTCCTCATCCTCTAAAGTAAAAGCTCTCTAAACTAAAGAAATCAGGAGTTTGGAGCATTTAAATAATTACACATTGACCAATGGGGGAAATTGTGTGTACATCTTTCTTTGCCAGTCCTCTACTGGCTGGCCCCACAATAAACCAGGTCCTTTAAACCGGGAATGTGGGTATCATCCTAAACATCCTTCACCCACACACATCAAGTTAAGCGCTACCTTTCTCAAATCTGTCCAGTTCTGAGCATTCTAACAACCTTAACACTACCCTATAACTTCTCCTATGACTTAGCTAGTTCCCACAAACCCACCTCTTATACTGAACGCAAACAAGCCATCAAACAGTGAACTGGGTCATCTACTCCAAGCTAAGCAGCCTTAGCAGTGACTTCCAGGAGACTGGGCGTCTGGGTTCTTGTAGTGGTACAGCGTATCACACATTCACACTCACGGTCCAAGCACTCTACATCTGGGCTCCGCAAAGCTCCCCATGAGGATAGACTCTTCTGAAAGGGCAACTCCACAATACAAACTGCCACCTATAACTGGCTATCACTTTCATGTGTTGTACATGTTGACCTTCTTAGACTTCAAATACATTGTGGGTTTCATAACTTAAGAAAAGCACCAAGTGGCAAGAACAGCCCCAACTCCTCCCAAGGGTATCCAGGTACCCAGAATATCACAACCATCCCCTGCCTTGCTGTGAGCTTCAGCTCTCACCACTGCTTGCCTCCAAACCAAATATAACTTCCAGCACAATCTTCCCTTCATGACTCACAGTCTCTGTTGTATTTGGACAGATCATCTTTTCTGCCACACAGTCACATAGCACTCGTCCTTGAAAACTCAATTGAAAGATCACTGCATCAGGTAACCTCTGAGGGTGGAATCAGCTACCCTTTTATGTATACTCATAAGCTAATCTTCCTATCGACATAGCTAAGAATGAAGTAAAGGTCTGTTTTGATACTATGAGTTCATTTTGAAATGCTACTCTATATAACCTTTGTGTAGGTAATACAAAAAATAAGCAACAGATTTCTTAATTGATTTTTTTAATGTGCATATTCAAATCTGACCCTCAGTAACTCAATTATAAATATGCCAAAATAAACCCATATGAAATAAAATGATGAAATATTATGAAGAATAAATGAGGGCTGATGAAAGGGAGGGGGTGGTAAACACACCTAGCACTCAAGCCTGGCAACCCCAGGGTGATCCCCAGGACCAGAGAACCAGTTCTTCCACAGGTTACCCTCTGACTTGCAAAGGCACAGCATGCAGCACACACTGGGATATGACAACCATCTCTAACTCCAGTTCCAGGGTATCTGACCCCCTCTTCTAAGCTCTGAGGGCACTAGGATGTATGTGGCACACATATGTACATGCAGGCAAAAACAGTCTTACACGCATAACAAAATAAAATAACTACCGTGAATTGTTCTATTTCCATAAGCTGTTCCTACCGTACCAGGAAGACTCCCTAAGACAGCTAGCTATGGAGAGGAGGAAATGTTAAAATTAATTTATTAGTATTTTTCCAGTATTTCTCTCATAGAAGCATGACCATGAAAAAGCCTGATACAAAAGCACATGACAGCCGTGACTCACAACAAACCAGTACGCACTGAAGATAAGACTGCCAGTTGACTTTGTTGACACGAACTTCAGCAGCCTTGGCCGCAATGATGTTAGTAGGGACAGCAGCATCCACGGCACCTCGAATGTCCATCTTGGTCATCTAAACTTTATGATTTTGAATGTTTCTCCTCAGACCTTCAATTTAGGGTTCAAGATAAAAACAGGATAGCAGGCATTTTATGTTTGAACTACTAGTATTAATACAACCATATTAATTTCAAGTAGCTTGAATATTAAATATCCCAGGTCTGAAAAACATTAACATATTTCAAATTGTGTCTACCACCAGATAAAAGGGCTTTCTACTGGCTTGTTCTTTTCCAGGGAAGAGTTTTTACTTATTAGCTTTGGTATACATTGAAACTTTTAAAAATGACCATTTAAGAGACTGGCAGCAAAATTAGAACTAAACAGAATATTAAGCAGAACTCTTTGACCACCTTAGTGCAATCATATCCAGTGCTTAGAATATGCTAAAAAATAACCCAAAAGTCCCCTACTTTAAATCTATTCAATCACGTTCCAGTCTCTTCTCAAAAAATAAAATACAGAAAAGGGCCAATTATGGTATTTTATTGGCATCTATTATGCTTCGATTTGCAAAAACATTATATTAATTCCTTTTTTACAAATTACTGACTTAAAATAAAATATACCAAGTGGTGTGGTACAATCAATATTGAAAGAAATTTCTGAAACAACTTAGGTTCAGCCAACAATGGGAGTCTATTCTGACAAGAAAAATGTACAATAATGAGCTACAAAAAATATCCTCAGTCTTAGACTTAATAGATAAATTACACCTCATTTTACTACGATGCAAAAACCTAATTTTCCACTCTCAAAACTTACGTTCTTGCCTACGAGCAAAAAGGAGGTAAAAAGAAATCATACCCAAATTCTATTCCGCATTCCCAATGTGCTTAGTCAGTGTGGAACTTAATTTCTCTTGGTGGGGACTTGCTACCTAAACAAGTAAGGTCAGCGCAGTCTGCGCGACCCAGGTAGAACCGGCTCCATCCGGGAAAGGCTGGAACCAGAGGGCACAGCGCGGCCTTCCGGAGAGGCCCCGGACCCCCGCGGCTCTTCCGAGGCCCTGGCCCTAGCCTGCCCACCCCCGCGCGCTCCCCGCTTCCCTCTGCGGGGAAGGCCCTGCGGCTCCGCAGACCCTGGCGCTGCCAACGGGGAACCAGCCCGCTCTCCGGAGCCAGGGAGGGACCCCAGGAGGCCTCACCTCGCTAGCCTCGGGGAATGAGGGCCGCACGGGCGAACAGGCGCCGGTCGAGCTCCGAGGCTTCAGTGGCCAAGGGAGACCCGGAGCAAATCGAAGGCGACTCCGCGGGAGACGTTAAGAGACTCACACAGTGGAAGCCGGAACCGCTGCAAAGTGACAGCGGCGTCTGGCACGTGAGCAGCAACACGTGACCGCAGCGGAGGGCGGAAGCCGAGATTGCCCAAAACTGCTGGGACCGCCCACTAGACGTCTGTGCTCACGCCTTTTCCCTGGGTACTTCAAGCAGGCAGAGCTCGCCACCCTGCAGGCAACCTGTACCAAAAAGCCAAATCTCCTGACATCAGTCTTTGGAGAAGCTTGGTTTATGATCTTTGAGTGGTTTTGGTTTGTTTGAATTAAACATCTCAGCGGACCGGGCATTCACACTCAGATTTTAAGCAAGAACTCAGACTGCGAAATGAGTCACAGGCCCACGGTTGCGGGCTTCACCAGTAATATATGTTTCAGAAAAACGTTATTCATTGTTTACCTAACTTCTTTTTCTCTCGGCTTATATGTTTATCTCATAACCTATCTTTAACCCCAAGGCCTTAGCTGCCCTTTGTCTTCAGATTACACCAAAATCTATATAATAGTGTTTGAAGACAAGTAAGTAAAAAAAAAAAAAAAAAAAGCACACAAAGGAATGTATTAAAAATAACTAACCAGCCGGGCAGTGGTGGCATAATCCCAGCACTTGGGAGGCAGAGGCAGGTGAATTTCTGAGTTCGAGGCCAGCCTGGTCTACAGAGTGAGTTCTAGGACAGCCAGGGCTACACAGAGAAACTCTGTCTCGAAAAACCAAAAAATAAATAAATAAATAACCAGTATATTATTACTTTAAAAAAAAAAAAAAAGATCAAGTTTCAAAAACCATCACGAGCTATAAAAGAAAAAGTGTAGAAGATAATATTGATTTTCTATCACTACTGAAACAAATTACCACAATTATAGTGGTTTAAAGCAAGTATAAATTCATAGTCTTATGGTGTATGGGTCAGATGTCCAGAAAAATGGGTCTCTCCCATCTGAGCTTCTTTAGGCTGGAATGACTTTATGCTAGAGCCTCAGGAGAATCTGTTCTTCTACCCTCTGTGGTCTAAGTCGCCATCATCACGTCTGCCCCTCACTGACCATAGCTCAAAGAGGTATCCAAGTTTCACCTGGATAACACAAGCAACTCTCCAGACGCTTAACCTATTCATTTCTTCAGCCTTTGGTTCCCCTTTGCCAAGCAAGCTGATATTTTCACGAGTTCATTAGGTTAGGACATCATTGACTCATTATTTCGTCAGAAATTAGGTAGAAGGCTACACCCTGATTTAATGTAAGTTGCTGAATAAAGATACAGAAGGACAAGTTGCTAATACAGAAGGGCCCATAGCTTATACCCTCCATAATATGCCTTATTTTTCTGAAGTAAAACTTTGGTTTTAGCCATATTAGGGGTTGGACCCGGGGCCTTCTTGAGTGAGGCAAGCACTCCACAAACTGCTATTTCCCAAAGCTGAAGTAGAACCATGTTACCTTTTTAAATGGGTAGCTCAGGGCAATGGAAATGCTCTCCTGGTAAACAATGGCATTGCTACCAAACCCAACCACTGAGTTCAATCGTCAGACCTACAAGATGGAAGGTGACAACATGCTCTCTGAAAGTTGTCTGCTGGCTTCTACGCACTCAATGTTCAGTGTACATGCCCATACTCATACACAATAAGTACATAACTAAAATTTTAATGTAATTTTTAACTGAGTAGTGCAGCCTGGCATGGTAGTACAGGTCTGTAATCTTGGAACTGGGGCAGAAAGGGGAAATCTGACTAATAGAGGTCAGCCTGGGCATCACAACATGAACCATGAGATAAATACATGTTTGTCTCAAAGAAACAAACAAATGCCAAGTAATTATGAGATAAAACTTATGCTGCAAACTTGAAATTGTTGTGCCCAGATTGTAAAAACCCCAAAGAGACCCCCAGGAATGACAATCCGCTGGAATCCCTTGAGGGTCTTTATTCAAGCTCGAGCTTGGACCACCCACCTTCCTAGTGGAACAGGAAGGAGAGTGAACCCCCAGGTCTAAGTGAAGAGGCTTTATAATGGAAAAACCGGCAATCAGGGCAAGAGAGGGTGAAGGAATGCAGTCCTTCAAACCTGAGAACGTTTGTTCAGATAGCAGGGAGGAGGGGAGGGGAGGGGGGGATGGGGAGGAGGGATGGGGAGGGGGAGACCGTGCAGCTGGAAAGGGGGAACTCTCCTGACCTGGGAAGTAACTTTATGGTGCTATCAGAAACTAGTGTGTTTTTACAGCTAGCCACAGCTGTCTGTGGATGCTTAATTGCCCTCCTTTCGTGGCTCAAACTTGAGGCATTTTATCTCTCAAGGATGTCTAGTTTTTGCTCTTCCAAAGGACAAGCGCCAGCTGCGCTGGGAAGGGCTTGGCCATCTATCAGCGAGACTGCCAGTCTCCGCGACGTGAGGACTGAGGGGTATTGCTGTTCGTCTGTCCCCGAGCCCGTATTTGTCGCTCCTGGAGGGGGGGGGGGTTAGGGAGTTCCATTATGAAAACGGAGATAACAATATTTCGGTGCCAGACCGGGCCCTTTCTGCAAGGTAGGGGAGGGGAGGGGAGGGGAGGGAGCTCTGTGTTGGCTTTCGAGAAGGAGCAGGTGGGGGAGAGAAGTTCTGCGGGCGGCTCGCAGAGGCAAGGAGCCTGTGCCTCTTCAAAAGTTTTCTTTCAAAATGACTGATACTATGAATTAAGTCCCTTTGGGGAGGGGGTTGTCCAGAGATTGAAACAATGCCAAACATATATTCTACAACTAAGCTACTCCCCAGCCCAAAGGAACTACAAAAACTGTACCCTAAGTTGAAGATTTGCTTACCAAGAAAATACTAGAATTGACCCAATAACCGTGTAGTAAAATAACTCACTTATAACAAATGTACAGGTTTCAAAGCTGTTGCGTTGACTGCCTTGCGAACGTAGTATATGTTTTATAGGTTCTAGAAGAAGCTTTTAAGGTTGAAACTGGTTCTTTGAGGGTTACTACTAGAGCATGAGGGAGGGAGACTGATATTTGGTACCCAGAAACCACTGATGGTAACCGGAAGCATGTCAACAGCACATCATATACAAGATCATTCCTGGCTTCAAAGGTCAGCAATAAGCCTGGAGGAAAAGCAACTCAGTAACTCTTTTAATCAACCATTACAAATGGAAGAAAGTAAGTTCTAGGCTGTGCAGGGGACATGGCCTTGCTATTACTAAAGAACATGAAGTTGAAGTTGTGGCTATTGCACCCCTACTACTTGATGACTCCATATAGAAACTTCTCTGTTTCATGAAGTCCCATTAATAAATTGTTGATCTTAGTGCCTGTGCTATCAGTGTTCTGTTCAGGAAGTCTTCCCCTGTGCCAATGAGTTCGAGATTATTCTCCACAAAAATAGGAAACAAATTACAATAGTAACCTTGAGTTGTCCTGACAAAATATCAAAAACTGGGCAGACTAATCAACAAGCAAAAATGTGTTTCTCAAGCTAGCCTAGAGTGCATACCTGCAGTCTGAGTATCTCCAGTCTCAGACTATCCTAATCTACATAGTGAGATCCTGGGGGTGTTTTGTTTTGTTTTGGGTTTTGTTTTTGTTTGTTTGTTTTTTAAAGGGAGATGTGAAAATGTGTTAATTTCTTAAAGATCTAGAAACCAGAAGTCCGAAATTAAGTTGAATTTTTGAGTTCTGACTTCTCTCTGTGCCCTGCAAGGTGAGGAGAGCACAGCTCTCTCTTTTCTTTTATGGTGAGAGTTAAGTTACTCTACAGAATCAAGCCTTCGCCTCTTTTTTTCTTTTTTAAGATTTATTTTAGTTTTTTATTTTATATGAGTACACTGTAGCTGTTTCCAGACACAACAGAAGAGGGCATCAGATCTCTTTACAGATGGCTGTGAGCCACCATGTGGTTGCTGGGAGTTGAACTCAGGACCTTTGGAAGAGCAGTCATTACTCTTAACCACTGAGCCATCTCTCCAGCCCCTTGCCTTTTTTTTTTTTTTTTTTTTTTTTTAAACATCCTTTAAACTTAATTACATTCATAAAGACCCAAACGCACTCACATTAGGGGTCGGAATTCAACACATAGACTAAAGAAGAGAGAAAATAATACAATATCCTGTATTAACAGCCAACAGCAGATATTCAAAGCAAATTTCGATTCTGCTGAAACTGGACATAGAAGCTGTGCTAAATGAATGTTAAGTGAATGAGGCAGGCACAATCGCTAAGTCTATAATCACATAGCTTTTTGCTTACCTAGATGTTTATGTATGGGCATTTATATGTGTGCACTGCTGTAAAATGCAGAATGATATCCTCTAGAATGTTCTATTTTTACTTCTTTTTACATTGCTAGACTTTGAAAAGGTAGAGCCACAACTGAGCTACATTCCCAGCCATTTGGGCTGTTTCTTCATATGGGTTAACTCTGGTGAATACAGTATGATCTGTTTTTTTCACAGTTAAAACACTTTATATAACCCCATGCATTTTCATCACTAATCTATTGTTTTTATTTATTCTTCAATGCATATTGTTTTCATCATATTCATCCCCAATTCCACCTCCTCATCCCCCTTTTACAACCTCTGAAGGCTTTCCCCCAACCTATTCAACCTATTTTGTGTCTTTTCTACACAAACTATAACCTACTAAGCTTTTACTCTTTCATCTTTTTTAAATTTATTGTATTTTTAATTAAAATATGACTGTATAATTTCTCCACCTCCTTTGTTCCCTCGGCTTCCTCTTAAATCCATGGGCTCTTCCTCTTTAATTATTACTTAGATATATTGATGTTAACATATATTCATTTTTGTGATAATTATTATATAAATACCACCTGCTAGATTCATATGTGCATGTTTTTAGGGCTGCCCACTTGGTATTGGATTATCAATTAGGGAGCTCATCCCTGGTGACTTCTCACCTCTCTGCAATATTTCGTTGCTTATATCGCTTCACACTGACATGCTATCATTAGTCCGCTCTTGTCTAAGCAACCATATTGCTGAAAGTTCATGTCTAGCTTCTCTGTCATATCTAGACGTCACAGTCATGCAGCAAACTTTCTGGTCTCTGACTCTTAAGATCTTGCTGCTCAGATGTTCCATGAGGAGTTTTTTTGTTCTGTTTTGTTCTTTTGTTTTTTGTTTTTTGGTATCAGCTGAAGGTAGGCTGCCCGGGCCAGTTGTTCTCTCCACTTTGAGGCATTGTGGCTTTCTGTAATGATCGCCATGTGCTGCAAAAAGAAGTTTCTTTGATGAGGAGCAAGAGCTATGCTTATCTGTGGGTATAAAGATAAGTATTTATAACACAATTAAGAATTATACTAGTTTAGGAAAATGACAGAAGTCAGCTCTTCTCTAAGAACCATGAACTCACTAGCCACAGAACCCACTGAGTTCAATTAGTGCTGCTTGCATGTACATGTGTGTGGTGGGGGTTTGTTTATGGATCATAGACAACTTACCAGTGGCTATACCTCTGAAAAAAAATTACTCCACTTTTCCAGCATCCATTAGCTGCCAATAGCATCTCAGCTAGAGGACAGGGTCATGGGGGTAGGCTCCTGTGTCCATCCCATTCATGTTGAAAGTTCTCATCTCATATAGGTCTTATGCACGTAAGCACTGCTGCTATGATTTCATGAATCCAACAGCCATGTCCTGCTCAGACAGTAGCATTTCATAGCACTCCAACCTACCCTCTGGCTCTTACATTCTTTATGACCTTCTTTTCCATAATAAGCTTTGAATAAGAAGAGAGTGTTGAGCCCAACATTCAACCGTTGCTTATTCTCAGTACTTTGACCAGTTATGGGTCTCTGCATTATCCACGGCCCATCAGTTCACTAGCGTATATGGTGTGTACGTGTGTGTATGTGTTTACATACCAGCATGTACATATGTGTATATGGGCATATGTACATGTAGAGGCCAGAGGTCAGCCTTAGGTATCATTCCTCAGGAGATATCCCTCTTGGGTATTTTTCTTTTCCCTATGACCTTGGACTCACAGATTATGCTAGACTAGCTTGGCCAGTGAGCTTCTAGGGTACTTCTGTCTCTGCTTCCCCGTAGAATTACAGGCATGCGCCACCTCATCCAGCTCTTTACTTGGGTATCTCCCCAGCCCCATGTGTTCCTTCTAACTGTCAAAAACTAAAGCTGGAATTCAGTGACAAAGATACTTGGACCTGAAGTTTGCTTTGTGAGAATATATTTTACATTTTACATTTCCTATAGAGATATAAAGTTTTTATAGTAATTTATTTGCTTCTTTAGAGGAGTTTATCCATTTCATATAATTACATAATTTATTAGTACAAAGACATCCATAATATTTAGCTATTATTAATCTGATATCTATAAAATTAGTAATGAGATTGCCTTTTTCATTCCAGATATTAGTAATTGGTTCTATGGTCCCTCTACCTCTTTTTCTTTGTCTGTTTCTCTTTGTGTGTGTGTGTGTGCCTCTGTCTGTTTGTCAGTCTCTTTTATGTTTTGGTTTTTGGTTTTTGGTTTTTGGTTTTTCGAGACAGAGTCTCTCTTTTTTCTATTTCTGTCTCTTCAAAACTAAGGACCAAACCCAGGGCCTAGCTACTGACTTGAGGTTTTATTGACTTTTTCTTTCTATATCAAACAAACTTTTTTCATTCATTGATTGCTGAGTTTTTCTTTTTCTTTTGTTTTGTTATTTCAGGGATTGTCCCTAAAATTTCTACTGAGAGCTAAACCCTGTGCTTCACACGTAGTGGGCATGCATCCTACATCTGAGCTATCCCCAGCTCCTGTCTATTAGGACTTTTCCTTGAAACACCCTGTAATGAATTAAATAATTTTAGCATCTTTGTATCTAGCCTCAACAGTTACCATTTTGAGTACTCTTATTTTTCCTTTGTATACATCCAGATCTGCGAGTTTGATTATCATTTTCCTATTGCATTAAAAGACTTCAACGTAGCAGTTCTCATGGTTAAGGTCCGATGCTGATTAATTCTTGCAACCTTTGAATGTCTGAAGACTTCTGTATTTTGCCTTCATCTTTTAATATCGGTTTCAGAGGGAAACAAGTTCCACTGACCATTTTTCTTTAAATTGTGTTGCTATTGTTTAAGTTCTTTACTGTCTTCCTGTTGGCACTGCTCCTGTTTGCAGTCCATTCAGCTCCCTAGCAAGTTCATTTTCTTATAGTTTTCTTTTTTCCTCTGAGTGCTTTTAAGATTTCTCTTTCTCACTAGTTCGATTAGTTTTAGGATAATGTGTCTTTTCATAGTTTGATGTTTCTTAAATTTCAGATTTGTTGAGATTGTCTAATATAGAAATATTTGGGCATTTATTTCTTCAAGGTTTTTTATTCTGTTTTTAACTTCTTTATTTATTCCTGTGTGCCATGGCACATATGGATGGTTAGAAAACAGTTTGGGGAAGTGGGGTCTCTCCTTCCACCACATAGATTCCCCGGGGATCAAATTCATTTTCAGGCTTGGCAGCAAGCAACTTTATCTGCTGGGCCATCTCACTGGTCCCGTATGTATTCCATCCGCCTCTCCACAGAGACCGACTAAATGTGCAGAGTGATCCCCTAGTTCACTAATGCTCTGTTGACCTTTCCATTGCTTATGATTTCTATATTTTGCCTTGGCTAGTTTCTTTGGCCATGTCTTCAAATTCACTGCTTAGCTCACATGCTCAGCATCTGATGTTTTCATCTCCAGAATTTTAATTTAAGTCTCATTTGTTACAGGATATTTGATTATTGTACACAGAAAACCTAATTGTTGGGCTGGAGAGATGGCTCAGCGGTTAAGAGCATTGACTGCTCTTCCAGAGGTCCTGAGTTCAATTCCCAGCAACCATACATTGGCTCACAACCATCTGTAATGGGATCTGATGCCCTCTTCTGGTGTGTCTGAAGACAGCTGCAGTGTACTCACATACATAAAATAAACAAATCTTTAAAAAAAAAAAACACAACTAATTGTTAGCAAAACACAAAAGCTTAAATAGATATTGTGTTTATCAGATGTGGGTTTTTAGGTGTGTCCTGAAGGGTCGCAGTTTGGGTGTGCCTCTAAAAGCCTCCATAGATAAGAACGCTAAAGAATGGAAAGTTCCTACTTATTTTAAGGCAGGTTGCTTGGGAGAGGGCTTGGGTCTTTGCCCTATGACCTGAGGCACAGTCAGCTGGGTAGCCTTGAGCCTGCCACCCTTGGCTGTGACAGGGTTCAGCCTGTCAAGGGTGTAGGGGAGGAGCTAGAGACCTCTTTTATAAGCAATTGGACCTTTGATATCTCTCTCCTCTCTCTCTCTCTCTCTATCTCCCTCCTCTCTCTCTCTCTCTCTCTCTCTCTCTCTCTCTCTCTCTCTCTCTCTGCCTAGGAAAGCCTTTATGGAAGGAATTCCAGTTAAAAGATAGGAATTTTTTTCTTTGGGCTTGCAGGAACAACAGAGAAGCAGCTGGCAGGACACAGGTAAAACAGTATTCTAAGAAGTAGAGCTAAGGAGCCCTCCTGGGCTTGGAGGAGCTCACAAGAAAGGGAGACTAGCTCCATAAAGTGACACAGATAGAAAGAGATTTCTAAAGAGCTGACAATCTAGTGATAGAATTGGACTTGTGAAAAGATATTTTATATATAGTTCAGAAAATAAAACTACCTAGCTGAGCTAGCAGGTTTTTACCCCAGTTTATGCCTCTACTGGTTCTATTACCTATGCTTTTGGGCATCAGTTTCAACTGAATGGCTCATTTCTGACTATGAGTTAAATATAGTCCTGCTTCGTGGCATGTCTGGAAGTCCTTAGACATCATATCTGAAGAATATGGATTTTAGGATTGTTATCTCTCAACGGATGATAAGATTGTTACCTCTCTCAATAACACTGAGTTTTGTTCCAGGACATAATTCCATTACCAAGAATATAATCTTTTGTGTCTTACATAAGCTTTGTTAGGAAAAACCAGGGCAGTGTGTAGTCTTTAATTTCTCCAATAATAAGTCAAAACTCTTCTGAGTTTTGAGTACCCAGTGAGTTATGGAGTGTAAGGCCTTTGAGAGCTACTATGAGCTACACCCAGCCCTTTCTGAGTTCTAAAGATGATTTCCTCTGTTTCTGGGTGGTTCCATCCCCGATTTCAGCTCATCTCTTCACACCAGCACACTGATATTGACAGTACATTGTCATTCTGTCTTGACCAGAAGTAGAAACCTGAGTATTCTTTGGAAAACAAATCTAAGGGGAATTTTTTTTATTATAGGAAAGGCAGAAAGTGATTGTGTACTAGTAATGAACTCCTAAATAAATAAATAAATAAATAAATAAATAAATAAATAAATAAATAAAACAGAGTTAATTTTAATGTTTTAAAGAGCCAAGAAAATAAGAGGTACACATACCTATAGTCTTTGTGCTCCAGAGGGGGAGACAGGAGGAGCCAGAATCCAAAGTTAGCCTTGTTTACATAGTAAATTCAAGGCCACCCTGGGATTGGGACCCTGTCCAAACAAGAAAGAAAGGAAGAAAGGAAGAAAGGAAGGAAGGAAGGAAGGAAGGAAGGAAGGAAGGAAGGAAGGAAGGAAGGAAGAAAAGAGAGAAAGCAAGCAAGAAAGAAAGAAAGAAAGAAAGGCAGAAAAAATTCCCTGCTTTATTTTCAGTCCAAGAGACAACTGACAAATTAGATTTTCATTTAAATATATTCAGGATCTTTGCTCTCAGAACAATTCCCTACAGTCCCTGATCAGCATCTTGCATTTTCCAGCATCATCTGCTGTACCCTATGCTTAATGAGAGAACTAATCTCATCTACTGAGATTCTAATACTCTGGTTGTTTCAACTGTTAAGAGTCCTAGTAAGTGCTTTGACGAAAAAGAATAGATGCAGATGGCAAAAAATGTGTGCACCCTAATAAATATCATTCAAGAGCTCCAGCAGGCCAGATCATGGCAAACACAGGCCCGAGCATAGCAAACATAGCAATGACAGGTTTTGCCTTTTACCTTTCTCCCACTTAGCTAAACCATTAGACCACATTCCTAAAGCTAGCCCACAGTGTCCATTCCCTTATTTGGCCAGTGACTCATTCCAAGGCCCAACTAACAAAACATCAAGCTCCAGGAATCAAAAATCATTATTTTGACTAACCTATCAGAACTTACCAACATGTCCTAGCTCAGACTAACATAGACCTCCTCCATTCTCTCTCTCTCTCTCTCTCTCCCTCCCTCCCTCTCTCTCTCTCTCTCTCTCTCTCTCTCTCTCTCTCTCTCTCTCTCTCTCCCCCTCTCTCTCTCTCTCTCTCTCTTTACTTTATCTGCATTTATTTTATGCTGAGTTTATTCCCGTGCCGTGAGTTTTTGTTTCTTCAGTTTCTTCTGGGCTATCTTTTTCTTCTGTGCAACCTCCTCTTCTGGCTTTGGAACAATCTGTTCCTTCTCAGTGAGGATGATCTCAATGTGGCGGGGGGAGCTCAATGGGTTAATCCAACCATGAGCTCTGTAGGTTCGTCGGCGCATCTTAGGTGCCTTGTTCACCTGGATGTGTTCAATGACTAGAGAATCTACATCTAAACCCTTAAGTTCAGCATTACTCTCTGCATTTTAAGGCATGTGCAGCAAAAATTCGGCACTCTTTTTTGGCCACCGTCCCTGTGTCCAGCCCCACTGTTTGGCTTGGGCGCACCTACCAACTCCACCATTATACTGCCATAATGGTACACATTGCTTCTTTAAAGTGACATCCTTCAGATACTTGGTGGCTTTGCAGATATGCATACTCTTGATGGCCTGGGCAGTTTCCGGGGTGTTTTTAAAGTGAACACGAAGGTTTGAGTCTCTTGATTTGCATGATTTTGTGGGGTTTTCTGGGTCAAGAGAGTAGCAAACCATCTTCACGGGTCACCTCTGGCCACTTACAGGAAGAGCCCCCCCCTCTTAAAATCAACACTGTAAAGTTATTTGCTGCTGTTTCTATGTGATTCGGATTCAGCCACTCTTTGCCTTGCTTTATAAAGGATCTCTTTGCATTTGTTTTTGTGCTTGGAAATTGGTGTTTGTGTGTGGTCTGTGCCTAACCCAGGGTCCGGAGGAGAGCACCCCACAGTACAAGGGTCCCTTCAATCCTGAGATGTCAAAGCTATCTGAGGAGAGGTTGGAGATTTGAAACAAACACCTGAAAAACCAAATATGGAAATCCTTTCTTCCTACAGCTTCCATTAATAACTTAGCAGTTATGGCCTGTGGGTTGACTATGAAATAGACTGAGATTGGAAGAAATGCTCTTATATTTCTAAATGTTCCTCTGTGCCACCCACATGAAGTTTCTTTCATAACTCGGTTTGAATTCAAGCTTTGCGTGTTATATGACTGTCACATAAAAGCATGTATATATAATATTGTCTGTTTGAGCAAAAACTGGGTTACTGTTCACTGTGCGTCTTTAAGTCTACAGTAGCCGAAAATGAGAAGAGCAGAAGGACATGAAGAACATGCAGTTTTGTGAGGAAAGTTTTGTGAGTGACTTAGAGTCTCGGGCAAGAAAAGTACAAGAGCAGCTGTATGATGGTGACATTCTCAGTCTGACACGATTTAGAATCACGTAGATGAACCCCTTGGTATGTCTGAGAGACATGTTCTAAATTGGGTTAATTGAAATGGGAAGATTCATCCTACATGTGGCTGATTCTATAACATGGCCAGAAGTCAAGGACTAATTATTGGCCTTGACTCAGTACTAACTACTATTCGGCCAAGTTCTTTGGACACAAGCAGAATACAGTCAATTCGTTGCCTGCTGTTCTCCAGGAATATCCACAGTCAGCCATTCAGGCCTAGTTGCTTCCTAGTCTAAACCTTTAGTACTTCCCTCCCTGTGAACATAGCCACCAAGTAGTCCTCTCCCTATAGTGACAAACCACGGTACAGCAGCTGACACACTACGGAAGAGCAGCAGCATTGCTTTCATAAAGACACAAAGGCATGAGGCAAAATCAGAAGGGTAGCGTGAACAGATGGGGGGCTGCCTCAAAGGTCCCCTCAGATGGTTTTCACAACACATTCATTTGTCATTCATGCAGCTTGTTCTAACTTGAGACACAGTGCTACAGCCAAGTGGCTTATAAAGAAACCTTCTTTACTCACCTACAGAGGGCACTCTTGGCATACACACTCAGTGAGCCACTCTATCTGGAACAGACTGTTAAAATAGGTGGATAAGCCACTACTGATCCACAGAAGGGATCAGCCTTTTGCTTTACTTAGAGTAACTTTGCAAGAAGGTCTCCAGCAGACTTTACATTAGCCAACATTAGCCAGCCAAAGAACAGAAAGGATACATGGATGTTGGTAAAACCAGATGACAAGATTTCTGCGGGGCATTTGTTAGGAAAACATGCCCAGCCTATCCCAAGCAAACCAACGGTACCTGGAGGAGGATCTTTCCAGGCAGGCTGCACCTCCACAGTTGCTGCTGCCCCTGTTCAGAGCAGAGGAAGATAATAATCCCAGTATTCACCAAGACACAGAAAATAAAGAGGACTCTCAGGCTGGGACTGGTATCAAGGTAAGATGATCTTCACAATACCCACTGTCTTTGGCAGGGTAAGGGTTAATCCATGAAGACTATAAAGCCAGTAGCCAGTTTTATCACAGTACACTATTGAAGATTTATCAAGAATATTTTTGGAATAATTTACAGGAAACCTAAAAACGTGAAAAACTACCTGGTGCCCAGTTTTCTCCATCCTAAACAGCTCTGCCTCACCATTGCTCTTTTTGTTGTGTTTTTGTTTTTAGTGGTTTGTGGTTGTTTGTTATTTGGTATGCTTTTGTGCTTGAGACCGGAGCCTTGGGCTTAGGCACAGGTGCTCAAACGCTGTGCTGCCTCCCCATAGTTTTGGCTGTTTGTTTTCAGTTGATACCTTTTTTAAAAAAAGAAGAAAACCTACATACTTAGTTTCTTCAGCTATTACTATTAGTTCTTGAATGTTTTTCTCTGGTGTAAATATTGTATGCTAGATAATTGTGAAAGAAAAATATAGACTTCTTTCTAAAAGTATTGCTACATACATGTTCTATAGCAACATGAATATTAAAGACCTGGAAGGTGCTGTTTTTAAATGTATAGCTTCCTAAAGTGAGTTTCCCAAGTGTGAGTTTCTGCCACTTGTCAATTTTACTTTCCAGAGTGACATTTCTCCTACTCGGTGTTGTATGTTTCTTTGCAGAATGTACAGAGTAAGATGGCAAATCCTCTTAACTATTAATAGAAGTATCTCTTAAAGGGAGACTGGTACGGAGAGGAATGGGTTTGTGTCAGTGTTAAAGAAATAATTGGCAGAGCTCAGAAATAAATGATGCAAAACCAGACCACAGAAAACCTGTCTGAGTAAGTTAGTTAGCACTGGAAACCGCAGTTGTTCCTCAGCCATGGCGTACCTTCTGATAATGATCATTATATGGTAGACTCTGCATTTAATTCTCTAGACCTGTTCTTTGATGTTATTTCAACTAATGGGCACAAGCAGAAGAAGGGTTAAAAGAAAATGAAAATACATTTATTGTGAGTCTTTTTCTGTAGAAATAATTTTAATTTTCTGATGTATATGAGCAGATCATAAATTTCTGCCACTCCAAACATTGTCGTCAACTAAGTACAGGGTCTTATCTGATTCATGTCTCATTCTTGAAGTTCTCAGAATTTCACTGTGTAGCTAAAATTGGCTTCAAATTCAAAATCCTCCCGCCTTCATCTCCTGAGTACTGTAGTTAAAAATGTGTACCACAGAACCAGCTAAGCATTAAGTCACTAAATTGAAACTAAAATGAAAGATGTTATGGTTAGTGGCCCCTTATTTATTTATTTATTTATTTATTTATTTATTTTTTTTTTTTTTTTTTTTTTATCATGATGAATGATCGTTTTGGTGTGTTCTTGAATTCGGTTTGCGAGAATTTTTTTTTTTTTGATACTTTATTTACATTTCCGATGATTCCCCTTTTCTTTGGAA
>CM052702.1:25938419-25981552 GCA_028551405.1 Uromys caudimaculatus | reverse complement strand
GCTCCACTATGTTCATAGCAGCCATGTTTATAATAGCCAGAAGCTGGAAACAACCCAGATGTCCCTCATCAGAGGAATGGATACAGAAAATGTGGTACATCTACACAATGGAGTACTACTCAGCTATTAAAAACAATGACTTCATGAAATTTGCAGGCAAATGGATGGAACTTGAAAATATCATCCTGTGTGAGGTAACTCAGTCACAAAAGAACGAACATGGTATGTACTCACTGATAAGTGGATATTAGCCCAATAGTTCGGAATACCCAAGTTTCACTTTACAGTAACCGCTGTACTGAGATTGAGGTCCCAGATGGAGGAGTTGGAGAAGGGACTGAAGTAGCTGAGGGAGTCTGCAGCCCCATGGAGGGAGCAACAGTGTCAACTCGCCTGACACCCCCCTTCCCAAACCCTCCCCCCCCCCAGTCCTCCTGGAGGCTGGATCACCAACCAAAGAATACACATTCAGAGACCCATGGTTTGGACCACATATGTGGCAGAGGAGGGCCTTGTTGGCCATCAGGGGGAGGAGAGGCCCCAATAAAGGGGAATGTCGAGGTGGGAATATGGGACTGGGTGGGCTGATGGGTGGGAGGTGGAATTCCCTCATAGAGGTGGGGGAGGGGGAGGGGATAGGTGGTTTCCAAAGAGGAGACCTGGAAAGGGGGAAACATTGGAAATGTAAATAAAGTATCAAAAAAAAAAAAAAAAGAAAAAAAAAAAGAAAGAAAGAAACTAGTCTAGAGCATATATATTTTGTAACAATAGAGTAAGGCCAAAAAGGGCTCTGCATTCCTCCTGTGACTTTTCAAATGTTCTTTAAAGCTTTGGACTAAAATAAAACTGAATTGAAAAGCCAAATAAATAAATAGATAGATAGATAGATAGATAGATAGATAGATAGATAGATAAATAAATAAATAAATAAATAAATAAATAAATAAATAAATGTAGTAGAACTGTAGTAGCAGGAAACACCCTTCTGCCCTTTTTACCCAGTCCCTGCTTCTGTCTCAGATATGTTTCTACTTCTTTGCACTATGATTTACCTTTCAGTAAATACTAGGAGGAGACTTATGCTAGGCAGTGTGTATCTTACAAACACTCGGAATGGTGACAGCATACACAAAAGTGAGAGAATCTAAGTGAAAACTCAGTGAGAGAAGGAGCTGTCATCTTGCTGTGCCCTCCTTTTGTCCTCAGTGGACTGGAGGCTGATACCTGCAAGAGTGTGTTTGTTCCCTTGCTTCTTTGTATTTTCAAGTCCAGGAATGTACTCTGTGCTTTGCACATCATAGCAAGTGCTCTGCCAGTGAGTTTTATCTTCATCCCCTTGCAGTTTAGAGGTGACTTTGTTCATTGCAATGAAATAGAAACAACACACAAGTCACAATATTAGCCATTTCGCTGTGTGATTCAGTGGCATTAGGTTCATTTATCATGTTTTGCACACATTACCACGATCTACTTCTAGAACCTTTTTCTTTCCAAACAGAAACTCTATGACCATCCAACACTAGCTTCATCCCCCCTTCTCTCCAGCCCCTAGGAACCTCTGTTCTACTTTCTGTCACTCTCAATTTGCCTGTTCTTGATACCTCATAGAATTGATTCTTGCAATATTTGTCTTCCTGTATCTGGTTTCTCTCACTTAGCATAAAATGTTCAAGATTCATCTATATGGTAGCATATGCAACAATCTTGTGCCCTCTCTGGCTGAATAATTATTTATTTGTAGCTAATTTGACCACTATTTATGGGTCTCTTTATCAAGGGCCAAGCACTGTTTTCAGAACTATCAAGATAGCAATAAACATAAGACAAGGTTCTTACTAACTTCTTTTACAAGTGATTAAACATTTACATGTGAATATATGTGAGGTGTGTGTATGTGTGTGTGTGCTGGGAATTTTTATTTTAACTTCAGAAAGTTGAGAACACTGACAAGTCTGGGAAACAAGACAACAGCTTGCAAAATTCAAGTAAGAACTGACTCTGCAGTCTTAAATCTGAACTCTGCAGGACAGGACAAGCAGGCTACAAACTCAGTCAGGGTTTCTGTGTTGCAATCTGGAGGCCAAATTCCTATTGAGGGAGAACCTGTCATAGGCTTCTTCTTCTGAGCTCTAGTGTTTTGCTAAGAATCTCTGACTTTGCTTGGGCTATAGACACAACATCTTAATCTCTGTCTTCATTGCCTATGCAACATTCTTTCCATGTGCAAAGTTAGGTCCACATTCCCCCATAAAGAGACCACTCAGCAGAGAGGCCATCTTTCTCTGACATGACCTCACCTTGACTAATAACATTTGCAACAACTCTGCTTCCAAACAAGGTCATACCCTGAGGTGCTCAGTTCAAGTTTTCAGATATAAACTGGAAAGGGTCAAGCCAGCTGTTAATACAGCTGGTGGTCTGTGAAAACAAGGATAGTGAGTTTTAAAAAGCAACAACCAGGGACAGGGTAAGGCTCAGTGGTAGGGTACTTGTGTAGCATGAACACACCTTATATTCAGTTTCCAGCAACTAGGATGTAGAGGGAGGAAGTGAAAGTTGAACAAAATAATCAAATTGTGGACACTCTTCCTTGAGAAACCCACACCAATGCTCTTGGGTCTGTCTTACTCTTTCCTAGGTAAAGTGCCTCTCATTCTAGTAACAACTGTTTTAAGTCTGTTAAATATGCTTCTTTAAATAAACTTCAACTCAAAAAATAATAACCAGGTTGACATTTACTGACCTGATAAAGACTTCAAAGGAGAAGATGGTTTGCATCAGGAGTTTCCTTTTGGATCTTGTCTTACTCTATAACAAAATAAAGTATAGACATTTTGGCAACTGAAAAGTCCAGAAGCAAAGTTCCAGCATTTGCACTGCATCTAATAAAAGCCTCCCAGATGCATCATAATTGGAGGGTATCACATGACAAGGTAGAGCAAGTAACCTAGAGAAAACTCAGTTTTGTAATCCAGCCAATCTAGAGATAGCAGAACCTACATGATCAAATCCTAAAGGGCCTACCACAGAACACATTCAAACCACAGCAGATCTGATGAATACTCAAAGGCCCACTTTCACTCCTGAGCCCTTTTCTTGATAACTCATGGTACAGAGGGGTCCCGCCATCTCTGACAGAAACAGGAAGGAGCTTTGAGTGTTGTCTGTCCCAACTTAAGTGACTCCTAAGTAGCTCACTTCTGCCCCACTCTACTCTGTCCTTGACCTCTCCTTCCTCAGTCACTACTTCCATTGTACAGTGTCTCTACAATATCTCCACACGGGTCTTAGGCAGAGTACATGTTAAAAGTCATTAAATAATTAGTCAGAATTAATTATGAGCTGTAAAAATATTGCTCTAAATCATTGTGCTTCCAGAATAAAAATGTGTTGAGTAAGTGCAAACAGAAGCATGTTATTAATAGTTGGGTGGTACTTGAATTAATAATGCTCTGTAGCTCTATTAACCATCTTCTACTTCAGATATCAGCTCCCCACCTGCCCAATATATATCACTGCAGGCAAAATTTGCCTTTCTACTTCCCAATTACTATCTACTGGATACTTGGGTCCTAGAAAAAGAATGATGTTGATGTTTTCAATAGCAGAACATTTAAAAATGCAATACGGCTAAGCCACAACAAAATAGTATTTTTAAAACATAAGGTTTTTGAGAAAACAGTTCATAAAATTAAAATTAATCTGTCTTAACTCTACAGGTGCTTAGCCTGTTTTGGGAAAGGGGTAGTTTAATTCGACTTGTGCATTTCCTTTGTGAAGTGCTACTATTTAGATGCAAATGAAGAATCTCAGTTTGCCTGGGAAGCAGGCAGGGCTGTATTGTTTACATTGATTTGGGTGTGTCTTTTCTACTGTGCAGAAAGTCATTTGGATTGTCTTCTGCAAACAATATGATGAATTAGGGAAGTTGATATTCAATCAGCATAGTGCTGATCTAAGTCGTTCGATCCCTAAAGACTTACAGGAGTAGCGATTGCATGAGGAGTGCACTTTGTGACTAATGTTACCAACACCTCAGACTGACGGTATCTGTCTCAAGGGGCAGACAGAGTGGAAAAGACAGGCCCTCGGCAGTGCGGAGGAGTGCGGAGTTGGGTGCTGGGACCAGACAGCTGATGCCCTTTTCTGAAATAACTTTTCTTAGATCGAATTTTGTGGCTTCATCAATACTCCGTGGCTTTCTCTGTCCGTGCTGTTATTGGGGTGTATAGATCACTACCATCGCACATCCACCCAGGCTTCCAGGGCTAGGACCGGAACTGTCTGGGGAACCTAAATGGTGCGTGTCTCCACATGAACAAATGAGTATCAACTTTGTTTCTGGGATCTGTTAGGGCTTTTTTTTTTTTCCTTCCTGAACACTTCACAGCTCCCTGAAAAGAGTCTCTGTGTTGAAGCAGAGGACCGGAGCAAAATGCCTAATGAAGCATACCCAAAGAAGGGGCTTGAGAGAGACTGGGAAGACTGTCTGGGAATAGGGGGAGGAAAAAGGAAGGTCGGGTTTTCACACAACAGGAGCTGATGATACCAAAGGCGGGGATCTACAAAATACCCTAAGCTGCTTCAGGCTCCTTGGATGCGGTCCAAACTCTTGAGTCTCAGAAGTGTGCAGGGCGCTGTCAGCGTTTTCACTGCATTCTAACTTCCCCGTGTGTGGGCGAGGAGCAATGGCTGAGCTGGGCACAGTCCGGGTGTAGGTCGCTGGAAAGGAGCCAGTCCTGTTTTAACTTCGTAGTTTCACCCAGTTGTTGGCGTCCTGCACAGGATGGCGGCAGGCTCTGGGACCTGAAGCTCAAAAGGCAGGAGCAGGTGTGGCCCAGACCGTGGTCTGGGTAGCTGAACCCATCAGAACCGCCCAGGTCCGGCTTTTCAGTGTAGCCGAGTGTGTTGGCATGCGTTGAACCAACTCCTCCCTCAACACACACACACACACACACACACACACACACACACACACACACACACACAGCTGGAGGGCTACCAATGCCCCCTCCCAGGGCAAGGCGACCCTCAGTCTCTGGGTGAGGTGGCCGGTCTGAGTTTTTCAAATGGC
The DNA here is from genome assembly GCA_028551405.1 of Uromys caudimaculatus. Taxonomy (NCBI): domain Eukaryota; kingdom Metazoa; phylum Chordata; class Mammalia; order Rodentia; family Muridae; genus Uromys; species Uromys caudimaculatus. The sequence goes on along the minus strand of CM052702.1, from coordinate 25,976,478 downwards.
TCCTTTGCCCTCCACAAGTGAGCTGTTGGCACATCTCCAGAAACCTCCAGCGCTCACAGCTCCATCTGCTAAACTAAGTGTACCGTGGCAAAGGCAGGGGCGAGGGCCTGTGAACCTGGAGAACAAAAATTCTAAAGGGCCTTATTCCCCAAGAAACTGTATTGAAGGAAAGCAACACAGTGTGTACTTACGCGGAAATGCAAACCCAGTTCAACTCCCTCCCGCGCATATAAACGACAGTGACAAAATCAGCCAGAGCTCGGCTGCTTCCCAGAAAAGGCCTAATGAATGAGAATGGGTTGCTAGGTTTCCCTGCCCCCACCCCCACTCCGCGACAATCCCTTCTCACAAGGTTTCCACTGCGGAAAGAAAACAGGCAAGCCGAGTGACTACCAAGTCCGGGAACCTAGCCAGGCCCAGGAGCGCCCGCGGCTGCTCCCGCCGTCAGGACCCTGGAGAGTGCCCGCGCCTCGCCCCTTTGGGACCTGAGCCCAACTCTCCCTGGCGCTCTCCCCACCGGAGCCCCGACACAGTCACTTTTATTCTTTGCTTCCCGCCTCCCCCTTCATTTTTCTTGGCAAGCACTACTCTTTTATTCACAGACAGATTGAAATGTTTTTGTGTTTTGTTTGAGAGAGGTGTTTGTATTGGCAGAGTTAGGTTCCGGTTTGTAACAACACTAAATGTAAGTGCCCAAGAAGCTAAGACAGGCTTAAATAAAGATGGAAGCCATGGCCTTCAAAAGAGCACTAAGGCGCAGTGTGCCACATACCTGTAAACACTCAGTGAACTGAGGCCAGAGAATGGAAAATCTTAAGACTAGTCTGAGGTACTCAGCAAGGCATTGTCTCAACAGCAACAACAAAACAAACAAACAAATTTTTTAAAGCAATAAGAAAATTTTTGAGAAATTTCTTTTGGCAACTCTACTTCCTCCTCCTCCTCTTCCTCCTCCTTTTTTTCCTCCATCACTACCACCACTACCTCCATCTCCTCCTTTTATTTGAGACAGGTTCTCAGGTTACTATGTAGCTTATGCTGACCTCAAATTCATTAAGTCAAAGACCTTACCTCCACCACCCAGTGCTGCCTTTCCTGTCATATGGCCACCACCTCTTCAGTGTGAGATTACTGTGGCATGGGCAGTTTCCAGCATGCTAGGGAAGCCCTCTCTCAAATGAGCTACACTCCCAGCCTTACCTTGCATCTTAATTCTCTCACTAAGGTGAGAATAGTTAAACTTTAAAGTTTCGAGTGGTGAGATGTGTGTGAGTGGTGTGTGTGTGTGTGTGTGTGTGTGTGTGTGTGTGTGTGTGTGTGTGTGTGTAAACAAGGTCTATCTGTGCTTTCTACATAGTCCTGGCTGTCCTGGAACTTCCTATGTAAACCAGGATGGCCTTGAACTCACAGAGCTCTCTGCCTGACTAAGTGCTGGGATTAAAGGCATGTGCCATCATCACTCCTAGCCAAAGACTCTTTTTAAAGACTAACTTCTATCTTTCGTTTTAACAGAAGTAGATAAACTCGAAAAGTAAAGTGTCATCCCCACAGTTGGGGGCTGTTAGTGGGAAGACTGTTTCTAGGACCCTGTGCTCCTGACTACTACACTAAACATGACCAAGAATGATACCTTTTTAACTTTCCAAGAAAGAAAAACATGTTTGCTTTCCTCCTCTTTCATGCATAAGTCTCCTAGGCATGCTTCTCAGGAAGCAGAAGAACTCTGAAAATAAGATGTGCACATAGAGTTCAGAAAAGTGGCCTGAAGTAAGAATGCTTACAAACCCTAAGGAACCCTGTCTCCCCCACTCTCCTGAAAGCTAAGGCCAAGTTGGCCACCCCCCCTCAACCCCCAGCATAAGGTGGGCCTGGCATTCTTCTGGCTGCCTGAGAACTATCCAAGTCTCACTTAACAGCTACCCCAGTGGGACCTGGTAACTAAGTCTATTACGACCTCAGGTAGATAGTGGTCTACTGGAGAAGGACAGAGCGAGGAGGATTCTGATGTGGGAAGGGAAGAGGAAAAATGCAAAAATGAATAGATGAGGACGCCCACCACTTTAATGTGCATACAGATTATATGGGGGTGTAATGTGCAGGTTCTGATGAGCTAGGCCTGGAAAGGGACACAAATTTTGCATTCCTATGGAGCGGCTGGATATTGAATATTGGCAACAACTGCTGGTTCAGAGATCACAGTGTTGGGCAACATAGTTTTAAAGGTGGGAAGAAACTAACCTAGTGCTTTTCTTTTTGCTTCCACCGACCTTCTCTTGTACCCCCAAAGTAAATTCTCAAAATGCTTCCGCAAGGTCGCAAATAGGTGACTGGACAAGATCGTAATGATGTACTGGTTTTGTTTCTCTTTTTCCTACACACCCTTCCTGCCGCCCGCCCTGCACAGCTCCCAGACTCGCCCACCGTGCCAACTCTACTTCGCCACCTTTCTAGCCTGCTCTCCAGTCACACAAGATTGTTCTTCTGTCTTCTGCGGCGACCCCCTCCCGCGGCTCGCCAGCGACCCTGGGACTTCCCACCTCAGTCAAACTCCTGGCCCACCGCCTGGCTCTCTCCAGTGCCCCGCCGCCTCCAGTTCTTACTTGCGGCCTCAATGGCACTGCCAGGACGACTTCGGAGGGGTCGTCGTCTGAAGCTGGCAAGTCCAAACCAGGAGCACAGAGAAGAGGAAGCCTGTACTGGGAAGAGTTCACCGGAGTCTGTGAGTACTGGGGACTCCACCAAACCCACCCTCGGCTTCCAGAGCTCTTTCCCACTCGCTCTAATCCTGACTGGCCCAGCCCACCCCGGGCTGGCACCCGAATACTGAAAGGTTGGCACAGCGCTGGACACAGTGGAGGAAAGGGCACCTGCGGCTCCCGGACACTCCCACCTCCCCGGAGGCACTAGAAGCTACTCTCTCCCAAGTGATTTGTTCTGTTTCTACCATCCTTGGAAGCAGGAGAAAGTCCTCTGACGCCTCCGAGGATCCTTTCCAACTGTAGTTGCAGCTCCCCTTCGAGCCTCCCCAAGCATGCCCGCGCGTTGTCAACGCTCGCGGCCGCCTTCGCGCCCCCACTCCTCTGCCCTCTCCCAGGAAGAGGGAGGAAAGGACGTGAGGTTATTTTTGTGTCAGGTCACTTTGCTGCTTGAGTTTAGCCCTCCGAGCTCAGGCGCACTTTCCCCGGGGCCCACTCCAAGGGTTACTCCGCTAGCCGCGGTGACCCGGGCACCAAGCATCCTCAGAGCTAGGCGCCAGGATCTGCCCCCGCGGGGCTTCCCCTCCCATCGCCTCTGAGTCGGGAGAGAAAGGGAGACTGCCGAGGGACTGCGAGAGAGTGGAGTCCAGGCTTAGGTTTTCCTACACTCCACCCTGCCATCCCAGTTGCCAGGTGGGGTCATCCAACTCTGGCTGGGCCGGACGAGGTAGGACCACTGTCTAGAGTGGGAGAACAGATCTTTTCAAAGGCTGTACCGAGAAAGTTGGGGACAGAGGTTAGTGGCTCTAGGGTCAAAGGGGACAGTGGGGATTGCTCAGCAGGGGCGGACAGTTCACAGGCGCGACCCGGGTACGAAGCACCAGCTCATCTCGCGACCTATCCCTTACCCCCACGCTGGTCCCCCAGCATCGCTTCATTCGCAAGGTCCCAGCACTCATTCACGCACTCTGGATACCCCCCCCCGAATCCCCCCCCGCAAGCTAAGGCCAGGGAATAAAGAGAGAGGGCCTTGCAAGCACCCTCAAAGCTCGCTCTCGCCGCACCCACTATTTCGCTGCTATTAGAAGAGAGGAGCCAAGATCCGGTCTCCTCTCGCCCGCATTAGGACTAGGGAGTATCCCCAGCCTCCCAGTGCTGCGCGCCGCCGCCAGAAGGAGGCGAGCCGGGGGATTGCCCTGCCCCAGGAAAGCGAGCGCGGGGGCGGAGAGGAGTCAGAGAAGGGAAAGGAGGAGGAAGAGAGAAGAGCTCCGGAGCTTAGACCCAGAAACGCAGGAAAGAGCGGGAGGCAGAGAGCCAGCGCGGGCGGAGTAGGAACCGCGCTTACTAGTGAAAGAAAACTAAGGCACACTCTGGACGCATGCGCACGGCCAACGGAGGCCCGAGGGCCAGAGCTTCCCCTTCGGCGAGCCCAGCGGACCCTAGCCTGGTAAGTACCTGGCCTCCTCCCCTTCTTCCTCTCTGACTCTCCCCGGAAACCTTGGACCCGGCTGTAGAAGGAGCTCAAGGGACCTGGGACGCCAGATCTTCCATGCCGGGTGGTGCAATCCCTGGCTGGTCATCGCCCTCTGGGTTAGTCAGTTGTGGCGAGTGGGTTGTGGGTTCCGAGCATATCATTGTCTGAAGGAGGGCATCGAACCATCGTGATCAGTTATTATCAGACCCACCAAGCAGGTGGTTCCCGAGTATGAAACTCAATGAGGGACGAAAAATGTCATTAAGGTCTAAAATGCACATCAGCCCCATGCCAAGCATTTGGGAAAACCAAGCGAGTGGGAGAGTCCCAGCTCTCTCTGAGTTGGGGGAAGGATGCGCCCTGGGCTGAGGACCCGAGGCGGGCAGTTTGAGCGCAGGTGGGAAGGAGGTGACACTCCTGGAACGCACTACCTCCCTTTCAGAGAAGCGCATCACAGGCTGGCTGGCGGAGCTGAGCTGGAAGTAGGCGCTCAGACCGCACCCCGAGCGCTGAGGGCGGCAGGCACCGGACAACTGAGTAGACAGAACAGTCACTTAAGGATCAGACGCAGGGGATTGTTCTTACCGGACTCGGGAGCTAGATTTCCCACGCTCGGAGGGGCTCTCGGAAGGTTGGAACCTGCGGGTGTGCCCAGGCTGCAGAGACTGAAGGTTTGGGTAGGAAGCAGAGAGGCTGCGCGGAGGTGAGCGATGGGGAGTCGGGTCTTTGTATGTCGGTGCCCTCCTCAGATTTGGGGAAATTGGTCTGCAAGGGGCTTTAAGGGAGACAGCTCCCTGGGACAAGGGTGGGCTTTTTCGGAGATCTGGGTGCTTGTGGTTATTCCCACCTACCTCTTCAGGGTAGGTGGGGTAAGGGAGAGAGGCCTTGGAAGAGGCAGCGCGCGGGGGTGGGGTGGGTGTTTGGGGAGATGTTTCAGTGTGCTGCAGGATTTCCACACTTAAGGGGTGGGTGACCGCAGGTAGGCGCTGGGGAGGGGTGTGCGGGCACTGCGACCTACCCTTCCCGCGCGGGTCTGGAGGTGCGGCGCTGGGAGAGGTGGTTCTCTGGGACTGGATGGGTCAGGATCTTCCTGGATTCCATGAGCAGCAAGGAAAACCTGGACAAGAAGAGCTAGCTAGTCACACACACAGCGGCTGGTAGACGTGGGGTGAAAGCATGTTTGGGGCCGTGCTAAGGAGGCAAGGGGGTTCAGGCAGGAGCAACTGCTGCTTCTGCGCCCCCAGGTGGAGAACAGCGCCACGGCGGGAAGGAAGTGGCGGTGCAGGAGGGTTTCTGTCCTGATGGAGAGTGCTGGAAAGCAAATCCCTCTTCCTTTCCTGAGACAATGGTGAAGGCCACCCTCTGTGGGTTTCCAAGACTTCACAGCCAGATAGCTGGATGGATGGTTTTGGCTGCCAGTCGCCACTACAGGTTAATACAGCAAAATTTCTCTGCTCGTGCTATGCAAAAACTAGTCAAATCGCTGGACAGACAGACAGCTCATGGGTTAAAAGAATATACTCTCAACAACCTGTAGCATTAGTTCTAGGGGATCCAGTATCCTCTTCTTGCCTCAGCAGGCACTTGGCACGCTGTGGTATGCCGACATACATGCAGGCACTCATTCATAGACATAAAATAAAAAAATCTCTTTAAAAAACTATTAATATTGTGATTATATTGATGCAACATTGGCCTAGTGGAGTTCAAAATCTAAAGACATAAGAACATATAAGTATGCAGGCATCATTGTCCCAGCTCTCCCGAGGCTAGGGAGAAAAATATAGACCTTGAGGCCAAGTGAGCTACATATTGCCATTTTTTTCTCAAAAAAAAAAAAAAAAAAAGAATATAAAGATCAGGAGCATGGTGCCTGTTTTTGTATACTATAAACAGTATGTTTACACACTAAAAAGGGTTTCGTTGTCAAAAACAGGAAGCAGGGTTTTCTTTCAATACCTAAATTTAAATACAGTTTATTTCTCTATCACTGGACCCTTTCATTGTGGATAATTAAGAAATATCTGCATATAAGCATCTAACATAATTTGAAGAGAAGTTTTCTCTTTAAAAGGAGTTGGGTTTGGTGAGATGGTACAACAAGTGAAGCCTGCAAGCCTGAGGCACCCAACTTAAACCCAGGCACCCAAAAACATATGTCAAGGTGGAAGGAGACAGCCGACTGCACAAACCTGTCCTCTGACCTCCGCATGAACCATGTCTTTAGCACCTCTCCAATACACCACACACAAAAGAAAACAAACAAATGCCCAACTGTAATAAAGAAATGCTTTGAAGAGTTGGGTTTCTGGGAGCTGGACATATATCTCAGTTGATAGAGCACTTGCCCCAGGTTCCAGCCCCAGCACTGTGTAAACCCCTATGGTATCCACGCAGGTAATACCAGCATACAAGAGGATCAGAAGCTCAGTTCTCCCTTACATAGCAAATTCAGAGCCAGCCCAGGCTACATGAGACCTTGTCTCAAACAAACAGAAAAAGAGTACCCTTTGTTAAGCAAATATACATTTAAATAATTACACATTAAATTGTGGTATTTACAAAACAGCCAATATAAATATTGAAATGAAGTACTTGATCTTTTATTTAAGAAAGTTTGGCGACTTACTATATGAAATAGATAGACTAACATTTTAAAGAATACTGAACAATTCACCCCCAAAGCTATTTATCATATAAAATATAGGATTATTATGATAACCTAATTACCCATTCAACATGCTTTGTTTTACAAACAAGGAAACATTCAGAGAGTTTAGGATTTCAGCTACTGAGGGGCTGAAGGAAGATTAGAACTCTGACTCTTTCCTCATAGCTCTGACAAACTACACTGAGGATCTGTGACCCCTTTCACAACTGAGAGGCTAGGATGTACAGAGAAGGGTGAACTATACAGTATGTGTTAGCTTCAACATTGAGAAAGACAAGGCTTTGTTGCCATGGTACTTGGTATTATAAAGACATGACCACAAGGTCAAGCAGAGACTACATTGGCTTCAGAATTAAGCTCCCATGAGGGGGTGCATTCAAGCATTTCTTACATTTTAAAAATCTCTTTCCTGCTTGTCTGAAGGTCATTCTCATGAGAAAGCCTTTTGGGAAAGCTTTCTAAAATCACACAGAAGATTTTTATTCTTTCAGATTTTGTGGCCTGGCAAGTTAAAGTGAAACTCTTGTCTATTTAAATAAAGGGACTTAGCTAGGGATGTCAAATTCCAGTTCTTAAAATCTTCCTGTGTGTCCCTACTTGTGTATTCAAGTTTATCTTTCTATTGAGCCATATTCACGGTGTATGAGGAAGATGTGGAAGACAGCTTAAAGGAGCAGCCCTCACAGGAACAACTGTGGAGCAACCAGTGGGAGCAACTATAGGGCGGGGTTGTGTCTTCTCTTACAGAGTTATTTTAAGGAGCAGGGTATTTTCTGGGGAAAGTATTTCTAGGAACTGTGTTGCATCCTTGAAGAAGGAAACCATGGCTCTCTCTTGTATGTAAGCTGATTGGATATGTTACCCTTGATTTTGCATCTCAGAATGCAAAAGTGCTTTTAGAAATATTGGCGTTTAGCAGGGAGTAACTTTCTAGACTAATCCCAAGCCAGTTCAACAGACATGAATTTTGAAATGACACGTGTCAGTCAAGTCAGGTCGCAGCGCGATTATCATGTGAATCACTGTCCAAGTGGAAATCTGAAGGATGGTTTTTAGGGCACCACCAGGTGACTCACAATGTGAGCTTCTATTCAAATATGCACAGTGTTATTCAACAGCTAATAGATTCACTCTGAGTCACAGTTTAGCGTTCAGTACAATAAGAGTGTGAGTCACTGACTGCTGTCTGAGATGGTCCCTGAACATTACTTTGAGCTGAGAGTTTGAAGGTTTAGACACAGCTGCAGGGGTCCTGCTACAATGGAATGGGCTCTAGCAGAGGCCATTCGTAATCAACTTTGATAGCCCTCTAGATGGAATGTTCAAGGTGATATTTCATTATTAGAAAATTGCAAAATAGATTACCCTGATTCTAGTCTGCTGGCTTGATTCTATTTGTACTAGCCATCATTTGTGAAACATGAGTCAGGCGCTCCATTGTCCCAGCAGTGCTAACCTGAGTTATCTCCCAAGTTATTAAAGCAAGCTAACCATCCTTATTTGTAGCTATAAATTTAACTCTAAGTTGTAAAATCCATTCAAATCCATGTTACTATATGTATTTAAGACCAAGGCATCCAATGCAAAATTACACAGCAATTTGACCTGATGAGGAGCTGGGTGGTGTTCTGTGCTTCTCTGTCTAACAGTGAGGAAGCAAAGGCCTGGTATCTGTCCTTTCCTTAGGCCCCAGAGTGAACAGCTCAGAGTTAGATCACACTTCTTGTGATCTAAAGCAAGGATAACACCTGGCTGGCACTGTGGGATGTGTGTGTGTGTGTGTGTGTGTGTGTGTGTGTGTGTGTGTGTGTGTTGAATCTACATGTACTTTCATGCTTGGGATGAACACACAAGGCCTCAGATATCCATCTATGATTATTACTAAACTACACCCCAGCTTCAAATATGAAACACATGTAACTCCTTTAAGGCTGTATGGCCAGATTCAAGGACAATAGAAATAATCATGTTCTGACCCTATAAATGACTGATGGCTGATCGTGGGGTGATAGGGAGATTTAATGAACTAGAAGATTTCTGAATTTCCATAAAAGTTTTGTTGATAATTAGTGATAAGAAAACAAAATTAGATTATTGTTTAAAAGTGCATGTAAGGGGCATTCACCTGGCAAGTGTAAAGTCCTGGATTTGATTTCCAACACAGAAAAGAAAATGAACATAAATGTATGTTTTCTTTATTCATCCTATTTGGATTTTTAAAAAACAGAATCTAAAGTGATCCTCCTGGCTTGGTGTCCTGAGTATTGAGATTGCAGGCCCAAAACACTATGCCTGATTTCTTCGTCTATTTTCTAGTGCTTTCCAAAGAAATCTAGATATACAAGCTGTATGAGTTACTCTTTTTATGAAGAAAGAGGCTCTCAACTGAAACATAGGCATGCCATCTAATTGCCACTTAGGTCAGGGTTTCCATTCTCAGGCCCCCCTGCATTTGGCTGAATACTACTCTCTGTGTAAGACTTTTCAGTGAAATATGCGACATCATTGCCAGCCGCTCCCTCTGGGTGTCTGTGAAGACCTCCGTAGACATGGCAATCAAAAATGTCTCTAGGTATTGGCTGATTTCCCTGGGGCTGGGCAATAAATCACCTCAGTTCAAGATCATAATATAGAATATTTTTCAGTCCCCCACCCTTAAGGATGCCATCTTGCTTCCTCTAAGTCTGCATCCCTACAGTTAATCAGCTCCGTCGCCTCTTATATCAGTCGTGCTGAATTCTGAATTTCATGTGGAAATTAAAAATAATCAAATATGAAAAGTTTATAATCTCTACATCAGCCTGCTAATTTTATGTCCTGTTTCTGAGATCCACTCATTATCTGAATTGTTATTTGTAGTGAGACTTTCACGGACTCGCCCGCCATGTAAATAATGATAGAGTCTTTTTAATATTTTAAAGCTTAAGCCTTAGCAGTCTCCTGACTACTCTATCCTGACTAGTCCTAGCCTATGCTCTGCCATGTGGCCAGGTCTACCTCTCTGCTCCTCTCTGCTCTGCTTTGGTTCCTCTGTCTACTGTTGAGTCCATTGGCAAATCTCCTGCCTCTCAATTCTTCTCCCAGAGTCCCTTTCTCTGCACAGAAGATCCACCTTCCACTTCCTGCCCAGCTATTGATCATTAGATCTTTCTTAAAGCCAATCAGATACAATTCTAATTTCCTTAGGCAGGAGAGGAAGGAAAAAATATTTACAAAATATGAAACCTGTGATGGACTGTGGGACTAACAATACCAGATCCTGCCAGCATTTAGCTCTTTGAGGATACAGAATTAACAATTGATATACAAAGATACAACTTCACACAATGTATCCCAAGAGTTAGTTTTCAGAGCTGAGCAGTGCTCCTTTTTATAAAGATATCACTTGTATTGGTCCATTCAACTACTGAAGGATATTGAATGTGTTTCTAGTGTAGGGTTACTTTTGAGTGATAGTGATATGGACATTCTCACCCATGTCTGTTCGCAGAGATGCATCTCTGTTGGCTATGCGAGCAGGGGTAAAACTGTAGAAGATACAGGCTGTTTAGCTTTGTAGATACTGTTAAACTGTTCCAAACTCCAAAACAACTTACATTCCTACTAGCAACATATGTCTTGATTGACAACCTCATTGTACTTGGTGCTGCTTGTCAACATGATAGTCATGTTGATGGCTGTTCAGTGCCAGCTCACTGTGACTTTCACTCATCTTCCCCTGATTTCTAATGTTGACCATCTTTTCATATTTTTTGACTATCTAGGTAACGTAAATTGAAAATTGTCCCTTGAAGTCTTGCTCACTTTTGTGTGTCATCTGTTGTTATTGTCATTTTTAATTTGTAGGAGTTCTTGGTGTATTCCTAATACAAAGTGTCTTTCAAAAATGTATGTCTATGTTTGTGTGGATATGTCTGCTTCTCTAGTTCAATGTTCCAAAGTCTTCATATTCTTCCTAAAACAACATGGGTCACAATCTTCACCTCAACAGCCCATTTTCTGATACCAACTTCTGTAGTAGTTGCCTTTCTGTTGCTGTGATAAAATACCACGACCAAAAGCAACTTACAGAAGAGAGAGTTTATTTTAACTTATGGCTCCAGGGGTCTAAGAATGCCTCATGGTAGGGAGGCATGACAGCAAGTGGCAGTCATGGTGGCTGGAGCAAGAAGCTGATGGCTGACTCTTCAAAAGAGAGCACAAAAACAGAGAGCAAGCTGTATGTAGGACAAAGCTGTACATTCTTAAGGCCTGTCCTCAGTGACATGCTTTCTCCAGCAAGGCTGCACCCCCCTAAACTTCTACAAACAGGTCCATCAACTAGAAACCAAGTGCTCTAATTCCCAAGCCTCTGGGAGACATTCTTATTCAAACCACCACAGTGGCTCAATTGGTAGGGTCCTTGTACTGGTCTGTAAGAAACCCCAAATTTGGTCCCAGCACCACGTAAGCCAGATGGGGTGGCAAATGCCTGTTATCCCAGCAATTGAGAGGTGAATGAAGGATGATTAGAAATTCATGTTCCCCTCAACTACAAACCAAGTTCAATGCCAGCATGAGCTACATGAAAATAAACAAATAAATAAGTCGATGACATTTTCCTCTTTGCTTTTGGCTTGTCACAGTGATGACACCACACATAGGTGTCTTTTCTTTGTACCTCTGCTTTGGATTTGCTGCACTCCTTGTATCTGTGGACTGATGTCTCTCACCAGCCTTGGAGGTTTTTCACTCAGTATCTCATGGTGGGTTTTGCTTTGTTTTGTTTCCTTCAATATCTCTTCAAATTTTCCATTTGTACTACTTTTTCTTCTCTCTTCTGTTTCTGTAATCCAAACTATACATAGTTAAGATGTTTTTCCTCTCCTCCCATCATGTCTCTCGCTTTCCTTGGTTCTGAGTTTCCTGCGCACGTGTGCATGTGCAAACTTGCTTCAATTTGATCGCCTATTTAACTGTGATTTGATTTCCTAGGCCTATCTTCTTTTATTCCTAATATTCTGCAAAACAAAATAGCAACTTATTAATTTTAGAATTCATTTTGTTCTACGTTAAATGTAGTGTATCTATTTGATATTTTTATGCAAATTAAAATTCGTTGGTTGCATTAATCTTTTCACCAGCCCTGTCCACTTAATTCTTGTCTGCTAAATTTAATATTAAGACTATGCATCTGAGCCGGGCAGTGGTGGCGCACGCCTTTAATCCCAGCACTTGGGAGGCAGAGGCAGGTGGATTTCTGAGTTCGAGGCCAGCCTGGTCTACAGAGTGAGTTCCAGGACAGCCAGGGCTACACAGAGAAACCCTGTCTCGGAAAAAAAAAAAAAAAAAAAAAAAAAAAAAAAAAGACTATGCATCTATATCTACAGTTTCTAAATTTATCCATTGTGTTCTTTTGTCCCTAGTAATTTCCCCCAGAGGTATATCTACTATAGGGATAGCGAACTGATGATTCCAGGCCTAAAAGATTTTTTGTTGGCTGAGTCCGATTTAATTTTAACAAACTGTGGCTTACTTCTGTTCATTCCTGTCTTTTGAGTTTTCTCTTGGGCTTTGTTTGGATCCAGAGCCTTTTAAGAAACTTGGTCTCATACTTTGGTCTTCTTTCTTCTTGAGCTTCATATGATCTGTGAATTGTATCTTGGGTATTCCAAGCTTTTGGGCTAATATGCACTTATCAGTGAGTGCATACCATGTGTGTTCTTTTGTGATCGGGTTACCTCACTCAGGATGATATCTTCTAGTTCCATCTATTTGCCTAAGAATTTTGTGAATTCACTGTTTTGAATAGTTGAGTGCTTCAGTCCTTTTTAGAAGGGGGAACAAAATACTCACAGGAGCAAATACAGAGACAAAGTGTGGAGGAGAGTCTGAATAAAAGGCCATCCAGAGACTGCCCCACCTGGGGATCTATCCCATATACAGTCACCAAACGCAGACACTATTGCGGATGCCAAGAAGTACTTGCTGAAAGGAGCCTGATATATCTGTCTCCTGAGAGACTCTGCCAGAGCCTGACAAGTACAGAGGCAGATGTGCACAGCCAACCATTGGACTGAGCAAGGGGTCCCCAATGAAGAAGTTAGGGGAAGGACTGAAGGAGCTGAAGGGGTTTGCAACCCCAGAGGAAGAACAAGGGGGAGAGGGGATGGGAGGGAGGGGAGTTCGGGAAGGGAAACAGGGAAAGAGGTTAACATTTGAAATGGAAATAAAGAGAATATCCAATTTTTAAAAAAAGGAAAAAAAATAACTGAACTTGGACTCACTTTAGAGGTTTCCAGCTCCACTCTTCCCTTGACTCCCCCAATGTGGCTTCTAGGCCCAGAGGCAAGAAAGACCTCGGGGAAGAAGGCATTCTATTCTCCTTGGGTGAGCCTTCAATCTCAGCAATTTTACTTTGTTTAATCATCTTTGCTTCTGTAGAACACTTAACTTCCTCAGAAATGGAATATTAGCTGATTATTTGGTATTTCAGGTCCTTGTGTAAGAACAGCAATCATCGTTGACCTCCTGATGTTTTTCAGTTAAGTTTTTCTTCTGTCTTGGGGTCACAATGCAGTTTAATCTTTCTATTATATCACTTGTTTTCTCAGAACTCAGAAAATGTATACCACATATTTGTAATACTTAACTATGTGTAAGATGCAAATATGTCTGTGATTTTAAAATGTTAAGGAAACATAATCTTGGCAGCTCTTGGGATTCAGATTATAGCTCTGTGATTAAAAATATGAGTGCTGGATGAAAGAAAATTGAGATTCTAATTTGTTTTTACTTATTTCCTTGCAAACCTCTGAGTCTGAACACATATAATGTTCATAACAGTCTGCCACAGTAAGTATTCAGACCAAGGTTCAAGAAAACAATTATAGACTCATTGGTTCTCTAGCACATATCCATCATTGTTTCGGTGTTGGACCATGCATGACTTTAAGCATTTGTGCTTTGACATAATTCTGTTTGAAACATTTAAACTTTGTACCATTTAAACATGATTTTGAGAAAAGTTTTCAACTACAAAAGTCTATACCCATGACCAGATATCAAAGAAAGTGTTATTGAATAAATTAATAAATTTACATTTTGCCAAATCATTTGGTCATTAATTAAATTTTAAAATTACCCCCTAAACCTAAGGAATTCAATTAAAATTTAGTTGTGGGGAATTACATTGATAATAGTCTCTCTCTTTTGTTGTATGACAAAACTTTTCCTGGAGAGAAGCAACACACATGTCAACTCACCCCATAGGGAGTCCATGACAGACCAAAGAATCGGTAACACCAAAATTCAGCTTGATGAACCATGAGTTTTATTGAGGTTACTTATAGGAATATGAGTGAGGGGTTGCTTACAGGAGCAGAAATGATTCAAAGACAGCTGCATCACCAAGGCCCACCCCAGCATGAGTGACAGCTCACATAAGTTGGGAACCTGGAGCACACTACATCCTGCAGACAGTTCAACAGGTTGAGAAGTGTAGAGTGTAATTTTAAAATGCACTCTTGCTCCATGCCCGATGCCAGCAATGGCCATACCACCCAGCTCCTACAGCTAGCTTCGCCAAGCTTCTAACAACCGCCCAGTCAGTGCCCTTTCTCCAGCCCACTTGAGTTGCTGAGGATGGAAAACACCAGGCAGCCCTTATATTTTAAAACTAGCCAGATAACTCAATGGCTGGGTGAAGAATATCTTGCCACATCCTCCTTAGCCTCCACAGCCACCTGTGGAGGCCACAAACTATCAGTCCCTGAGAGTTACAAGTCTACTTCCTACCTGCTCCACAGCCTGATCAGAATCACTCTCCCTCTCTCTCTCTCTCCTCCTCTTCCTCCTGGGACCCGGAAATCCCTCCTTATCCTTCACCCAGCTTCTGCCATCTTTATTGACCAGTTAAAATGGGGAGAAAGTTCACATGGAATCACCTGAGTATGTGATCCACTCCTCATCAGGGCCACCCCTCTTGAGGAAGCAGAACTAGCATCATAATACAAATAGCACCAGGACAATCCACAACAGAGGAGTGTCCTTTCCAGGAGTCTCTGTTGGTCTAAACCTGTTTTAGGCAGCTTGTCTGGGTTTTGCTTCTTTCAGACAGCTGATCTAGTCTGAGTCACCTTTGTAGCTTGGCTTGCCTAAGAATCTTCTTTGCAGCCTTTATTGCTGAATCTGGCAGGGCAGGCCTAGTGAATCTGGTCAGTTTCAGGGACTTCCTAAAGCTCTTTTGAGTTATTTACCTTTTTGATTAAGGTGTTTTTTCTTACCATAGAATGTTTCAATCTTAGAGAAGACTGTTACACAACATCAGCAAAGCCTACTTGTTACTACTGCTTCATATTATAACCAGTGGGGTGATTATAAGAAAACAGAATTAAGAAACATGAAGAAAATACTAATTGTATTTTCTGTAAATGACATTTCTTTGTCATTTACAAAGAAGCATCTGTAGGTACTGTGAGTTATTTAAACATTATCTCTACTAATTATTTAAATACAATTAATTTGTACATTCAATTTCCTGAAACCAAGTTTTTATTTTGACTTTATCATTCGTTTCTTTTTTAAACATACTGTGGTAATGTATGTGTGTGTTTGGGGGGGGGGGGTGTCTATATTCTACTTTGAATCTGAGATGAAAACAGGAATCCTGGAGGCAGACAGCAGGTAGAGCTGTCCCAACTGGAGCAGTGACAATGGCTTTTTTTCTGTGTCCCCAAGGCCTGGACATATCACCTTCTTTGTTTCTGCAGCCTGAGCACTGGCTTCATTTCTCTGTCACATTCAAGGAGGTCTGAACTCCATACAACTATTGGCAGATGTCAAGGGTTCTCTCTTAGTTAGGGTTTTACTGCTGTGAACAGACACCATGACCAAGGCAACTCTTATAAGGACAACATTTAATTGGGGCTGGCTTACGGGTTCAGAAGTTCAGTCCATTATCATCAAGGTGGGACAGTGTCCAGGAAGGCATGGTGCAGGAGGAGCTGAGAGTTCTACATCTTCTTCTGAAGGCTGCTAGTGGAAGACTGCTAGGATGAAGGTCTTAAGCCCATATCCATAGTGACACACCTACTCCAACAAGGCCACACCTCCTCATAGTGCCACTCCCTGGGCCAAGCATAGACAAACCATCACAGCATCCTGTTACACATCAATCTGGAATTCAGCAGATTTTCACTACAGCAAAGCTTTGCAAATAATTCACTTTTGGTCCATTGAATAAATTTTAAAGCTATACTGTTCTTTTAGGGAAATGACATTTTTTTTAAAAAAAAAAAAAAAAAAACCAGAAAAAAAGCCGGGCAGTGGTGGCGTATGCCTTTAATCCCAGCACTTGGGAGTCAGAGGCAGGTGGATGTCTGAGTTCGAGGCCAGCCTGGTCTACAGAGTGAGTTCCAGGACAGCCAGGGCTACACAGAAAAACCCCGTCTCGAAAAAAAAAAAAAGAAAGAAAGAGAAAAAAGAAAAAGAAAACATCATGACATCATATCTCAATCCAAATAAATTTGGGATATAAAGTAAGGAAGTGTGAAAAGAATAAAATTGTATAAAATCAAAAGAAATGAAAAAAAATCAGTCTGGATTTGTTGAGTAAATACCTGTTATAAATTAAGTAAAAGGCTTTTTTCTTTTCCTCATTTTCTAGTATCTGTTTTTAAAGTTATGAAAGCTTGAAAACTATAAATACTGGTTTAGAGAATATATTGTTTAATCTATATGAAATTTGCTCCCAAGAATCAAAATATTGTATTTTAAATGAATTTTTGGTTACTATACCAAGAAAGTGTTTCATTGTGACACTTTCATCCATGTGAGTAAGAGTATTTGTTGTTCTTGTAAAGAGCCTGGGATGGGTTCCCATGGTGACTTGTAGCCATCTATAACTCCAGTTTCAGGGAACCAAATGCTCTTTTCATACCTTCCTGGCATGGGGCACGTATGCAATGCACACACAAAGCAGAACACTCATTGTCTTAGTCACTGCTCTACTGCTGTAAAGAGATGCCGTCACCAACTCAGCTTTGAGAAAAGAAAGCATCTAACTGAGGCTCGCTTACAGTTTCAGAGGTTGACTCTGTCTCATCATGATGGGGAGCCTGCAGGAATTCAGGTAGGCATGGTCTTAAAGAAATCCTGACCCACAGAAGCAGGAAGAGCACCAGAGACGAGTCAGGGCATAGGCTTTTGAAAACTCAGCGCCCACTCACAGTGACACACCTCCTCCAACAACGTCACGCCTCCTAATGCTTCTAAACAGTTCATCAGCTGGGGATTGAAATATATGAGCCTTTGAGAGCTATTCATTCAAAGCACCACACATTAAATAAATCTTAAAATGTATTTGAAAGAAGGGGGGACACTAAAGCAGAAAGAGAAAATAATCCCCAATAATTAAAAAAAAAAAGAATGAGAATATTTAAATAAATGTATGAAGACGTTGAGATAAAACAATTTTTTAAAATATAAAGTAAAAAATTGACAGTGTAGCAAAAACCAAGCATGAATACATGGTTGAGAAAAGAAAGAGTAAAAGGGGGAAATGAAAAAAAAAAGTGAAGTTTTGCAACATCTTCTCTAGATCCTGGAAAATTGGAGATTGACTGGCTTATGATAGGAGGGGCAGCCGAACTGTGGACTCTTTCCAGTGTTTTGTTTTTTCTGGTGTTGAGCCTGTATTGAACAAGTGTCCAGTGTCTACTAGCATTGCTTTTACTCACGGGGCCATTGCTGACCAAACTCCACTTTCCAGTGTGTGGGCTGGGCAGGTTATCCAACCCTCCAACTCTCCCGAGTTTTGTGTCCCAGGTCTGCTAATGCTCTAGCTGAGGGTGCCTCCCAAGTGCACTGAGGTTGGGGGAAGCAACACAGTTTCTCTGGAATATGTACGGGTAGGCCTGTCTTTCTACTTTCAAAAGCCCACTTGCTTCAGCTGTGAGATCACTCCTACATATTTCCAAACCTCTTCTCTGTCTTTGAAATAGAATCTACTCTTTTTTTATTCTGATGCTAATCACCTAATCACACAAGGCAGTTTTTAGTCTTCTTTCCTAGAACCACCCCGCCACAAAAAGAAAGGAGGTTAAATTTAGATTAAAGTTCTGTTTCCCTTTTTATTGAAACTGGCCATGAGTCTTTTTACTTATCCATCGGTACAGCTCTTGTGTTCAACTCTTGGGGCCCAGCTGGTGGTTCTATTTTGGGAGATATTTGAAATGTTAAGTGGAACTTACCTACAGGAATTAGACCCCTGAGGGTGGGTCTCTGGGGGAGGGGGGAGGTGCCTTCCAGCAGGTCCTCTCGGTCTCAGTTGGCTTACCTTCTGCCATGATGTGAGTGCCACATACGTTAGCCACCATGATGCTCCTCCTTCTCATGCTCCCAGAGTCAGTGTCCCCAAAGACCAGCAAATAAACAATTCTCTTTAAGCTGCTTCTCAAGTATTTCAGTACAACAATGCAAAAGCCATGACAAGAGTTTCTTCCTGAGTCTCATGTCTTATAAGTGTCTTGTTTCTCTCTCTCTCTCTCTCTCTCTCTCTCTTTCTCTCTCTCTCTCTCTCTCTCTCTCTCTCTCTCTCTTATGCACACAGGCAACAGACAGGCACACAAACTTCTAAGTTGTTATGGTCTTCTTAAAATAAGGGGGTCCAAAATGAATAACCACTAAACATTTCGATTCTTTGACATTTTTTCCATTTCCCATTTTTATTCAGCTTATTTATGATGTCATTCTACCAATTTAACACTAGGGTGTAGGGCACTAAATTTTGGTGCAAATTTTAGTATGCTTGTAGGAAATGAAAGTGACAGGGAACAAAGACTATTTCATGTCCTCCCTTGGTACATCAAACCAGAGCATTCCATCAGCTCAGCCCACATAGAACGCCTTGGCAACAATAAGGCCACGGGGAGATAAAGTGGATAAAGCCCCACTGGGGGCTTCCATTCTGCAGTTCTACTCAACTGCACATCTGCTGAGGAAAGGACTCTATGAGTATTCACTGAGAGTCATCCAGAAATAACCCAAATCTGTCTGTGACCAGTGTATGCCTGAGGTATGGCCAGCATAGCTCTGTGAGGTAGTGATGAACTTCCAAACATGAAGCTGCAATACCTGGATTCAGGTCTCATGGGCAGATTTATAGACATCAGGGACCTTGTGGAGTTCTGTGAGTGTGAGTTTCTCCAGTGATTTAAAAAAAGGGAGGAGGGGTGTATCCTGAACTCTCCATGAGATTAACTCAAAAATAAGATGAGAGTAAGGTGTGTATCTTAGAATTCCCTTTGCTGTGAGAAAACACTGACCAAAAGCAACTTAGGGAGCAAAGTGTTTGTCTTAAATATCCCAGGTCATAGTTCCTTGAGGGAAACCAAGGCAGGAACCTAGAGGCAGGAACTGAAGCAGAAGCCACAGAGGAACACAGAGGCTTGCTTGGCCTGCTTTCTTATACAACCCAGGCCCAACTGCCCAGAGATGGCACCACTTACAGACTCTAGGCCCTCGAAGACTGATCATTAATCATGAAAATAGTTAGTTCTAGAGTACTGGAGTTTACAACTAACTGATCGTAACTGGTTACAGATTTCTTTGCTAAGTGCAAAGAATTAATTTTAGCACTTGGGAAGCAAAGGCAGGTATGTGAGTTTAAGGCCAGTCTGGTCTACATAGTGAGTTCCAGGATAGCCAAAGAGACCCTGTCTCACAAAAGAAAGAAAGAAAAAAGAAAGGAAAGAAGGAAGGAAGACAGGACGACAGAAAGAGACAGAGGGGGGAGGGAGGGAAGGAGGGAGGAAGGGAGAGAGAGAGAGAGAGAGAGAGAGAGAGAGAGAGAGAGAGAGAGAGGGAGAGAGAGAGGTTACCCAAAAAACTTGCCTGCAGGACAACCTGATGAATGTATTTTGCCAACTCTTCCCAAATAACTGTAGATTGTGTTAAGGTGACAAACCCTAACCAATACAGGATAATACACTTGCTCTTGTAGACAAGGAAGTGTGTTTATGCAGAAGGTGGTGCATTCATTGGAAATTGCTGGTGGAAAAAAGGAGGCTTTGATAAGAAATGTAGATTTATTCCACTGTCACGGATTGCCACTGAAGGTTTTAAATTTTTAATATGCTTTGCAAGCCATTGCTCTTTTATTAGCTCATGCTATGCTACAAAATATGTGAGGCAGAATAACTATGAAGAAAAAGGTCAGTTTAGCTCATAGCTTTCTGGAGGTTCAAGAGCATGGTGCTAGCTGACAGTGGTTGAGGTCTGGGGATGCGTCCTTGGGTCATAGTGGACACACATGTGTGGAAGAACTACATCCTGTGTACTGGTTAGTTTTTGTCACCTTGATGCAAACTATAGTCCCTTGGGAAGAAGGACTTTCAACTGAGTAATCAGTGCCATCGGATTGGCCTGAGAGGTGTCTCTGGGGGCATTTTCTTAATTTGTGATACATGAGGGAAGACCCAGCTCATTGTGGATGATGGCATCCCTGCCTGGGTGGGTGATTCAGGCTGTAGAAGCAAGCAAGCAGAGCAACCAATAGAGAGTGAGCCAGTAAAGAGTGTTCTTCATGGTCTCTGCCTCACTTCCTGTCTCAAGGTCCTGACTTGAGTTCCTGCCCTGGCTTCCATTAGTGATGGATTGTGTCCTGGGAGTTGTATGGTGAAATAAACTCTTTCTTTCCCAAATTGATTTTTGTCAGAGTTTTATCACAGCAACAGAAAGCTAGCTATGACAATCTGAAACAGAAAGCAGGGAAAAAACTGGAGTCTCAGAATATTTTTGAGGACACTTGCCTAGTTGAACTATGGACCGCTTATTGTGTCACATTTGGTTTTGTTTTATGTGTGTGCATGTCTGTGTGTGTGTGTGCATATTGCTTTTCTTGAAAATAGATTATTTTCCTCACATAATATCTTTTGATTACAGTTTTCTATCCTATTCCTCCCAGTTCCTCCCCACCTCTGCTCCCATCTGACTCATCTCCTTTCTGCCTCATATTAGAAAACAGGCTTCTAAGAGATAATAATCAAGCAAAGTAAAATAAAACAAGACAAAAACTAACACAGTGGGATAGGACAAAACAAACACAAGAAAAAGAGCCCAAGACAAGGCACAAGAAGTAGATAGTGACAAAGAAACTCAGTCATTTGCACATTCGGGAATCCCAAACAAACACTAAACTAGAAGCTATAATGTATACAGAAAGAACCTGTGCTGGCTATAGGGTCCAGGCACGCTGCCTGGAGCTCTGTGAGTTTATATGTGCATCAGTCTTGTTGAGTTAGAGGGCTTTGTTTCAATGGTGCCCCCATCCCCTCAGGTGCTAACGTTCTTTCCACTTCCTCTTCTGCAGGAAGTCATGAGGGGAGGAATTTGATGGAGACACCCCTTTTAGGGCTGAGTTTTCCATGATCTTTTACTCTCTGTGTATTGTCTGTGAGTTTCTGTGTCTGAGCAAGGCACTATCTATGAATAGAGAAGAATATCATTAGGAACATTTTATTGCTACATTTTTTAGTAGAACAGTAGAATTTGCTTTTCCCTTAGTTCCCGGAACTATCTAGTCTCACAGTCTTGGTCATGCAAGTAGTGTCAGGAATGGGTTTCATCTCATGGAGTGAACCTTTAGTCAGAATATATGTTGGTTAGTTACTGGAAGAAAAACTATCAGCTCAGGACCTCCAAGACCAAGTTCTTAGCACAAAGGAGATGTATTTGCCTGAGAGAGACAGAGGATACGGAATAAGAGACAAAGACAAGGGGTAGAGAATTAGGAGAAAAAAAAAGGAACAAGAGGGGACTGCAGAGATGGTTCAGTGGTTAAGAGCACTGTCTGCTCTTATGGAGGTCCTGAGTTCAAATTCCAGCAACCATATGGTGGCTCATAGCCATCTGTAATGAGATCTGATGCCCTCCTCTGGTATGTCTGAAGATATCTACAATGTACTTACATAAAAATAAATAAATCTAAAAAAAAAAAAAAAAAAACGAACAAGAGAGGGGGAGGAGGATTTGTCCTGGGCGACAAAGGACAGACTCTGGAGAGAAGACAGACACAGAACATAGGAAAATGGCAGTTCATATGTGAAGAAGGGGAAACCTTGTGTTAGGACGGGATATTGTATTTTAATTGGCCATGTTAATTAGGTGACCCAAAGGGGGATTTTGATTGTTGGACCTTGCTAGTCAGGCTTAGGAAGAGGAAGTGATCAAATAAGAGAATAGACATTGGGAGCTAGCTTTAGGCATATAATCTAATGGTTTTTAGCAAGACAGAGGGAATGAGAGGGAAGAGAAAGGCTTGCTGGAGCCATGCTCATCATGCTCGAGTTGGGAAGAGTCCTTCAGTTACTCTCCAAAGCTTTGTGCCACTGTTGCACTAGCAAATCTTGCAGGCAGGACACCATTATAAATCAAAGGTTTTGTAGTTGAGATGTATCTGCTTCTTTGGTAATCTGCAGAGTACATTCCTGCGCCAAAGAAGCTAGCATGCCAGCGTGAAGGCTCTGTGTGGTCATGAGCTCAGCTTCCCTGTGTTCAATCAGTTGGATAGGTGTCATCTTTAATAATGGAGCCTTGCCCATCAGTTTCTGAAGCAACCTATTGTCTTGGCAACAGTCTAGTTGTTTAGGGGTTCTTATGGGACCCTTTTGAGCAACAGTTTAATTAAATATAATCCATTCCCTATACTGGAAGCTTCACTTGGTGATAGATATCTGGTTGGGGCTCTATGCCCCAATATTTGGTTATTTTATTTATTTCTCCTTCATATGTGCATATATTCTAGGAAGCATCTACTGTATCAGGTTTCCATACTATCTTTCAAATGAACATTAATTTCACCTGTCTCTCCCTGTATTCCCTTCCTCATTTCCCTCTTCCCTCCCTATCCCAGTTTGATCCTCCCATCCCAGCTACTCCCTTCTGCCTTAGTTAGGGTCTTACTGCTGTGGTCAGATACCATGACCAAGGCAACTCATAAAAACAACATTAAGTTGGGGCTAGCTTACAGGTTCAGAGAATCAGTCCCGTATCATCAAGTGGGAGCATGGCAGCGTCCAGGCAGGCATGGTGCACGCAGAGTTGACAGTTCTATGTCTTCATCTGAAGACTGACTTCCAGGCAGCTAGGATGAGGGTCTTAAAACCCACACCATAGTGACACACCTACCGCAACAGGATCACACCTTCTAATAGTGCCACTCCCTGGGCCAAGCAATACAAACCATAACACCATCCATAACTATATATTCTCTTTGTCTTCCCTAGAGAGACCTATCTGTCTTTCCTAGTCCTTTGTGGGTTTGTGGATTGTAGCTTGGTTATCAGTTGTTTAGTGGGTAATATCCACATATAAGCAAAAGGGTACAATATTTATTTTTCTGGGTCTGTGTTATCTCACTCAGGATGATTGTTTTCTAGTTCCATCCATTTACCTGTGAATTTCATGATTTTATTTTTTTTAACAACTGAGTAATACTTAATTGTGTAAATGGTTCATAATTACTTTATCTGTTCATCTGTTGAGGACATTTAGGTTTTTTGCAATTTCTGGCTGTTATAAATAGAGCAGCAATGAACATGGTTGAACAAGTTTCTCTGTAGTAGGATGTGGGGTCCTTGGGTATATTCCCAAGAAGGTACAGCTGGATCTTGAGATAGATCTAGTCCCAGCTTCCTGAGGAACCAATACAATGATTTCCATAGTGGTTGTACAAGTTTGCACTCCCACCAGCAATGGAGGAGCGTTTCCCTCATTCCAGCATGAGCTGTCATTTGCTTTGTTGATCTTGGCCATTCTGATGAATGTACAATGAAATCTCAAAGTAGTTTTCATTTGCCTTTCCCTGTTGACTGAGGATGTTGAACATTTCTTTAAATGTTTCTCAGCCATATAAATTTCTTTTTTGAGAATTCTCTGTTTGGATTTGTACCCCACCCCCTTTTTTGAGATAGGGTTTCTCTATGTAACAGCCTTGACTGTCCTGGAATCTGATTTGTAGTCCAGGCTGATCTTGAATTCACAGAAATCTACCTGACTCTGCCTCCAGAGTGCAGGGATTAAAGGCATGCACCACCATGCTCATCTGTACACTATTTTTAAATTGAGTTGTTTTCTTAATATCTAGTGTTTTGAGTTCTTTATATATTTTGGAGATTAGCCGTCTATCAGATATATAGTTGGTAAAAACTTGCTCTATTCTGTAGCCTGCCACTTTGTTCAAATGGTGGTGTCCTTTGCCATGCAGAGCTTCTCAGTTTCATGAGGTCACATTTATCAATTATTAATTATTAGTTATTAATCAGTATAGGTAATAAGACATTCTGTTCAGAAAGTCTTCTTCTGTGCCAATGAATTCAAAGCTATCCCCCACTTTCTCTTCTACCAGGGTTGGTGTGTCTAGTTTTACGCTGAGGTCTTTTGTCTGCTCGGAGTTGTTTTGTCCAGGAATGATAAGCACGAATCTATTTGCATTCTTCTACATGTACCCACCCAGTTTGATCAGTCCCATTTGTTAAAGATGTTTTCCTTTTTTCTGCCTTCTTTATTTCAACAACAACAACAACAAACAGGTGTTCATAAGTGTGTGAATTTATTTCTGGGGCTTCAGATTGATTCTATTGATCAACATGTCTTTTCTTTTTCTTTTTTTTTTTTTCCAATACCATGCTGTTTTTATTACTATATCTCTGCAGTACAACTTGAAATCAAGGATGATGATACCTCCATCAGTTCTTTAATTATTCAAGATTGTTTTACCTATCCTGGATTTTTCATGTTTCTATATGAAGCTAGCTGAAAATTGCCTGTTCAAAATCTGTGAAGAATTGGGTTGGAATTTTGATAGGAACTGCATTGAATTTGTAGAATACTTTTGGTAGGATGACCATTTTTGCTATGTTAATCCTACCAATCCATGCACGGGAGAAATTTCCATCTTCTGATATTTTCTTCAATCTTTTTCTTCAGTGTCCCATTTCTTAAAGAAGCAGTTACCTTACAATGCTACATCTTGAGGCCAAACTATAAGCACATGACTCTTGGAGAAAACAGTCTAAGCCTAGTAGCTTTATAAGGTGATTATTTAACTCTGCCACTGTAGCTGGAAATCTGTTGAGAACAGAAGCAAGTGAGTATATTACCTTTTCATTATAATAGTGTAGGCAAGAGACAGGACCTACCTAAGCTAAGGATGAGACAGACTGGATGAGATGTGCAGACCATACAAACACTCTTGAAATAGAGCCAGCTGGTCAATGGATGAGACACAAGAGAATCATAGCAGCTCCTTGGATGTGGGCAGACTACCATTGTGTGTCTAGCCATGAAGGTGACAGAATGGGAAGCAGAAAATGATTCAGGAGTCTCTTTTAGATTCTGATGTCAGAGATCCTCACTAAAGCTCCAGTTTTGGCATCAAGTAGACCACTGTACGTTTTTTAACACATTCCTCAAAGATTTAATGCTCTCCTGTCCCTCGAAGCAAAAAAAATTGGCTAACCCTGATCTATTACGCACATAAAGCCACAGAATGTTACAAGGCTCCTGAATAGTGAATGTGTGGTTCAAATAATATTCTTTTTTACAGAGATAGTATTCTTTCAAACAAGCAGTTGTTGTTTTCCCAAGCCAGGCAAGATGGCACATGCCTTTACTCTCGTACTCGAGAGGCAGAGACAGACAGTTCTCTGTGAATTAAAGCCAGCCTAATATAAAAGGCCATCCAGGGATACAAAATTAAACCCTGCCTCAAGAGAAATTTTTTTTTCAGAAAGACAGACTAGAGGCTTGAGACATGGCTTGGTGTTTCCTCCAGTGGAGGAACTGAGCTTAGCTCCCATCACACACTTTGGGCAAGTCACAACTTCCTGTAACTTCAGTTCCAGAAGGATCCAATGACTTCTGACCTCTACAAGAACTGTATGTACATGGTGTTCAGACAGATAAGCAGGTCATTACACATACACATGATAAAAATAAATGATATTTTTTAAAAAGACAACTTCCATTGTCTACTTGGCACAGCCTTGGGTCATGTAAGAGGAAAACCTTGATTAAGGAATTGCCTAGATAAGATTGACTTCTAGACATGTCTGTGAGGGATTGCCTTGATTATTAACGGATGCAAGAGAGTCCAGCCTACTGTGGGGTGCACCATCTCTAGGCAGATGGGCCTGAATTGATAAGAAAGCTAGCCAAGCATGAGCCTAGGAGCAAGTCAGGGAGGGAGGCACCAGGCAGTGTTACTCCATGGTCGCCGCCTTATGTTCCTGTTTGGAGTCCTTTCCTAAATCCCTCAGTGATGGTCTGTAGTCTCTGGATTTATAAGCCAGATAAACGTTTTCCTTCCCAAAGTTGCTTTTGGTCAGAGTGTTTTACTTCAGTAATAGAAAGGAAACTAAAACAAAGATCAGAATTCTAATTAAGGACTGGAAATAAAATCAAAGGTGTCCAAACTTCCCTTTGAGAAGCCACAGTTTCAACACTCAAGATTTTTATATTAGCAGGAAAACTTAATGGCAATTAACAAGTCCCAAAAGTACTAATGAAGAAGGACCACAGGGAAATAACATACACAGAAGTTTTGCACATAAGAACTCAAACAGTTTTCAGAGGAGCAAATTGTAGCCTGAGAGCTCTAAGCAGGCTAGTAGTTTACTATTTCTTACCACCTGTAACTGAGTCACGTTTGATGGTAGAGCATTCCAACAGTGGATGGAATGCCAATTTAGAGGAGCCAAGCTATTATCCACAGGAATCACAGAGAACTTTCTGTGGGGGGATTAGTATAATTTGTGGTAAAACAAATATAAAGAAAGCTAGTTACTTCTATCAAAGCTTTGGGTGTGTTTTTATTACTCTGGATTTGTATGGAATGTAACAGATTTCACAGTCCATCTGCCATGAGTCATGGAGAATTTCTTCTACAGTACAGATGGAAGGTCACCAACAGAGTGAACCAAAAAGATGTCTTTCGACAAAACAAGCAAGATTACTTGCACTGTAACGAAACAAGAGAGCCTTGTTCATGAGTTTCCTTGCTTTTGTCTGTAATGTAGGACACTGACAGAACTGTCATTACATTACAGTCTTTATTCTTTAAAGACAGTTTTTTAAAAAATATAATTGTTAAGAAATATCATAATCCAGTTGAGGATGTCGCCCCACTGGCAGTGTACTTGCCTAACACGTACAAAGCCCTAGGCTTAATGCCTGGCATTGCATAAACTGTGCATGGTGGTATACACCTATAATCCCACACTCAGGAGTTGGGGGTGAAAGCAGAAGGAACAAAAACTGCAGGTCATCATCCTTGGTTACCTATCAAATTCAAGGGCAGCCTGGAATACATGAACCCTTGTCTCAAAGAAACAAACAAACAAAAGAACCTACTACTTTGTAAGCCAATTAAAAATGTAAGTCTTTAAAAGAGAGCATTGAAAGAAAACTATTCTATACATCTGGATAGTGCTACTCCTGAAAGCCATAAGTTATTAATAAAAATGCCAAGTATGTGATACCTCCTATGACTGACCAGTAAGAGAGGTCCCAGAGGCCCCAAACCAAGACAGACTATTGTTCTTCTATAATACACACATTGGTTGCAAGATGGAAAAGTCAGTTTGTCCAGAGCTGGAAGCTTCTTCATGCCTAGCTGTCATGGTGCTCTAAAGGACAGGCTGTTGGGACATAAAGGCATGTTAGTCTTGTCTAGCTATTCACCCTATGAACTATAATACCAACCTTGCAAGTAACATGTGTTCGCTGGTGCAGTCATGGCACAACAGTTATGGGAGTAACCATCTGCTTTCTGGTTAGATTTGAGACCTGTTCCATGAGGGAATTAATGCCTGCTACTATAAACCTAAAAAAGCAAATGAACAAAGAAGCATAGAGTCGAGGCCATCTCAGGCCCTATGAACAAACGTACTACTGTTGTTTACCTAATTCTCATAGCACCAGACTGTCTTCTAAATATATTTACACCCATAAATTTACTCCCAATCTCCATCAGAGAAGCTTGTCTTCACAGTGAATTTAGTAACATATCACAGCTCACAGTGCTGGAAGTAACTGACAGTTGAGTGATAAGACATTTCCATCATTCCCTCTAAGTGTCAGAGATCACTGTGGAAGAGGTAATAGAAAGAATGTAAGAGATAGAAGACGGGGAGAAGGGGCTCTGAAATGCTGTCTTCTGGGCAGAACTCAAGACAGTGTAGTCATGACTTCACAGCGCCTGTGGCTGCCTACACCAGTCATGCTCTAAACTGGGTCTATAGAACAGTCAGTCGTAGATCAGAGAGGAGCTCCCAGGGATCTACCCATTCCTGATGAACTATTGGCTACTGATGGACTTAAGGAAGCAGTCTTTGTCTTCAGTTTAGATTCTAGTTAAGCTCAGTGAAGACATAAATGTAGGAAAGTGAATGGGGTGATTAAGCTGAGAGGAAGATTAGGAGTGGAGGGACCACAGTAATCAGCATACATTATAAACATGTATAAAATTGTCAAAGAGCAAATTCAATAAAACATGATTTAAAAAAGAACTGAGTCTATGATATATTATTTTAAATAATAATGTCCATATAGGAGCTGCAATACTTTTGTCATATCCAGCAAAATTAATGAGCAGTTAGTTTAGTGTAATATATCACCATGCCACATTCTCAGTTTAATATAATGTATGACTATGCCACATTCTTTCTCAGACTCTTTGTTAGTTTTTCTCCATCTCCCTGACTGTTTTTGGGCAGCTTTGCCCAAAAGAATTATTTCCCACATTCCATCTATTTGCTGCTTCTTTGTGGTGCTGACTTTCTCTGTTCCCTAAATTCCTGCAAACTAGACGTTAGATCCAAAGGTTCCAGGAAATTTAGGATGAGCAACTGGTGGAGAAGCCCCATTGAGCGTGCTTGGTTTTCCTGCTGGGTCAACAGGAAGAACATAGTGGCTTCATGATGGACTCTCTTTTAGTTACATATGGAGCTTTGTTCCCAAGATCTGAGTACATCAATTCAGCAGTAACTGAGGGGCTGGCCCATCCAAGATGTGCTGCAGAAATGTTGGCAGTGACCTTCCAAGCTGCCCTTGGAAGCCCTGATCTTCAGTAGGCTTGGGAGATAGGTTCCACACCCTCTCTTTGTTCTCTGTCCCCCTGGTTGTTACTCCCTGCAGACATGGGTGTGAGAAAAAGGGTGGCAGTGATATGACGATACCTGTATATATGATTTGGAAAATGTTCTAGGTAAGGACAGTATGTCATGTTGAGAAATATATCTGTGAGTTGCAGATGTGCCTGGCCCCTTGCCCTGAGTACCTAGTATGCATAGGAACTTCTATAGCAATTACAGAGCCTGGAAGCTCTTTATCTTTATTGTCTTGGAAGGCTGCGCCCCTCGTAGCACTTCAGAACTGGAGAAGACACTGGCTCCATTGCCTTCATCCTCACCCCAAGCATGTTATTAGAAGTGGGGATTTGTGGAGGATTTAATTTCACATCAAACTTCAATTTTCATTCTTGGGGTTATATGAACTATGCATAATACATAATACTCCATGACTCTAGATTTACTGAAACTTCCAAACCAGAAATGGAAATGAAATACACACACGATAGAAAAGAATCTAACCTAGTAGATGTAGGAAAGGCTGAATGCATCACTCTCTAAACTGGCAAGCATGTCAAGTGTTTTTCTCCAAGAAAAGAGCTTATGGTTCCTCATCTTTGCAGACTGAGGTCTGTAAAAGAAAGTGCTAAAATGGTAGTGTATGCTCAGCAAAAGTATTTCCCCTGCTTATTTTTTTTTTTTTTTTTGGTCAAATACACAAATTTAAGTATCTGCTAAATACTAAGAACTGTATACTGTTCGGGACTTGAGTTGCATTTCCTTCTGAGTTGGGCCTCTCCTCTCCACCTGAGTGAGAAGAGCAGAGGATGTTCTCAGGTGCTGATACTGTGAGACACTAATGCTAGCTCTGTGTGTGCGTGTGTGTGTGTGTGTGTGTGTGTGTGTCTGTGTCTGTGTGTCTGTGTGTGTGTGTGTGTGTCTGTGTGTGTCTGTGTGTGCCACAGGCAAACAGAGGCAGAGACAGAGAAGTATGTGGTATATGTGTGCTTTTAGATATAATTTTTAGATATAATTGCCAGTACAGGCACATGTGGAAGCAAGAGACTGGACTCCAGAGTCATGAAAGACCCACATGGGGTTTCTAATTTAAACAGACACAGTCACAGTCATTATCATTTTTTAAAAATAGTTCTTCCATGATGCTTCCTAGTCCTTTGACCCCAGGGTCAAAACCATTGCTGGGATAAAGTGAACAAGTTGAAGCAGAGTAAAATCTTGGAAAGATATTTAAATGCAGGAAAGGAGGCAAGCAAGTGTTTACATTGTGAAGGGTAGGCTGTTAGAGGCAGGATCTGCTCCCAAGCCAGGCTGTTCACCTGCCTTACTATTCCTGTGAACATCCCAGGTGACTGTGACTTGGCAAACGAAAGCAACCGAATCTTTGTCAAGCTCATTCCACCGTGGTAGCACATCTTAATCCAGTCGTGCCATTTACATTGAGCTTTAAAAGAATGTGTATGAGCCGGGCAGTGGTGGCGCACGTCTTTAATCCCAGCGCTTGGGAGGCAGAGGCAGGCGGATTTCTGAGTTCGAGGCCAGCCTGGTCTACAGAGTGAGTTCCAGGACAGCCAGGGCTACACAGAGAAACCCTGTCTCGAAAAACCAAAAAAAAAAAAAAAAGAAAGAAAGAAAAAAAAAAAGAATGTGTATGACATGTGACAAAGAAGTGTATATGCGTTTGATACATTTTTATAAACTGAAACATCTGCATAAAAGCATCCAAATCAAGTACCCAGAATCCTCCACCATCAGTGTGATGGTTAATTTGATGTTAACTTGACACAAGTGAGAGGACTTTGGGACGAAGGATTCCCAGGTTAGGAAACGCCTCCAAAATGTTTACTTATAGGCAAACCTGTAGTACATGACTGATGTTGGAAGGTCAAGGACATTGTGAGTCGTGTCACCCCTGACCTAGTGTTTCTGTTTCTATAAAAAAGCAGGCTGATGGGGTTGGAGAGTTGGCTTAGCAGTTAAGAGCTCTCCCTACTCGTTCAGAAAACCTGGGTTTAATTCCCAGCACCTGCATGGCAGCTTACAACTGTCTGCAACTCCAGTTCCAAGGGACCCAAGACCCTCACACAGACATACATGCAAGCAAAACTCCAATGCCCATTTTTTAAAAAAGACAGTCTGAACAAGCCATGGGGAGGAAGCCAGTAGTAAGCAGGATTCCTTTATAGTTCCTGCTTCAGTTCCTGCATCTTGTTGCCACGGTGGTTGCTGGATGCATGGGAATGAACGCCTCCGGGCACTATGCATGCTTATTATGGACCCATTGGCTGACATGTGCCCTAGCCACCCTGTGCATTTCCCTTCACTCAGTATTGTTGATGAGATTCACCCACGTATTAAGATCACTGCAGGTCTCACGCCGTCTGTGCCAAACACTAGGCTACGGTAAGGCAGCACTGCAGTTTTATTTTGTCCCTCTCCAGACCTTCTCCCATTGGCTTTGACACACTCTTGCAGGTGAGTACACTGTAGGCTTTTGAATGTTTTTGGTGCAAACTTCCTAGAGAATTTATTCCTCAGACTGCAATGGCTGTATTATAAGCTGTGTATACGGTTGGCTTTAATATATTCTTGGAGTGTGACAAAGCCATTGCACCAACTCATAATAGATTCCTACCAGAAAAGCAAGAGCTCTGTTGCCTACTGTCCTTGTTGCCATTGGAGCTTTGCTCATGATTTGAGCTGTTGTGGCTAAGGTGTGGCTGGGTATGCAGGTATGCATGGGTGTCTTCCTCTGTGTATTGATGGTTCTCTCCTCACACCACGCGTTACACTGTTAGTCTATACTTCCTGCTCTGGAGATTAAGAAAGAGAAAAGACTAACTACAAAAAGAAATGACTGAGTTTGATGTTTTCTTCTGGTATCAAATGATCTATTTTAATAGATAAGTCTCTTTCCTCTAAATCAGAATGAACAGACTGATTTATGAGGCACACACGTATCAACATTATGCATGCATCGAGTGGATGCCTGTACTTAGATAAATACGCACATTTGCACGCACACACAGCTCACTTCACACAGTATTTCAGGTGACTACTATATGTAAGTACTGCTCTACCACCACAAAAGGCAGCACTGCCACGGCGTTTGCATGTATATCTTTTTTTCTTTTGAACAAAGACTGAGATTTTCACCAGTTATTCAGGAGAAGTTCATTCTTAGAGAAATATACCAGAGTGACAAATCTAGAGTACTAGGGACCTAGTCCCAGAGTTTGCTCTCATCCTACTGTGGCTACATCTGTCCCCAGCTAGCCACTTTCCCCAGGGGCAGCACTACAAAGACTACAAAGAAAAAAACTGATTGCTTGCTGCCCACAATGTAGCCAGCCCCTTCCAACTTTGGGACTGGGTTAGACTACCCAGTCAACTGGATGCTTCTTCCCTGAGTTCAGAATCTAAGGGAATCAACATAGGGGAGACTTCCTTCCCCCAGCCCTTACCTTCTAAGCTGCCCACAATGAAAGGTGCTTCTCAGTCAGTACACACTTGCCCCAAACCAATAACCTTTCTATGTAAGTCTCATTTCTGCAGCTTCAGAGGAAGGAAGACTGAGTGTAATGCTCTCAGAGCTCAACAGATTTTACATTTTCTTTGATTATTCAAAGGAAGAGCAGAGACAGAATTGCAGAGAAATTCCCATCAAAATCTAGGCCCAAGGTGTGGAGCCAAGATAAACACAAAAGGCCTCTGGGATATAGAAGCTTCATTTGGTTTTGCTGAGTTAGACGTGGAGGAGCTGACGGTAACTAATACTCTGTCTCTCAGCCTCTCCCTCCCTTACCCTTTTTTGAGACAGGGTCTCATTATATAAGTCAGGCTAATTTTGAACTCAAGTTCCTCCTGCCTCAGCTACCCCTGAGAGATTCCACATATTCACCACCATGGCCAGCAACCTTTTCTTGAACTACTGGACAAAGAGCAATGTCCTTTACCAAGGCAGGAAAAAAAGCATGAGAAAGGATATGTATTTTTCCAGTGAAATGCTGTGTGATCTTACAAATTGGTTTTTCCATTTTGTAAGAATCTTGTCCTATTTTTAATGTATATGTTAAATTTGCATATACATACGTATATTTGCAGTGATCACTCTACAGTTTTCAAAGGAGAGTCCTTTCCTTGCTGAGAACCTAAAAAGCTGGCAGACATTCTCACACAAAACATTAAGGCCAGCCTGGCACAGTCTTCAGTAGACAGCTTAAGGGCCCCAAGGCTCTCCCTCAGACCAAAAGTTTAATGAGTGCTAAACGCTTTCAGAAGTACCCTGGGCTAGCTTGTCATTGGAGATGCAACCTACCTGCAGTCATCCCAAGAAATTCCCATTATATCCTGGGATAGAGAAAGCCAGGCAGGGTTCATTCAGTGTTGGCAAGCTCCTTGGTCATTTGATGCTGCTCAGACAAGTAGCCAGTTGATAGCTCATGCCTGAATACCAAGAACTCGAAAGATAAAAGGAGGAAGATCAGGAGTTGAAGGCTAGCATCAGCTAGGCTTCATGAAACCCTGCCTCGAAATGCAAGGGAAAAAGAAAAGAATAAAATTGCGTTATTTGTTAATTTCCTCCAGATACTATTCTTACTTCTGATATTCCCTCCAAATAACAGTAAGAGATGTCTCATGCAATATTTACTTTGTAAGAGAAGAGAGAACTGTTACAATCTTAGAACCTTCTGTGGCTTCAGACCTGCAATGACTTACAAATTTGGTAATAGCTATCTAAATAAAAACTGTAAAAATTTTTTTATCTAAGTCCCTGCAATACTGTAGCATGCTTAAGTGGCTTTTCAAAAGCTGGGGACATGTGTAAGCAACCATTTGGAACTGACTGGAATTTAGAGCAGTCTTTCTTTACTTTGATGTCAGCAGGCTTCTACTTGAATAACAGTGAGCCAACCATTGCTTCATATCCACCCCAAATTATTTAGACAATAAATCCAAAAGGGCAGCACTTTAAAAAATTCCTTGTAGTGTTATTGCATACAGAGGGGCCACTAATACCCACTCATTACCAAAGGCTGTCCATCTTGCAGGATCATATGAAGTAACAGACAAAGCTTTTATTAGATTTTGTGGTCTACTTCTTCTGACATCAATTTCATCTAGGTTTTCATTAATATTCATGAGCTGGAACTGAACGGGCTTTTTTATCAGTGAAAGCTATGCTGCAGGGTAATGTACCTGCAGCAGCCAGTCACGCTTAAAAATCAGTTCATTTTGGCATCCTTCTAAACAAAATAGAAGCCACTGCTGATCCAGGGTCGCCTATTTCCCAGCAGCTAATAACAGGTGGCAGCCTTGGGCTGGCAGAGTGCCTGTTTGTGACTTAATTAGCATCAGGTGATCCAGCATTATGCCGAGAGGATGTGATTCACAGAAGCTGCTTTCACCTGTTGCTATTTTCAGAGTAGGCAGCTAAACCCAGAGAGAGCTTAGCATGCAATGTGCCCTGCTGCTGCTGCTGTTTTATATAACCTCATCGTGTGGATTCGTGAATGAGAGAAAATGAGAAACCCATAAAAGACTTCCTATGGCATGAACAGCCTGGACACCAACATTTTTGGACCTTTCCTTGGGTTCTAGAAGCTAATGGCCATACATCTGATGTACCTCCCTCAACCCACTTCAGTCTCCTGTCCTGTGGCAAGTTGGCTTTTCCTTCCTTTTCTACCTCCTGTTCCTCTGATCCCTTGCAGTTCTGCCCCAAATGAGAGGCATGGGCTGAGAGAGGTGGGGTTGTAGGGTCCTTCCCTTCACACCCAAGTGAGAATACATAACGCACACGCCCAACTCTGCCACTCCGGCCATCAATACTTGTCTGCTTTCTTACCTTTCATTCACTCAGGATGTACTAGCAATTGTGTTTTCTGTGAGAAAGCATACTGCACCCACGGCAAAGCACAACAGGAAAAGCCTTCTGGGAGCAAGGCAAACCTAGAAGGCAGAAAAACCAACAGGAGGTAAAATTAGGAGCAAATTGGAACATATTGTGCTAAATTACTCAGAAATGTAGCTTCAGAGAAAAGGAAAATGAGGGTGTCTCTGAAGGCCACAGGATGGAGATGTTCCTGGAATATTTGTGTGCTTCTCACACAGAGGTACCTCAGTCCCCAGGGCCTCTCTAAGCAGGAAAATTAGCAAGAATGGGACTCAGGAGGAATGAAGCTTTGTTCCTAATAGGGAACAGCAACAAAGACTGATAATTGGAACCCACTCAAAACCCAGCAGCACTGAGGAAATGAGGAAAAATGATAGCATCCTGCCAGGGCTCAAGAAAGTCACCCACTGGTGAGGTAGGGGGAGCCTATTGGTCTGCAGTTAGCACCGATGCTCTTATTAGAAAACAACAATCACTGAAAATAGAGCTATAAAAATGAGACTGTTGTTTGGTTTTACTTCCTTGAAAGGAGGGGTCTTGAGTTTGTGAGCCTCCTACCTCTGCTTTCGCAGCTGGAGGTCAGCTGGAAAACGGCTTTTACGAAAGCAGGCAAGTGTGGAATGATGGGAAGCAGAGCTGCAATCAATGAGTCAAGTTTCACTTGACAAAAAGTAAGAGTGAGCCGCAAGACATAGGTCAGTTTTGTGTAAATAAGGGCCCGCACACACCAGGAATGAGTTGCAGCACGTGGCCAGACATGGGAACATTTTAAAGCAGAAGCAAATAATGTGGGCAGATTTAGAGCAATATATTTGGAACTCTTACATAGAATTGACACTTTTCTGAGAAAGTATGTTTAAAATGTTATAGCATGGGGGCTATAGTTTAGTGGTAGAGTATTTGCCTACATTCACAAAGTCCTGGCTTCAGCTCCAATAGACACACACACACACACACACACACAGCCAAAACCAACACAACAGCAAGAAACTGAGTTCCATCAAAGTTGGAAATCCTTAATCACATGAAAGCTCTGTACAGATAAACTGAAAGGACGTCGTTTTAATAACCACTCTCATTGGTAAATATGTACCAGAACAACATAGGGGCAGAAAGGTCAATTTGGGCTCAGGTTTAAAGAGTCTTGTGTCCTCGTGGCAAGAAAGGTGCGGCTGGAGCTCTTCATATCTGCAGGGGCCAGAAAGCACAGAATCGGAAGTGGTCGTCACCTTGAAGGCTGTCTCCAGCAACCCACTTCTGCTAGATAGGCCATAGTCCCAAAATTCCACCACCTCCCTAAATGGCAATACCAATTAAGGATGAAATGTTCAAACAAGCCTGTAAGGTCATTTCACATCTAAATCATAACAAGTATTTAGAAATCTGACCCTAAGAAAAGCATCAGACCCAAAGAAACCCATGGGTTGCACTATATCTTCAAGGAACAGGTGATTCGAATGTTCCAGAATATAAAGACTAAACCTTTTAACCTGAGATTGTCACAGAACAGACTAAAAAGATTTAAATCAGGTAAAGGTGGCCCAAACAAGAAAATTCATGAAGGGAAATCCTATTTATACAAGCCACTGAACTCAAAAGATAGCAATTCCTGTACATAGGAATAACTGCTTGGCAAACATTTATTGAGTACCACATTTGCATCACTGGCATGTTTACACTTAATTCTTACTTCTCCCAAGTTCTGTGGTTAAAAGAAGCAGGTCTCTAGAGATGTGACAACTTCAGATGATCAGCCTTGAAGCTAGAATTTAAATCCTCAAATCCTAACTTTTATCAATGTATGATTGACTTTTTAAATTTTTATCTTTGTCTACTTTTTATAAATCTGATAGGTAAAATGTGATTCATGGCTTTAAAGTGTAATCCTCCCCATTCCATAACTTATCTCCCTATAGATTTTATGTCGTATACTTTAACCGCACACATTTCTTTCTTTCTTTTCAATCACTAATACTTAGGAAATCCTTTAGTGCACACATTTCTCTCTCTCCAGTGGGTTTATATTGTTGAGGGCTTGTTTAGCTCTTCTGACGCTTTGCTGGAGATGTTAGGAGCCTTTTAAATATGGCAAAACTAACCTTCTTTCATGGGTGATTTAATCACACACAGTAGCTGTTTATATGGGAAATGTAGGATAAAAGTATGATTCACCCCCTTATTTCCCAGCTTTCATAGTCATTTGGCTCCCTAAAGCCTTCTAGAAAGTGTTGTGAGATTCATTAGTGTTATTCAATGCATTGTTGCTAATGTATACTTTAAAATTTTTACATGTATATGTGTTTTGCTTGCATCTATGTCTGTACACCAGGTGTGTGCCTAGTGCCCTCCAAGAGCAAAAGAGGGCACTGGATCCCCTGAAAGCGGAATTATAGGTGACTATGAGCCATCCTGTGGGTGCCATGACTTTAACCAGGTCCTCTGACACAGTAGCCAGTGCTCTTAACCATTAGGCCATCTCTCCAGACCCAGTAATATTTGTGCTTAGGTTTGCCCATTCTTGGTCAGCAGCCACCTTATTTGTATTATCTCTTTTGCATTAGAAATTTAGCATTTACATATAATTAATCTACCACTTTATTACTTATGGCCACTGGGAACTATTAAATATGTTTACTATTTATATTAAAACATCTTAACTATAAAATACTATCCAGCTCTTAAAATGAATGTAACAAAGCTATACAAACCATTAAAGAAGATTTTTTGAGTCATTTTAAAAAGAAAAGCAAACAAGGAGTGGCCCTTGGTGGTAGGGTATTTGGAGGTGTCAGGTTTACTCTTCACCACCACCAGAGCAGAGGTACCATGAATATATAACTATGTGTGTTAGAAATAAGTTTGAGGTCAAAGGGAAAAGATCACCACTCCAATTACAGTGTCTCCACAACTAAAACTTTAATTCTCATCAGAACTATGTTCTACGTTCAAAAGCAAAAGAGTGAGCACACTGGGGCAGGATGTGCACTTGGTTTTTCTTCTCAATCAAATGGTGACTGTGTCTTTCCCCATTGGCTGGGGGAAAGACATGCATGGAAATCAGTATGGCGGACCCTCAGAAAAATGGACATAATACTACCTGAGGACCCAGCTATACCTCTCCTGGGTATATACCCAGAAGATGCCCCAACATGTAACAAAGATACATGCTCCACTATGTTCATAGCAGCCATATTT
>CM052702.1:25918493-25937919 GCA_028551405.1 Uromys caudimaculatus | reverse complement strand
GACTTTGGGCCTGAGGGTGCTAGGGGCACCAGTAAAAGGGAATGTCAAGGTGGGAATATGGGAATGGGTGGGCGGGTAGGTGGGAGGAGGAATTCCCTCACAGAGGCGGGGAGGGGGAGGGGACACGGGGTTTCTAAAGAAAAGGGGAATCATCGGAAATGTAAATAAAATATCAAAAAATAAATAAAAAAAAAAAGAAGGAAGGGCACAGCTGCCTGCCACCTAAGTCACTTAAGATCAGAGAGCAGCAGGGCCCTGTGTAAGCAAAGGTATACATGCAAATACTCTAATAACTGCTCTAAAACTGTTTTAAACTGCAGTTATTTGTGGTTTTAAGTTTGTAGAAATGGCTCTGGAAAGATTTCACATAAAAACCTTAATATTACTACTTGTGGAGCTGAAGAAAAGCAGCAGTGAATGTCTAGGGCAGAAGAATGGTCAATGTTAAGCACCGGGCATCCCTTTTGCATTTGGGATGTGCTCTTTGAATGCTTGCTGTTTTTTAACTCAAATTTATTGCAGTATTTATTTATTTATTGTGCGTGCACAGGTGGGGGTTGTCAGAGAAGAACGTGCAGGAGTCCATTCTCTCCTCCCACAACATGGGTCCTGGAATCAAACTCAGATCATCAGGCTTGGCGGCAAGTACCTTTATTGGCTGAGCCATCTCACCAGCCCCAGACTCAAGTTTGAATTGTTTTTCCTTTGAATAGATCTTATATCTATCAATTTCATCTGGTTTCCATATTTAAAACAAGACAAATGTCAAAACTTGGTTAGAGTAGGAAAGGACAGAAGTCCATGTAATGTTGACAAAAACTTTTAGTTTCATGGGAAACTGATGTTTGAAAAAGAGAGTGATATGTAAGAGGCGTGTATAGCGTGAAGAGAGTATGTCTATACTCTCGCATAGACTTTTGACTAGTTGTGTGACTAGCAACAAGCCTTTTGATCTCCCTTGGCCTAAGGGAGGTTCTGCTAAGGTGGCATACATTACCAATACTTGAGTTGCATGACAGCCTGGGCTACAGGTCAAGGTCCTGTCTCAAAGCTGGGCATAGTGGTGGATGCCCTTAATTTCAGCCCTCAAGAGGCAGAAACAAGTAGTTCTCCATGACCTTATGCCAGCCTGGTCTACAAAGAGTTCTAGACAGCTATGCAGAAAGAGCCTGTTTCAAACTTTGTCCCCACCAAAAGAGAAAGACACCGTCTCAAAACAAAACAGTGAAATAAAAACCTCACCTAGCCTACAAAAATGAGCACTGGACTCTTAAATAAAAGGAACTCTTAGTACATGAGTGTTTGGAGATGAATGTGTCTACCATGAGCCAGTGAGCTGGATGAAAAGGAGCATTTAATTGATAACTGTGATTGGTGACAAAGTTAAACGCATGCTGTGTCACATCAGGGAGGTGAGTTATGCCAACTTAATCCTTGGTTTCTTCCTGTGAATGGCAAATCATCTGCAGTCATACTTAAGACTCCTAGGAAGGGCAAAGTGAGATAACACATAAAACTTTCTTATAATCTATGAAAATATAAAATATAAAGTATTATTTCTTTTAGTCAGCCTTGAAGTTTGCCCATCAAATTGAGGCCTTCAAATATAATATTAATAGAATAGGTCTTTTTTTCTGTATGTAGTATAGAAAAGGTCTAGAAAAAGACTGCAGCATAGCAAAAATATAATCATAGCACAACCATGTTTCCACATGATGTGATGGTCATTGACTGGGTGAGCTACAGATTCTCTTAGCTTTGGGGCAATCCATGATAACATTCAGTAACCAAATAAGAAAACACCTTAAATGATAGGAGACCCTTCAGAGACAGATTTTGATATAGTTGGGCTCTGGATTACTTACTGTTCTGTTGGTGGTTGCTGTGCTGTTGCTGCTAAGAGATACCATGACCAAAGAAAATTATAAGAGAAAGTATTGGTTTAGGGTTTCAGAAGGTTAGAGTCCAAGATGGCTGAACAAAACCATGGTGACAGAAATAGCTGAGAGCTCACATCTTGATTCACAAGCACAAAGCAGAGAAATCTAACTTTAAATATAAAAACCCTTTTGAAACCTCCAAGTCTGAGCCTAGTGACACACCTCCAACAAGGCCACACCTCCCAATCCTTCCCACACATGTCCACCATCAACTGGGGACCAAGTATTTAAACAGATGAGCCTATGGGGGCCATTCTTATTCAAATTATCACATTCTACTCCCTACTCCCCATAGACTCTTGGCTATATCATAATGCAAAATGCAACTTCAAAAATCTCCCTAGTCTTTTACAGTCACAACACTCTTTTTTTCTTTTCTTCTTTTTTTTTTTTTTTTTGGTTTTTCGAGACAGGGTTTCTCTGTGTAGCCCTGGCTGTCCTGGAACTCACTTTGTAGACCAGGCTGGCCTCGAACTCAGAAATCTGCCTGTTTCTGCCTCCCAGGTGCTGGGATTAAAGGCGTGCGCCACCACTGCCTGGCTCACAACACTCTTAAAGTTCAAAGTTGAGTTCCCTTCTAAGACTCAAGTCAGTTTCTTAATTGTAACCCCCTGTGAAATCAAAAAGCAAACCACATGCTTCCAACATACAGTGGCACTAAATATAGATTATCATTCATAAGAGAGGAATGAGGACATGGTAAGGAAATACTGGATCAAAACAAGACCAAAACCTAGCAAGGCAAGTTCCAAATCCTGTAGCTCCTTGTCTGGTGTCAAAAGGTTAGGCTGGCTCTGCCCTTCCAGCTTTGCTGCCTAAAATACCTTTCTCTTAAGCTTCTTCCACTCCCTGTCTGCAGATTTTGTTGGTAGATATTTCATGGCTCTGGCATCTCCAGTGTACCTCAACACAGTCCAGGCTTCACCATCACAGCTTCATGCAATGGCCTCTTAGGACCTTCATGCAAGGACTGCCCTGCCATACATTGCTTGGCTTCAATGGCTCTCCTTAACTATGGAGGAAGATTCTATAACCCCATTACTTACATACCTCCTCATGACTCTAAAGCCAAAACAATGACAACAGTGTTGCCAAATTCAGATTTCCACTTGAAATGGAGTCTGGCCCCCTTGAATCACATTTGCTGCCTTTCTTCGTCACTGTTTTTCAGTAGCAGAAAAATTTTTAAGCCTTTACCTTTCACAAGTTGAAAGTTTAGTTGTGTGGAGTCTTGCTCTGAAAGCACCTTTCCCTTTATTCCAAAGCATATAAGGCTACTCTATCACAGAGTACTGTGTACTCTTGCTGAAATATGTCAAGAATGGTCTCTAGTCTAGTTGCTATTGTTGTTCCTCTTGAAATCTCTTGAGCTGGGCCTTCATAGTCCACACAGAAGTCCAGGCTCCTGCTAGGATGGCATATGAAGCCCTGCTTACAGAATTCAAAGACTTCACTAGTCCAGAGTCCCAAAGTCTCCTACATTCTTTCAAAACACATCATGGTCAATCCTGTCACATCCAAATCCCACTTCTGGTACTAACTTTTGTCTTAGTTAATTTTCTATTACTATGATAAAACACCATGAGCAAGGCAACTTACAAAAAAAACCATCTAATTGGGCTTAGAGTTTCAGAGGGTTAGAGTCCACAATGGTTGAGCAAAGGCAGGTAAACCTGAGCGCTCACATATTGACTCATAAGCAGGATCCCAAGAGATCCCACTGTGAATAGGTTTTCCAATCCTCAAAGCCCACTCCTGGTGACATACTTCTTCCAACAAGGTTATGCTTTCTAATCCTTCCCAAGCAGTTCCACCAACTGGGAACCAAGTATGCAGACATGAGCGTGTGCAGGCCATTCTCATTCAAACCACCACAATAACCAAATACTACATACACTGACATTTAGATGATATGTTTGTTATTTCTGAGATACAAAACTTCTAGGTTTGCTATAACTTGATGAAAAACCTTACATGCCATGTAAGCATAACTGTGCCTACATTAATATGGGAAGGGTCCCACTTCTCTGCCAGCTGAATAAACAGGCATAAAGCAGTAGTACATGCTTCAGTTATATATATATATATATATATATGACTGTTTTCTTCTGAAAAATGGCTTTTTTTGTAAATCCTCTAGTTTTGTTTGCTTTTTCTATAATGTGTGTATGCTGTCTTCATCTTTTTAGATAACTTTT
Organism: Uromys caudimaculatus; assembly: GCA_028551405.1. NCBI lineage: Eukaryota > Metazoa > Chordata > Mammalia > Rodentia > Muridae > Uromys > Uromys caudimaculatus. The sequence continues at coordinate 25,933,781 of CM052702.1, read as the reverse complement.
GAAAGTCTCCCTGTGGTAGTGTGAGTAGGAATGGCCCCCATGGAGTCATGTGTTTGAATGCTTGTCCCATAGTGAGTGGCACTATTAGGAGGTGTGGCCTTGTTGGGGTAGGTGTGGCATTGTTTCAGGAAGTGTATCATTGTGGTATGGACTTTGAGGTCTCCTATGCTCAAGCTACAACCAGTATGGCTCTCAGTCACGTCTGCTGCCTCCGAATCAAGATATAGAACTCTCAGTTCCTTCTCCAGCACCATGTCTGCCTGCACACTACCATGTTTTCCACCACAATGATAAAGGACTAAACCTCTGAACTTGTAAGCCAGCTCCAATTAAATATTTTCATTTATAAGAGTTGCCATGGTCTTGATGTCTCTTCACAGCAATATAAACTCTAAGGCACCCTCATTAACAAATTTTCACAGTGTTGTCAACTGTGATAATTTAGTTTGGTCAACTCTGAAGTATGGACTCATGATGCTAATGTGCACAGCAATGACTACAGAAGCTCTGATCAGCTTCATAGGAGTCCCTGATTCCGTGAAGTGTAGTGGAGCCATTCATGTTCTAATTTCCTTTCTGCTGCTGTAATAAAACATCCTGATTAAAAGCAACGTAGAGAAAGAAAGGATGTATTTAGTTTCTATTTCCAGGCTACAGTTCATCATTGAAGGCAGTCAGTGCAGTAACTCCAAGGCAGAAACCATGGATGATTGCTGGGTTGACCACTGGCTCATTCTTAGGGTTAGCGTTTTTATACTTCCCAGGAATACCTGCTCAGGGAATGGTGCCACCCCCAGAAAGATGCACCCTTCTATATCAATTAATAATTTAAGACAATCCCTCAAAGACATGCCCACAGGTTAAACTTATCTAGGTAATCCCCAAGTTGAGAGTTCCTTCTTAGGTGGCTCTAGGCAAGCTAACTAGGCCATTCTCCAAAGCAGAGTACCCCAGCCCTCATCTACAGTTTTCTTTCTCAGTTTCAGTTACCCAGAATCAAACATAGTATTACATGGAAAGCTTCAGAAATAAACAATTCAGAGATGCTAAGTTCTACTCTGATCAGTGTGTCGAAGTCTCCTGCCCAGACATGATTCTCTTCATCCCCTCATTCATACATCATTTAGCTGTTCCTGTTACCAGATTGTCTCTTACAGCACAGATGTAGAATCAAATCCCATTCACAAACATTTCATTACACTACATTGTAACTGCACTATCTCATTATTATTGTTAATTGCTGTTTAAGTCTAATGAATGAATTAAACATTATTAGAAGTATGCATAATAATTAACATTGTGTGTATACTCTTGATACTATTAATGGCATGTGTTAGACACACATTAGTGTGCTGGTTAGATTTTAGAAGCTTGACACGAATTAGCATTAACTGGGAGCAAGGAACCTCAATTGAGAAAAGGTCAGTCTCTGGGGCATCTTCTTAATTAATGGTTGATGTGGGAGGCCCCAGCCCACTGTAGATAGTTTTAACACTGGATAGGTGGCCCTGAAAAAAAGCAAAATGAGGGCTGGAGAGATGGCTCAGCAGTTAAATAGCACTGACTGCTCTTCCAGAGGTCATGAGTTCAATTCCCAGCAACCACATGGTGGCTCACAACCAACTGTAATGGGATCCACTGCCCTCTTCTGGTATATATATATATATATATATATATATATAAAATCTTAAAAAAAAAAAAAAAAAAAAAAGCAAAATGTGCAATCTTTGAGGAACAAGCCAAGAAGGAGTGTTCCTCCATGTTCTCTACTTCAGTTCCTGCTTCTAGGTTCCTGGCCAAGTTCCTGAACTCATTTTGCTTCTTAATGTACTCTAATCAGTAAAATGAAATAAACCCTCTTCTCCCCAAGTTGGTTTTATCAAAGTTTTATTAAAGAAACAGAAAGCAAACTAGGACAACTGGGGTCTTGGAATATATCCTACAATATGTTGAAGTTCTGACCCTAATAACTGAATTTCAGTTTGGAAATAAGGTTAAGTATAAAATCAAATGAGGCCATGCTAGGTGAAGATTGGCCTAACTATCCAACAACTATTCTCTTTTCTCCCTGTAAGAAAATAGAGTTTTAAGATACAGACAGATGGGTATGAGGAAACCGATACAGAAGAGGGAACAGAGATTATATTCATGTTGTCATATACTATCTCATAGGAAACTAACTCATCTATCCATGAGCAATGCATGCTAGGCAGAAATGTGACCAACTGACCTACATTTCCAGCCCTGGGATAAAATGTGTATACAACATACTTTTCTTCTCATCCTGGCCAATACCTAATAAGTAGAAAGTTAGGGGAGAATTAATTTATTTGAGCTCATGGGGGAGTGGGAGGGGATGATGGTTGAGACTGTCAGGGGTAATAAGAGCTTGCACAATCAACAAGCAGGTGTCAGAACAAGGCCAGGCTATAAATCATAAGCCTCACCAGGAAGGCCCTACTCCCCCTGCTAAGCACAGTTCAAAAGGGTCCACACCTCCCAAAACAGCTACACCAGCTGGAAACCAAGTGTCCAAAACATGAGCCTGTGGGGGACATTTCATATGGAAACTGTAATACGCACTATGAAGTTGACTTTGTGCAGCCATCATGATTATATATGTTTAAAACATTTTTATCAAAGGCAGCTTGTGCCCATCAATAGTCCTTCCTACACATCCACCCACCTGTTCTTGGTCTCTCTAGATTTACTTATGGACACTTATGTAATTGGTTTCATATAATATGTATCTTTTAGGATCTTACCTTGTCATTTAGGAAAACATTTTCAAGATTTAGTTATGTCTTAGAATGAATTGTGTGTGTTGTTTCTTTAAGACCCATGACTTAAATCGTTTACATCCATTGAATTGTGTGTATGCACGCATGTGTCACAATGTGGGGGCTTGGGGGAGGGGGAACCAGAGGACAACTTATAAGAATTGACTCTCTGCTACTACCTTGTGAGTCCCAGGGATGAAATTCAGGTTGTCAGGCTTGGTTCGTAGCAAGCAACCTTACCTTCTGAGTCATCTTACTGGCCCAAACTTCAGCATTTTAAAGTGTACAATGTGTGGGTTTTAGTACTATTATAAATTTGTGAAGCAGTCGGTTTTTTTTTTGTTTTTTGTTTTTTGTTTTTTTAATTCTAGAACATTTTCCTGGCCCCAAGAGAAACTCTATACTCACTAAGTATCACTCCCAAATTCCACTCCCTCCAGCACCTGGTAACCGACGATTCATTTTCAGCCCCTGTAGATATGACTGACATAAAACACAGCCTTTTGTCATTTACCGTATGGCTTTGTTACTCCTCTATTGCTGGTAATAATAAACTTATCTAGGTAATCCCCAAGGCAGCTAATTAAAGAAAAAGAGCATTTAATTGGGGGCTTGCTTCCAGTTTCAGAGAGTCCATGATCAGCATGGCAGAAGCATGGCAGCAGGCAGGCATGGCACTGGAGGCATAGATGAGTGCTCACATCTGATTCAAAAGTTGCAGACATGGATGGGAGGAGTCTGGGCCTGGCATGGACTTTTGAAACCTCAAAGCCCACCTCTAGTGACACCTCTCCCAACAAGGCCACATCTCCTAATCCTTCCCAAACAGTCTACCAACTGGGAACCAAACAGTCAATTCTGTAAGTCTGTGGGAGCCATTCTTATTCAAACCACCACACTATAGTTTCAGGTTAGCTCCTGGTGTAGCAGCATCCACTGCTTCCTTGCTGTTTACAGATGACTGCTGTAAATGCTGGTAGAGGCATCACATTTGTTGGTCTGCTCAACAGTTGATAGATGTGGGGTTTTTCTATGTTTAAGTTCTTGTGAACAGTGTGAGCTTTTGTGTACAAGTTTCTGTGTGAACTCGTTTTCAATTCTCTTGGGTATGTGTAGGAGTGGAATTGATGGATTATTTAGAAACTCTGTTTTACACTTTGAGAACCGGCCCATCTGTTTTCTAAAGTCGCTAAGCCACTTTACATCCTCACCTGTAATAAATGAGGATTCTAGTGTCAACACATTCTGATCAGCACTAATTATGCTGTTCTTTTTTAATTTTGCCCATCCTAGAAAGGAGTGGTATTTCACTGAGTTTTGTTTTTCACATTGCCAAAGATGATGATGGTGACCTTCTTCCCATGTGTGTATTTGGAGAGAGATCTAGTCAAATTCATTCTTCGTGTGTGCGTGTGTGTGTGTGTGTGTGTGTGTGTGCGCGCGTGCACAGAACTTTCTATATTCTATGTACAAATTCTTTACCTGAGATAGGACTTCTAAATAATTCTCCCACCTGTAGGCTGTTTTTCACGTTCTTTGAAACATAATAATTTAATTTTATTAGTCCAACCTATTGAATCTTTTCTTTTAAATATTTTTGTTACATCTTTGCTTGCTTGCTTGTTTGCTTACTTATTCATTTTCTGGAGAGGACAGCACACATGTGGAGGGCAGAGAACACGTTATAGCAGTTGATTTCCTCCTCTACCACTGTGGTGGTTTGAACATGCTTGGCCCAGCGAGTGGCACTATTAGGAGGTGTGACCTTGTTGGAGGAAGTGTGTCACTTTGGGGGTGGGCTTTGAGACCGTCCTTCTGGCTGCCTGGAAGTCAGTCTTCTCTGGACTGCCTTCAGTTCAAGATGTAGAACTGTTGGCTCCTTCTCCAGCACCTTGTCTGCCTGGCCACTGCCATGCTTCTGGGCATGATGATAATGGACTGAACCTCTGAACCTATACCAGCCCCAATTAAATGTTGTCCCTTATAAGAGTTGTCTTGGCCATGGTGTCTCTTCGCAGCAATGGAAACCCTAACTAACAGAACCACCTTCCACCCCAAGGATCAAATCATGTCTTCAGGCATGGCAGCAAGCACCTTTATCTACTGAGCCATCTCCCCATCCCCAAATCTTTTACTTTATCATTTCTGCTTTTAGTCCATACCTATTCCTGGATTTCCTTCTAAGTAGTTTTAGTTCCTACTCTCGGATTCAGATCTGGTCTGCTTGGGTTCATTTTTGTGCGTGGTGTGGGTTGATTTCATTCTTGTGTGTGTGTATTTGTGTCCTCAGCATTTGTTGAAGATTGCCTGTCATTGACTTGTCTTTGACTTTTATCAGTCATCAGTTCACCTTGGGTGCCAGTATTTACTTCTGAACTTGCAGATGGTGGTTGTAGCTGCTCTTAGTATTGTACTGCCTTGATGTCTGTCACCTTGTTAGAAAGATCTTTTGTTTTGCTTTATTTTGTTTTGTTTTGTTTTTCGAGACAGAGTTTCTCTGTGTAGCCCTGGCTGTCCTGGAACTCATTCTGTAGACCAGGTTGGCCTCGAACTCAGAAATCCACCTGCCTCTGCCTCCCAAGTGCTGGGATTAAAGGCGTGCGCCACCACTGCCCAGCTGTTAGAAATATTTGAAATCAGGAAGAAGCCTTCACCAATATTCCTGTTTTTCCAAAGTTTAGTTGTTCTAGGTCTCACTTATTTCCATATAAATTTTAGGGTCAACGTGGCAATTTCTAAAAAAAAAAAAAAAGTTGGCTGGGCTTTCAGTAGGAACTGTATTGCATCTATAAGTCAGTTTGGAAAATATTTTCATCTTAATATTAAAAGCTTCTGGTTTATGACATTGTGATTGCTTCCCATATATTTATATTTTCATGTTCAGCCATGTTTTATAGTTTTCATAATATAAATCTTGTAATTTATTAAATGTATCATTGTTATTTCATTCTTTTTCATAGTGTTATAATTTAAATAAATTAATTCATATATTATTTATTATAATATTATATATTAGAAATCATAACTGGTGTGCAGAAATACAACTGCTGTTTTTGTTTGCTGTTATTTCATTTCAATTTGGTTTGGTTTGGTTTGGTTTGAGACAAGATCTTTTAAGTCCAGCTGACCTAGAATTTTCTATGTATCCCAGGCTGGTCTGGAATTAATTATTCTTCTGACTCATCCTCCTGAGTGTGGGGATTGCAGATACATGCCACCATTCCTGGCTTTACATATTTACTTTGTACCTTCTAACTTCCCTGAACTTATTAGGGTTTTTTTTCTAGCAGGCTTCTTGGGACTTTTTATTTAAGATCATGTCACTCGCTATTACAAATAGTCTTACTTAGGCTGGGGAGATGGTTGAGTGGATAAAGTGCTTTCTGCACAAACACCTAGAGTTCAAATACCCAACACTCATGTGCGGCAAAATCTGTAGCCACAGCACAGAGGCTTTTGAGGTTACAGATCTCTGGAACTTGCTGACCATATAGCCTAGCCAATAGTGAATTTTGATTTAGTGAGAGAGCCTGACTCAAAAATGAATGTGGAGAGCAATCAAGAAAGGCACCTCACTTGACGCTCTGGCCTCCGTACTTGCACACATAGATACTGCCTTCATTTCCAGTTCCAGTGCCTTTTGTTCATTCTTCTCCCCTCAGCACTCTAGATGGAATCCCAATGCAGTGCTGAATGAAAGTCATGAGAGTTGATATTCTTTTCCTATCACCAGTCTTAGAAACAAAGCTGTAGCCTTTTAGTGTTTGGGGTAATAATAACAGTAGTGTTTGTTAAGAATCTTGTTCACTTTTGTTGTGTACTTTTATCATAAAATATAAAGAATGCTATTAACTTTTATTGAGAGTGATGTTTGTCCTTGTTAATATGATTAGTGATGTTTTATGTGTAATTAACAGTCATGCTGTAAGACCCTTTCCATGTGTTCTTGATTCCGTTTTCTAGTATTATGATGAAAAGACTTATAAGTACGTTCATAAAAAATGGCTGTGTTGTGTCTGTATCTGGTTTTGGTGTTGGTATAATTTTGGTCTCAGAGAATGCATTTGGAATTACTTGTTTTCCTTCCATTGTGTGGAAGCTTTTAGTGAATAGATCCTTCTTGCTAACTGTGTGGTGTAGCTCGCCAGTGACAGCATTTTGACCTGTGCTTTTCTTTGGGGGAATTTTCTTTCTTATTATTACTAATTCAATCTCTTAGCTTGTTAAACTTAGATTCTGGCGGGGTTTTTTGTTATTTTGTTTTTGTGTTATTGATTATGATTGCTTATAACTCTCCAGAAGCTTCCTTTTCATCTAGGTAGACTGATTTGGTTTATTTTCTTTTCTTTTTTTTTTTTTTTTTTTGGTTTTTTTTTTTTTAATGTATTTATTTATTTCATGTATGTGAGTACACTGTTGCTGTCTTCAGACACACCAGAAGAGGGCATCAGATCCCATTACAGATGGTTGTGAGCCACCATGTGGTTTCTGGGATTTGAACTCAGGACCTCTGGAAGAGCAGTCAGTGCTCTTAACCGCTGAGCCATCTCTCCAGTCCATAGACTGATTTGTTGACCTAGCCTCATTCAGTAGCATTCCTTTAACCCTTCGTATTTCTATAACATTGGTTGTAATATCTAATCTTTGATTCTTGATTTTAATTGAGCCCCCCCTCTTTTTTCTCATGCTGAAGCTACTCAAGGTTTGTTAGTTTTGTTGATTTAAAAAAAAAAAATAACCAAATGATGTTTTCATAATGTAACAGGCCCCCATATAATTGATGGCAAGGTAGAGACATTAAGGCACCATTCTGACCTGAAAGCCCAGCGTATGGACCTCAATCCCTGCCAAAACAAGAATGAAGAGCTATTCCATCATGGTCCTTTGTTCTGGGAAAGTCCCTAAATATAGTTTTGCGCATAAAAATCCAAAAACAGTAAGGCTCATGTCTACCGCTCTTTGGGCAAGTTCCCATGTAGCCCACTGGCTAGCAAATAAAACCTTTCCATTGGCTTCTCACTAGGTGGTCTTACCTGCATGGATACAATTACCTGTATAATTGCTGGATTACTTGTTTGGTTGTTGAAAAAAGGTATAACATTTAAACCCCCCAAGACCTTTCCCTTTGGCTGCGCCCTTCCTCCATCTGCTTACAACCATCTGTGACTCCAGTTTTGTGGGACCTAATACCATTTTCTGGCCTTTGAAAGCACTACACATATGTGATACACACATACAAACAAGGATATATATATAATATATATTATATATATATAATTTTCAAAAACAATAAAATACAGCAAAAGCCACTTGTAGTGACTCATACCTTTAATCCCAGCAGTTAGAAGGCAGATCTCTATAAGTCTGAGACAAGCATAGTCTATAGACTGAGTTCTAGGACAGCCAGAGCTACAAGAAACATGTCTAGAAAACAAACAAAGCAGCAACAAAATACGTTCTTTATTAACATAGACACAGTAGATCAAGTATGCGTGCTGTGGGCTGTATTTTTGCTACTTTTTTTTCTTTTTTTCTTTTTTTGGTTTTTCGAGACAGGGTTTCTCTGTGTAGCCCTGGCTGTCTTGGAACTCACTCTGTAGACCAGGCTGGCCTCGAACTCAGAAATCCACCTGCCTCTGCCTCCCAAGTTCTGGGCTTAAAGGCGTGCGCCACCACTGCCCAGCACTACTTTTTAACTTTCTATTTGTGAGTTTGAATCCACACTGACACCTGTTTTTACCCTAGTTTATATCCTTACCTTTGAGTTAAGCTACTCTTTATTTCCTGCACACTTTCCTTGTATTTTTGTGTATTTTGTGACCATCTGCTGTTTTATACTTTCATTTAACTCCCTATCTTAAGTGTTATCTGTTTTAATTTCTGCTTTTTTCTTTTTCTTCTTCCTCCTCCTCTTTTGATTTTTAGATTTTACATTTTGAAACGGGGTCTCACTGTATAGCTATGTGGTCAGACTAGCCTTGAACTCAGCTCCTTCTGTCTCAGCCTCAGAATTGCTGCTTCAGCAGACATTTGACAGGCACATTTCCTTTTTTTGTTTTTTAAAAGAATTTCTTTCTGGCGTGTGTGTGTGTGTGTGTGTGTGTGTGTGTGTGTGTGTGTGTGTGTGCAGGTACACATGTGTGTGATATACACCTGTGTGCCAGTGCAAATGGAGGCCAGAGAACAACCTCATATGTCGTTCTTCAGTCACTGTCTTTTGTTTGTTTTTGAAGCATGGCTTCTCATTGACTTGGAACTCACCAAATAGGGAAGAAGAGCTGGTCAGAAGCCCCAGGGATCTGCCTCTCTGCATTTCCCCAGTTCTACAATTACAAACTCAGGGTGTCATGCCCAGCTCTGTGTGTGTGTGTGTGTGTGTGTGTGTGTGTGTGTGTGTGTGTGTGTATCCGTGTGTTCTGGTAAATTAACTTGGGACCTTTAGCTTGTAGGACCCGCACTTTTTGAACTTATCTATCTCCCTAGTCCCAGCTCACCAAATTCTTTAGTGTTTTATTTCACCATATTTTTATTCTAGATTTGATAATGGCTTATAATGCACAATATCATGTATCAGAATTGACTCAGGAAACTTGATCCTCAAAGCTCCCTTCCCACCTTCTCTTTTTGATACTGTTATGCTGTGTGGATTATGCTTGTGTGGGTTTCAATTGGAGCCAATAAAACATTATTATAATTTTAGTTTTTATTACCCTTTAAAGAGGTCAAGGAGAGAAATACAAGTAATAATGTATATACAGAGTTTATTTTTTAAAAAAATCAACCTTCTATCTTCAGAGCAAGAGGGTCTCTGAGTCTGAGGCGATTAGTTCTGAATAAAGAGTTCCATGCCAACCAGCGCTACACAGTGAGGACCTCTGTATAAAAAGAGAGGAGGAGGAGGAATAGAAGGAGGAGGAGGACAAGGAGGATCAGGAGGACCAGGAGGACAAGGAGGAGAAGGGAAAAGGATGTAAAAAAGAAAAATTCAACCTCTTAGTCACCATTCCTGGGTTTTTTCCCCCCTTGGTAATTTCTGTTTCCCCGCTGCTGCTGCTGCTGCTGCTGCTGCTGCTGCTGCTGCTGCTGCTGCTGCTGCTGCTTCTTTGTCATAGTGTCCTGGCCCATTCCCTCCTCTCTGTCATTGTTGTGTGCCAGCTCTTTATATGTTAGTCCAGCAGGGTAATTGCATGGATACCATTTATCCAATTGCTTTCCTAATCTTGTGAGAATAGAAACATAATCACACTGTCGCTTATCTTTATCTAGGTAATTATATGGACTGTAGTTCCTGTGTGTATACGACAGAGGGCAAGATTGAAAGAGTGATCGATAGATAGATAGATAGATAGATAGATAGATAGATAGATAGATAATTTACTGTCTCTTATCATTTCCTTTGAAAAATATCCTTCATTTTTCCTGTAGGACTTTACTGCTTGCAACAAATATGTTTTACTTCTCTGGAAATATCTTTATTTTGACTTCGTTTTTTAAAAGGTCGACTTACTGAACATAGACTTTTAGTTAACAATTTTAGCTTTCAGCAATTTGAACATGCTATTCCACTGTTTCCTGGTATGTTGTTTGTGACCCTAAAAAGTCAGCTGTTAACCTTCTTATGATGTAGTCGTTCACGATGCATCTATTTTTCTGCTCTTTTCTCTTTCCTTTGTGGTTTGACTATGGCCTTTCAATGTACAGTTGATTGTTCCTCTTGGATATGTATGTCAGTGGTCTTCATGAATACTGGAAATGTAACAGCCATTATTTCTTCTATTTTGTTTGTCTGTTGAAATGGAGTCTCACTATGTAGCCCTGGCTGTCCTGGAACTCACTATGTAGACCAGGCTATCTTTGAAGTCACAGAGATCCACCTGCCTCTGCCTCCTGAGTGCTGGGACTAAAGGTATGTGCCACCATGCCAGTAAAATATTCTTTTCTGTCCCAGAACTGAAATTAATTTACCCAGCAAGCTGTAGGTTGCTATCTTTAGAATCTTTCCAGTTCTGCTTGCAATACTGGCTCCTGGCTGGCACCTGGGGACTTGGCTTCCAGTGTTTTTAGTCAACGTTTAAGTGACGGCAGTTCTTCCCTAGAGTATTGTCCAAACAATGTGTTGTATGCCGAACACCTGCTTTCACTTTAGGAGGCTGGAGTTTTGTTTTTTGTTAACCAGAATGCCAGTGTCTCCATTGCTTCCCCAAAATCTCAGGCACCAAGACTCTACTGGGCTTCCTGAACAGGGACAGTTCATATGTTGTAGGGAAGTATGATCTCTGTGATTAGTCATAACATGGAAGGGCCTAGGCACGCCTGCACACAGGCCCCTCCCACTATAGCCAGCCGTGTCTTTCACTCCTGCAGATCCTACTGAACATGGTGCCATCCGCCCTTTGTGTATTGCCGCTCGTGTCAAGGAGTACTAGTCCTGTCTTGATTGATTGTCACTACAGTCACCACCTCTGACAGCTTCCTTAGGCATTCACTCTTCCGTTAAAGTTGTAGCTCCCTCAGGTAGAACTGCAAAGTCTTTATCCTGAAGGCCTGGAACCCCTCAGCAAGAGAGTGTGATACACAAGCGTACTTCCCCATAGCTACCTCTCTACCCTAAAGAAGATTGATGGACAGCCTAGTCTTCCCAGCTAGCTCCTCTCACTGTAGAATTTTTTAGTTTGTTTGTCTGTTTGTCTGTTTGTTTTGCCTGTGTGTGTTTCTGTGCACCACATGTGCACAGTGCTCACTAAGATCAGAAGAAGACCTCAGATCCCCTGGCATGAGGATCCTAGGTAGTTGTGAGCTGCCACAGGCGAACTGGGAACCAAACCTGAGTCCTCCATAAGAGCAGAAAATGCGCCTAGCCTATGTCTCCTAACCTATGTCTCCAGCCCCTGTAGAAGCTTTATTAGCAATCTACAGCTTCTGTCCTAAGTGTGGGATTAGAGCAAGAAGGGAACCCTTGTTCTCTTGGCCAGTCGTTAACTTAATTACTTTCCAAATGCCGTGACACCATTACCAAGGCAACTTAGAAAAGAAACATTTAATTTGGGGCTCACTATTCCAGAAGGTTAGAGTCCATGACCATCATGGCAGGGAATATGGTAACAGGCAGGCATGGTGTTGGATTATTGGCTGAAAACTTACATCTGATCCTCATGCAAGAGGCAGAGAGAGAGCGAGAGAGAGCAAGAGAGAGAGAGCAAAAGAGAGAGAGCAAAAGAGAGAGAGAGGAGAGAGAGAGAGAGGGAGGGAGGGAGGGAGGCCAAAGCCCACCCCAATGACCCCTCCTCCAACAAGGTCAAACCTCTTTTTTTCCCAACACACCACTTTTGTTGATTCTCTGGGGATTTCAAATTCCCCTATCACATTACTTCCCAGTGTGCTTCTCTGTGGCCTGCCCCTTAAATAGAACTGAGTCTTTCCCCTCCCGCATCCCCCCCAGAAGCTATCAGTTGTAGAGAGCTACACTTCAGCGCCCCCATCACATTTTTTAAGAGATCTCTTTAGGTGCTGGAGAGATGGTCCAGTGGTTTAGAACACTGACTACTCTTCCAGAGGTCCTGAGTTCAATTCCCAGCAACCACACGATGGCTCACAACCATCTGTAATGGGATCCGGTACCTTCTTCTGGTGTGTCTGAAGACAGCTATACTGTACTCATATACATAAAATAAATAATTCAAAAAAAGAAGAAGAGTTCTCTTTAGTCACCTCCTAACTAGGTTGTTACTGTGTATGTATGTGGAGAGAGGGTGTCAGAGACGCCTTCCATGTCCCTTCCTCTCAATTGTGTGTCTGTAATTATCAATATCACAGCAAAAGTAGTACCCTTACTATTCACAGTCAGCAGGAACATGGGTCACCTTGGTTTCTGGCAACAGCACAGACCTTAGACATCAGCATAGCTCCTAGCTACATTAGGACCACAGGCCTAGACATGGCCTCAGGTGGCAGTAGAGGCCACTCACATCAACATAGCCCCCAGTGCCAGCACAGTCTGTAAACATCAACATGATGTCAGACTGAAGCACAGACCTTGGACATCAGCATGTCTCTAGGTGGCAACATGGGCCATGGACGTCAACACACACCCTGGCCACATTAGGACCACGGACCCAGTCATGACCCTCAGCAGCAGCATGGATTCAGACATCACCACGGCCTCAGGTGGCAGTGCAGGCCACTCACATCAACATGGCCCCCAGTGCCAGCACAGCCTGTGAACATCAACATGGATTCAGGCAGCAACACCAACTACAGATATCTACATGGCCTTCAGTGGACAGCCATGCCTAATCTTTTCCCCAAAGCCCCATAAACTGGGAACCAAATATTCAAATATATGAACCTATGAGAGCAATTCGCATTCAAACCACCACAGGCACCAAGTATGGATGAAAGATACTGGGGCAAAACCAGCACCAGTATTAAGAAGAGCCAGAGAGGAGTGAGCACCCCTGGCTTCTTGGTTTGGTATTGTAACTCCTAACACTCAGGTAGAGGTGAAACCATGGGACCAGTAGCCTAACAAAATGGACCACAACAATCTCATTCTGGGAGAAGGATAGGCTGGATCCCGGCGCCATGGGAAGAACTTGCTTCCTGGAAGAGATTTCACAGTCCTGACAGCTTATCTCACAGGTCATTCAACACAGCCTCATCTTTTCTTTTGAATTTCAACAGCACATAAGAAGAGCATGGAGAATCTAGGAACTTGTCTCCCAGTAGTTCTGACCAAGTTATAAATAAATTTATTTTACTTTACCAATTTCTGATTTCTAATTCCCTTCAAAATACAGGGAGACTAGAGTTTATATACCTAAGTCTCAGTTAATATTTTATTTTGAGACTGACTCTCACTGGGTAGCTCAGGTTGGCCTCAGACTTTGAATCTTCTTGCCTCTGCTTTCTACATGTTAAGATTAAAATTATAGCCCACTGCTCCTGGCCTATAATTGGGGGATTCTTTTTCTCTTTCTTTTTTTAATAAGTCACATTCTATAATTTGTGGATTTGGGGGAGAAGAGAGCTTGATTTCTATTTTATTTGTTTTTGGATGCAGGATTTTACTATACAGCCTTGGCTGGCCTTGAACTCACTATATAGACCAGGCTGACCTCAAACTCACAGAGCTTTGCCTGCCTCTGCCTCCCTAGTGCTAGTATTAAATGTGTGTGTAACTGGGCCTGGCTATTCTACAGTTTGTAACAACTATTCAGTTCCCGGGGGGCGGATCACAAACATCAACTTTATTAACATTTTACATTTGGTTCCATAAACTAAGCTATCAAAAAACCCTCTTATGATTGATGAAAAATTCATGAATATAGTTCTTATCATATCTGAAAATATATATATTATTCTAAGGATGAAGTGAAGATTCATGGGAAAAGAAAAATGTTTATCTTCCCAAATATCTAGAACATATTCAATATACCACTGTTGTCAATGTAGCTTGTTAAACCCCAAAATTCTAGTTTCTCCCCATTTGTCTGAAGTAAGTCTGAAACAGAGACTACACTGATGAATCGTTTCTCCTTGCACAGTAAGAAATGTCTTTTCTTTCCTTCTTTTTTTTTTCCTTTTTCTTTTTTCTTCCAACTCATCATTTGGTTCAGATTTTCTTTTTTATTTTGCCCTCATAATATTCTCATTTTAAGTGGGTTTTTTTTAAGGCAAATTATTTGTATTCTTGCTATCGCAGTCATTGGGTTTCTGAGGACTTGGGAGTGGAGGTCGGGGTTTCAATGGTGTTCCTCTGGCATGTGTATTGTTACCAGGCCAAAATCATAGCCAGAAATTAAAAGAAGGTCCTTTCCTGTCAGACCTTTGTCTTGTGTTCCACCCGGGAAATGTCCTTTGCTATGGATCCTTGTGGCCTTGGAATTCTCATGGCTTTGGTTCATGGCAGCCACCAGGCACTTAAAGCTTGGATATAGGCTGGAACCTCAATGTTATGGTTGCAAAATTGTGCCTGAGAATCCACCTCTGCCCGTCCTGCACCTCGGCATGGACACAGTAAAGAGAGTCCAATCCTCACGCCTTTCCAGGAGGCCTCAGCTCCAAAGCACAGAGAAGGAAAGGCAAGAGCACAGAGGAGTGGGCAGAGGTGGTTCTGAGTGGCAGCTTCCACATACTGTGCACTTTGGGGTTACAGGTTCATTTCAGTGAATTAGCTCTTTCTCACCTCATTTCTTTGTTGATAGTCAATTTCCTTCTGCCATAGTTGCACTGATTTTGGCATAGAAACATTAACATTTCCTTCACTGTGCATGAGAGCATCCTACCAAGAGCCTGAAGAGGTTACCAGAAGCTGTTAGGGTCAGACTCTGGGTGCTGGCAGCCCTAATAAGCCAATAGATCAGTTAAAGAGACACAGTAACAGTAAATATCATTAAAATGAGATTTATTTGATGTGTCTACATTGGCAAAAGGAACAAAGAGATCTGGCAACCCCCCCCCCCAAGTCCATTTTGGGATGCAAACATTAAGTTTAGGATTAGATACAAGA
>CM052702.1:25903844-25917993 GCA_028551405.1 Uromys caudimaculatus | reverse complement strand
ATTGAAAGCAGTGTTAAGAGGAAAACTCATAGCTTTGAGTGCCTCCAAAAAGAAACTGGAGAGAGCATACACTAGCAACTTAACAGCACACCTGAAAGCCCTAGAACAAAAAGAAGCTAATGCACCCAAGAGGAGTAGAAGGCAGGAAATAAACTCAGGGCTGAAATCAACCAAGTAGAAACAAAAAGAACTATACAAAGAATCAACAAAAACAGGAGTTGGTTCTTTGAGAAAATCAACAAGATAGAGAAACCCTTAGCCAGACTAACCAGAGGGCACAGAGACAGGATCCAAATTAACAAAATTAGAAATGAAAAGGGAGACATAACAACAGATTCTGAAGAAATTCAAAAGCTCATCAGATCCTACTACAAAAGCCTATACTCAACAAAACTGCAAAATCTGGATGAAATGGACAATTTTCTTGACAGGTATCAAATACCAAAGTTAAGTCAGGATCAGATAAACCATCTAAACAGTCCCATAATGCCTAAAGAAATAGAGGCAGTCATTAAAAGTCTCCCATCCAAAAAAAGCCCAGGTTCAGATGGGTTCTGTGCAGAATTCTACCAGACCTTCAAAGAAGACCTAATACCAATACTCTTCAATCTATTCCAGGTCTTTGTTTTAAGCTGCCAAGTTTTTTTCTCAGGTCAGTAGGGTGAGGAAGGAGCCAGAAGTTTGCCATTTGGGAAGCTCACCATCTTTACTACTGAGGTGTGGCACCTCTCGCTATCTGTCAACCTATCAGGGATCTATCTAACTTTGGTTCCTACGTCCTTCTCAAGGCACACTATCACTACCACTGTCTAGGTCCAGACTCTCCAGCAAAGCAGACTGGCAAGTCCTCAGCACTGTGTGGAGCGTCCTCCTGGCAGACAAGCTCTTCCCTACCAGGCAACAGGGCCCCCAGCATTTTCCATCTCCCAGTATCCGAGAAATTCTAATTCTACTGGCTATATTGTCGCAATAATCTGAAAACCAACGGAAGGGACACATATGTCACTTTAGAATATCACATTGCTGTCAGTGAGGTAACAAAAAACAATTCGGAGTTCTGGTCCATGCCATACTGGGGTATGGGTGATTTGGTCACAGAAACTACCACTTCAGCTCATTCTTCCCACCATCTCACGTGTAGGGACAGTAGAGATCAGCTGTTGTTGTTTCCAATAAGCTTTGTCCATACACAAGAGAAGATTCTGTAGCTGGAATGTCAAACTCTATGCTGTCTGTCACCTCAAACAGCAGTGAGCAGGAACAATAATTGAATCACTAAGCCATTAAGTATTCAGAAATGTGGCAAGCTGGGAAAAACATAATTATCATTCCAGAAAAAAAATTTTTCCCCTTTCCCCATGTGGAACACTTACAGGAACTGGGCAAAGGCAGCTACTCATTTCAATGGCTGCTCTTCTCTGGTCAGGTGGTCAGCCTTTTCTATGAGATCCATTGGGCTCCGTGTCTCCTTAAGAAGATGAGCGTTCTACCTTCACATTTTTAAGGGATCAAAATTTCAGAGTGGAAAATGAGGAAGGCTAGAAAGGAAGGGGAAATTTGGGGGACATAAGAAGGAAAAGGAGCCTCCTGGCCAAAGAATCCAGTTGAAGCTTTTGCCAGTCTCGAACTGAGAATTACAGAGGCACAGTTACCTAGTGCTTCAGGTCTCCAGGAATCTTATTAGCAGCCCATGTATGTACGGGCAGAGGGTGTGGACTAACCCCCTCTGCAAACCCAGCAACTCCTGGCTTCACCTATCTGATTTTGACTCTGCCTAAGGCATCTCTAGAGCTATCACACTTATTAAATGGGGGGGGGGGGTATTCTTAACAAGTGTTTGAGATGTAACTTGAGAGTCATCAAATGGTATATATGGCTGACACTAATGACGAATTGCTTTCTTCCTGAGAAGCTCACACCGCATTACACCTCTTTTTTTCTACAGCTCATTCTTTTTTTTAATATTCATTTATTGATTGATTGATTTACTTATTTATTTATTATGTACACAGCTTTCTGCCTGCATGTATGCCTGCAGGCCAGAAGAGGGCACCAGACCTCATTATAAATGGTTATGAGTCACCATGTGGTTGCTAGGAATTGAACTCAGGATCTCTGGAAGAGCAGAGAGTGCTCTTAACCTCTGAGCCACCTCTCCAGCCCTCTACAGCTCATTCTTTGAGAAGCCCACACTCATATTCTCTAGGTGTCTCATTGTTCTGAGAACCTCTCTTTCTCTTGACCCTCACACTTAAGCCTATATTAAAATATTTTAATAAAATCTCCAACTCTGCTTCATAAACTGTCATTATGTCAGCATTGAAGCGATAAATCCAGGTTCTGAGTGGAGGTCCATAAAAATCTATGGGAACTTATCCAGCTGATGAAGGTGACAGTGGGAAGCTTTGTCTCTGTCCCTAAACTTCTGACAGTTTCTGGGCTATGGGGTTCTCACATCCATTCCTCCCCAAAGGAGGAGCCTAGGTCAAAGGTTAACTCAGAACAGACAGGACATTAGCAGTGTATACTGAACTGTTTACAGTGTGGATGTCCAGATTCCCTCTTACAGCATTCAATACACATACACCTTTATCTTTTGGAATATAAGTGCTATTAACCTTCCTTTCTGTCCCAGATCAATCCTTTCTTGCTTCTTCTTCTTCTTCTTCTTCTTCTTCTTCTTCTTCTTCTTCTTCTTCTTCTTCTTCTTCTTCTTGATGATGATGGTGATGCTGCTGCTGCTGCTGCTGATGATGATGATGATGATGATGATGTTTGAAGCAGGGTCTCATGTAACCCAAACAGGAATTGAACCTACTGTGTAGCCATAGATAATCCTTTACTTCTGATCTTCCTGCCTTCGTTTCCTTAATGCTGGGATTACAGGTGCTCCACCATGACTAGATTTCACATGGTACTGGGAACTGAATTGACCTCAGGCTTCTTGAACGTTATCTAAGCACTCCACCAACCAGACTACACTCTCAACCCCCCTCTTTGTATTTCGCAGCCGTCCGGCGGCTATGGAGAACTGGGTCTACCTGAAAGGGAGCCTGGAAATGAAAAAGGACAGGGTGCGAGAAAAGAATGACGCCAAGGCAAAGTTTCTGATCAAGGCTCAAAGTTTAATATTCAGCACTGTTTATATAGGAAAGCCCACAGACCCCCCTCAAAACTCCTGTAGGAAACTGCAAATGCAGCGAGACCAGGGTACTCCAGCTAGGTTGTTAAACCATTTGTTTGTTTAGCCTTTGTTTAGCCCACTCAATGCTGGGGGAAGGGCATTTAAAAACAGTGACCCGACTTCCAGACCTCATTTGGCCTGCACTCACTTTAATTCCTGTTACCCTCTTGACCAACATTATCCATACCTCTCACTTGGACTGAAAGCCAAGGAGGCCCACTGCTATTCCAGCTCATGATTAATAGTTCCATTGCTTAGAGAGACATTTATCTTGTTTATTAACTCAGTCGTATGTCTAAATTTTGGGCTGGATGTAATGGGTGATCAGAGTAGAAACTCAGAACCTCAGCTTGATTAGACTCCCCAGCCCAACTGAAATATGGATTTAAAAAACGTTAGATTCTAGGCTTTCATATGTCTAGCTATTGTATTTCTCAATAGTTTCCCAGATGGATAGTGATATATCAACAGGACACAGGAGCCAGGAATGAAAGATGTAGGAACAGAATTTTTTTTTAAGGTTTATTTGTTTATTTTATGTATATGAGTGCTCTATCTGCATGTATACCCGCATGCAGAAGAGGGCATCAGATCACATTATAGACGATTGTGAGCCACCATGTGGTTGCTGGGAATTGAACCCAGGGACCTTCAGACGAGTACCCAGTGCTCTTAACTGCTGAGCCATCTCTCCAGCCTATAGGAACAGAATTTGATCAAAGTAATAGCAAAACCTGTGGCAGAAGAACATGAATCAGAAATTGCCTTCTGGGCAGAATATACAAGTAATAATAATAAAATATTAAAAGTAAAAATAAAACAATAATAATTTAAAAACTAAATAAGATGTATCAAAAGACAAAGTTACAACAAAGTTGGTGTGAGGATCGTCATTGGTTATCTACATTTGTGATTCTAGACTCGTTCTGTGAAATGGAATTAGCGTTCCCACCAGCCAAAGTAAAGAGGTCAGGTTTACAGATAGGAAAGGGCAGAGGAAAAGAACCCTAAAACAAAATCAGTTGGCTCTGCAAAGTTCCTTCTCCTGAGAAGGTCAACACAGAGGAATCTTCTCACGTGACTAAAACTGACCTGACTGGAAACTTGGCAACCATTTCTCTTTCTCCTGGCCCCTCTGAAGGTTACAAGAATAACCCAGCTTTCGCATGGTGGTACAGGGCTTCAGCATGAGTAAACTGAGATCTATTTGGCCTGTTGGGCCTGCTGTCAGAGCTCAGTCCAAACCAGCAGACAAATGTCAGAGGTCTGTGCTTAATGCTGGTAGCAGAGGGAGTACTTGCAAATCCTGAGAAGTACTTCCCACTGGCACATATTTAGTGGAGACCCTGCTGAGCCATGGTACAGCACAGCAAAAGTAACTTGGAGGTGCTGTCAGTGGGTTTGTGGTTTCGGTCTTCCTGGGATTTATCCTTTCAAATGCCTTTGTAGGCTGTTCTAAATCTGGGGTGCTACAAGCCCCTCTTGGGGGTAGGATGCTGTTTCTGAGGGTCTTTGAGTCTCTGCCCTTTATCAGTTGCTCTGTTTCCCTTCACTGGGACCTCATCTATAATTCAATATCCTCATGAAACAAAAACCTGTGTCTTGTCGGGTGTGGTGGCACACACCATTAATCCCAGCACTTGGGAGGTAGAGGCAGGCGGATCTCTGTGAGTTTGAGACAAGTCTGGTGTACAAAGTAAATTCAGGACAGCCAGGGCTCTGTTACACAGAGAAACCCTATCTTAAAAAAACAAAAACAAAATATAAGAGATATTTTTCCCTTGTATTTGTAAAGTACCATAATAGTACTTTATTTTTATTTTATTGATTATATTCTCAATGTGTGATTCAATAGTGGCTATTTTCAAAAACTGGAAACTATAACAGCTCTCTTGAAAATAGCTAATGAAATAAAGTCATTCAGCAGAAAGTTCAAAATAACTTTACCGAGCTAATTATAGCTGAATATTCTGACTAGTGACACTACTTTTAATTCAAATTAATAAAAGAATGCAATCAAGACTAAGAGTGTGGGCTCACAAGAGAGCTCATCAGGCAAAAATACTTGTCTCCCCCACACATATTACACACCCCCACACCACCCCCACACCACACACCTAAATCATATCTAGGCATACCATTCATACACACACACACATCACGTATACACATATCACACACATACATCATGTACAGGCATACCTCTCTCTCTCTTTCTCTCTCTCTCTCTCTCTCTCTCTCTCTCTCTCTCTCACACACACACACACACACACACACACACACACACACACTGCCTCACCTATACAAGACAAATAATAATGTTTTTTAATTAAGAGTTTGCTCTGCCATTTAGACAAACTTTTGAAAGATCCCCTTAAATGTCAGGTTCTTAGGAATTTTCAGACTCTTTAAGCCTGGGATTATCTCTTAATTGAGATCTGAAATAATAAGACACCATCAGTCTTAGTCCCATTTCTCCAGGGTGGTTTTATGTGGGGGAGTCCCTGGAAACACTGCAGCTGTCAGAGAAATAATCCAGGTAAAACAAGAAGGAAATCTAGCTCAGCACAGCTTAGTTAGCAGGTGCTGACATATTTAAGCATTGTACAACTTTGGAAAAAAGTTTCCCCCTGACAATTATCACAACAAAGCTTAAGGCAATGGCACTGAAACTCCTTTGCAAAATACAAGTCTTTTGCAAAGTGTCTGTGAGCTCTTCCATAAGAATGGGTTCTATTGACTGAGAAGCAATGTCCCAAATAAAGGTCTAGGCAGGAAGAGCCTCGGATAACCATAATAGTAGACTCCTTTGCAAACCACCTCGGACATCTGAGAAGCAGTGCTCAGGAGTCGGGAATTTGGCAAATTCTGTCTCTAGATCTCTAGGTTATTAACTATATCAAATCCTAGCTTTCTGGGTGAAAGTAGGTGTAAAGCCCTTCTGTTGAAGAGAAAAAGCCTGTGAGTTTAACTTTTCCAGTGCCTCTTGTGAGCACAAGGACTTCTTGCCCTCTGTAGTTTTGAAATGTCATAAGTAAAGCATCTGAAATTGTCAACATGGATTTTACACTCACCCAACTATTCAGACTCTGGATTCTTAGGCTCATGGGCCAGTACATGAGGGAAGCTGCCTGTAATGTGCAGGGTCAAGTTCCTAGGAATTTGCTGTCCAGTAGACAGCAAAATGACACCAAGCACACAGCAAAGGAGAAATAGAATATCTAGCCAGTAGCTAGGTTTCTGTGAGACTGAGAAAGAATCAGTAGCAATGAAACATAGATAGAGCATTCTTGTGGCTATGATGAAGCCAAAGGAAAGGCATACAGAGGCCGTTTGGTCAATGTGATTTGAATGAGAATGCCCCATAGGCTTATGTATTTTAATGCTCAGTCATTAGAGAATAGCGCTCCTTGAACGGATTAGAAGGATTGTGACCTTGTTGGAGGAAGTGTGTCACTGGGAGTGGGCTTTGAGGATTCGAAAGCCCATGCCAGGCCCAGTGCCTCTCTCTTCCTGCTGCCTACAGATCCAGAGGTAGAACCCTCAGCTACCTCTCCAGCACCATGTCTGCCTGTGTGCCACCATGTTCCCCACCATGAAGATAATGGACTAAACCCCTAAAACTATAAGCAGGCCCCAATTAAATAGTTTCTTTTATAAGAGTTGCCTTGGTTATGGAGTCTCTTCACAACAATAGAACAGTGAGTAAGACAGTTATCTATAGGTTAGCAAAATGCCTCAGCAGTTAAGAACACTGGCTGCTCTTCCAGAGGTCCAGAGTTCAATTTCCAGCAATCACATTGTGGCTCATGACCATCTAGAAAGGGACCCGATTCCCTCTTCTGGCATGCAGGTATACATACAGACAAAGCATTCCTACATTAAAAAAAAAAAAATACATAAATAAGTAATTTTTTTAAAAAAAGTTAAGACAGTTAATCAATATCACACAGTAATTCCCAAAACAACAAGCTATGTTGAGATATACAACAAATAGCATATTAGTCATGCCTTATAAATATGTAAAATTTAATACATACTATTAAACTTCATATTCACAACTAACTCATTTAAAATATTTATTCTTTACCAAAACTATTGACATTAAAATGCAACTCTCAGCTAAGCATAGTGCCATATACCTGTGATGAGGGGACTCAGGAAACTGAGGCAGAAGGGTCACGTGTTCAAGGCCAGCCTAGACCAGCAAGAATCTATGATTTTTAAAATAGGCAACTCTTCCATTCTCCACTACATATTTGTCCTTTTTTTCTTTTATTGAAAATATATCTTTTTTCTTTCCAGCTGGGTGTTGAGGCACACTCCTTTAATCCCAGCACTCAGGAGGGAGAGGCAGGTAGATCCAAATTAGAGGCCAGGGTGGTCTATAAAGTGAGTTCTAGGACAGCCAGGGTTACACAGAGAAACCAAAAAGGAGAAATAGAACATAGATTTTTTTCAGGGGATTTTTCTGATTACAGTTCCCCTCCGGGAATCCTTTCTGTTGGGTTATAGTGGTGTGAGTCCCCCGTCCGCCCCAGGGTTCAGGCCTCTGGGAGAGGCAAGACATGCGAAGTTTGACCTCCCTCACCCCACAATCACCCTGTGGCACCACTGGGTGGGTGTCGGGCTGTGAAAAGCGACAGGACACTGCTCAGGTGTGGGGGAGGGAGGACTTCACGGAGCCACTCCGTCTGGTTCTCAGGCTCTTGGGCATCCCAGGCGCTGCTGGATGCTGTGGAAGAGCTAAAAACAGAGTGAGGGCCCACGGGCCAGATCTAGCCCACGGCAGAGGGGGGAAAGGTGGGGAGGAGCATGGCTGGATCCCACCTTGTCGGCGGCTGGCTGGCTTGGTTTGGTAGAGACTGTGGCTGGGAGTGCTGAGAGGCCTTCTGTGGGAGACTAGACTCAGCTCTTTAGACGAAGGCTTGTTCCATTGCTCCCCACAGCAGATACCGATGAAGAGAGACAGTCCATGGTTTTAGGGCATTTATTGTCATGGTGGAGAGTAGCGATGAGTGAAACTGAAACCTACTTTCTCAGGGTGGGCCTGAGGTTAAGTACCTTTTGCAGGGAGGAGTGGCTGGGAAGGGGAGTTTATTGGCTAAGCCTCTAGGTACCTCATTAAATGGTGATGTCTTGAGGCTATGTGACCACACCTCTACCTGTGGCAGGGATTAGAGTGTTTGTTGCCATTATGTGACTGATGGTCACAGACCTATGGAGAGCTGCAGCCTCGTGTCAGGAGCCTGGCCTACCGTCCCTTGTACCGTTATCCACTACTGGGGACCCCCTATTGGGTCTCTGGGGTTTTAAACCTTAGCTCAACCAGAAACCAGGCTGCCTTTCATGGTCTTACATCTCTCTGTTTCCTGCAACCTCCTTCCCAACCAGGTGCACACCTTTTCTGTGTCTTGTTAGAAAACAAACAGGCATCTAAGGAATAATAGTAAGATAAGTCAAAAACAAATAACCTGAATTATAACCACACAACCAAACAAGAAAAAGCCAAAGAAATGCCTAGAGATGCTCAGAGACTCCTGTTTGCACACTTAGGATGCCCATAAAACCTAAGACTGTAAGCCATAACATAGACACAAAGACCCTGTAAGGCAGGAAACAAACAAATAAGCCATTCAGTAGGTTTTGTGTTGGTCATCTTCTTCTGGGCCTGGGACCAACCCTTAAAGGTGGTTTGTTTTCCCAGTGAGACTCCTTTAGAGAAAACAAACTTTTCATTTACAATTGGCTATCCATTGGAGATAGCTTCTGGGTTAGGAAGGGGGACATGTGTCCACTTCTCCTTTCAGGTCTAGGACCCCATTTGGTACAGACCCATGCAGGCCCTGCGCACGCTGCCTCGGTCTCTACCTTCGTATGTGTGATCATGTTCATTTAGAGGGCCTGTTCTCCTGCTGTCCTCCATCCCCTCTGGCTCTTACACTCTTTCTGCCTCCTTTTCCACAGAGTTCCCTGTGCACCAAGGGGAGGGTTTTGATGGAGACACCCTTTTAGGGACCAGTGCTCGAAGGTCTCACTCTCTGCACAATGTCTGGCTGTGAGTCTCTGTATCTTTCCCTATCTACTACAAGAGGAAGTTTCTCTGATGATGGCTAAGCAAGGCACTGATCTACGAGTACAGCAGAAGGTCATTAGAAATTAATCTATTGCTACATTCTTTAGTAAACAGTAGTATTTGGTTTTACCCCAAGTCTCTGGCCTATATAGTTTCAGGTTTTTGACCACAAGCAGTGTTGGGCATAGGATCCATCTCATGGAGTGGACCTTCAACTCAAATCAGATATCAGTTGGTTACTCCCAAACCTTTGTGCCACTATTTCACTAGCATATCTTGGAGGCAGGTCACTCTTGTAGATTGAAGGGTCTGTAGTTAGGTTGGTGTTTACCTTTGTCCTTTGGTAGCTTGCAGAGTACACTCCAATATCATCACTAAGTAGCCTGTTGTCAGCTCAGCTTCTGTGTTCAATGAGTTGTGCAGGTGTTGTCTCCAGCAATAGGGCCCTACCACCAGTTTGTAGAGAGCAACCTATATCCCTGACAATAGCCTGGGTTGTTTGGAGTTTACTTTATAACCCCTTTGTCCAATTATATCAATTAGATATAGTCCATTCCCAGTACTGGAAACTTCATTTGGTGTCAAGAAATATCCAGTTGGTGCTCTGTTCCCCACTGCCCCCACCCCCATTATTTGGCGATTTTGTTTAGGTCACTGTGATGCTTTGTATATGCTCCACCCAGGGAGTGGTACTATTAGAAGGTGTGACCCTGTTAGAGTAGGTGTGTCCTTGTTGGAGTAGGTGTGTCACTGTGGGCATGGGCTTTCAGACCCTCATCCTTGCTGCTTGGAAGTGAGTATTCTGCTAGCAGCCTTCAGGATGAAGATATAGAACTCTCAGCTCTTCCTGCACCATGCCTGTCTAGATGTTGCCATGTTCCCACCTTGATGATACTGGACTGAACCTCTGAACCCGTAAGCCAGCCCCAATTAAATGTTGTCCTTTATAAGAATTGCGTTGGTCAAGATGTCTGTTCACAACAGGAAAACCCTAAGGCAGTCAACTACATATATGTATATTTTATAGGAAGCTTTTACTATACTCAGTTTATCTTTTAAATTATTGTGCAATAATATAAGACATCTTGTTCTGACAATTACCAATAGGCATAATGAGTTCCAATAAATTTGAAAAATAGAATAGTTTCCAAAAAGTAAAAATGCCATTCTGATTTTAAAAGTGGAATAAACTAGCAAAAGAACAAGTACAAAGAAGAAATCATGGGAGGCAGAGCTGACTCAGTGGTGAAGAGTGCTTGCTGATCTTCCAGAGGACAGGAGTTTGAATCTTAGCGCCCACATCAGGAGGCTCACAACCGTTGACAGATGATCTGATTCCAACTTCTGACCTCTGCTGATTCCTGCACACATATGGCAAACATACATATACACACAAAAAAAAATTAAAAAGATGTAGAAGAAATTGAATCCCTAGTAAACAAACTACTTCTAAAAGATTCCAATAATTTTACAAACAAATTCTACCAAATCTTCAAAGAGTAAATAATTGCCTTATAAAATGATAGATAGGTAGATAGTCATGTAGATAGATGGGTAAAAATAGGTGGAAATATAGGTCGATGGAGATAGGTGGGCAGAGAGGTTGGTAGAGATAGGTGAGTAGATGATGAGTGGGTAGATAGGTGGGTAGATTTTAAAGCTCTTTTATAAGATGTCACCAAGTCAGTTTCAGTCAAATAATAAAAGAATAGTACTTATTAAAAGTCCTAAAATAGAGTTTTCTTGTTTAAGTACTTATGACTCAACATGAATGCATTTGTATAATTTGCTTCACTGTCTAAAGAAAAAAAAAATGCTTAAATTTTCTCCTTAAATCATATGCCTAAATTTAATAGAATTCAAAATTTTAAAATTTTATTAAGGAAAATTTCAAGCATAAGTAAATATAAATAGTTTAATAGGGTCCATGCATTAGTTAGACAGATGTCAGTACTTGCAGCTTCTTGTTGCTGTTGTTTTCCCATTTAGACTTCAAACCAAGCACCCAGTGCTGGTGTTAGGTGAACTGTGAGCCTGAGACTTCCCCAGCCTCAGTGTTCTCTTCCCTCCAACACTCGCTTTCACCACTTCTGGCCTTCTGACTTGGCTCCCATATTTCACCACAGTTCAGCTGGGTATAGTATAAATGCACTAAACATTCTAGCACATAGCACTTGAGCAAACTCATGCCCATTAATTGAGAATTTTTGATAAGTTGTTAGCAATTTTTTATAGAAATAATCTACGCATTTATGTGTACTTTTTTATAGAAGCTTTGCATGATTTAAGATGTCACATTTGACAAATCATATGTACAAATTCCCTCTTCTCTCATCCCTCCCTCCTCTTCCTCTTCCTCTTCCTCCTCCTCTTTTTTTCCTCCCCCCTCCTCCTCTTCCTTCTTTTCTTCCTCCTCCTCATTTTCCTCCTCCTCCTCCTCCTCCTCCTCCTCCTCCTCCTCCTCCTCCTCCTCCTCCTCCTCCTGTTCTTCTTGTTCTTCTTCTGTCTTCTTATGCATATACTGGTTGCTATTTTACAATGTTTAACTGCCTCCTGTTGCTATGGCTACTGCTATAGTTGCCGCCTTGGCTACTTCTGCTTCAGTCTGCAGCTGGTCTTACAGCTCTCTCCACGTTGAAGCGGTCAGTGCTGGCAGCACTTGAGTTCTCCAGATCAGCCTGTAGTTGCTCAGCTCCACATCTACTGCTTGTCAGGGTGGTGTTCCTGTGTCTCTCCTCATGGACCACTGCTCCACTGTTTCTGTTGCCCCTGCTGCCTTCTTACTTCACCAGGTCAGCCTCAGTCTCCCAAAAGTAGGCAAGAAGAGATTGGCTTTTTGTTGCCACAGGGGAGACAGCACAGGAGGGTTTCCTCTGGATCACTTGGTGAGCTGAACTGCAGGGTTAAATAGCTGCTGAAGAGATAATATATGCACCAGTTATATCAGATCTTTCATGCACTCTATCAGACGTAGGATTGGTCAAGATCTTTTCCCAGTCTGTTGGTTGCCATTTTGTCCTATTGACAGTGTTCTTTGCCTTACAAAAGCTTTGCAATTTCATGAGGTCCCATTTGTCGATTCTTGATCTTAGAGCATAAGCTATTGGTGTTCTGTTCAGGAACTTTTCCCCTGTACCCAGGTGTTCGAGACTTTTCCCCATTTTCTCTTCTATTAGATTCAGTGTATCTGGTTTTATGTGGAGGTCCTTGATCCACTCGGACTTGAGCTTTGTACAGGGAGATAGGAATGGATCAATTCTCATTCTTCTACTGTACCAATACCATGCAGGTATGCAGGGGTTTTTTTGTTTGTTTGTTTTTGTGTGTGTGTGTGTGTGTGTGTGTGTGTGTGTGTGTGTGTTGGCAATTTATTTAAAAAAAACAAAAAAAACAACAACAACAACAAAAAAAAAAAAACAACTCTTTAGCCACCACATGTTCTTCTCTGTCCATCATTTCCCTTTTAGAGGAGGCTACAGAAACACCAAGGGGCTTTGCCATCTTTTCAACCCAAACCACAAGATCAGGACTGACTCCTGAAACCGGCAGAGAATAAAGTCAACATAAGAACAGATCAGGGTTACAGCAACACAGGATCACAACATGGATTTACAGTGCAGTGGTTCTAAGTTCACCAGGGGGTATTCTGAGCCAAAGACTAAAGGAAAAGCACCTGCCCGATTGCAAGCCAGGAGGCCCAGCGCAAGCACCACAGCAACGGGAATCCACCACACAGTAGGGCTTTCCTGGTCGTGAGGTTGGAGAGGGCGCTCTGCTCAGTGAGGACAGGAACCTCACTTGGAGTCTTGGTCCTTCTCATCGATCAGGGCAGAGCAGATACCCAGCTTTTTCACTTCCTCTGCTAGATTCCCATTCTGGTGCATCTGCAGAAGGATGTCACAGCCCCCCACAAACTCGCCATTGAGGTACACTTGCAGGACGGTTGGCCATGTGGAGTAGTCTTTAATACCTTGCCTCAGCTCCAGGTCGTCCAGCACGTTGTAGGCTGCATCGTCGCGGACACGGTGCAGCCACAGGATCTGCACCACAGCATTGCTGAAGCGGCACTGGTGCTGCTCAGGCATCCCCTTGAGGAACCACCTTGTCCTTCTCCATCAGTGCATCCAGCTGCTCCGCCTGGCCCAAGCTCGCCACCCACACACCGGCTCCAGGCGTCCCCAGCGCAGCAGAGCTACATGGCTCAGGGACGAGCCTATCATGCAGTTTTTATCAATATTGCTCTGTAGTACAGCTTGAGGTCAGGGACCTGATTCCCCCAGAAGTTCTTTTGTTGTTGAGAATAGCTTTTGCTATCCTGGGTTTTTTGTTGTTCCAAATGAATTTGCGAATTGCTCTTTCTAAGTCTATGAAGAATTGAGTTGGAATTTTGATGGGGATTGCATTGAATCTGTAGATTGCTTTCGGCAGGATGGCCATTTTTACTATGTTAATCCTGCCAATCCATGAGCATAGGAGATCTTTCCATCTTCTGAGGTCTTCTTCAATTTCTTTCTTCAGAGACTTGAAGTTCTTGTCATACAGATCTTTCACTTGTTTGGTTAAAGTCACACCAAGATACTTTATATTGTTTGTGACAATTGTGAAGGGTGTCATTTCCCTAATTTCTTCCCCAGCCTGTTTATTCTTTGAGTATAGGAAGACTACTGATCTGTTTGAGTTAATTTTATATCTGGCCACTTTGCTGAAGTTGATCCAATATATACAAAGAACTCAAGAAGTTAGACTCCAGAGATCCAAATAGCCCTATTAAAAAATGGGGAACAGAGCTAAACAGAGAATTCTCAACTGAGGAAACTTGAAGGGCTGAGAAGCACCTAAGGAAATGTTCAACATCCTTAGTCATCAGGGAAATGCAAATCAAAACAAGT
>CM052702.1:25885716-25903744 GCA_028551405.1 Uromys caudimaculatus | reverse complement strand
AACTGGTATAACCACTCTGGAAATCAGTTTGGCGAATCCTCAGAAAATTGGACATAGTACTTACTACCTGAGGACCCAGCTATACCACTCCTGGGCGTATACTCAGAAGACGCTCCAACATGTAATAAGGACACATGCTCCACTATGTTCATAGCAGCCATATTTATAATAGCCAGAAGCTGGAAACAACCCAGATGTCCCTCAACAGAGGAATGGATACAGAAAATGTGGTACATTTACACAATGGAGTACTACTCAGTTATTAAAAACAACGACTTCATGAAATTCGAAGGCAAATGGATGGAACTTGAAAATATCATCCTGAGCGAGGTAACTCAGTCACAAAAGAACGAACATGGTATATACTCACTGATAAGTGGTTATTAGCCCAAAAGTTCGGAATATGCAAGATTCACTTCCCAGCAACCATGGAGCTGAGTGTGGGGTCCCAGATGGAGGAGTTGGAGAAGGGACTGAAGGAGCTGAGGGAGTTTGCAGTCTCATGGAGGGAGCAACAGTGTCAACTGGCCTCACCCCCCAGTGCTCCTGGAGGCTGGACCAGCAACCAAAGAATACTCATGGAGGGGCCTATGGTTCTGGCCACATATGTGCCAGACGAAGGCTTTGTTGACCATCAGGGGGGAGGAGAGGCCCTTGGGCCTGAGGGTGTTAGATGCCTCAGTGTAGGGGAATGTCAGGGAGGGAAGAGGGAGTTGGGTGGGTGGGCGGAGGAGCACCCTCATAGAGGCAGGGGGAGGAGGAGGAATGGAATAGGGGGTTTCCAATGGGGAAAACATTTGGAATGCATATAAAGTAAATATCCAAAAATGAAAAAAAAATTTTAAAAAATCTTTCATGCACATGAAAGTCTGTTTTTCCACCAATCATAACCCTGTTCCCTTTGCACCAGTCACAGTAGTCCCTTTCTTGGCCACAGGGGCATGTTCCCCTCTGGCCTATTCAAAATGGTTTCAGATCCTGATAGAATTCGTTGGGGTATGTGACTGCAAACAATCCAATACCAACTGTTCAAAACAGTTCTGGTTGGGGCTGGCTCTTCAGGAAAAGGAGCAACAAGTTGTGATTGCTTCCTAGGAGTTTCTTCAAGCAATGTCTTCAAAACTGCTAGTATTAGTCTAAGGATGATTGAGCAGACTGCTTGATTGACAGTCCTTGGCTGAGGCATCCAGGGAACAGTGGAGAGTCTACATCTGTTGGGGACTCAGAGTGCCTCACTCGCCAACATTTTTTTCTTGATTTATAGGAAAATAAATATGAAAAGAATGCTTAAAAACGAACATATCAACATTGACTTTGATTATAACCGTGTTCTCCACTGCTTTAGCCTTGCTAAAACCCTACCAGGTAGCCTAGAGAAAGGTGGATTCTCCTCATTGTCTCTAAAAATTGTATCAAAATCTGACTATCTGAAGACATTGGGCTCTAAATATCTTTGGGAATTGTGCTGGCTTATCCTTATGCCTCCGTGTTCTGGAGTAAAATAAACCATTGTTGGTCTGTGTTTCTGTCGCAATGCCACAGATGAGCTGAGATCCTGATGTCTGGTGTTTCTACCCTGGGGACATTTGAGAATCTTTCTGTCTTGAAACCGTCTCTCAGTGGTGCCCATAGAATATGATAGAGAATTTGGCAAATATCTCTGCCTCTTCTTTCTGATGAAGAAGGCTACACAGGCTGTGAACCTTGACCTGCTTAGTCTGGGCTAAGGTGTTATGGAGCAGCATCTGGGTATTGTGAATATAAAAGGTCAGGAAGCCATCTGCTAGTTCTCTTTTGCTCTACTAAAGCTTACATGCTAAGCTAATTAAAAGAAACCCAAATGCCATTTTTCATAAATAAAGCTTAGGCAGGAGGAACACGTGAGTTCAGGGCCAGTCTGAGCAACATAGCAAGACCTCATTTATGAATGAATGAATGAATTAATGAATGAATGAATCCAATTGCACATAGGATTATATCACATTCAAAGGAACAAACAAATGTAGTACTTAATTCTTAAGTCCTATTTAAGGTTTGTGTGTGTGTGTGTGTGTGTGTGTGTGTGTGTGTGTGTGTGTTTTAACTTTCAATTAGCTCCGTCAAGAACTGAGTGATAGCTATCCATAACAAAATTGAGTATAGTACCTTTCTCCTTTCTTATGCTGCTTGTATGCCCACTTGTCACTCAATCTTCTAATCTTCAATAACAACAAAATCCAGGCTGAAAGTCATAGATCTGTTAGATAGGTTTGAACCCACAGACGGGTCTCTCCAAGGACTAGGCAGGCCCCAGGATGGCTCTAGGCCTGGCTTCCTGGGAAATGCTAAGCAGTTGCTACATATAAGCAGTACTCTTAGTGCTCTCCCGATGGAGGGAAGGTAGGGTTATCAAACACCACATACCTAGTGAAGATAATAATAGGGTGCTTTAGACCTGAGCCACACACCACCACCTCCTCTGAGTGTCCTCTAAGGGGCCTGGTTAGTGTGGCTGTGTGGTTGTACTGTCCCTTGTAACTGTTCTGCTATGGTTCAGTCCAGATAGAACCCAAAGCCTGGAAATGCTTCTGTAGTCGTAACTTAGCAGTGACCGATGTTTATCTCCCTTAGTAAACTACCTAAGGGCAAGCCTCTTCTCCATTTTACTCTTGGAACTTCACACCCTGTTCCACTCACTCTGCTAAATAAGGTATCATCAGAGTCAAAGCACATTTCGCCAGCTTGCAAAAATGGCCTAGGTGTCATCACGTGGTGTCTTATCTGTGAGCCGAACAGATGAAACCCTGGGTTTAAGACACAGGAGCATTACATCCAAGTCCAACCGGTCTCTTTCTTTTGCAGCCTGTGGGATCCGAGCAGACCGAAATGCGGATGCGGCAGATGTGTGGCGCAAGTGAGACCCAGGGCTCCGTCCCAAGCCAGCAGGGCATAGGTGGCCGAGGCTCTAATGCATGCTGCTTTTGCTGGTGCTGCTGCTGCAGCTGTTCTTGGTAAAGTTGGGAGCTTTTGACTAAGATGCTGATTGGGAGGGGGCCTTTGAGTACAGCCTGTTTATGAAACACCTAGCAAGTGGGTTTGGCTTGGCTTGTTTGTAGCCCAGGCTGCCCTCAGAATCTTTGTGGTCAAGGACATTGAACTCCTGATACAGACCTTCCCACCTCCATCTTTATTCCCCACATGCTAGGATTACAGGCATGTGCCATGTTTTAAAATATGTTTTAAACAGCTACTAGGTGCCTGTGAAAGTCTTAAATACATATATGTAGCAAATGGCTACATGTAATTTTGAGAAAGTTGTCAACACTTCAGATAAGGCTAGCATAGATTAACAACTAGAGAACATGTAAAACAGTTATGAGCATATGTTAACATTTATGTTAGCATTGTAGAAACACTACATAGATGGCTAAAAAGGCCTTCATTTTATCTAATGGCTTTGTAGAGGATTTGGAATTGAAGATTTACCTTTAAAATGAGGGTTGTGAAACCTGGATTTTTATCAGCTTTTGCTTTCAAGTTTCTAGTTTTGTTTTTTGACAAAGATAAAAGACAAACTATGTACTTAAAATAGAGACAGAAATTTAAAAAATATATAGTCCACTTTGCTTAGTAAAGAGAAATCCAGAAGGACGTATGTGAGAGACACAGAGGCTTCAATGTAAAGTAGCCATGTCATTGGCACATAAGGTTAGGCTTAGTGCCAGTCAAACTTGGCATCACTTAGAAATTTCAAGTCTATCATGATCATTATTGTATGTAGGTGCATTGCTCACACACGATGTGTATATGTGGGCTTGTATGGCACAGCCCATGTGTGAAAGTCAGGAAAAAAACCTCTAGAGTTGATTCTCTCCTTCTACGTTTACATGGGTTCCACGGATCAAACTCAGGTTCCCAGCTACAAGAGCCTTCACCCAATGGTATCCAAGTATAGAAGATTTATGTGTACATTATATATGCATTATATACAAATCCACCTTGGAATAAAAGCAAGGCTAGGCAGGGTGTGTAAAATTATCATTCCAGCTACTTGGGAAGTTGAGGTTTGACTGAGCACCTGAGTACAAGAGATGGAGGCTAGCCTTGGGCAACGTATCAAGTCCTCATCTTTTTATTTATTTATTTTATTTTATAAGCATTGGTGTTTGCCTGCATGTATGTCTGAAGGTTCCAGATCAACTAGAATTGGAGTTACAGACAGGTATGAACTGCCATGTGGGTGCTAGGAATTAAACCCAAGTCCTCTGGGAGAGCAGCTTGTGTTCTTAACCACTGAGCCATCTCTCTAGCCCCTCAAGTCATCATCTTGGAAACAAAATAACTTAAGACCCAACATAAATTCCAAGTGGTTTAAAGGTCAAGAAGAAAATGTAATACAGTGTCCTTATGACTTTGATACTGAAAAGGATTCTCTCTCTCTCTCTCTCTCTCTCTCTCTCTCTCTCTCTCTCTCTTTCTCTTTCTCTCTCTCTTTCATATTATATCCAGACTGCAGTTCTTTCCCTCTTTTCTCCTTTCCTCCCAGGCCCCCACCTCCATTTCCCTTCAGAAAAGGGCAGTTCTCCCCTGGACATCAACCAAAAGTGGCATATCACATTAGATAAAATGACCCAGCAAGAGGGAAAGAGTCCCAAAAGCAGGCAAAAGAGTCAGAGAGACAAGCCCTGCTCCTACTGTTAGGAGCCCCACAAGGAATTCAAGCTACTCAACCATAACATATGTGCAGAGGGCCTAGGGCAGTCCCATGTAGGCTTCCTGACTCTTGGCTCAGTCTCTGTGTGCTCATATTGGCCCAGATTATTTGATTCTGTGGGTTTTCTTGTGCTGACCTTGCCCTTCTAGCGTCTACAATAGAAAAGGGTTAGTTTTTTTAAAAATAAAAACAATAGCTATAATGAAAAAATCCCCTGGGGCTAGAGAGATTGCTGTTCTTCCAAAAGACCCAGGTTCAATTCCCAACTGTTGGCATTATGTCTAAACTCCACCCCACAGTTACCTGGCAACAGACAGGTACGCTTCTTCCCAGAGTTGCCTGGCAACGGCCAGGAGGGCCTGGCCTACTATAAAAGGGACTGCTTGCCCCTCCTCTCTCTCTTATCTCTTTCTCTTGCCTCTCTCTTCTCTTACCTCTCCCCGTTCCCTTCCTCCCCTCTCTCCACGTGGTCATGACCGGCCTCCACTCCTCTACTTCTCTACTCTCTCCTTCTCTCCGCCTTTCTCTGCCTCTACTACCCTCTTAACTCCCCTCCCCATGCCCTAAATAAACTCTATTTCTATACTATACCTTTGTGTGTGGCTGGTTCCTCAGGGGGAAGGAATGCCTGGGCTCGGGCCTACTGAGGCACACCCTTCCCCCACACCTACCTCCCCATAACCCCATATAACATATATCTTTCTATATATCTTTATAAACACAACACCAACACCTACATGGCAGCTCACAAATCTCTGTAACTCCAGTTGCAGAGAGAATCCAGGAAATCACCCTCATACAGACATACATTCAGGCAAAATACCAATACACATAAAATAATAATAAATAAATTGAAATGTGCTTTAGAAACAATATTTTAAAAGAAAACAAAAAGAAAAAATATTTAAAAGAAGAAGATGATGAAGGAGGAGGAAGAAGAAGAGGAGGAGGAAGAGGAGGAAGAGGAGGAGGAGAAAAGAAGAAAAAGAAGAAGAAGAAGAAGAAGAAGAAGAAGAAGAAGAAGAAGAAGAAGAAGAAGAAGAAGAGGAGGAGGAGGAGGAGGAGGAGGAGGAGGAGGAAGAAGAAGAAAAGAGGAGGAAGAGGAGGAAGAGGAGGAGGAGGAGGAGATGAAAAGAATCCTAATTTGGGATGACTGTAATCCCACACTTGTGTACAGCATCTGAGGATATTGAGGCAGACAGTTCCTTGGGGCTCACTGGCTGGCCAGCCAGACTAGGTTCAACCAATGAGAGACTTTGTCTCAAAAGAAGAAACTTCAAGGTAGGTAGCTCCTGAGGAATGCCACTTGATTTTGTCCTCTGGCATTCGCTTGCACACACACACACACACACACACACACACACACACACATACATGCTCACACACAGAGATAAGCAGTAAAAGAAAAAAAGGCAAAACATACTAAGACAAGATAATTACAATGTCTTTAATAAAGGATTTATATCCAGAATATATGAAGAGTTTCAGGACATAAGATAATCACCAAACAAAAAACAAGCCAATGAAGTGACACAGAAAAGATAATCTATATATGTTTCTACCAACGAGATTAAGATAAATGCAAACCTGACGTGGTGGCACACACCTCTAATCCCAGCACCCAGAGAGGCAGAGGCAGATCTCCGAGAGTTCAAAGCTAGTCTGGTCTACATACTGAGTTCTGGGACAGCATGACTACAGAGAAACCTTGTCTCAAAAAAAAAAAAAAAAAAAGGCAAGTTGAACCCTTCTAAATCTGTGCCTAGAAAACCACCTAATAAACAGTGAAGCGGTGCAGAAAGAAGCTGTCTGTGTGGATTTGCTATGGCATTAGTCTCCATAAGAAAAATGCAAAGTAGTTCCCTAGTTCACAAACAGGAAGTCAGTGGATCCATGCCTCATGGTGGCTTCTGTGCCTTTGTTATTTCAATTCACGTGCTACCATGGGGAAGCAATTACAAAGCAATGGATGTTGTAAAATAACACTTAGATAACATCCGAATGCATAGGGGCACAGTAGCATCACCATGGACAAGGATGAGGAGCTAATGAAGCTTGATGATCCTCTCTGAGGTAGAGAGGAGGAGTGCACAACAAAGTCTACGCAGGTTGAGAAGAATTTTCTCCAAAATTAATGGATTCATAATTATCCCAAAATATAATGTGTTGTTTTCACATCAGTGGAAAACAACGTAATTTTCTTTGACTTTCTTTTTCTCAGCATTCTCTTAAGAGATGCCTGTGTTGGAATACATAGTAGAGCAAATTTTCTAAAAAGAGAACTAGCACTATTTTTCTCAGCCCCAATGACGTTTTTCTCGGAATTCCAGTCCTCTAATAAAAAGGGAAGCACTCAGATTTCTATTCTCTAAAATATAAATGCTTTAGCCACTGGTGAATTGCTTCTGTAAATAGCACTTCACCCATGTTCATGTAAGGAACTGTAACTTGCTGGGCCACCAAGAAGCAGCAAAAGGGGGCATATGAGTGGACGGACCGGTTGGAAAGAGGAAGGGGGTCAGTGGGAGTAGGAAGAGGACAAGGCAGGGTGGCGGGTGAATATGATCAGAATAGATTACATGCATGTGTGAAAGGTCAGTGTGTATAATTAGAATATGCTAATAAAAGTGATAAACTTGAATTTTTTTCTGTAACCTGGAGGGTGCCCTCCTTTTTCACTGAAAAGGGAAGGTCCTGAGTCTGCATTGCTAAGATAATGCAAGCACTGCTTTGGTTTGTATCCCGCACCTTCTTCGGGGTAACAGCCACAGTAGACCCTGTTAACCAATGAGTCAGGAGAATATCCTCTGTACTTTTTCTCTGGCATGCACCGTCTCCTTTAAACTATTTCTGCTTTAGCAAAAGAAGATAGGAAAATGTCAAAGCGTGAGTAAATTTTGCATGATTCAGTTCACAATATAGCTTCCAATTCTCTTTGTAGCCTTGTGTCAGAGTCATAATCCCCTTTTCTCTTCGTTCTTTCAGACCCACTGTGCACTCATGTGTTCTGCAACAAAGAAGCCAGGAAGTCAGGCAGGATAAATGCTCCCCCATTCAGGATGCAACTCCAGTGCAACTCAGGGGTTTTTTTTTTTGTTTTGTTTTGTTTTGTTTCGTTTTTAAGAAACCATTATTTATTGAAATGCTTAAGCCTTAGCATCATAAAAGAAATAAGTCAAAAGGATTCCTGAATGTTTAATGATTTTGCCTTTACAGCAAAATAGATCTCTCTCTTTCCCTTCCCTCCCCCAGCAAACTTTTAAAAAACTGATTGCTAAAAACAGGTTGAAAGACTTTTTATAAAATAAAATGTTAAGGAGACACATAGAAAAATGACAAGAAACACTAGTAACACTATAGCAAAACAAAAGGCCTCAATCATGAAAGATAAAAATGTATTTTAGAGGTTGATGGGACAGCTCAGTGGCAAAGTGCATGCTCCGCATGCTTGAAGCACTAGGTTTGTTCTTCAGTACCAAACAAACTGTTGTTTTAAGCTGTTGGACCGAGAAACTTACCTGCTAAAGTCAAGAATAAGACAAGGACGTCACAGTTGCTCTCACTTTACCATTGTGTTGTGGGCATCAGCCAAGAGGAAGCACAGAGGTAGTGCCTAGAACTGGGAAAAGAAGAGAGAAAATCCTCCCTATGTTTAGATACTGCAAAAACACCTCGAAAGTCCAAAGGATCCATTATTAAAATGATGAGTAAAGAAGAATATAAGATCCATATAAGCTCATATCTAAAATATACAAAGCAAATAAAATATATAAAGCTACCACAGTTAAGAGCACTGGCTTGCAGAAAACGTGGGCTCAGTTCCCAGCATCCACATGGCGGCTCACAAGCACCTGTAACACCAGTTGCAAGCGATGCACCCAATGCCCTCTTCTGACCGCTGCAGACACCAAGCATGCTTGCATGTGGCACATGAACACAAAGGCAGGCAGAACACCCATGTACATAAAAATAAAATCTTTAAAATACATGAAGCCATACATACATAAACTGATATTTAAATGTCAAGGAATAGAAAAATGCAGGTCTTCAGAGAAACTGTGTGACAGCTAGAAACATGGAAAGAGGTTCGGCACCATCAGTCAGTAGTAAAATGCAAATCTAAATCACACAACATTTCATACCCACCAAGCTAAAGACTGTTCAGAAAGGATCCAAGACATCCCAGAAGGAGTGTGTACTGGTCCAGCTGCCCGGGAAAACAGACGGAGAGTTCTTCAGATGGCAGGAAGGAATTGTCTGCCTCACAACTGTGGGTGTAGAACGTTTTGGCATTTTGACAGTGGGACCTTTTCCTCTCACCAGCCCCCCTTTCCCACTCAGTGCCTCTGCCTTTTGCCTCTGTCTTCCGAATGCTGGTTTTAAAGGTGTCACCACCTCTGGCTTGTGTTCTTTATTATTAATAATTTTTTTTATTTTCATGTGTGTGTTCTGCCTGCATATATGTTCCGCATGTGTGACTGGTGTCCACAAAGGACAGAAGATGTCCAATCCCCTGGAACATCACCTCCATGTGGGCACTGGGAACTGAACCTGGATTCTCTGCAAAAAGTGTTCTAACCACTCAACCATCTCTCCAGCCCGCTTTTGGTTTTCTTTTTTTTTTTTTGGTTTTTCGAGACAGGGTTTCTCTGTGTAGCCCTGGCTGTCCTGGAACTCACTCTGTAGACCAGGCTGGCCTTGAACTCAGAAATCCGCCTGCCTCTGCCCCCCAAGTGCTGGGATTAAAGGCGTGTGCCACCACTGCCCGGCTGGTTTTCTTAAAAAACATTCAGGATCACATTGTTAAAAAATGCAGTTCTGTCTGAGTATCTAAAATTGCCTTTTAAAATATTCATTTAGAAAATATGTTCCTTCAACCATCTTAGTCAACACATAATCGTCTTGTTTCTTACAGTCTCACTGTCAGAAACCAAGAAGACCAGAGACCCCAAAGAGCTTCTCATGAACTCAGGACAGACATTCCAGCGTTTGAAGAAAGGTGAGCTCTTGTATTTTATTAGCACACAGTAGTGAGTGACAGAGATAACAGATGACAGATAACAGATGACAGAGAGTCATCTCCCCAGCCCTTTTATTCCTGTTCTTAATATTATGCCTTTATAACTGCATACATTAACAAATATCCAAATAGCATTGTTCAAATAGTTTTATATTAACTTGTTTATTTTTGTAGATAGAATAGCAGCCCATCCAGGTTAAGTAAATTTCCTTCCATTTTTACCTTATGTGTATTTACCCAGATTTTCAAAGTCTGGGAGATACAGCAACACCCCCTGCCCCGCTCCCCACAGTATGTGACACTGTCAGAAGTAGCAGGTGTCTCACAGACCCCAGGGCACTATGTTCTGTGCCATGGCTCCCAAGTGTTAGCACAGGGTGAAGAAAGCTATGTCTCCACCTTCAGCCTTGGCTTAATAATGGCCATATTCCATCTATTTTGTGTTTGTGTAAAGCAGGGTTAATAATAGTTTTTTAGCTAAGCCAATCAAGGGAAACAAGGCACTTGTAACAGGACACTTGTATCCAGTGTAGTTTGGCATGGCTTCATTCTAAGTCACATCCAATTAATAGACAGGAAGTGATCAAATGCCTGCTTTTTTGGTGAAGATGCTCATAGTGCTAAGCTAAGCTTCTCCATGGACTCATAGCCCCGGGTCTTTTCTCTGACTGAAGATCTGCTCAGGTACCAGGCACCATGCACTTAGGCGCACTTAATGTTATAAGCTGAAGTACTAGTCACTCGTACTTAGTTGCACTCACCACATGTAACTCTATTTGTTGTAATTCTTTGGTAAACATAACATTACATTTGTTAGCAGTATCTCTAAGCTCCACCCAACAGTTACCTAACAACAGCCAGTTGTGAGCCTGGCTTTTGTATTCTCTCTCTCTCTCTCTCTCTCTCTCTCTCTCTCTCTCTCTCACCCCCTACTTCCCCACAGCCAGCCCCCTGGCCACCAGCCTCTTCCCCTATTTCTCTCTTTCTCTCTCCTTTCTCTCTCCTCTCTCTCTGTCCTTCTCTTTGCCCATTCCTCTGCCTCTACCCCGTTCCAGGTCCCCCACTCTGCTCCCTAGCACCCCAATAAACTTCTTTTTATACTAGGCCTGTTTGTATATGGCTTGATTGTTCAGGGGAACACCTTGGCAAGGCCCACTGAGTTACTCCCTCCTGCCACATTTCACCGCCATTTTATAAAACACAACATTGGTTTAGTTTAAGTTTTAACGTTAGATTAAGTACTTGGTCCACAGCATCCAAATTTGTGAGGGTCAGTGCTGCCTTCGGCTGACTGTCCTCTTCCCAGGAACACCGGCAAGAGGGAACACAGCCTACATTCTCCTTGGCAAGCTGTACCCACCTGGAAGAGTCCCCTCTTCTTGATTAGCATAGATTGTGACTTGTGCTTTATCAGGACTAGTATGGCATTGAAAAAATAGTGTTGCTCATTTTAAAACTTGGGCAGTCAGACCAGAGTCTGCCTCTACCCTCTGTTCTATACTGCTTCTTGACACTCACTTCTACAAAATGGACTCCATGGAGGTGTGTGTGTGTGTGGGGGGGGTGTCACTACTGAAATGCTAGAGTTTAGCTTGCTAGGGGTAAAAGAACGTACATGTAACTAATATAATAGCTCCCAAACATGTGAACAAATGTTTCTAGAGTAGAAAATTCCCAAACCTGCTACCACATGGATATCCTTAAGGGATAAAGAATTAGACAAACTAACTAGCTATAGTTTATGCTGAAACAAGTTGCACAACTTGTATAAAAACTACATTCGGAAATCTGAAAATAAATTCTCAAGCATACAAAAACCATTTATAGCAGTTGACTAAGCTTTTCTTTACAAGGTTTGCTTTTCTTTTCTTTTTCGCTTTCTTTCTTTCTTTCTTTCTTTCTTTCTTTTTATAGTATAGAATAGAGTTTATTCAGGGCATGGGGAAGGGAGTTAAGAGGGTATTAGAGGCAGAGAAAGGCAAAGAGAGGGAGAGAGTAGAGAAGTAGAGAAGTAGAGGCGGGCCATGACCACGTGGAGAAAGAGGGGGGAGGGGAATGGGGAGGGGGGAGGGAAGCGGAAAAAGAGAGAGAGAGAGAGAGAGAGAGAGAGAGAGAGAGAGAGAGAGAGAGAAACAAGAGCTGTTTTTCTTTTCTTATGTTTGTTTTTGTTTGTAGTATTTAGTTTTGGGACAGTAGCAGGGATCAAACCCAGAGTCTTGTACTTGCTAAGCAATGTTCTACCACTGAGCTATCATCAGAGCTCTTTTTAAAAAGTTTTGTTTTGAGCTGAAACGCACTATGTAGAGCAGGCTGACCTCGAACTTACAATCTTCCTTCCATAGCCTCCTATATGCTGGAATTATATGTGTGCACCATCATCTATGTCTGACTTTTGTAAACTATCTGAATACATTTCTAGGATCATTATTGTGTCCTGGCCCCAAAACCGTTAAAGCAAAAGTCAGGAGTTTTAAAAACTCATAGTAAAATTCTCTTCCGTTTGATATTCCTAAGATCACTTCAAATTCTGTACCTCCTCAATGAATAAATCATAACATATTTTAGAAAATAACCATATGAAATTGTAATCATATCAAAATATGGGATAGTGAGAATATAATAAAGAACAAATATAAATCTCAATATTTTTTTAATTTACCTCCTTTCTTCTTTCTTTTTTTCTATTATTTAAGATAGTGTTTCTCTATGTGGCCCTAGCTGTCTAGCTGTCTTGGAACTCACTGTGTACATCAGGCTGTCCTTGAACTCATTGAGATTCCCCTGCATCTGTCTCCTGAGTGCTGAGATTTAAAAAGTACACTATTAAGTGTGGCAAGATGTATAAGAAAAGAGACTAATCATTAGTGAGCTAAATCCAACTTTTGCACAAGAGGGAGGTATTAACATATAACATAGAAATTTAGACATACAAAAGAAAAGTCTAATAGTTTCCAACTGTTAAACTGGATGAGCAGTTAATAACTTTCTAAATTAATTTGTCATTCAAAACTTGGGTAGCCTAAAACATCAGAAAAACTTTATATCACAGTTCCAAGACCAGAAATCCAAAATCCAGAGTGTCATCAACCCATCTCTTTTTCCTTTTTAATAATTTATTTTTAGATATACAGGTAGATGTTTTACCTGCATGTATGTCTGTGTACTACATGAGTGCCTTGTGCCCCAGCAAGCCAGAGAGGGTATTGGATCCTCTTGAACTGGAGTTATAGATGGTTATAAGCCACCATGTAGATACTGTGAATCAAACCCAGGTCTTCTGGAAGAGAA
Source organism: Uromys caudimaculatus (assembly GCA_028551405.1). Classification (NCBI taxonomy): domain Eukaryota; kingdom Metazoa; phylum Chordata; class Mammalia; order Rodentia; family Muridae; genus Uromys; species Uromys caudimaculatus. The sequence goes on along the minus strand of CM052702.1, from coordinate 25,890,743 downwards.
GTCAAGGCTCTTAACCACTAAGCCATCTCTCCAGCCCAAAGAACTATTTCTAAATAAGGTTATATTCTTGGTGTTTGGACTGCTTTTGGGAGACACAAAGCAATCAGTTATCACTGTATTCAGAATCAACATGTACCCATAAGGTTTTACAGGCCACTTCCACAGAGCAGTCCAGAAGTCTGTTGTTCTCACCTATATGATATCTAAGAGGCTCCCGTTACCAGTAATACCAAAATCTGTACAAAAGCAGAAAGTCAGATTGGAGTCCTACTCACAGAGCAGGTAAATCTCGGAGACTTAATGAGAAGGGAAAAGTAAGTCACAGAAGACAATGGATTGGCCATTTTATATATATATAAATTATATATAATATATATATATTATATATATATAATGTAAAGTCACAAAATATATTCTTCAGGGAAATGTACAAATATAGGAGTATGAAAAGACAACATATTAGGGGTCACTATTTTTTAGGCCTTTTCTGATGTCAGTACAGTAAACGCAAAGATGGTAAGCCCAAGGTCCAGCCCTTCTCTCAGGATGCGTGGCTTCCCTTAGTGAATGACGTTCTAGCCAAGGACACATTCCTAGCTGATCATTTCGCTACCATCCCCCACAGCTTGGATTCATGACATGTATATTCTTTTCTCTTTTGCAAATGTTGCATGAACCTTGAGGAGCATTTAGTGGACATTACATGTTCTGGTGGGCCTGTGTGAAGTGTGACTTTGCTCTGTCAAGAATAATTGAGAAGTTTGGGGTCAGATGGTTGCAGGATTTTTCATTCTGTAATTTAAAAGTAGTGTCAGATGTGCCCAGATGTAAACAAAGTATGGCCATAAGTTTGGTCAATAAGTCACAGTGCACTGAGTGTGGTGCTGCATGCCTTTAACACCAACAGAGCCATTGGCAGCAAAGCCATTTGCAGGTGCCCAACTTGTGTCTTGACAATGGCTTAAGGAAGAAAAAATGGTGCTCTCCCTTCCCAAAAGAGCCAAGTGTTTGTGTATTTTGTATCAGAGATGGAAAGCTATGTGACAAAAGCTGTTACCACCAGTAACATCTTCCCTTTCTTCCTTTTCCTTGGATCACTGCTCAGCCCCACACCCACTCTGGAAGAAGTCTATGCCTGGGCCCAGTCTTTTGACAACCTCATGGTCACTCCAGCTGGAAGAAATACATTCCGGGAGTTTCTCCGAACAGAGTTTAGTGAAGAGAACATGCTTTTCTGGATGGCCTGTGAGGAACTGAAGAGGGAAGCTAATAAAAGCACTATCGAGGAGAAAGCAAGGAGGATCTACGAAGACTACATTTCCATCCTCTCTCCTAAAGAGGTGTGTGACCGCAAAACATGTCTCGTTAGAGCCATTGCTAAATTGCCTGTGTCTGTGTTTGGTCACCTGCTGCTTGCACAGTCCTGGACTCCACCCACTCAATACTATTCAGATCCAGCAGATCCTGAAAAAGTATGAAGCATTTTTTAATTCAGTTTTTTTTTTCCTAGAAAAAGCATCCATAATTCTCAGCAGATTTTTTTCCACAGAGGAGTCCAGGTGCTCTCACACTGACCCTGGTGTTCCTCTGTTTTGTGGTTCTAAGAGTGAGCCCGGGGCTGCTCACATGCTGAGTCAGATTTCTCCAGTCTTCCTGTTGTTTAAAAATACAGCACCATATAAATAAAATTATTCCACTATCTTGAGTAAAACTTTTTCTGGGTGTCTTTCTAGTTACAGCATTGCTGACAGAATGCTGGAACTGTGAGGTTTTCCCTCATGGCATCTTCCTAATGTCACACAAAATGCCAGAGGGGTGAAATGAAGCAGGTTCCTGCCTCTTAGCATTTGTTCCTCCAAATTTGCAGCCCTGAAAGTTCGACTGCTTTTTATTTTATTTTATTTTATTTTATTTTATTTTATTTTATTTATTTTTTATTGGATATTTACTTTATTTGCATTTCAAATGTTTTCCCCTTTCCAGGTCTCTCCCTTTGGAAACCCCCTATCCCCTCCCCCTCCTCCTGCCTCTATGAGAGTGCTCTCCCACCCACTCCAGTTCTCCCACCCTGGCATTCCCCTACACTGGGGCATCTAACACCCTCAAACCCAAGGGCCTCTCCTCCCACTGATGGCCAACAAAGCCCTCCTCCACCACATATATGGTCCGAACCATGGGTCCCTCCATGTGTATTCTTTGGTTGGTGGTCCAGTCTCCGGGAGCATCGGGGGTCTGGCGAGTTGACACTGTTGCTCCCTCCATGGGGCTGCAGACTCCCTCAGCTCCTTCAGTCCCTTCTCCAACTCCTCCATCTGGGACCCCACACTCAGTCCAATGGTTGACTTTTTAATTCAGGTGCCTTGGATCACCAATTTCACAATCATTGTCATCCGCGCCGTTCTGCTAAGACTGTGGGTCGGTTCATAAAGCAGAGCTTCTCTTCTGGAGTCAGGACCTCACAGAGGCACGAAGACCTAGGAGCATCCCTGCTGTGATGGCTCAGCATCCACAGCAAGAGATTGTAGAATAAGTCATGAGGAAGAGAGGATGAGGATGGACAAAGGAGGATGAAAAGGGAATTACCAGAAGCTTGAGGAAATGAGAACTTCCTGTGGCTAGGACCAGCTGAGCCAAGGGGGACAGTGCTGTGGTACATGAGCAGTGAATGTGGCAGCAGCCAGTGGTCCTGCAAGGCAGGGTGCCAGCAAACGGTCAGAGCTGTGGTGAACAGCAGCAGACCTAGAAAAGGGAGATTCTTCATGGCAAGGTTACACAGAATGAGGTACTGTTTGTGCCTTGTTTGAGAACTAAAGAAATTTTTAAATTTTCTGCAGTAAAAACTACCAGCTATGGCAGGACTCTCCACTAGACAGTGTTGGGGCTTACTATGAGGATCTTCTAGTAGACTTCATTAGGCAAAGCAGACAAAAAGTCTTTCCCAGAAAGAGGAAACGAGTATTCTAGCTATTTCCTCTGAATCCCATGGTTCAGACACCTTCTAAGCTGAATAGTAAACCGGAGCTGGAAATTACAGGAATTAGATGACCGTGGGCTCAAAAGCATAACCGTGGGGCTGGTACACTTGGACTTCATCCTGAGAGAGTCAACAAACCAGGGCGAGGCACAGTTGGGGGTCAGGACAGAGTTTGCACTTTAGAAAGAACCCCTTGGCCAAATCACGGAATGTGTGGGGAGAGGTGGTCTGTGGACTCCAGAAGGCCCAGCTGGGAGGCTATGACACAGATCCAGCATCGGGGGCACAGCAGAGGGGAAGGAGATAGACCCGGGTAGTAAGGAGGTAGGGTAGTTTGCATGCCTATCATATGAGCCCTGGACACTGAGACCAAGGTTGTATAGTGAGACTGTCCAGAAAGGAAGGAAAAAGGGAAAGAAAGAAACAGGAGGGGGGCAAGTAGAAAGAGAAAGGATGAGAGACACACAGGACTCACTAATTGGGAGAGCTCGCCAGTTTTCAAGCACTTAATTTCTTTCTTTCTTTTTTTTAAATCTATTTATTTATTCACTTTACATCCCAATATCAGCCTCCCTTCTCTTCCCAGTACCCCCTCAGGCAGCTCCTCCCCCCATCCCTCCCTCCCCTTCTCCTTTGAGAAGGGGGAACTCCCTCTGGCTATCACCCCACACACTAATCCTCCCCACCCCCAGCTCCTCAGCACATCAAGTCACTGCAGGGCTAAGTGCATCCTCTCCCACTACGGCCAGACAGGTGGCCTAGTTAGGGGAACAGGATGCACAGGCAGGCTGGCAACAGACTCAGGGACAACCCCAGCTCCAGTTGTTGGGGGACCCACATGATGACCAAGCTACACATCTGCTGCATATGAAAGCACTTTATCTCTAATAAAAATATTCATAAACCAACAGGCCTAGAAACAACCATCATTCCATTTCCCGATGTGAGTTCACTAATAGAAGTTCACAGGGAGGGACAGCTGGGATAGAAACCCGGATGTCACTGGCTCTCAGGCGCTGTGATTTGAGCACTTCACTTTACAGACAGCTTCCTGTTAACCTGGACTGGCACCAGAAACCTACGCCCAGTTTCTAACCTGCAGCACCCAGGTTTTTGCTTTCATTAGCAAGGATGAGTCTGTGCATGTTACCTTCTGTCTTCAAAAGCCATCCCCCATGCATTTAAAAGAAGTGAAGCAGTGTGTGGTTCTCTAAAGAGCCAGCAGCATTCCTTCCAACCTGAGGGAATTAGTGAGCTGACCCTTCAGTATGACCTGCTGAGTCCTCCAGTCTTGGGCCATCAATCCGCTTCCAGGGGCCACTGGTGCTGCTGAAGCTCCAGAGTTCCCTTTCATTCACGTGTTAGCAGTGAATTCATTCTCTCAGCAGTTCAGACTGTTAGAACACCTTGTTTGTTTTGGGGTCTTTTGAAAGATGAAATGATTCTGGGGGTTTGGATGGATTTACAACAAGAAATAATAACTGCTGCTTCTCTCCACAGGTCAGCTTGGACTCCCGAGTACGAGAGGTTATCAACAGAAACATGGTGGATCCATCCCAACACATATTCGATGATGCTCAACTGCAGATCTACACCCTAATGCACAGAGACTCCTATCCCCGCTTCATGAACTCCACAGTCTATAAGGATTTGCTCAAGTCCTTAGCTGAGAAAGCAGTTGAAGCATAAGAGGTTTCAAATATATTTATTATTAACAAAACAAGAAAATAACTCATGGACTACGTCTAGCACAGGGAATTTAGAGATAGGATGTCTCGTGCTACAGTGATTCTTGGACTGTTGTAATAACAGATTCTTCCTCCACCGAAAGCTATAGATTCACAATGGAAACTGCAGCCGCCTTTAGTGATACTTATCAGAAAAAAGGGGGAGGGGCTCTGACTGCCTTAGAAAGACAGTGTGCTCACATTCACAATAACAGTAGCATGTTCTCAAGGGCAGGGTATGCACTAGCCTCTGTTCTGCCTGCAGCATAGATGTACAAAGAGCAAATGGGAACACTTTGTTTTGCATGAGTTCAATCCTGTATTAC
>CM052702.1:25856253-25876771 GCA_028551405.1 Uromys caudimaculatus | reverse complement strand
GGGGAAAATTCTCAGAAGTATGCCTGCGAGGGGCTTTGTGAAAAGCTTAGGAAATTATAACAGAGTTCTGTAAAACTAAAATATAGCACAAAGTCAAATAAAATAAACTGATGGCAACCAAATCAGTTTTCAAAGTAAAATCTATTAAAAAATGGTAATATACATGTATGAGAAATATAAGAAATGATCACTGTGGTTAGTCACAGATGCAAGAGATCTAAGGATCCGAGGCTTTGTGAGCACAGTAATTAAGAGTAAATAATATGCTAGTTCAAATTGTGTGCACAACTTTGATAAGCTGGCCAAGTACTATTGGAATACATACTATATTTGGTAACTCTAAAATTTATATTATGCCTTTTCTCTTCCTCTACCATTTTTAGGTACATACCAATGAGAAAAGCAATTTATTTTTATGCATTAATAGATCAACAGAATTTTTGTGTTCTAGACTATAAAAAGTTAATATTTAATAAAATGCAACATCAACTTATAAAAAAGAAAAACAAAGCAACACATTATATAATTATTTCATGGTCTCCCAGCTGACCTGAGACCACAGAAGGCATTTAAGAAAGACTGTCAGGTGAATAACAAAGACCAACCCATGGGATGTAGATTGTTTACAAATTTCACTTGCAGGGAAATGAGTTGCCTGGCTTAATTTTAAAGCTAATTACAAAATTAGTTTTTCTTAATGGTCCAGATACCTTGCCAATTCTTCCAAACTCAACAGAACTGCAAAGACAAAAGAAATATTTTGTAAGATTTAAAAATACAAGCAGTGGTGTATGTATCTTAACTTTATATACTTTATTAAAAAGATATTTTTGAAAAACAATTTTTTATGCAGTCACTCATTTTTACCCTCCACCATAAAATTACAAGGACTATGTAACTAAAGAACAAATATATAAAGTTTTTCATGTTTTTAAAAGTATTTCTCTAATGTTTCTTGGTTAAATAAGTAACAATTCTTTCAGATCCTACATTAAACTTTCTTAAACTCATTAAGAACCACAAGGTAAAACATGTTTTAGTAAACTGCTTGTGTTAAAACAAACTATAGAATACTTGCTCAGAGCATGGACAACAGATCTAAGAGAGCTATCTGGACAGGTCAAGTTTGTCCACCAGGACTGGAAAAGAGGATGATAGAGAGGGAGCCTAAAGTATTCTCTATGCCTACTACGTGAGGAAATAATAGTTGCGTGAGGGTGAGAGGAAAGGGAGTTCTAATTATTGTGTGACATTCCTACTTTGGGTATCTCCCAACTCCACACTACTAATATCCCCATCATTATTAATAATAAAAGTAACATTGCGATTGATGTGCTATCCTAATTTTATATTTTGTTCTTGGAGTTTAAAAAACAAAATTACTCAAAAATTAGTTTTCCAGTGGCCTGTACAAAAATGAGAGTGTCATCAACAATCAATCTGAAGTCAGGAAGGAATCACAGAACCCTACTCCTTGCTTAACTACTGGTAAATTCTGGGACAGAAGCAATGGAAACTCTAATAATCAGTTCAAAACCTGTAGTCACACAGACTGCCCAGGTTAAACTCAGCGGGTCACAAACTAAAACAAAACAAAACAAAACAAAACAGCGCCGGGCGGTGGTAGCGCACGCCTTTCATCCCAGCGCTTGGGAGGCAGAGGCAGGCGGATTTCTGAGTTTGAGGCCAGCCTGGTCTACAGAGTGAGTTCCAGGACAGCCAGGGCTACAGAGAAACCCTGTCTCGAAAAACCAAATACCAAAAACCAAACAAACAAAAAACCAAAACAAAACAGCATTAATGTGAGAAAGAGACTCGGAGAGAAGGAGGATTCAAGTAGGAGAGAGATGAGAGGCTAAGGGCGAGTAACTAGAGAACATTATATACATGTGTGAAGTCAGCAAAGAACACACACAATAAACACCAGAATAGTGAAACACTTAAAAATATGTTTTTAAAAAATATAAACTTGCTTGTATGAGACAATCACAAATATAGAAACAAAATAAAGGCTTACTGAAAAGCTACCAATCCACAAGTAAGTCCACTATAATTCCTAAAATAAACACTGATATCATAGAACTCTATAAATTTTTCCAAGATCAAAATGTATACACATGGGAATGTGTGAAAATAATATTTTTCCAAGGTGTTAAAACATATGTATTGTGGGCTGGAAAGATGGCTCAGCAGTTAAGAACACTGAGGTCCTGAGTTCAGTTCTCAGCAACCACAAGGTGGCTCACACCATCTGTAATGGGACCTGATGCCCTCTTCTGGTGTGTCTGAAGACAGCGACAGTGTACTCACGTATAAAATAAATAAATCTTTTAAAAACAAAACAAAACAAACAAACAAAAAAACCATATGTGTTGCTAAGATCAAGTCCTAGGAGGGTACAGATTCATATCTTAGTCAGCTTACAAAGAGACAGTAAGTTATGATAGGCATGCAAAGGGTGCCATACCTTCCACCGATTTCCACATTCATTACATACAACAAATGTTGTCATTGGTTCATCAGCACTACGAGTTTGCACCTGCAGTAAAATTAAACAAAAATTATTACTTTTTGAATGACCATTAAAAATAATGCAACCCATATAAGAACATTCTACATAAAGATCTACAGTAACTCCAGTGATATTACCTTAAGATGTGCAAGAGCTTACACAAGTTCAAAAACACCATTGGCCAAAAAAAAACCCTATGTATTTTCAAACTTCATTTTTTATATTCTGTTTGTCTTTCATGTGTAATTTATCCAGGTAAGTGTGTGTGTGTGTGGGGGGGGGATCCTCTAAAAGTCACTCATTAAATTGTGCTGGTGCAAGCCTTTAATCCCAGTGCTCAGAGACAAAGGCAGGAGCATCTCTTGAGTTTTAAGTCAGCCTGGTCTACAGAGTTCTAGGACAAGCCAGGACTATTATACAGTGAAATCCCGTCTCAAAAACAAACAAACAAACAACAACAAAAAAGTAAAGAAATATTCTAATAAGGACTGAAGAGACGACTCAGCAGTTAAGAGCATTTGCCATTCTTGCAGAGGACCAAGGTTCTACTCTCAGCACTCGCTTGGTACTTCACCACCATCCATAAATCCAATTCTAGAGGATCTGACAGCCTCTTGAGATCTCCAAGGGCACAAAGATACATATGATGCATGACAACATGCAGGCAAAACACTCAAAACATAAACGATAGGTAACTCTACCAGGAGGAGGAGGAAACACTCTAAGAATAGTAGTATACAAGGCCTTCTGGATAAAAACAGTCCTTCTGGCCCTGTCAGATGGATCAGTGTGTACACATGCCTGCCATCAACCTTAACAGCTTGAGTTCAAGCCCCAAATCCATGGTGGAAGGAGAGACTCAAATGGCCCTCTGGTCACCACATCTGTAAACACACACACACACACACACACCCACACACACACACACACCCCACTTAAAAAAAAATCCTCTGCTATTCTGTACATAATGGCAATAGTACCTAGGCCCCTGAAGTAGGCAACTTTCTTTTCTGTTCTCTGTGAACATCTCTCTCTGTAAGGCAGTTAAACTTAAAGTACTCCCAGCACTTGGGAGGCAGAGGCAGGTGGATTTCTGAGTTCGAGGCCAGCCTGGTCTACAGAGTGAGTTCCAGGACAGCCAGGGCTACACAGAGAAACCCTGTCTCGAAAACACACACACACACACACACACACACACACACACACACACACACACAAAACCTTAAGGTACTCATAGACTGTGTAAGACAGTGTAGAACTTCCCCTTAAACTATATGGCCCTGCTTACTCTGATGCCATAACCAGTAACTGCTTATGAGCCGTTAAAAAAACAACTTGTAGTACATCTTTTAATTTATATAACCACTACAGTTTTTACAGTAAATGTTTTTATGACCACATAAATTTGTCAACTTATCTTCAATTAGTTGGACTCTACCGAGAAAGCACTTTTTCACTAAAAGGTCAAAAGAATAACAGATTCTGTAATTATTTTTACTCTGAAACAGGAGTGAAACATTCTTAATGTGAACATGAGACCATAGTCAATCACAAACCTGTGTGTAAGTGCAGTTCTTCTTTTTACATTTGCCACAAGTAAACAAGTCAGTCTGGGTCCCACCGGTCTTGGCCATCTGATGCTCCCTGATGGCTTCTTTGGTCAGGTTTTTCCTCATCTCTTTGAGCTCATCACTAGCCATTTCCTGTGGCAGAAATGGCACTATCAATCAGTTAGATACTTTCTATAGCTATTCTATATCCTGAATGTTTTCATGTTCACATAGCTTAACAATAATCAACAATAAAAGTAAAATCAGCTTATAAAAGTTTAAAAACTTGAAATGACTATCCCTCAGAAGACTTAAAATAATTTGATTCCTTTCAAAATCTCTTTAAAGACTTGTAAATATTTATGTAAAAGTAAGATCCACACACTGTTTCTAAACTAACAAGGCAAACCTGTAGCAATCAGCAACTCTAGTATTCACAAAGTGGTCTAATCTACCCATACCATCCTCAAAGAAGCCAGGGACCTCTAGAGGAAGATCTGGATTTGTTTTGAGGCAAGTATACAGAATATTCTAGGGTTCCTTTCCGTGCCAAAGAAAGTAGCATCAAGGAGAATCTGGTAGTCCATAATAAGAGAGCTTCTTCAGTCACTAAAATAATTACTATAAGGAAAAATACCCAGGAGGTCAATAAGGTTCCAAGTCCCTGACAGTGCTTAGTCAAGGGCATGTACATACAAAAGAATTATGCTTGACATAAATTCAAGAGAAAAGAATAAAAAAGGAAAATGTATGCTTAAAAAAAAAAGGAAGGCAAATTCTCAAAAAGTAGTTAGAACTCAGGTGATGGATATATAGAATCTGATTACACTGTGTTCTCTGCTTTGCAGAAGTTTTAGATATTTTAATAAGATTTTAAAACAAAATTTCATAAAGATAGAAAACTTTATGAGCTATTTCAAAAGTTAGTATTATTCTGTTGGATGGTAAATAAAATCAAGATTGTAGATATACTATGTATGATGTCTATAAATAGCAGACTATGAATCTACCCCATAGTTCTCTACATATATTTAAGAAATAACCAGTAAGATGACTACGCTTTCAGTTTTTAAACCATGGTGAACAGCTTAGTTTGTTCATAACTAAAAGATTCACAATTCATATAAGTTCATGTGATAAATGGATCCAGATGATTTAATGTACCACACAAAGAACATCTGGACAGCTCAAGACAAAAGGAATAAACCAACAATATCAATGGAGCAAATAATCTTGAGTGTTCCGAATATATAAATATGTCATAGCTGTTTTGCAGCACATGAGACACACAGCACTTGTACAGACTGCTCACCTCTGCTGTCATTCTAGCAAATAGGTCAGGAGGAATATTCCCGCACAGCACATTTTTCCTTAAATTTGGATTCTTCGCATCTTTAAGATTTGATATCCTACTTCGTACTCTGTTTTTGTATTTCATGTCTGTATTCCTTATTTCTTGATATATAGGTACTTGGCCATTAAGGAAAAAAGAATAAGTTATATAGATATGAACTTTCTTTGTTCTGCCAAATTCATAATTCTTAAAATTTTAAGCAATTCGCAAAAATGTTTTCCAATTTAGATAAATGATAAAACCCTTCTCTCAGATTCCTTCATCTGTAACTGGTCATAGTGTTACTCTTTACAACTGTGACTAAGTAATGCTTTTGGTTTTTTTTAATGCTTAATGTCAGAAGCATGCATTAACATGATTTCAAAGAGTAACTGCCACAATCCAAGTTAGCAAGTATTTGAGAAATTACAATTATACAAGCTTTTAATTTGCTCAAGTCTGAATCCCACTATGGACCTCAAATTTCTATGAGCATGGCCACAGCTCCCTTGGAGTTCTTCTGAGAAGAGACCATCAGTGACAATACTGGAGGCTCATCTCATTTACCAGCTCAGTGATAAAATATTACAACAGGTTCTTCTCCACAGAAGGCCAGGTCAAAATAAACACCAAGGCCTAGAGGAGCTTACTTTTTACAAAGACCAGTTCCTCAAAAAGGACAGTCCCATCTTATACTGCCACCTAGTTACTTCACATGCAAGTCCTCTCTCAGAGTCTTTTCTATGGTGCCAGGCATAAACACATGCTTTGCCAGAAAAAACAGAGGACTGTGAGTACTCTGCTGAGGCCCTCCACTGAGCGATCTTTCTATTTTTCCTGCCAGTTTACATAACTTAAATTCAGATGCTACATTCCCAATTTGCAAAGGCAAAAAGACAAAACTACCAAACATATGCTGTTAAGTTTGAATGACAAAGAAACAAGTGAAATAAATTAACATGATACCCTTCTCCCTAAGAAAGTACAGGATAAATCTCTGACTTATATAGCAGAAGAAAAGGGACAAGAAACTTCACAGATTGCTAAACACAGCTATGGATGTGCACACAAAGGATATCTTCCTCAATCTGAGATCCCAGTTCTTCCTCATCAGCTCCAATCGCAACATAATCATCTAGGAATAAGAATGGAAAATTCATTATTGTAAAGTGTAAGCAAACCATTTCTATTTCTTCAACTCCATCTGCCCTCTGTAAAGAATCTCTGAGCTAGAGCTGATATCTTACTGCCCACTACTCCTTTCTTCTGGCATTTGTCTAAGATCTCTCCACAGTACTCCTGCATTGATGACTCCTTTTCCTAAGGAAACAACAATTCATATACTAGGCAATTCCTCATTTCATAAGACCATAAATTCTGGGTGTTCCAACAGACAGAAGAGAAAGAACAGATATTAGGTAGAACTGTCCTGTCTCTTGTGACTCAGGCTTTAGCGCAGAGAAAACTACTCATTTAATCTGCCAATCACATACATAGACATACTCACAAGAATTCCACAAATGCTCAAAAGGATAGAAAGAATAAATAGAACTGATAGAAAAAAAAGGGGAGGGGATATACAGAGACAGTAAGGAAATTAAAGTAGAAAGGAGAAAAATTGATTACCCTAGCTATGCATAGTTCAGCATAACAGAAAAGAAAGAGTTTGTATAAAATGTCAACTATCCTGCCAGTCAAGCTTACTTCTTAACTAATACACATATATGCGATGAATTTTATGGATATCACATTGTGTTTCACTGTATATGAATCCTTAAAGTCTAAAGTTTACATGGTAAGTCTAAGGATCTGCTCTTTGTAGTATTTTCTACATAAGTATAAACTATAAATACATACTGCTTTTCCAACTATAAAAAGTATAATATTAATATAAAACTTAAATACTTTATGTCATACTAACGTTTGACAATTCAGTGTTATTACCTCTCAACCTAAGGTCAGGGTAGTGAGTTTGCAGATTAAAGATTTGTGTGGGAAAAGCTTAAATTAACATGAATCAGGAAAGGTATCAACAACCTAGAAGGCTCTGCTTGTTGGAGGTCTCTGTGTCCTGTGTTCTTCTTTCTACTGCCCTCTAATAATTGGTACTAACAACAAACTCCTAAGCTAAGCAGTGAGAGTTATCAGCAAGATGATACCTATAAAATAATAACACAAAGGTAGAGATGATATGGGGGTGTAAAAGGCTAAAGAGCAAACAAACACTAAACTTACCTCCTGTCCGGAGAGCTGCAGCAAGCATCTCCCTACACTTTAACCGCACAGAATCAGAAGTGCTTGGTGCCCGAGGAAAAGATGAAACATAAGTATCTCGAGCATTTGTCTCATCCTTTCTGTTGCATACATTGCTGCTGGAACTACTAAAATACACAACATATATACATACACAGAGCAGAAAACAATCAGGAAACCCTTCATAATAGCATTATCATTATTTCTCTAAAAATAAATACTTGGGTCTCTTTAAGTAGACCAGGCTGGTCTCAAACTCAGAGGTCTTCCTGCCTCTGCCTCTTGAGTGCTCAGATTAAAGCAAGCACCACTACAGGCCTGCCCTACACTATTTCTAACAGAAAGAAAGTATAAATTATAGCTCAGCATAGTACATAAAAAGCAGGGATCTTGGCTTAAGAAAAGGAATGAGGGGATAGGACCAGAGAACAGGGCAACTTACAGGCAAAATAGAAAGAAAAAATTGCTTAAAAACCTCTGTTGTAGTTAAGACAATAAGGTTCTAATGAAACTCTCTTTAAGACAAGAAAGAGCAGGTTTAATAAATTAAGTTTCAGAATTGTAAAACAATTTCTTACTAGAAATAGTGGCTTCATCTGAATAGTGTAATAATTTTCTAATCAACTCCCAAATTTCAATTACGTTGGACATTACCAAAACAAGTTATTTTCAAAATGTTTTCTGTCTAGTTTCAATTAAGTTTTGTCATTTTTTTTTAAAGGATTAACTTAAATTTATTAACGCCAAGGGGAAGAAAGGTAACAGTTCCTGACCCTCCAGCTGTATCCACAGTTTGGCCAGGGACAGGCTCTGCCAGAGACTAGGGCCAGCCCTACATAGTCTGTGGTTAATGGAGGTGTCTGGGGAGGGGTGAGCACACCAGCTGCTCTAAGCTCCTTTGCTTCCCCAGAAACAAGGAAGTGGTTATTTATTATTTTTTTGGAGTCCCTCTGCCCACCCAATCCTCTCAAAATTGGAGTAATCAGGTACAGGTTTTATTTGTTTGTTTTTTGTTTCCTTTTCCTTTTCACATCCTGAAGTCTTGGGTTTCCCCATATTGTTCCCTGCCCCTCCCACATTTCCAAAGCCCAAGGGCCAGAGTAAGGGATTCTAGCAGCCACCCAGCACAGGTCTATATTGGGGCTTCAGTTGTCAGCATCGTCACTGGAGTCTGAGTTGGCTGGCATCATAGGGTCATCAAATGAGTGAGAAGTCCCTTTCTGAGCTATCATAGCCCTGAGATAAATCATCATCTTCATCCTCCTCTTCATCATTGTCCCATGTTGCAGTGTTGATAACCGCAAGGCAGTATCAGAGGTGGTAGTAGCTGGTGAAGAAGGGTAGCTAGTGGTTCTCAAGCCTGGATGGTGATGGTGGGGTTGGGGATGGTGGTGGTGATGATGATGCATGGTGCTGGAGTCTACAAGAGGGGATGCTGCTGCACCACCCATCATAAAAGGCAGAGATGCAGAAATGGCACTGCTGTGACCCAGAGACGACACAGACTGTAGGTTACTACTGCTGTGTTGAAATGTGTTATGCAGAGATAGGGACCCAGTGCTTCCACCCTGCATCAGGGCCATCATCTTAGAAAGGTCTGGTCTTGGTGCAATAGACCCTGGCAAAACCCGACTGAATGCAGTTTCAGCATAGTGACTCTTTTCCCCATTTCTAGAGTTGGCTGTCTGTACTGGTTCCATTCCCAAACAGTTAAGTTCTGCCTTATTATATTTTTTTACATCTCTGCCATTTTTGTTTTCTACGTTCCTCCATATACACTAGAAATCGGGGATCAACAGCAAACTCTGGATGACCCTGTAACCACATTTCCAGCTCTGCCCAGCAAGGGGCCCCATCACCTAGCAGTACCATCCACCTTATTGATGACAGGGATCCAGGTCTCCAGATCCAGATCAAGGTGATCAGGCTCTTCCATGCACACCACCTCCAGCTCTTTATCAAAGTTTTGTCATATTAATGGTATCTATCACAATCTTTTTCAAAGACTAATTAAGCTGTCTGTCTGTGCCCTCCTGTCCTCTATAGAATTTGCTGTGTTTGCTATTAAGAATACATCTCCTCCTTCTCTCCAAGACAAGCCCTGTGGTGCTGCTCACTTTAATAGGAGCATTCAAGAGGCAGAGGCAGGAAGACCTCCAAATTTGAACTGTTAAACACCAGAACAGGCCACTATGGACAAGACAGTCATCTGTGTCATCTAACTTTAGTCAGTTTCTTCAGAGATCATCTCTTACGACCTAGAAAATATTGTTTATACAGAGGTTTGCACATAGCTTTTCATACATGCTCCCCTGCAAGACTAAGTTTCCCAAAAACAAGAACTAGGATTTAGTCCTGTGTCTATTTTCAAGGTATAGCATGGTATCTGCAAGTAGTAAATAAAAAAAGGACTGTTTATTTTTGAGATGGGGTGTCATGTAGCAAAAGTTGGCCCTGAACTCTATATGTAAGCCAAGAATGTCCTTAAATTTCTCATCCTTCTGACTCTACCTCCCAAATACATGGATTACAGATGTGTGCCACCATGCCCTATTTTATGGGGTTCTGGGAATTGAATCCAGGATTTTGTATATGCTCAGCAAGCACTACACCAAATTGAAATACAACTAACTCTAGCCCACAACTAATGTCAAACAAACAAACAAAAAACTTCTAAAATACTGTAAAAGCTTTCACTTCTTTGCCTATGGCCAGACTTAGTACAGCACTGCAAACTGCCTGTGTGGACTAATGAAGACTTACCTTCACTATTATCAACCCTACCTCTTAAAATGTGATGCCTAGGGTTGACCCATTTAAATCAGCTGTTTTTCAAATTCGGGCACCAAAATATAAAAAACCGTGCTCAACTTCAAATCACTCAGCTCTGACCTTTCTTTATATTATGCCTCAGACTTGTCTCAACAGTCTTCTGTTGTTTCCTCCTGTGTTCTATATTGGACAAATGCCAGGGTTTAGCAGATAAATATTCCACCTAAACTTCAATTACTAATAAAAATGCACTAAAAATTCATTTTCTTTTAAATGGCTAAATTTAAGAGGAAAACTGCTCAAAAAGCAAATGAGTTCCACAGTCAACCCCTAATCAGTTCCTTCATATCGGATTTATTATTGCTAGCTCTAGCAATCTTATTCAAACTTATTAAAAATATAATATAAATAATTTCACTTTATTTATGTAGACTTCTATTTTCCTTCTAAAGTTCTAAGGAATCTTGCTAAATTTTTTAAGTTAGCTATACATGTGCACAAGTCCCATTTGACAAGATAGTGGGAAGAGGAGTGCAGGCATGATCAGAAGACCAAACAAAGTGACAGAACAGGTAAACTACCTAGTTATCCTGGCTGCTTGTTTGGTTGTTTCTGTTAACTTGACACACTAGAGTTATCTGGTAAGAGGAACCTCAACTGAGAAAATGTCTCTACTAGATTGCCCATAGATAAGGCTATGGGGCACTTTTTCTTTTATTAGTCATTGATGTGGGAGAGTCCTGTTCACTGTAGATGGTGTCACTACTGGGCAGGTGGTCCTGGGTTGTATGAAAGAGCAGCAAGCCTAAGTACTAGGCAACATTCCTCCATGGCTTCCGCTTCAGCTTCCCTCAATGAACTTGTCTTGGGATATGTACCCTTTTGATTATTTGTTCTTTTTTTTTTTTTTTAAGACAGGGTTTCTCTGTCACCCTGGCCTCAGACTGTGAGAGCCACTCCACTGTGTCTCCTAAGTACTGAGATGAAAGGCATTTATCACGTTCCACTGCCAAGTTTGATCACGGTCTTTATCACAGCAACACAAATCCTAAGACAGCAACCTCAGCAGAAATTAATTTACACAAAGTGAGCTACCTTTCTTCTCTTGCTTCAGGGCTATTCTGTGATGGAATCGAAGGTTGTTTTTTCTTTTCCTCAGGGTCTTTATCAGTTGATGGTCCATCTGAAAAATTTATCAAGTTCCTAAACAGTCTACTTTTGTTAAAAATGAAAACAATCAAAGTACCGTACATTAATAGACAATACACATTAAATAATCAAGTCTCAAAGAAGATCATTAAAAGAACCTTCAATTTCCCACAATTATATATAAATATAAGCAAAGTATTATATTAGCATATGTACTGGGGTATTTTTCATAATAGGCTTATAATCAACAGTCCTAAATTGTCACTTGGAAAGAATCAGAAATTCACATGCCAATGGCACCTGAAAGTTTAAAAAACAACATATATAAAGGAAAGAATGTGGATGAATGTGAGCATATCCATACTGAAAATTAATTATCTGTCAATAAAGCAGCAGATTCCACACTCTTTAAGACTTAGAGCAGTGGTTCTCAACTTGTGGGTTGCATATCCTGCATATCAGATAGTCACATTACAATTCATATAGCAGTAGCATAATTACAGTTATGAAGTAGCAATGAAATAACTCTATGGTTGGGGATGGGGGGGGGGGTCACCACAACATGAGGACCTGTATTAAAGGGTCCCAGCATTAGGAAGGCTAAGAACCACTGACTTAGACGAAAGCAATTTAACACTGTGAATACATATAACAGTCAAAGCAATTATTTTTACAAGAAACATTCATCTTAAGCCAGTCAAAACTGCCCCCGAGTTAGGTTTAGAAAATATTTAGGTCTACTGTAGAAATCATTTCACTTATCTATACTTTGCTCTCTGGCTATATATATATATATATATATATATATATACACACACACACACACACACACACACACACATACATACACATGTATATATATGTATACATATACATATATACACATACACACATATATACATATATACACACACACATACATACATATATACATAATATATAAAACCCTTTTAATGTTTATCTACTCTCTGCATAAAACACTAAAGTGAGTATAAAGAACACCTAGGCAATTTTTAAACACAATCTCATCCCATGCTTCAGTCTAAACCCATTCAGCTTAAATCTCTGCCAATGAAGCATAAGCATGGTGACTGCTAAGATTCCAGACAATTCTCACACTGCCTGGGATCATCAGCAAGGCTAGAGAAACAGCTATAATTTCAAGTGTAATTTTATCAACCTGAAATACAATTACCTGAAATACAAAATTCTCTGTACTATAGCATGAATATAGACTTTAGTTTTTACATAAAACTAAATTGTATCACATTTTGTTATTGTCTATTATTTTCCTTAAAAGCCTGAAGGACTGCAGCCTTATGACCCCAAAGCCTAGGAGGAAGAGGTAGGAGGACTGAGAATTTGAGGCTAGTCTGGGGTATATAGCAAGTCCTTGTCTCCTAACCACAAAGCAAGCAAACAAGAAAGCCCCAGACCCTAAGATGCCTCAGTACTGTGAAGCAGAACACCAATACTATTAATAGCACAGGGCTGTGGTAGGGTGCATACCCAGCATTTGGGAGGTAGAGGCATGCAAATCTCTGAGTTTGAGGACAGTCTAGTCTTCATAGGGAGTTCCAGACCAGTTAGGACTACAGTGACACCTTGCCTCAAACAAAAAAATAAGGAATGGCTTACGGGGAGTAAGAGCCCCAGAGTAGTAGAGTAGAAAGTATTTAAGAGAAACAGGCAATACAACAACACACTGCCCTCGCCACTCTGGCAGTGTACAGATTCAATCCCCAAAGACAGAACAGGCCTTGGGTTGATGACTGCTACCTGGGGTGGGGGCATTCCTACTATTCAACACAGTGTTGTGCCAATACAGCACAACTGGCAGGAAAGACAGTACTTAGACCACCTACAGTCATATTCAAGCCCAGCTATTTACCACTGAGCCAGACTTTCCAAGATATCTGAACTGGTCTGTGCTTTCTCACCATACAATAGGAGTTTATAAATAGCACCTAAAGCAGTAGATTATAATGAGGCTTAAATGTCAATGTTTTGACATATCCAACGCTTTAAAAAATGCACTATCTACTAGCAGGAGTTCTAAATCTTTAAGCCAAATTAAGAATCTTTAAAAACAATTTTAAGCACAAACTCATCAGGATGTAACATCCACTAAGTTAAAAGCAACAATAACAAAGCTAACAATAGTCAACAATAAAATCACTGCATGGTGATTCCAATGAACTATTCTGAAGCCAATTAAAGGACAATTACAATGAAAAACAAAAAAGTATTTTCATATATAAAAATGATAACACAAGCCGGGCAGTGGTGGCGTACGCCTTTAATCCCAGCACTTGGGAGGCAGAGGCAGGTGGATTTCTGAGTTCGAGACCAGCCTGGTCTACACAGTGAGTTCCAGGACAGGCAGGGTTACACAGAGAAACCCTGTCTCGAAAAACCAAAAAAAAAAGATAACACAAATAGATATACACATAGAACCAAGTAGCCATACCCAGTGGGTACAACAAAAAATGATGGGCCTTGTCCTGATTCGTGTTGTAGGATATATAATCACACTGTGAACCTTGAGATTGTGTTGTTTACTGGAAAAACCTGTTTCTAGTTATGGTGTGGCTCAGCCTTGGCACACACCCTTAATTCCTCTGGCTGGAATACAGTCAAGTCCTTAGTATACACCTTTAATCCCAAACAATGAAAATAAAGCTAGTTTGTAGAAAGAAGTACCCATGTTTGAAAGTGATAACTGAGTGACAAATCAGATAAATATCTGATAGACAGGATATGTCCAATTCTCATAAGAACAGACAGGAAAAAGAGGCTACATAAGAGAGAGGCTACAGAAAAGAGAGAAAAAGAAAAAAGGCAGTTTTACCAGGATAGTTTTACAAAGACAAGTTGAGGAGAAAAAAGCTAGACACAGGTGAAAACAGAACACGTCAAAGAATGAGAAGGAACTAGAAAAACAGTTTGCTAGAGTTAGTATGAGGCCAAGCAGAGCAATTCAAGAGAGGCCAAAAGAGAGAAGGCAGATTGAATCAGTCAGCTCGGAGAGGAGTTTGAGCCAGAACAGCCGAGTTGAACCAGTCAGTCAGAATTCAAAACAAACAAACAAACAAACAAAAACAAGAAAGGGTAAGCTTATTCAGCAATAAGTCTCAGAAGCTGTAAACATTCTAGGCCTAGATAAGATTGTATGGAGGCCAGAGGCTTCCAGAACTAGGCCTAGTTTAGCAGACTGAGGCAATAAGCCTTGGAAGGAACAATTACATCAGATGAATAAAAGTTACTTTAACAGGTTAGTCTTTTGTCAACTCAAGCTAGAATTATCTGGGAAGACAATCATCTGCAGAGGAAATGCCTCCATCTAATTGCCTGTAAGCCGATCTGTGGGACATTTTCTTGAGTAATGATTGATGTGGGAGGGCCCAGGCAATGTACTGTCACCTGCCTAGTGGCGTCAGTCCTGGGCAGGTAGGTGGTCCTGGGTGTATAAGAAAGCAGGCTTAGCAAACTAGGAAGAGTCAAGCCTGAAAGCACTTTTCCACCATGGCCTCTAAGAGCTTTAGTTGTTGCCTCCAGATTCCTGCTTAAGTTCCTGCCCTGACTTTCCTTCATGAAGGACTTTCCTCCCCAAGTTGCTTTTTTGGTCATGGTATTTCACCACAGCAGTAGGGACCAATACAAGCAATATATACTATGGATACAGAATGTTACAAAGTACTCAAAAGCACTGAGGAGTGCTAACCTAGGAACCAGCCTGAGGGGTCACCCAGGGGCCAAATTTGGAGTAATATAAATACAAATGAATAGTAGTAGATTGCAGCCCATCATACAATATAAGAATCCATGAAAGACAATGTTTTCTTACTGTTTAGTGATGTTTTGAAGAGCAAAGAAATAAAAATTTTGTAATCACCACTATAAAGTCTGAGCTAAGCAAAAATAAAGGAGGGTATCTGATAAAATATAAGACAGATTCAGAGTCTTAAAATCTCATAGAGTAACTCTTACAAGAGGAACAATAAAATACATACTTTTATTGGATATGAGACTTATGAATCTAACTGTGGCTGTACAACCTGATCTAATCATGAGAAAACACTAGACAAATCAGAAAAAGGGACATACCACCAGAAACAAAATGGGAGTTGTTAGGTCTTAAACCCAGACAAAAGCCTGAGGTGCCTATTTAACATATGAAAGTAGACCTGGCTGCCAGGTTCTCCCTGTACCCCCAGTCCCTACTTGTTATAGGACCTTCCAGACTGGCATACACAATCCCTACCCTAAATTCTCCAGCCAAGGGCTGGGCTGTTCTTCCCTACATTAATCCAGCCATGTTGGTTACTTTTCTTTTGGGCTTCCTGGTTGCTGCACCTGGTTCCCCCCTTTCCTCCTCAACATATGATTTAGGGTGACCATTCAACTCTCCCAGATGTCTTTGACTCTGGCTATGTCTCCCCTTTACCTACAATAAATTTTCTCCTCCAGTGTACCCAGGATCAGTCATGTCTTTCCGTTTAATTTCTTCTTTCATTCATTTAGTGCTGAAACTGGAATAAATGAGTTCCCTCCCAAAGAACTGCTCTAAACCAAGCTGCTGATCTGACTCTCCTACGGTATGTATGGATCATTTGTTTCTGCTTCTGCTGCTCACAATATTTGATTCCAAACTCTAGAGTCCGGTTCTTCAAACTGCTGCTTCCCTCTACCTGTTTTCTCTGGACTCTGGTTTGCTATGCCCTCCACCTGGGCACTTACATGTTTCTCTGGCTTCTGTAGCCTACACCTCTAGCCTACAGGCCTGTAATCCCAGTATTTGAGTGGTACAGACAGAAGGATTTTAAGGCCATCACTTGCTACACTGAGTTCAAGATTAACCTGGATTAAATGACACCTTACCTAAATAAATAATAAATAACAAAACAGAACAAGAGAAGTCTATTACGTTCTCCATCAGAAAAAAATAAGGCTTAAAGAATTGTTCAGATTGAAGGGGGAGGGATGAGGAAAGAATTGTGGGAAAGGGTGACTGGGAGGGAGACAGTGAGCAAGATGTAAAGGGAATAAGTAAATTAGCAAAACAAACAAATAAAAACCCTGAACTCGATTCTGGACTAGATATTGGAGGAGGTCAAAAAAGGATAAAGACATTATTGTGTGTTCTAGTTTGCTTCTCTGTTGCTGTAATAAAAGACCGACCAAAGTCGGGCAGTGGTGGCGCACGCCTTTAATCCCAGCACTTGGGAGGCAGAGGCAGGCGGATTTCTGAGTTAGAGGCCAGCCTGGTCTACAGAGGGAGTTCCAGGACAGCCAGGGCTACACAGAGAAACCCTGTCTCGAAAAACCAAAAAAAAAAGACTGACCAAAATCAACTTCGGTAGGGAAGGGTTTATTTGCCTTAACAACTATCATTGAGGGAAGCCAAGGCAGAAACTGAAGCAAGGTAGGAACCAGAATGAAGCAGAGATTCTGGAGGAATGCTGCTTTCTAGTTTGTTCTCCATGGCTATTTGCTTTCTTTAACAACTCAGGATTACCTGTCCAGTGGTGTCACCGTACAGTGGGCTGGGCCCTCCCACATTAATTATTAATCAAGAAAATGTTCCACATAGTCAGTCTTGTATGGCATTTTCTCAGTTGAGGTTCCCTCTTCTTAGATAACTCTAGCTTGTATCAAGTTAACAAAAAATTAAGAAGTAGATAGGGACAGCAACAAACTAGAGCATGGACTGTAAGTTCCATTACACCAGAATTTGGTATTACACCAAAGCTTGTTTTCATTTATTAGAATTGTATAAGAAAACATGCTTGGGCTGGGAATGCCAGCACATGCCTATAATGTTAATCTGCAGACATTCTAGAGACTGAGGTAGGATCCCAAGACTCAAGCCAACTTACCAAAATAATGGGAGCCTATCGCAAATAAATGAAGGATACTAAGATAGAAAAAGGAAAAGCTTGTTCTGAGATGTATACCTTAATATTACAAAATAAACTAAAATAACACATTTAATCTACTCTCAAATGGAAAAAGAAAAGAAATGGGGGCTGGAGAGATGGCTCAGTGGTTAAGAGCACTGGCTCCTCTTCCAGAGGGCCTGGGTTCAATTCCCTGCACCCACATAGCAGCTCACAACTGTCTGTAACTCTATTTTCAGTAACTCCAGTTACAGAGGCCCTGACACTCTCACACAGACATACATGCAGGCAAAACACCAATGGACATAAAATAAAAAAAATTTAAATTAAAAAAGAGATGATTGCCGTGCAGTGGTGGTGCACGCCTTTAATCCCAGCACTTGGGAGGCAGAGGCAGGTGGATTTCTGAGTTTGAGGCCAGCCTGGTCTACAGAGTGAGTTCCAGGACAGCCAGGGCTACATAGAGAAACCCTGTCTCAGAAAAAAAAAAAAAAAGAGATGATTATGGAAAAATAATAAAAGTTGATCTGTATCCTTACTAAAAGTTAAAGTTTTCGTAAAGTTAAAACAGTTATTTTAAAATCACTTCAGAAAGCATGCATAACCTTTCCCAGAGAGCTCTTTCCTGAAAGAGCTTATGTATAGTTACAACTGCCAGAGACCACAGAATTAATAAACTAAGCTCCATACAGCTTTCAAGCAAATTAAACTAGGCCCCTCATCCTTATTACAAAGTGCTGAATTTACTAAATCTAGATTTATAGATCTAAAAAAAAAAAAAAAAAGCAGCAAGCATTTGAACAAGCTAGGACATCATAAACATGTGCAAGCAATGATCAATTTTACCTAATAATTTTTTCCAGGATTTGATGAGAGATTTGGCTAGAGATGTGACCTCTTCATCTGTACTCTGCTTGCGAATAGCATTGACAGACATTCCAATTCTTGTGGACTGCAAGGCAACAACAACAAAGTGTCCATCAATGCTGTTTCAAACAATTTAGTATATTAACTACACTTTCTTCTGTTTAAAACTCTTTCTACTCCAGATTTAAAACCTTCAATTATTTGCATTCTGTTGAAAGCACACACTACAAACTTGAAGTACATACATCTTTAGGTCATGCACAGGACTGACCAATGCATGATCAACTGAGATCAACAACCCTGTAATGT
Organism: Uromys caudimaculatus; assembly: GCA_028551405.1. NCBI lineage: Eukaryota > Metazoa > Chordata > Mammalia > Rodentia > Muridae > Uromys > Uromys caudimaculatus. The sequence goes on along the minus strand of CM052702.1, from coordinate 25,858,126 downwards.
GATATCAAGGTCAATGTACTACTGAAATGAAATCAGTCTTTCAAGGAAAAATGAAGGTGAGATGTAAGATGTAAAATGTACTTATATAGAAAGTAAGCTGAGATAATCATGGCCAACATCTGCAAGCCTGTATATACACTGCACTCTTCTACAGGGATTACCTCCAAGCACTGCCTGTAACTTAAAATAATGCTATCCAAGCAAAAAGTACCACCTAGAAGATTAAAAGGAATCTTTACTTTTTGATCCTATATAATCAGCATATAAATACCTACTAAAATGGACCTCACAGAATACAGATAAAATTTAATATGCAATAATATTATATAGTAGGCTTATTCTAGAATAAATAGGTATATAAATTTTCCCAAGATCTTTTTAACACTGAAATCACTATAACTATTTTTAAAGACAAGAGACTGGAAATACCAATATAACCTGCCCAGCATTATACATTGCTAATTGGCAAGACTGGAATTTTCATCTATGCTTGCCCACCTCCAGAATGTTCTTTCCAACTCACTAAAAACCATAAGAGCTATGACAGCTCAATTATGACCAGCAAATAACAATGGTAAATTATTCAATAAGTTCAAGTTGTTAGTAGACAGTCTTTCAAAATGTAGTCTACAGGAGAAAAACCTGACAAAAGAACTTAGTTGTTTAAAAAATAAGCAGGAAAATCCCTGCTGATATCTTTGAGGTACAAAAGTAAGTATTTAAAAGCTTCCTTCTAAATTACTCAACACTCAGCATAAAAGCAGAAGTTTTGTTCAAGAATTTAGAGTATGTAGTGGGCTGCAGTAGCCTGAATTGTATCTCACAGAAAGCAAAGCAAACAGCCAAACAGTAAAAAAGGCCCCAATATTATAAGATCCAATATTTGGGATTAGCAAATCAAGTTTTCTAAAAGAAGACCTAACTTTGGATGCATGGAGGAAATAACTTGAATTACTGAGTTGTTATGAAGGATAGACTGACAAACACAGTGGGGAAATCTGCATCACAGAAAGTATAAGGAGAAGAATAAACTGTGCTGTTGGGTGACTGCAGTTTAGTAGTTATCACAGGATGCTTTGATTACTACAACCAACCATGACCTTCCTTGGCACCTTAAAATGTAGCTTTCTACAATAAACATGCTTACTTAAGGAAGAGACTATTTAGTTGCATAACAAGAGATCAGGCTGCTGGAGTGGAGTGAAAAATAAAAAGACTACAGCCGATTTCTTTTTTCCTATAGGGAGTACGCTCTTGGGAAAATGTAAGAAAGCAGAGGATGGAGAAGAGTAAGAAGATATTTAGCTGGGCAGCCAGGTCTGGATTTCTCCCTCAAGACTTTTCCTAAAACTGGTATCTAAGATTTAACAGATGTTATAAATAGGCTGTTTAAAAAGTGGCCTGTGAGCTGGGCAGTGGTGGCACACGCCTTTAATCCCAGCACTCAGGAGGCAGAGGCAGGCGGATTTCTGAGTTAGAGGCCAGCCTGGTCTACAGAGTGAGTTCCAGGACAGCCAGGGCTACACAGAGAAACCCTGACTCGAAAAACCAAAAAAAAAAAAAAAAAGTGGCCTGTGATGCTGTAACAGAGGAATTGCCATTTTGTACTATTTCTATTTAAAATCAGGCACATAGGAGAAAAGGGAGGGAGGAAAGAAAGGAAGACTAAAAATTGGATTGCACACCTAGACTAAGCTGCTCTAAATCGTAAATCCTATTCACCATCAATCACTCACAAGCCCCTTTGTTTCAAGTTCTGGGGACAGAACCCAAGACCTTATGCTATACTCCTAGATTAATGATTAAATTTGTTTTCATATATTTTGTTTTTATTTTTCTCTTTTCCCCAACTCCTCCCAGATCCTTTCCATCT
>CM052702.1:25823344-25856153 GCA_028551405.1 Uromys caudimaculatus | reverse complement strand
TTAAAGAAAAAAAAAAATTGCATAATTCCCACTGAAGTGAGCAAAAAACTAGTAAGACCAAAACAAACAAAATGAAATAAGCAGCTCACAAAACTACCAGTGAGTTTATATTCTGTTGGCCAACTACTCCTGAACATGGGACCTGACCTAAAGTGTGGTTGATATACCAAAGTGACACTCCATTGAAAGAAAAAAGATTTCCCCTTTCCCACTAGGTACCAATAGCAGAAAAACTCTTGGTTTCTGTGCACTTCACTTTCTCAATGCTGGGACCCCATCTGGCTTGAACTTATACATGTTGCCAGTCTCTGTTGAATTAATATATGCGTTAGTCCTGTTAGTTCTAGTTTCTAGAAGACACTGTTTCTTTGGAGTCATCCATTACTGTGGTTCTTAATAATCTTTTCACTTCCTCTCCCAAGCTTTGAAAAGGATTTGATGAGGGCATCCCATTTAGGACTCCAAGTCTCTCTCTACACATTGTCCAGTTGTAGGTCTCTGTATTAATTACCATCTATTACAAAAAGAACCTTCTCTGATGTGGGCTGGGCGAAGTGAGAAACTGATCTATGGGTATAGCAATGTGTATGCCATTAAAAATTATTTTATTACTGTTCCTTTAGTGAAATAATAGCATTAGGGTTTCAGCTAAGTTCATGGCTACTTTATCAGTTTCAAATATGGGTTTCATCTCATGGAGTAGGCCTAAATCTAATAAAAAAGAGATTGATCACTTACTTCCATAACACTTGTATCAATACTATACCAGTGATATTTTATATTTTGCAAGCAGGTCACAGGATTTGTAGCTGGGTGATATTGATGACTACCTTTCTCCTTCAGTATCATACCAGCACCATAAACAATAGGAGTGAAGCTTCTAGTCAGGCACCAGCTCAATTTCTCCACGTTTGTTAACTGTTTTCAGCAACGGGGTTTTAACATCAGGTTGTAGAGAAAAACCCATTAGCCTTGGCAATGGCCTGTAATGTTTGGGGGATTCCATAGGAGCCCTTTAGCCAATAACTTAAGATATAATGCATTCCTGACACTGGAAGTTTAACTTGACAGGATAAGATGTCTGGTTGGGTACTGTCTCCACTATTATTTGATAACTCCATTTAGGTTCCTTCCATATGTTATTTTAGGAAGCATCTACATCAGTAGGTTTCCATATGGGTTTTCAGACAGCATTTAGTGTTAGTAGTCCCCTTACTACTTCCTTTCCCCTCCCTATTATGTCCTCCTATTTCAGTTTCCCCTTTATTTCTCTGTGATACTATTTTCCCTTCCTTGGGAGATCCTCCCCTCCCTGGTCCCTTACTAGGTACCTAACCTTGGTGGTTATTTGAACTGTAGCCTTCATATTGCAGCATACATATTAAAGACATAAAAACTAATAGTCACATATCAGAGGAAACAGCCAGGCAGTGGTGGTGCATGCCTTTAATCCCAGCACTTGGGAGGCAGAGGCAGGTGGATTTCTGAGTTCGAGGCCAGCCTGGTCTACAGAGTGAGTTCCAGGACAGCCAGGGCTACACAGAGAAACCCTGTCTCGAAAAACCAAAAAAAGAAAAAAAAAAGAGGAAACACATAATACCGTTTCCGTTTACCAACAAGTTTCATTTTCTTACCAGCTGAATACTCCCTTATGTAATTATACCGCATTTTCATAACTCATTCATCAGTTGATGGTCATCTAGACTGTTTCCAATTTCTGGCTATTATGAAGAGAGCAGTAATGAGCATGGATGAGCAAGTGTCTCTGTAGTGGATTTAAAAATCCTTTGGAAATATGCCCCAAGAGAGGTGTAACTGGATCTTAAGGCAGATCTATTCCCATCTTCCTGAGGAATCTTCACACTGACTTCCACAGTGGATGTACCAGTCTGCACTCCTACCAGTAAGATAAGTCAGCAAGTGCTAGTTTTTTGTTTTTGTTTTTAAATTAACTTCGACCATTCTGACTGCGGTAAGAGAAAATCTCAAAGTGATTTTAATTTTCATTTCCCTGACAGATAAAGATGTTGAACACTTCTTTCTGTTTCTTAGTCATTTGTGTTTTCATCTTTTGAGAACTGTTTAGCTCTACATCCCATTTTACAATTGAGTTTTTGTTTAGTTATTTTAGTTAATTTTATATATACTAGATATTAACCCTCTGTCAAATATATTATTGTATTTCCCATTCTTTAGACTGACCCTTTGCCTAAATGATGATGTCCTTTGTCATACAGCTTTTCAAGTTTATGAGGTCCCATTTACTGATTGTTGGTCTTAATGCCTATGCTATTAGTGTCCTATTCAGAAAGTGCTTTCCTGTGTCAAGGTGTTCCAAAAATATTCCCCAGTTTCTCTTCTATTAGATGCAGGGTATCTGGTTGTCTTAGTTAGGGTTTCACTGCTGTGAACAGACACCATGACCATGGCAAGTCTTATAAAGAACATTTAATTGGGGCTGGCTTACAGGTTCAGAGGTTCAGTCCACTGTCATTAAGGTGGAAGGAAGCACGGCAGCATTTAGGCAGTCATGGTGCAGGAGGAGCTGAGGTTTCTACATCTTCATCCAAAGAAAGTCAGAACAGACTGGGCATCCTTAGGCAGCTAGGAGAAAGATCTCCAAGTCCACCCCCACAGTGACACACTTTCTCCACCAACAAGGGCACAGCTTTTAACAGTGCCACTCCCTGGGACAAGCATATGGAAACCATCACACTGGTTTCATGTTGAGGTCCTTGATCCATTTAGAGTTCAGACTTTGTGCAGATTCAAACAGGTTTAGATCTATTTGCATTTTTTTTTTTTTTTTCCCGAATCAGGGTTTCTCTGTGTAGCCCTGGCTGTCCTGGAACTCACTCTGTAGACCAGGCTGGCCTCGAACTCAGAAATCCACCTTCCTTTGCCTCCCAAGTGCTGGGATTAAAGGCGTGTGCCACCACTGCCCGGCTTCTATTTGCATTCTTTTCCACACAGTCACCTAGTTTGACAAGCACCATTTGTTGGAGATGCTGTCACTTCCCCAGTGTGCATTTTTGGCTTCCCTCAAAAACCAGATCGCTGTAGGTGTATGGAATTATGTCTGAGTCTTCTATTCAATTCCACTGATCAACCTGTTTTTAATGCCAATACCATGCTCTTTTTATTATTATGGCTCTGCTGAAATCTAGAATGGATACTTCTAGCAGTTCTTTTATTATTCAGAACTGTTTTAGCTATCCTAGGGTTTTTTATTTGGTTGGGTTTTTTTGTTTATTTCTCTATGTGGTGGTCTGAATAAAACTGCCCCCCCATAGGACCATAGCGGGTGGCACTATAAGGAGGTGTGGCCTTGATGGAATAAGTATGGCTTTGTTGGAAGAGGTATATTACTAGGAGGCAGGCTTTGAGGCCTCAGAAGCTCAAGTCTGTTCACCTCCTATTGTCTTTGGATCCAGATGTAGAACTCTCAGTCTTCTCCAGTATCATGTCTACCTACATGCTTCTTGCCATAATGCTAATGGCATTTTTGAAACTGTAAGTCACCCACAATGAAATGTTTTCTTTTACAAGAGTTGCTGTCATGGTCTCTCTTCACAGTAAAAAACCCTAAGACACGATATAAAGTTGAAGACTGTTTTTGAATTTCTGTAAAGAACTGTGTTGGAATTTTGATGGAGAATGCACTGAGTGTATAGTTTGCTTTTGCTAAGATGGCCATTTTCACAGTATTAATCCTACCAATCCATGACCATGGATAAATTTTACATCTATTGGTATCTTCTTCAATATCTTTCTTAAATGTCTTGTATAGGGGGAAATGATGAATGGCTGTTACAAGGAGGCAGGGGTTTTGTGGGGTTTTTTTTGGGGGGGTGTAACAAAAATTTCAGAAATTCATATGGTTAAGGATAGGAAAATTCTTTGTATATACTAGAAATTACTTGTCCTAGGGTTTCTACTGCTGTGACAAACACCATGACCTAAAGCAACTTGGGGAGGAGAAAATTTATTTCAGCTTTCAGTTCCTGGTTGCAGTCCACCATGGAGGAAAGTCAAAGTCAGAACAAGAACTCAAGGCAGAAACCTGGAGGTAGGAACTGAAACAGAGACCAGAAAAGAATGTTACTCACTGGCTTGCTCAGTTTGCTTTCTTGTACACCCCAGAACAGTACCTGCCAAGAATGGTACTGTTCATAGTAGGCTAGGCCCTTCCATACCAATCATTAGTAAAGAAAATGCCTCACAGATTTGCCTACAGACCAAGGTGACAGCATTTTCTCTAATTTGTGTTAAGCTGACAAAAAAACTAACTAGCAAACTATTAAAGTATACACTTTAAAGGAATAAATTATGTGGCACGTTAAGTTATCATAACAAAGCTGTTAAAAGCCAAAATACACCGTGGTAGAGTTGTAGCTCAATGGTAGAATGCTTGCCTGGCTTAATGGAAGATGTCTGGAGCTTGGTCCCCAGCAGAGCAAAAATAAATAAATAAAAGAATAATAATCAAATATAGCTGTATTTACTAGCTTTTTAAGTTTCATCCTAAATTCTTCCTTTCACCCTCCCTACTTTCAATCAGCTAACAATTCTTATAAACTGCCTATCATCAAATTCTCCTCAGGCTAAATATGGAGCTTGGTGGTGAATCACTTGCTTAGCCTGTGCAAAGCCTTAGACCCTGCTTTGATCCTTGGTTTAAAAATAAATGGGGGCATGCTGCGCATGATGGCACATGCCTGTACTTCGAGCACTTATGGCGGGAGGCTAGAGGTATCCTAAGGACAAGTCCTACTTCAAATACATGGTGATATTGTCTCTAATTTTAAATAAAACTTTAAAAGTAACCTGTTTTGCCTGGTATGTTGGCACATCCCTCAAATCCCGAACCAAAGAGGCTAAAGCAGTAGGACTGCTGCGAAACTAAGGCCATCCTGGATTACTTACTGCTTCCACTCCTTCACCCCCATACTGCCAACACCTCAAATCCTCTTCTTTCCACTTTTACTGCCAATATCTCTGTTTATTCCCCTATCAGAGCATGCTTGAATAACTTCACTAGTCAGCAAGTTTTCCTGTTTTTGAATTCTCCCATTTCTTTCAAAGTGCAGATCTGGTTATATACTCTCCTAACACCTCCAGGCAGTATTGTTCTTGAGAGTATATGAAGGTCTGTATGCCATCCTGTCTCTAGCTTTTCCTTGTCCGGCACTATCCCAATATGCTACATTGCTTCCTCAGGGAGAACCTGAATAAATTTGGAGACCACCTGTGTGTAGACTTTCTTGAACTCTCAGATTAAGTGATTGTGTTAAGAAGTCAACTTCTGTGGCTGGATAGTTCGGTGGTAAAGATCATTTGTTGCTTTTGAGGAAGACCCAGGTTCAATTCCTAGCATCCACAAGAATTTGTTAACTCGAGTTACAAGGGACCTGATGCTCTCTTCTGGCACACAGTGCAGATATACATGTCAACAAAACAGTCGTACACATAAAATAATAAAACTTAAAAAAAATAAACATAAACTTCCTTCTTTTTTTTGGTTTTTCTAGACAGGGTTTCTCTGTATAGCCCTGGCTGTCCTGGAACTCACTCTGTAGACCAGGCTGGCCTCGAACTCAGAAATCCACCTGCCTCTGCCTCCCAAGTGCTGGGATTAAAGGCGTGTGCCACCACTGCCCAGCTATAAACTTCCTTCTACTCCACCCCTACAGACTTTTTATCTGGGTACCGACACTGTTGTTTTTAAGTACAATTCTTCTCTTAGTCTTTGAGATCAGACACAACTGTTAACCAGAATAAGAATTCAAATAATTAGACTGAAAGAGAAAAAATTAGAGGCAGATATAAAATGCAAACCCTACCCAGCTTCTACACTTGTATAAATCTCTAACTGCATGATGAGACCACTAAGATTATTTTCACTGTATTTTTCCCACATAAGCTTACTACTTTCTGCTATGAAGGGAGTGCCTAGGTGGGAGGTAAGGAACTATCCAAAAGGAAAGGGCTGCTGATCCCAGAACCCAGAAATTCATACTTTGTGGCTAGTTTCCTCTCTCTTGAGTCTGCATGTAGAGTTCCTTTTATTTGGTTTTGTTCTCTACTATAGATCTTTTTGTCCTTGTTGCAAAACTTACAGACATCTTCCTCAGAAACCTTTTAAATCACATTAAATAAAACACATAAGGTTGAGCTGGAGAGATGGCTCAGAGGTTAAGAGCACTGGCTGCTCTTCCAGAGGTCCTGAGGTCAATTCCCAGCAACCACATGGTGGCTCACAATCATCTGTAATGGGATCTGGTGCCCTCTTCTGGTGTGTCTGAAGATAGCAACAATGTATTCATAGACATAAAATAAATGTTTCAAACAAAAACAAAAAAAACCCCATAAGGTTGAAAAAGAGCAACTACATATTAAGCACAGTAATACATTTGCTTCCTTATTAAAATATTAAGACCTAGAATAAGGAACATAAATGTCATCAGGATGAGCAAATGGATTTTAACACATCTACAACAACTAACAAATTAACAAAAGCAAAATTCAGGTTATTGACCACACTCACTTTCAGTTAGATTTTCCTGAACATGTATTTCCTTAGCAAGGTTCACATACCTTTCTAATTCTTTCTTGAATTTTGACTTAATAAAATTGAAACATCAAGGAAGATGCTCATGAACAAGATAATGTCTACTAGAAAAAGCTATATTCAGGTTATTGACCACACTCACTTTCCTTTTTAACGCTGACTTACTTTTCTACTTTAGATGAAACAGTAAGGCTTCGGTATTCACTCTACTAATATTTAGTAGTTTGTATGTACGGCTGATGCTGAAAAAGGGAGAAAAAGTGGTAATTCCTTGTTATCCTAACACTAAGTTACATCTGAAATGCTGAAGGTTCAAACCAGGGCCAAGAACGTAGGTATATCCCTTACAGTGAGATCTCATGACCCCACAACTGTTGCAGGATGTTTTTCACACTGTGAACCCCGAGATTCTATTATTTACTGGAGAAATCTGTTTGTAGTGGGGTGTAGCTCGGTTCTAGCACACACCTTTAATCCAAGAGCTTTCTGCTTCTTATAAACAGGATTAATTAAAGTCAACCATAGGTCAAGAGGTGGAGCATGAAACCAGTTGACAAGGAGTAAACATAGGAAGAAAAAACAAACAGAGAAATAAGTCAGGAGGAGAAATAGACAAACAGGAAGTAGAAGGGAGGGACATTCAGTTTAAGGGGTTTTTGAGATGACGTGGAGAATGGGAATTCCCTTTTGGGAAGTCAGCTGTAGAGGAAGGTCAGTTGGGTACTTTCTCTACCTCTCCAAGGTAGCAGGGTTTTACCCCAGGATATGGCCTCCTAGTCGTTATTGGCAAAATCGAATGTTTTGAGATTTTGTTAAAAATAAAATGCAACCTTGGAAAGTTCTTTTAGAAGAACGTGTAATGAAGATAATTCATTATTTTATAAAAATTACCAATTCAAATACTGTGTGAAACACAGAAGCACATACCTGTAGCAATTCCAGGGTCATAGGAATATTCTTAAGCTCCTTCAGCAAATCCAGTGCGCCAGCCTATAAAATAAAACAAGTTTATTGAATTCCCGTGGCAGTAAAGCAAGGACTAGCTTAGTCAATTAACAACCTGCAGTGGCTTATCTACACACAAAAGTACAAAGATCGGGGCTGGAGAGATGGCTCAGTGGTTAAGAGTACTGACTGCTCTTCTGAAGGTCCTGAGTTCAAATCCCAGCAACCACATGGTGGCTCACAACCATCCGTAATGAGATCTGATGCCTTCTTCTGGGGTGTCTGAAGACAGCTATAGTGTACTTACATATAATAATAAATAAATTAATCTTAAAAAAAAAAAGTACAAAGATCATGTATACACACACACACACACACACACACAATCATCATCATCATCTTACAATAGAGATTGAAATGTCAGAGGTACTTAACATTACTTCTGAGTTATGGCTAGCATTTGTGAAACAATTTGAATTGTATTCCCAACAGTATACATTCAAATATGTGTTCTGAGAAGAAATGTAAAATTTCTTACTGTAATGAAAAACAAACCTACAACTTCCACAGGATATATATACAAGAGGTAAAAGCCAGATGGAGAAAATGGGAGCCTCAACAGATGCTACAATCCCTCTAGTACTTATCTATCCACAGGGCAACAAGGAAAAGGCATTGTTTTGTTGAGAATGTATATGAGGCCTCTGCCTTTTAATGCTCACAAAAACACTACTATCTACCTGGTTCTTAAAGAATAGTAAAGAGCAATTTCTGAAAGAAAATTCAGAATTTACATCTATGTTTTTAAGACTATCTATTGCCGCCGGGCAGTGGTGGCGCACGCCTTTAATCCCAGCACTTGGGAGGCAGAGGCAGGCGGATTTCTGAGTTCGAGGCCAGCCTGGTCTACAGAGTGAGTTCCAGGACAGCCAGGGCTACACAGAGAAACCCTGTCTCGGGGGGAAAAAAAAAAAAAAAAAGACTATCTATTGCCAATTACCACCTGGAGCCAAAACCTACATGATGCTGAAGGACAAAACCCATGGGAAAAAATTACAATATCTCCTATAGCTTTTGATCAAATACCACCCCTCATCCTACCCCACTGCCTTTTTTAAAAAGACAGTCTAGGGGGACTGGAAAGATGGCTCAGCAGTTAAGAGCACTGACTGCTCTTCCAGAGGTCCTGAGTTCAATTCCCAACACCACATGGTGGCTCACAACCATCTGTAAGGGGATCTGATGCCCTCTTCTGAAGACAGCGACAGTGTCTTCATAAAACAAATAATCCTTAAAAAAAAAAAAAAAAAGACAGTCTAGGTAGCGCTGGCTAGCTTGAAATTCCCTATGTAGATCAGGATGGCCTAAAACTCAAGCCTCTAAGTGAGGGAATTAAAGGTGTGAGACACCATACTGGTATTCACTTAATTTCATTTCACCTAAAACGGTCACTTAATAATTTCATTAATGCTCTACATTTTAACAGGAAAAAGGGAGGGTAGTTAATGTTTCAACTTGGTTTTCTATGTGTGTGGATTTTCTTGTGTCAGAGAGCTCTGAGAAGTCTTGGGCTGACATCAGGTATAGTCCCGTAGTCCCCCCTCATACTCAGGCAAGGCCTGTTGCTCGAGGGATTCCCCGTCTGCACCTTTTGCACTGGGGGTTACAAGACAGCTATCATATCCACTTCTAGTCTTTTTTATATGGGGATTGGGGGGTGGTGGCACTATTTGTCATGCTTTACTCCCTGCCCCTCTCTGCCCCTTTTAAGTTATGGTACATTTTCTTATAATTCCTTTTTTTTCTGCTTATTGACAAAAATTCTTTTAACCATGCACAGTAGTATACACTTTTTATTCCAGAACTCAGGATGCTAAAACAGATGCATTTCTAAGAGTTGGAGGTCAGCTTGGTTTACTTAGAGAATTCCAGGCCAGCTAAGACTATGTAGTGAGATACTGTTAAACAAACAAACAACAAATCCAAAGAATTCTTTTATATGTGAAATTTTTATTTTTATCATATATTACCTCCTACACATAAGATGAAAAATATGAATGAAATAAATTAGCTAAGGTGTTCATATTCAGAACCAGACATTTATACCTGACATATCACCTTTTGACTCAAATCTGATGTGTGCTTCTGCAGAGGGTTGGATGAGATGGCACTTAACTTTAATCCTAGAACCCAATGGGCAGACAAGATAGCTCTTTGCAGGTTCCAGAACAGCAAAGATGGGGTGATTAATGCTGGCAGTGGTAACACATGCCTACAGTCCCAGTGCTGGGAGACTAAGGAAAGAGCATCACTAGTTTAAGACCAACCTGGGCCATACAGGAACACCTTGTCTCAAAACAAACATAGACATGAATGCAATGAAAAACTCCATAAAAGAATCCATAAGAAAACTAATGCCAGGCTCGTTTTGCAGCATGTTGAACTGTATTTTAGTTCCACTCTTTTTATAACTATTTACTTCCTTGGGGTCAAAGGGTATTCCACCAATGTATCTCATTTTTTTTTCCATGCTAATGATACTGACTCTGAAAATCATTATTCTTACTGTGCATGTGTGTGTGGGTGAGCAGGGATGCATGCATGCCACAGTGCACTTGTAGATAGCAGAGGATGACTTTCAAGAATTGGTTCTCTGCTCCCACTTTGGGTTTCAGGGATGGAACTCATGCTGTTAGGCTTGCCTGGCAAGTCCACTGGGCATCTCACCAGCCCTCTCTCCATAAGTTTTGACATTCTGTTGTAAGTAAACAGTACACTACAAATAGCCATCTAGCTAACTATATACGTAATTTATGCTGCCATTCAAACTCTTAAAATATAAAAACAAAGCTGGGCAGTGGTGGCGCACGCCTTTAATCCCAGCACTTGGGAGGCAGAGACAGGCGGATTTCTGAGTTCGAGGCCAACCTGGTCTACAGAGTGAGTTCCAGTACAGCCAGGGCTACACAGAGAAACCCTGTCTCGAAAAACCAAAAAAAAAAAATAAATAAATAAAAAAATTTAAAAATAAAAAAATAAAAACAAGGCACCCTACAAATCAATAAAAATATAGCATACTTAGGAACAATAAAAACCTCTTCACAGTGCATGCTATAGAAAAAAGCAAGGACTTTTATACTGTGTATCTTAAAAATTCTTTAGCGTATTTTTAAAAATGTATGAGTGTTCTAGCTACATGTGCCTGACCACCACATGCATACCCAGTGCCTTTGGAGGCCAAAAAGAGTGTTGGATAATCTGGGACTATAATTACAGCCAGTTGTTAGTCATCATATGGATAATGGGAATCAAACCTCAGTCCTCTGGAAGAGCAATCAATTGCTGGGGCATCTCTCCAGCCCCTTGTACTGTTATTTTTTAAAAAATAAAACCAAGAAAAGATTTCCAGGCATGATTGTTTGAAATTATTCGACTTGACCTTCTAGAATAAAATGGTATTAACATCTCTTCTGGAAATATCAATATAGAACATTTTAATTTAACTATAAACTTAAAACACAAGAACTATGAAGCAGGTTATTATAAAGGATTTTAACAATTTGTGGCTTACAGATTCCGCTTTTATGTTAAAATTCCATATACATCTTATTTGCAGTGAACTAAATACAGTGAAACACTGTGAGAGAACACTGGTCTAAGGTTCAATACGAATAAAAAAAAGATTCTAGGGACGGGAGAGATCACTCAACAGTTAAGACCACTTGCTGCTCTTGCAGAGAGGATCCTGATTTGGTTCCCAGTGTACATGTGGCAGATATCACCTGCAAACCCAGTTGTAGGACACCTAATATCCTGGTTTTCATAGGCACCTGCATGCATGTGGTGCAGGTACATACTCTCAGGATCAAACATATATATATCTAAAATAAATGAATTCATATTAAAGGATTTCTACAGAAATTTTTTTTTAGTATGAATGAGGTCTAATTTCTTACATGCATATGTCTAACCTCCTTCCAGATCAAAAACTTTCAAAACAAAAAAGTTGAAGAGTTTTATATTCATTTGGCAGCAAAGGCTAATCTTAACAAATATACAGCTAATGGGTCTACTTACCTCATTTAATGTTAAGTGTACCATATTACTATTGAAATGTTAATGTCTGATTACTAAGAGCTGCCCAAATCCCTTTTAGAGATATCACATAATACATGGTGAGGTATATTATCTTGGTAATCTGAAATATTCTGGAATTCTCAAGAGTCCAAAGGCTTTTAGCATATGGGGCATCTATTTGCATTCTCTATTAACGATAGCATTTTTCTTCTACCCATATCTCCATGGCCTTCTTATCCATTTCTAAAGATCAATAAGAAGTTAACAAATCAAACTTATAAGTAGTTCTTAAAAGCAGCTTTGCTCCTAAGGTGCACATGCTATCTGTCACATATAAACCTGATTTTTAGAAAACACATCAGTAATACAATACACAATTTAAGTCATTTTCCAAGTAGAGCTAAAAGATTTACCTTAATTTGACTTTGTTTCTACTCAGATCTCTGCTGAGAAGCTAAATGACTGATGGTAACTATGACTATGACTGTTCTTGACAACTACCATGTGTTCCAAACAGTTGAGTATCTCATTCAAGGTTCTTTACAAAATGATGAACTGAATGAAACTAGCAAAAACCATATGAATATACACTAATTCAGTGACAACTTACCTTTGAGAGCTACTGTACCAGGTATTATGCTAAATACTTTAAAAATGTATGTTTTACGTGTAGGAATGTTTGTGCATATTTATGTGGAGAGAGAGAGAGAGACAGAGAGAGAGAGTGTGTGTGTGTGTTGACTGCAGAGGCCAGAAGAGAGCACTGATCCTCTGGAACTAGAGTTCTAGTTATTTATAAGCCCTCAATGTGGGCACTGGGAACCAAATCCACATTCTCTGCAAGAGCAGCAAGTGCTTTTAACAAGTGAGCTATTTCTCTAGCCCTTCAACAAATACCCTTAATGTGATATAATAAGCTCCATTCTATGTGAGCACATAGCAATAAACAAAACAGCAATCCCTTCAGACTTCAGAGATTTTTATTTTGATGTTGAAAATTGAACTCAGAGCCTCACACATGCTAACCTAGTACTCAACTACCAAGCTGTATACCCTGCCTCAGGAATTAAACAAAACCTCTACTGTTTGTGACCCAACACAACTGTGCTCTCCATTCCTCTGGCCCACCACTGACAGTTGTGCTTTCTGAACTCACTACCAAACAAGATGCTGCATTCCATCCCTTCCCATGTATCTACCTCCTAGTATCAAGTCCGTTGCAGCATCTTCTATAGATAATGATGCAAGAGGAAGAAAGAATCAACTATAACTTCCAAAGTCACCTTTAGTTCACAGTACTGACTGAAAAATAAACTCTAACTATCACACTATTTTATTATATGTTTTAGGAGTGTTAGCAGAAGTGCTTTTACGAAAAAAGTATTCAATATTGCAGGGAACCTAAACTATATAAAACTATAGGCTACAAACATCCTTCTCCGCATACAAAAAGAGGTACAGGGACTTACAGGTAAAAACATGTGTTATATTTACCCCAGACCCAGATTTAAAACCATACTCTTTTTGTTTCCTAATTTAAAAAGTTGTCCTCTTCAAGTTTCTCACAGAACAAAGAATAACATAGCTAGGAAGCAGATAAAATAGTCAGGTACACAGTGAAGCGTTATGACACAGAAACACCTGACACAGGATATAGCTGAGGGGCAGGGGGAGATAAAGGCCCCATACAGATGTTCCTCAAGACAGACACACATTTCCAGTAAATACAGAAAAGATGCCCATAGTATTTCATTACAAGACTATAATTTAAAGGACAAAAATCAACAAATATTAAAACAGAAAGTCAAACACTTCTGATTGCATGTAAAATAGTATTTCTTCTCATTTTGTGGTAAGAACAAAAAAGAACTGCATTATTTTTGGACAGTCTCTCAAATGGTTAAGTAGGTTTGCCGGGTAGGTACAGTGTTTGCCGAAGAGTCCAGCCCCAGGATTAAAAATAAAAGTTATACATAGGCACTACATGGTCATGGCTCAGTACTTCTATTCCTAGGTATATAGCTAACAGAAATGAAAACATGTCAAAACAGATATAAGATTATTAACATTAGTTTATAGCCCAAAGAGGCATCATCAAAAGATGATGAAACAATTGTGATATATGCATCAGTACAATGAAATACTATTCTGCAATAGAAAAGAAAGAAATTCTATCAAGATATGATACAGATTGGACTTCAAAACTCATATAGTAAGCTGAGCATGGTGGCATGTGCCTAGAGTCCCAGCCATCTACTCAAGAGATTTAAAAAAAAAAAAAAAAAAAAAAAATCAAAGAGCTCTTAACTAGTCAGGATGGGACTGCTAACCTTGCAAATTTATCTGAGTAATAAACCAGGTAAGATTGGTAACTACTGGAGTTGGCAGAAAATGTGGCTTGAAGTAATGGTTCAAAAATTGGTATCTGGTTTTAACTGACACCTACTCTACAATTTTATTAAAATGCAATTATATCAAAAAAGAGTGACAACTACCATGCTTCAAGCAGTTTCCATTTTTATGGTCTGAAATAACTTCAAAATAGCTCCTGTCACATACAGTTCATGCCTATAATCCCACTTATAAAGATATTTACATCAGGAGAATCACAAGAGTTCCAGGTCAGCCTGGGCTACATAGCAAGATTCATATTTAAAACAAACCCAAACAAACCAAAAAATAGGGGTTGGGAGTGGGCATGGCTGTGGCCCCAAGACTTTAATCTCAGCACTCAGGAGGCAGATCTCTGGGAGTTTAAGGCCAGCATGGTCTACAGAGTAAGGTCCTAGTTAAGCAGGGCTACATTATGACATGCAGTCTCAAAAAGGTGTGTGTGTGTGTGTGTGTGTGTGTGTGTTTTGCTGGGAGGAGGGAGGGGTGCCAATGAAATGGTTCAACAGGCAAAGGCATCTGATTTCAAGCTTAATAAGTGAGTTCAGTGCTAGGCTAATAATGCCTATAATGCCAGCACCCAGGAAGCAGAGGCAGAAGGATCTGAATTTGAAGCTAGCCTTATCTACAGAGCCAAGTTCCAGCAGAGAGAGAGAGAGAGAGATATTTAAATTTTAGAATTTATAGAGTGTCATTTTGATCTTTTTATTTCATCAGCCTGTTTGAATTAGATTTGAGAATGACTTGAAGTCTGTCCTGATGTATTTGGGAAAATAAGTTACCAAGTTAGTGACTTTTTTTCCCCCTGAGAGCTTCCTCTGTGGCAACCTGGGAACCTCCAGACAGAGAGAAAAGTTTCCCAATTTAAACAAAAACTGTTCAACCTATCGTATAACCAGAACTCATCTCTTGCATCAAGGAATGAAATGGCTCAATCAGTAAGGAAGATAAACGACACAGGCTAATATCTGGAGTAGAAAACAAACAGGAAATATCAAAAAGACCAAAATTGCACATCCAGATCAACAGGGCATGAAATTAAACGCTGGGCAACGCACCTGTTGAAGAAAGAGGAACGGGGAGGGGGGGGTGTCTGAAGTCTTAAATTATTTGCTTTTAACACTAATTCCTAAGCCGGCAGTGAGTGGAAATTCAGCGAGCTCCGGGCTCAACCAAAACTCCACAATATTTAAGCAAAAGTACTTTATCTTTGACTTAGTTTCTTGACTCATAAAACAGACCATGTACTCACAGCTGTGTCCTAGTTACAAAGAATTCTGCAGAGTTTTGTAACTCTAAAGCACTAGGCAAATGTAAGCATCTCTGCACAGCTTTTACTTGGGGAACCACCTCTGTTATTTTGATAAAGCACATCTGCTGAGTACGGAAGAACTAATTCAGGTGAAGTTGGTTGAAGAGAGGTCAAGTGTGGAGCAAAGGGATGCGAAGTGGTACACATTGGTGGACTCATAAACACAGACCAATGAATGAGCAGAGGATGTCATCCGTCCC
The DNA here is from genome assembly GCA_028551405.1 of Uromys caudimaculatus. Lineage (NCBI taxonomy): Eukaryota > Metazoa > Chordata > Mammalia > Rodentia > Muridae > Uromys > Uromys caudimaculatus. The sequence continues at coordinate 25,840,657 of CM052702.1, read as the reverse complement.
GCCACTACCTCAGCACCATACCCACCGACCAGCAGCCGGCTGGTGAGGGAGGTTTTAAACCCTGGCTGGCCGGCACATCGCACCCAGGCCTACTTGCTAAGAGACGGCATATTTTCTGTTTATAATTACGAAGTGGGTCTGAGGCAGAGCTGGGATAAACACACTTTCCGGCCCGTCGGAAACTGACCCCGGCACCCAGCGAAGCCGTCCTGAGGTAACTGGCGGCGGCCACCGTACATTTCTCAGCCGCCGAGGGCTTCAATCCTGGGCTCACTGCGGCCGTCGCCAGCACGGACGTGTAAGTCCGGAGGGCGCGCGGCCGGGCCCTGACTGACTCCGCGTGGGCCGGTGTCGCGGTCTCGGCCGCGGCCTGCCCGGGGCCCGCCCGCTCACCGCATTCTTTTTCTGCACCATTTTGTCCATCTTCTTGGCAATGCGAACCACCTCGTCCTCCATGGCTCCGGAAGGCCTCCTCTCGCCCGGCCAGAGCGGACGGGAAGCGAGAGAAGCTGCGCAGACGCTCGACAAGCCGTGAAGAGGACGGCCTAGGCCTTCTTCACAGACCCGGCCCGCGGCGGCCGAGGTAAACGCTCCGCCCCCTAGGCCGTACCAGTCGAGCGCCGCGCGCGCCGCGCAGGCACTACCAATCGATCGCGAGAGACTGGAAAGTAGAAGTCGCTCTGGCGCGCTCAATCCTCTTAATCTATTCCCACCCCCCAGCAGTCTGGAACTTCCGGCCCTATCAGGACTCGCCTTGCTGGGGAGTTGGAATTGAACTGACCCGGGTTTTCACGCCCGAGAGATGCCGGCACTAGGCGATAGACAGCTACCGGTTCCGAGGAAGCCCCTACGGCGCCGCGCTCTTTGGGGCGCAGGGCAGGCATGGCTGAGGGCTTAAAGCGCATGAGCACTGAGGCGCTCTCTTGGCCTCAGCTCTTCAAACCATCTCGCCAGCTGATGAAAACCGACTTAAAAGAATTTTTTTTTTTCGAGACAGGGTTTCTCTGTGTAGCCCCGGCTGTCCTGGAACTCAGAAATCCACCTGCCTCTGCCTCCCAAGTGCTGGGATTAAAGGCGTTAAAAGAATTTTTAATTTGAGAAGTGAGACTAACAAAAAGCCAAAGTAGAAAATTGACATATATTGTGTCTGGGATTGTTTTTACTTTGTTCCTTGTGTTCCTTTTAATAAATCAGGAGCCAATGAGCATTACAGACCTTAAGCCCCAAAATGTCTTCTTTCCAATGAAAAAAATTAACTAAAACACATATTGTACTTAATTAAACATGTGTCACCAAGCATGAAAGAAGGTCGTGGTGTATAACTAATGCGTATTTTCACACATTAAACTTCATTCGTGAGCAAATAAAATACAGCTTCCCAGGGTAACAGTAAGTTCTACTTTGACCAATCAGTTTCTATTGAAAAGAAATTGTTCAGTACCATTTTCCACCCATAACTCTGCTTTCCATTGTTTTCTTTGTCCTTTTCCCTCAATTTCCTTGTGAGGTAATAAAGAGGGGACAATCATTTTCTCATTTGCAGATGAGAAAGTGGATCTGTGCCCAGTTAAACATTCACTACCGATTCACACTATTCTCAATTATGACAGTATTTCAAAGTTAATTTACATTAATCAAAATCTACCACTTAATAGAATTCTCTCTATACTAAGATACCGGGCTTTTATGGTTCAAGATATCTGGTCTCTGCTGCCTTGAGACAAAGTCTCTCCCTGAACTAGAAGTTTGAGGTTGTCAACTAAACTGACTGGCAGCAAGTTCTCCAGACGGGACTCCCTTAGACTCCAAGGCATGGTGGTTATAGGAATACACATCTATGCCCAGATTCTTCACACAGGTGCCAGGGTTCCGTCTCAGATTCCCAGCCTCATGCTCGGAAAACAAGTAGTCCTGTCCACTGAGCCATCTCCCCAGCCCCAAGCTGATTAATTTTTAACTGTGGTAAGAGAAACAAAGTTTACCATTTAACTTTTGTTTTAGGGTCTTTTGTAACCTAAACTGGCCTTAGTTATCTATGTAGCCCAGGTTAGCCATGAAATCCTGATCTGCTAGGATTTCAGGCAAGCACCACCATACCCCGTTTAACTGATTTCAAGTACAAGTATAAAGTGTTTGCAGAACCACAGGTGCTGTACGTTATGACCACTGACAGTTTCCAAGTTTTCCATCATTTTATTATCAGGTCCAAAAGAGATTGAGGACAAACGGCTAACTATGGGGCCTGTTAGCATACCTCCATGCTCTCTCGGCATCACAAGTATCTGTTACAGAGTCCGGACATCTGGCATCCTAACCCCTTACCCTAAAATTCTCCAGCTCATGGGCTTTTCTCCCGACTGCTTCTGATTCCTATATAACACTGTCATTTTGGCATGCACCATCTTGGCGCTTGGTCCTCTCTTGTCCTGTCCACTCCTCTCATGGCCTAGTCCATTCTTCTGGCAACAGTGGTGTCTACTACTTTCTCTCCCTGCTCTTGACTCTTCATCTTGCTTCTGGCTGTACTCCCCCTACAATAAAGACCTTCCCCTCTACAATACAATAATAGAGGTCATACCCCCACTTTATACATTTATCATCTCAAAATAATGCACAATTTTGCCTGATTTTTTAAAAGATTTTCTTTTATGTGTGAATGCCTGGTACCTGAGGAAGCCAGAAGAGGGTGTCAGGTGCCCTAGAATTGGAGTTACAGGCAGTTGTAATCCACCATGTGGGTCCTCAGCAAGATTGGACCCATGATTTGACTTCATGTCTTGTTTCGCTGCTCCTAGACTCCCCTTCCTCAGAGCTCCTCTCTAAGCCAAGGCTGACCCTTGACACAAACTTAAGGTTGAGGTTGCTTCCCAATACTTTGGGACAGCTCCGCTGGCAGTGAATAAAAACTCTATATGACTTATTTTGACTTCTTGGGAATTTTTCTCTTCAGGCCCCCCATAACAAAGACAAATCTCAGAAGCAATGGCCAGATCCAAGGTCATGCAGAGTAACCATTACCATTTTAATATTGTCTTCCAATGCATTAAAATAAAGTTATTTCTATTAATTTGAAGTTACTTTAGGTTCTATTGACAATTTTTTATAAAAGATTTATTTATATGAGTACACTGTCATTGTCTTCAGACAGACCAGAAGAGGGCATCTAATACCATTACAGATGGTCGTGAGCCCCCATTTGGTTGCTAGGACTCAGGACCTTTGGAAGAGCAGTCTGTCTGTTCTTAACCGCTGAGCCATCTCTCCAGGCCTCTTTTGACAATTTTTAGTGTGTGCTTTTGTTTTGTTTTAACTATGGGTAATTACTCAGTATTTCAGTCTTTAGAATGCGACTGTAAATGGAGTCTTTCCTTAGTTGCTCTTTCAACTTACTTGTTGCTAGTGTTTATAAAAACTGAATATTTTTGTATTGATCTCTTCTAAATTTGTTGGTTTATTTGCTCTAGTGGTTTATTTGGTTGGTCTTTGAGACAGGCTTTGTGGTTGGCCTCTGTTGATCACCACTACCATAGAGCCTAACAACTGCCATTATTATGAGCTCAGTTGTGCCTGCTTGGCTCGTCATAGGTGAGCTTGTTGACTGTTGAAGGACCTGAGAAGTAGGCCTGGAGGATACGACCTCACCTGAATATCCAGCCACCCCTCCCAACTAGTTGTTTGCAGTTTTCCCCTAATTGGAGATAGGCTTAGGTTTCTAGGGAAGCACTAGTCTGTAGGCTGGAAAAGATTAGGGGGCGCGCACACACACACACACACACACACACACACACACACACACACCAGTGAATGATGAGGAGCCGGGGATCGATGCAAAAGCAAGAGGAATTTATTGTTCCAGTGCACTGAGGTCGTCCCAGACCCGAAGGAGAGGCAGCGAACCCCAGATGGCTGTTTGGTGAGTTTTTAATAGTTTCCAGGGGCAGAATAGAGCATCAGCAACTAGGTGCAATATGATTGGCGAAACAGTACACCCTTTAAACTGAGTGGTCTTTAAGGAATGAGGTAGTAGGGGCTTAATCAGCCTGTTCCTTCCAGCCTACATGCTCTCTGACCAGTCTCTCCCAGGAGGGGAGGGGTCCTGTGGAGTTTTCCAATGGCTCTGTGCTGACCTCTTCAGCTTCATTATCCACAGAGGAGCAATGTAGGTAAAGGAAATGGGGAAGGTGCAGACTTTCCCTTGTGGTTGCTTTAGGATCATCTTATGCACTGTGAATAAGCCTTATAAACGCATTGGTTCCCCAGAGTGAATTTTTTTTTGTCCTTGGAACTTTAGGAGTCGGTAGACAATACCTAGGTCCACCCCCAGGGTGAAAAATAACCCAAGCTTATTGTGTAACTGAGGTTTTCCTTGAATTTATTTTCCTGCCTCTAACTACCAAACCCTAGGACTACTAGGCTGATCACCGCCTCTAGCTAGTCTAGCTAGCATCATTGTTTTTAAACAATAGCCTTGCAGGTGTTGGTGTGGCTGTTGAAGGCCTTTAATCCCAGCACTCTGGAGGCAGAGGCAGGTGATTTCTGAGTTAACCCAGCCTGGGCGCTAGAGCAAGTTGGAGGACAGCCAGGGGGCTACACACTGAGAAAAAGTCTCAAAAATAAGCATAAAATTGTTGATGTAGCCGGGCAGTGGTGGCGCATGCCTTTAATCCCAGCACTTGGGAGGCAGAGGCAGGTGGATTTCTGAGTTTAAGGCCAGTCTGGTCTACAGAGTGAGTTCCAGGACAGCCAGGGCTACACAGAGAGAAACCCTGTCTCGAAAAACCAAAAAAAAAAAAAAAAAAAAAGAGTTGATGTAAAAACCACAGCTTTCATCGCAAAGGAAATATATTATATATAGCTTATTTTGGAGCCACTTTGAATGACCATGGTGAAGAACACAGATAGTTTAAAACACATTGGTGGATACATCAAAGAGGTGGTTACAGCAAAATGAAGCTTCTGGGTTGATGGAAGCTAATGGACTGCTAAGATTCGAAAAGGTTTATCTATTAGTCACAAGATTTTAGTTTAGACGAAAAAGTGGGAGAGAATTAATTATTTCAGAGGGCTTGAACTAGCCCGCGTTTAGGTGGGTATGCAGAATTCCAGTCTCTTCATGGTACTGCTGCTCTGACTGATCAGTCAGAAGAGTAACTGCTGGAGTCCTACAGCGTTTAGTATGCTGTACTATACAAATAACAATAGTTCCCTTTTCCTTGTCTTTGACCATAGGGGGAAAACTTTATTTCTTTCCTTTGTGGAATATAATGACCACTGTTTTTTTGTTTGTTGTTTGTTTTGAGACATTTGATACTCCTATTTCTAATTTGTTGTTTCTATCATAATTTGGTGTTGAGATGATTAGGTGCTATTTTTCCTAGTTTCCTCCTGAAGGACTAACTATGTATTTCCTAGCTTCCCTTACAGACTAAGTCATTTTCACCCATTTGGACACATGGGTGACAAGATGCCCCCTTGACGTGAATATGGTCCAACCTAAGGCCAGACCAAGCCTTTCTTCCTGCCTTCTCTCTCTCTCTATGGCTGCTTGAAAATAAATGAATCTAACACTATTAATGTTACTTGCATACAATTGGTTTTGTATGTTGAGTCACTCTTACATTTTGGATAGCCTAGACTTTTAATATACTCTTAGACTGGGTTTGTTTGTATTTTAAGATTTAAAAAAAAAAAAAAAAACTTTACTGATAAAGAATGGGATCCTATAGTGTGGCCTTGGTAGCAGGTAATATCGGTTTCAAAGACTGTTTCAAAAGAGTGTTCTTTCATGCAGTTTGATACAGTTGAGTATTCTTGTAGGAAGGTCAGAAATACAATGTGAAAATCTCAGTTAACTACAGCACCTTATTAGAGTCAATAAAACATTCCACCGAGAGGGACAAACACATGTTCAGATGGACTAAGCACAAGAGCTGTTATATAGACAGGAAGAAAGCCGAAGGAAGCTGAAATTAAAAAATAATTTTAAAAAATCAGATTGGTCAGTTACTTTCCTTGTAAACTAGGACAGAGAGAGCAATTTTTAAAAAGAAGTCAGCATTATGTTACTCTTATGTGAGGACTGAAGACTGTGAATTTTACTAGCCCAACGGCAACTGGCTTATCTGGTAAATTTGATCCCCCTCTCCCAAATCTGGGAAGGTCAGGTAGAGTTTTCAGTTTGATAGCTGAAAACGTTGGGATCAGTGGCTCCATTCTGATACATAGCCTGGTATTAGGCTAGGTTCTAGTGCGGTTTGGACTAGCCAGAAACAAGGGTGTCTTGTAGATTTCTCTTTAGTTGATAGAATTCAATCAATTCTTTAATCCCAGACTGAGTCCCTGCTCTAGTGGGAGTGATGTAAATGTCTACAATACCAAATTCCCTGTATAGGAAGAGCAGACACATCTTTACCAAGTGCTAAAAATAACACCCAGTCACTGCTAAGTCTCGAGCTAGCGTGATGTCAGCTGATTGGAAATGGCTGCCTATTGCAAATGTCTGTTTTGGTTGTATTTTGAAGTGGTTTATGGGGAAAATTGATCATGAAGCAAACAAGTAAGGGGTTTAATTACGCTCAGGGGCTCAGGTCTGGTAGGGTTAACGCTCTGGTCTTGGGTTTTTCTGTTTTTGTTTTGTTTTCTTTCTTTCTCCCCCCCCCCCTTTTCTTCTCCCCCTCCCCCCTTAAGGGATCCAAGCTCATTTTTTTTTTCTTTCTTCTTGGAGCCAGTCTGGGCAGGTTGTATTTTTATAGACATTTTGTTCATTTTTATCCATGTTATCTAGTATTTTTGCAGCCCTGTGGACTGGATCCATGGCTTCATATATTCTATGCATAGCCCGCTTTTCTTCCACAGAGTTGTTCATAGTATTTTAATTATTTCAGTAAGTATGCCAGGTAGCTTTGTCAACTTGACACAAACTAAGTCATCTGCGAAGAGTAAAGCTCAGTTAAGAAAATGCCCCTATAGACTGGGCTGTAGGCAAGGCCTGTAGGGCATTTCCTTAATTAGGGATTGATGGGGAAAGGCCAAGCCCATTGTAGGTGGTACCATCCCGGGCAGGTGGTCCTGGGTCCTAATACAAAGCATGTGAGCAATCCTTGGGAGCCGCACTCCTTCATGGCCTCTGCATCAGCTCCTGCCTCCAGGTCTCTACCCTCTCTGAATTCCTCCTGCCCTGACTGCTCAGTGATGGACTGGTGTAAGCTGGAAACTGAAATATGAAATAAGCCTATCCTGTTGCTTTAGTCATGGTGTTTCATCACAGCAATAGTAACCTAAACTAAGAAAATAAGTCTTTCTTTTCCTTAGTACAAAAGCTGTGCAAAAAATCCTTTTGGTTTGGTTGACTTTGTTGTTCCTCTAATCTTGCTTCTTTTCTATCTCATCTTTAACATTTCCTTCTAACAGCTTAAGTGTAGCTGCTTGTATTCTCATGCTAATTATGTTCCCCAAAAAACTTTTTGTAGTGTCCCACTGAGAGACCCTGCCCCCAAGTTGGTTCAGACTTAAAGATGCCAACAACCAATGACTGGGCAGGGCAGACAGAGGTGGGATTTTTAGGATTCCCAAGCTAGGGACAGAGGGGAGCAGCTTGGGACAGACAGGAGGAAGGAGGAGAGGATAACACCGTGCCTGGGAAGGTGCGGGTCGGAGAGTTTAGCTGCCATGTAGGAGCCCGAGCGGCCCGAGAAGGCTGCCTGACTGCGTCTGGAGCAGCAAAGATGGAATATAGATTTTAGTAAGTAATGACTTGGGGATATCAGAGGGAGGTAGATTAGCCATGTGGAGGTTAAGAAGTGGCCCAGCCATTGAGCTGGTTTGGGCTTATCAAAATATAAAGAGTGTGTTGTGTGTGTCTTTCATTCGGGAACCCAGAACATTGGGGCAGGTAGCAAGGACGCGGCTGCCTGGATCAACTGATTAATTGGGTACTGCTACACAGCCAAACTTTTTTGATATAACTATGCCATTTTACATTCTCACCAGCACTGTATTAGACATCCACATTCTCTACATATGTATACTTGGCATTATTATTTTTAATTTCCACTTATTTCTGTGTATATGTGCATATATTCACATGCACGACAGCTTTGTCTTTCTTTTTTTTACATTTGGTTCTTTCCTTCCAGCATGTGGTGCCAGGAACTCAACTGAGCTCATCAGACTTGCAGCAAATGCATTTACCCATCGAGCAATGTCACTGGTGCATTACTATCATTTTAGTTTAGATGATCTAATAGGTATGCCAGTCTTACTGGTTCTAACTTACAATTCCTTTATGGTTTGTAATAACAATCATTTTCTTAACCATTTATATAGCTCCCTCAGTGAAATGTTTTTAAAAATGATTAAAGAGCCATTTACATAGTTTATACGATTAGTTATCAATAGTCTGCAAACATTTGTTTTTGGAGACAGGGTCTTATTGTGTAGCTCTGGCCTGGTCTTGAACTCACAGAAATCCACCTAGCTCTCTGTGTTAAATGTGTGCCACCACACCCACACTTGCTTGGTTTTTCTCTGGATTGGCTTGTTGAAAGAGCCAAGTTTTTAACTTTTGTCCGAGGTTAAGGTTTAGAGGGAAATGCTCTGTCAATGGTTTGCCATTCGCTCATCCCGTGTGCTTTTGTAAGACTGTCAGCATTATTTTGTCCCGTTCATCTGAATACTTACCTGTCAGTATGAATTTCTGGCACTATTTAATAATTTCTAAGACTTTACTTTTATAGCATCGTTTCAGCCAGTCTAAGTTCTCTTGTCTTTGCACATTAACTTCAAAATACCCGAATATATCAACTCACTGGGACTGTTTAGGAATTGCATTAAACTTGTACACAGATGTGGGGAGAATGAAGATATTACGCAAAATCTTCCAATTTCTGTTAATCAACTTTTTTTTTTTTTTTTAAACAATAAAATACAGGATAACATTAAAATAGCAGAAGTCCATGTGGTGATACCTTCCTTGGTTGGGATTACCAAGATGGTGCAGGACATTGTATATCCAGAGGGAGGGGTGCATGTGACTATTTTCTACCTCTTATAAAACCACTATGATTGTGATATAGGGTTTTCAGCATAATGGCTAATCCTGAGCATGTCACAAAAGTCCTTCCTCCAAACATCATACATTTTTCTGCTCTTGTGATAGTTGTTAACCTGAGAGAAATTAGAGTAACCAACCAGATTAGCCTCTGGGCAAAACCCCAGTATTACTCCCCAGGCAGGGGGATTTTGAACTACATGAAGTAGAATAAGCCATTGAGCACTGAATGCAATGTGACCAGTTCCTTTAAGTTTCTGTTGTGTCTTCCACACTACAGTGGACTGTAACTTAAAACTGTGACCTGAAATAGTCAAAGCAGTCTATTACAGCAACAGGAAATTAAGACAACTCTCTTAATGCCAAAATGAGTTAAATTTTAATATATGAACTTCATCCCATCCGCAGCCTGGTCCACAAACACCATGCATTAGATGTTCATATCTTCTGCTGTTACTTTGTACAATTTTTTGGCCTCCAAATCCTTTGATTTGTAAGCAACTTTGAATGATGGTTTAATTTTTATTCCTACAAACTAACTGCTAGCATATGATCTCTAAAGTGTTAAGCATAACAATAAAAATATCTGGTTTAATAATCAATGTATACCAGGGGCAGCTGTCCTTTCTCCCACTCCCATGGTTTCCACTTTCATTTCTTTGTACTCCACAGATATATTTGTGTCTGTGTCTGAATTAAAATGTGCAAGTGTGTGAAGCCAGTAGAGGGTGTTGGCTCCCCAGAAGCTCGAGTTACAAGCAATGGTGAGCTGCCAGACATGGGGTCCTGGGAACTGAACTTGGTCTTCTGGAATCCCAAGTGCTCTTAACTGAGCCATGTCTATACCACACATTGTGCACACCTTAAAAAGTCACTGAGTATACCCTGATTGGTTCCAAACTAAGACAAAGCCTGATCATTCTTTTCTGAAAACCACTTTTGTTCTTCAGTTCATTCTATGGCATTCTGTTTATCTGGCCCACTTGTGACATTTGAGTCTTTCAGGTGTTTTTGCTACTTTACCAAGATCTTTCATTGCAGTGGCTGATTTCCATCACCTCCTAACTGCCTCCAAATCTGCATTTTGGTTTTTTTGTTGGTTTTTCAAGACAGGATTTCTCTGTGTAGCCCTGGCTGACCTGGAACTCACTCTGTAGACCAGGCTGGCCTCGAACTCAGAAATCCACCTGCCTCTGCCTCCCAAGTGCTGGGATTAAAGGCATGCGCCAACACTGCCCAGCCCAAATCTGCATTTTAATGCTGTTTCTTCCTGTTGTCTTTAATATTCTCATACACTAGCCCCAGACTCTATTTCTTGAGTTCTTGGGTATCTGATCACCATCTACTTTCATCATGGACACTCCTTCATGGCAGGTTCTGTATGGTTTGAGGGGAGGGTCTTGATTTTAATTTATAAGTTTATGCATTGCCAATCCATATATATATACATATACATGTAAAATTTATATTGCAAACATACTATATTAGATTTATAATACATATTATAAATTTAAGACCAACATGCATGTAAAAACAAAATTTCTGGCTAAATAATTTCAGAAGGACAATTTCTCCCCTTTTACCATTCAATGCTTAGCCCCAAAGAGACAAGTGTCCTTTATTTTGTTGTTGTTGTTGTTGAATGTGAGGTCATTTTTCTGTTCGCCTGTGTGAAACCTCTGGAGGATCATGGTTTTGTAGTGGTAGGTATTTCCACAGCTTTCCTCATCTGGGCCCAAAGTTAAATGTGCCACACGAGCTGTTTCATTAACTCTCTGGAGATCACAATTTCTGCACGGTGCGATGATTTGCATCATGATCTGACTCAGCATTTTAAAGGTGTTTTGTAGTATATGAAATATACTTTTATTTAAAATATATTACCCTATGGGGTCCAGAGTAAAATGGTAAACACCATGGAGTTAGGCAAATTAATCTGGATGCCAACAACTCTAGTCCCAGACACAGCTGTCTCCGCTCTCTTTCCTTTTTCAGTTTTTGGGAACTTCTACAAAACTGAAATGTTTTTATTAGGTGTGGCAAGGGACACATACATCTATTTCCAAAAAGTAACTGAAGACCTACCGCAAAAGCTGGCAAAATTCTGTTATTTATGACTACAATTAATTAAGCATCGAGTGGATTTTTAAAAAGTAAGGCTGATGAAATAAATATCAACACCTGAAGTTAGGGTTATTAGTCAGCTTGACTGTTTGCCTAGTGCATGACAAGAACCTGAGTTTGGTCTTCTGCATCACATAAACAAATAATTAAAACATACAACATAAGGTGGATATGGTGGCCCACACCTATAAGTATCGTGGAAGCTGAGGCAGGAGGACTGCTGTGAGTTCCAGGACAGCCAGAACTATATTACAAGACCCTACCTTGACTCAAAAATAAAAACCACAGGAAATGTGGAGCTGCTTTGCAGAGTAAATCTGCAAGACTGGGTGTTAGAAATGACAGTATTTTTGTTTACACATCTCTGTATTAGTTGCTTTTTTTCTTGCTGTGATACAACAGTAACCAAAATCAATTTATAGAAAAAAAAAGCTTATTTATTCGAGAGGGTTAAGAGTCTATCAAGGCATAGTGGCATATGTCTGTAATCCCAGCACCTGGGAGGCAGAAGTATGCTAATCTCTGTGAGTTTGAGGCTAGCCTGGTCTATGGAGTGAGTTCCAGGACAGGCAAACTATGTAGAGAGACTCTGTCTTAAACAAAACAAAACAAAACAAAACAAAACAAAACAAAAAAAAAAGAGTCCATCTTGGTGAGAAGGCATTGTAGCAATCAGTGGGTGTGGTGGCAGGAGCTGGAAGCTGAGAGATCACAACTCAACCACAAGCTTGAATACATTTTCTCATGATTGTATCTTTATATCCTTCTTGCAACATAGAGGATCATTCCAAAGTAAGCTCAATATTGCTACTTGACACTGGCTGTGGTGGTATACACCTATTTCAGGACTAGGGAGGCCGAGGCAGAAGGATTGAGACGTTCAAGGCAAGACAGGGCTGGCTATAAGGGAGACTTTGCCTCAAAAAAAACCAAACCAATACAAAACTTGGAAAAGCATCAGGCCATGGAACACATATCTATAATATCATCAGCACACAGGAGGCCAAGGCAGATGAACCTGTGAGTAGTGGGCCAGCATGATTAGTTACTTCTCTGTTGCTGTGATCTATCACCATGACCAACAGCAACTTAGAAGAGGTAATTTAGGCAAGTTCAGGCCAGCAGGGGTATGTAGTAAAATCCCATCTTAAAAAAAAAAAGAATTAGTACTATATAAAACAATTGATAAAAGCCAAAATTAAATTTTATTTCACATTGATAGAAACTGTGAAAAACATGACATTTTCCCACATTACAGCACACAAATTCAACGGAATATTTCTTATCCCAAATAAATCTTTACTGATAGAATAACTGAAGTAAATTTATGTTCTTCAAAGTAAAGCAAAATAGTAAATGATTGTTTGAAATTGTTTTAAATCCAGACATAAACATTCAGCTTCATTGTTAACATTCTATCTAGGCCATACCAAAATGATCTCCATATCAGTTAGCATCTGTTTATAAAGATGCTTCTTCTTGCTCCGTTGGGAAACAGCAGGAAAAGCAACCGTTCAGAAATAACCATAATTTTTGCAACATATTCAACTGTGTGGTAACAGTTATAAATATGGTTTTTATATATGTGGGTTCTAACCAGTTCTTATTACTCATAAGTTGAATAATTTTCACCAGTATTTTGAACATGTTGATGATTTAAAATCAAATTATTATTTTACTTAAGATGAAAATTTCAAATTAGTATGTTACCCAGATAAAAATAAAACAAAAGCTTGATTGCTCATCTTGAACAGTATTTGGTTTTAAGCACAACATGTACAGAAAATGTAAACTTAAACTCTGCTGTAAGATGTTTAAGAAATTATATTTTAAAATCAGTCACAAGTATTTCTAAACATGCCCTTTAATTATTTACCCTTTAAGTTTTTTACAGAAAAATAACACCATAGAATTATTACCAGGACTGGAGATTCTGATAACTCTACAGTCTAGAGTTGGACTAAGGTGCAGTTATTTGAAATATAAGCTTAAATAATGTTTGTTTGTTTATTTGTTTTTTCACATTACCTACATTGGAAATAATGTATGTCTGTGTTTTAAAATGTCAAAATAATATATAGTGACAGATTTTTTTTTTTTTATGACAGAGAGACAATGTTAGTTTCCTATGGAAAATCAAAAAAGAAAGAACCTATTTTTTTTTTTCTTGAGAGGAGAAAAATACATAGAAGGGGAAAAAAAGCTGGTCTTCCAATAGAAGGCCCATTAATTGAAGACAGCAGTATCACTTTTTGACACTTAAAAGCATTATCCCTACTATTAGGGATAATGTAATACCATCTAATTCTTAGGTATTACAGTCAGTATATATGAATACAAACATAAACATACAGACACTGCATGGTGAATGAACAATTGTGGAGTAAAACTATAGTCTAACTCACAGAATTAAGAAGTCACTTACATCTTTTTTTTTTTTTTTTTCCTGAGACAGGGTTTCTCTGTGTAGCCCTGGCTGTCCTGGAACTCACTCTGTAGACCAGGCTGGCCTGGAACTCAGAAATCCGCCTGCCTCTGCCTCCCAAGCGCTGGGATTAAAGGCGTGCGCCACCACTGCCCGGCAGTCACTTACATCTTAACAGCTGCTTTAGACCTGAACAAATTTTCAGACAGCATACTAGTAATTTTCAAATGATGTAATAAAACTCTGGTTGTGTTATCTTATTTTGCTGAATTAATTTGAAACAAAGAAGCTGTTGCTTCATTTACCTATTATAATACTAGTATATTCTAAATTGTATAATACAAATATATGCATAGAAACTTAAAAGGATCATACATTTCTCATGAGGGAGACATCATTTAGTCTGTATCATTGGTGGTATTTGTAAAACATTTTAACACTGCAAACATTAGAAGTTTTATGATTCTTCATGGGAAAAGGTTTATACTCTACTGCTGTGATGCTGGTGAACTTCTACTCAAGGCCTCTCAGTGATGTCAATCAATTGGAGGTAGGAGCTTATCAATGAAGTGCTTGACATCCATCATTTCCTGTTTGGAAAAACCGATTTAATAAACAGCTACATAAGTCAGAAATTACATTTCCAAGAATGCCACTAATGAAATCCATGCTGGTGAGGAGGTTTTCCTACTCTAGTAAAAGGTAATGTAAGAAGGATGGGGCACCAGCAGAAATGCCATACCATGTCTTAGGATTATTACTGTGCACTGAAACAAAAGCTCCCATATGATCTAGTTCCATGCCAAGTCTGCGTTTTCTGATGTGTAACTAAAACACTAGACCTGGGAAAGCTGAAGGTAGCTTCCTCCTGGAAGCCTCCCAGGTCTGAATCCTAAGTCTCTGGCTTTCACTGGCCAACAGCTAGCCATGCAGTGAACTTCCAACCTTGTATGTGCGTCACTGAGAAGAGCCACCGTATGACAGCGATCTGCCTTACAGCACTCTAAGCCCTACCTAACAGTTTCGTATAATATTCCGACCTCACCCTACCACTCTGTTCACTCCGCCCAAAGTCCTCAGAGCCAGCATAAGCCCTCATTTCTGTGCACAGTCCTGGAGATGCTCAGGATCTTCAGTCGTTCCTTTGTCTCCCTACTCTTCTGTATCCAACAGTTCTTTCACGGTGGGGATGGGGATGAAGGGCTCTGTAGGACCCAAGGCACATTGGCCTTTTGGGGTACATCATATTACTACCCACTTCCTTTGTGCCTTAAGCAAATGATTTAACCTCACTTAGTGGTTGTTCAACAGTGGACTATACCCCAGAGATTAGCCATCAATCAAATTTTATTCTAGGCCATTACAAGTACCCTAAATGCATTCAGGTCTTTCTCGTCTAAGTAACTGTATCTTCTACTTCATCCTGAAGACAAAAGGCATGTAATGTAAGCTCCCAAGAACTCTGTTCCCCCTCTTGACATCTCCTATAATACTTATCCAATCCTTTTTCTATCTCAACTCAAAATGTTCTCTTCTTTTAAGGAAGCAGAACCCAGCTATGGTCCCAGATGGTATATGGTCTAAGATATCCCCTCATAAGTATCTCTATAACTTCCTACTCACAGATGCATGGCCCCAGATGATATATGGTCTAAGATATCCCCTCATAAGTATCTCTATAACTTCCTACTCACAGGTGCCTTTTCCCCATTTCATTAAAAAAGGAAAAATAAAGACTCCCAATTTTTCTCCCTATTTAAAATTTGTTATCTTCTCTGATACAGGGTCTTTGCTAAGGTGGTCCAGAATTAAGACCAGTCCAAGCTGGTCTTAAAAGCAAGGTCTTTCTGTCCTAGCCTCCTAAGTGCTAGGATTGCAGAAGTGTGTAACCCTATCTCAACAAAACTTTTTTTTAAAGTTAAATGCTTTGAAATTTTATTTTATTTATTACTTATTCATTTTACATCCTGCTCACTGCCTGTCCCCTTCCTGGTTACTCCTTCCTAGAATCCTTCCCCCCTCAACAAAACTTATAAAAAGGTCTATCGATACTATGTCTATGTCCTCATTTCCTTTCATTAACTTCCCCTCACCTCCTCCTGGTACAGTGAATTCTTCCTTATGCCTACTTTATGCTTGCATATTTGTTAGTCAAGTGAGCTATAAATCCTTAGCCCCTTTGATACCTACTGTTCTATCCATAGAATTAACCTGAATATACTACTAGATTCTACCTCACCTGGTTCATATCTAGACCACATCTCACGTCAATAAAAAATAGCTTCCTGCTACCTAGAGAACATGTCCTTCCTCCACACACCACGCATATTTCTGTAAGAGAGCCCTTACTCCCTTTATGATCTATCCTGAAATCTCTCTCTCCTTTTTCTCTTTCTCACCCCTGCCCTGAGGCTGGCCAGGATAATTTGGAACTTCTGACTTGCTTCCACCTTTTAAGTGTTGAGATTACAGCTGTGCCTTCATGCTGTGTATACATCTGAGGTGGTTTGAATATGCTCGGCCCAGGGAGTGGCATGATTAGGAGGTGTGGTCTTGTTGGAGAAGGTGTGGGCTTGTGAGAGGAAGCATATCCTTGTGGGTGTGCACTTTAAAACCCTCATCCTAGCTGCCTGGAAGCTAGACTTCTGTTTGCCTTCCGAAGAAGATGTACAACTCTCAGCTCTTCCTCCACCATGCCTGTCTGGACACCGCCATGTTCCTGACTTGGCTATAGTGGACTGAACCTTTGAACCTGTAAGCCAGCCCCAATTAAATGTTGTCCTTATAAGAGCTGCCTTGGCCATGGTGTCTGTTCACAACAGTAAAATCCTAACTAAGACAACATTATAGGAAGTGCAAAAGATGGAGCCCTTTGTCTCTATCAGACAACCACTCTACCAAGTGAGCTACACCCCCAGCCTGACAGACAGATCTGCCTAAGACTCCAGCCAAACCGGACAGTTTGCTGTTCCTGCCAGCCACCTCGCCCCTTTACCTGTACACTCGGTATCTACATCCTGCCTGCATTCTCTGGCTATCACACATCATGGCCTCAGTGCCTTCTAAGATAAAGTTTATTTCATTCTTTTCATGTTTTTTAGGATAGCCTAAAAAAAAAGAAAAACAAAACCAAAAAACCCCTACAAATACAATAATACACACCCCAATCTGTTCTGTCAGTAGTTATTTGGTTATGTACATTTTCTTTTATTAAACTTTAATCATTATAACTTAAATTTTACTAAATAAGAAGGTATATTTATAAATTCTTTTGGAGGGCTAGGTGTGGTGGCTCACATCTTTAATCCCAGCACTTTGGAGGTAGAGGCAGGTGGACCTAGGCTGTCTACAGAGTGAGTTCCAGGACAGCAGAGACTATATATATGGAAAAACCTGTCTCAAAAACTCTTTCTCGAAAAACCAAAAAATTTAAAATAAATAAATAAATAGCCACTGGATTATGTACAATGCTCATTTGTAAAAGGTGATCAGATTTTTTTTTTTTTTTTTTTTTTTTTTTTGGTTTTTTGAGACAGGGTTTCTCTGTGTAGCCCTGGCTGTCCTAGAACTCACTCAGTAGACAGGCTGGCCTTGAACTCAGAAATCCACCTGCCTCTGCCTCCCAAGTGCTGGGATTAAAGGCGTGCGCCACCACTGCCCAGCAGGTGATCAGATTTTTAAAATTTAATTAAGATATTAAAAATTTTGTTAATTT
>CM052702.1:25799655-25817218 GCA_028551405.1 Uromys caudimaculatus | reverse complement strand
CTCAGGTAAGCAGGGCTTACCTCACCAGGACAGTCTCTGCTGTCATAAGGGGCTCAGGTAAGCAGGGCTTACCTCACCAAGACAGTCTCTGCTGTCATAAGGGGCTCAGGTAAGCAGGGCTTACCTCACCAGGACAGTCTCTGCTGTCATAAGAGACTCCTCAGTTAAGCAGGGCTTACCTCACCAGGACAGTTCTTCCATCTTCCACAGGTTCCAGCACACTTACTTTAACACAAAACCTTAGCTCTAGGATTCTAGCTTTTTCATTCTGATAATCTAAAACTTCAGTGGTCATGGTTTTATATCTCAAATAGCTAATGTGTTTTGAATGTATGTTCTCTATTTCATATTTTAAAGATTTTTTAAAAAGAATAAAAGGATTTTTCTGGGTTTTGATGTTTTTTGTTTTTTTTTTTAAATCTATTTTGGAAAACTTCAAATAAATATAAAATTAGAAAGAGCAGGTCATATACACAGCTCTGTGGTTATCAATTCTCAGCTGGGTTGGTGTCTAATGTGCCCCACAAACAGAAGTCAGCATATATTCTAAATCATTTCAGGTCATCACACTATGAAAAACCAAGGATGCTCTAACTCCCACATACATCTAAATAAAAGAAAAGGCTGCGGCTGTGCAGTTCTTAAGAACTACATCTCTCCCCCACAAAACAGTGCTTATAACGGAGAATGGCGTGTTAAATGAGCCAGGTCATAGGAAATGGCTAGCTAGTGAGAAGCTACCTGACCAATCAGCGCTATTACTGTTTCATAATAGAAACCACTGATGTCACTTTTATTGTCATATTATTACATTCTTATGTCATCATTACGTCAAGTCTCTTTAATGCCTACATACAACTATTAACACATTTTCTCCATTGCCTATGTATTTTTGATTTGAGTCAGAGTTTGCTGTGCAATCTAGGTTGGCTATCTCTTACAGCAATCATCTTGCCTCAGTGTCCCACAAGTTGGGATTATAGATGGCTACCAACATCTCAGCTTTGCTTCCATCAATCAAAACAAAGTCTCTACCCAACAGAGCTCATGTTTGATGACTCCCACAGACTATAGATAAAGAAAGGGTATGTATCCTAGTGGTGGTGGCGCCTGCCTTCTGAGTCCTGAGGGCCGGGGCTACACAGAAAAACCAGAGACAGGGAGAGGGAGGGAAGGGGAGGGAGGGAGAGAGAGAATATAGATGTGACAGACAAGGAGAGAGTAATCAGAATGGAGTCACTGGGCTGGGGGTACGGCTTGATGGGAGAATGCTTGTGTAGAGTTTGTGAGACCTCAGGTTAGTCCCCAGCCTGGCAAAGGGACGAAGGGAAAGGAGGAAGTAAAGGAAAGGGACAGATATGGCTTCTGAAAACACAGAACTAGGTCACATTTAATCAAGCAATTTAATTACCGAATCTACTAAGATACTTATGAACTTATGCCTTTATAAGTGCTTTTGGTACTCACCGTTTTCTGCTGCCTGTTTAATTCCAGATTCATCCTCCTGGGAATCTGGTGAAAGTCCAATGATATCAAACCTAGAATATAAGCACACATGTGAAATTCCCAATTATCAATAAAAATATTATTTTAGCAAACATAAAAAAAGAAGGCCAAGGAAAAGGAACTATTTGATTCTAAAAGCCCAAACCTGGCAGATATGTTTATTGACATCAAGGTAGTCTACAGAAAAATCACAAACAGTAGAACTCTCTGTAGAGATGAGGCTCAGTTTAAAATGTGCTGGCTACAGTTAACTGAAATATGTGAAGCTGACATTCTGCATGTTCCTTTTACTCCAAGTGGACGCTGGTTCTAATGTTAAAAAGTTGGTGTCCCACACTTGTAACATCCTAACAACCTAGAAAGTACTTAATCCAGTCTTACACTCAAGTAAGGACCTCAGCTAACAAGGCTAAAAAGTCTGTAGTAAATTTTAGTCATTTCCTTCTGTTGTAGGTCAATGCAATAGGACACGTATGTAGATCACGTCATTCTTGCATCAACAGCTATTTATAATGACCTCTGTCCATATTCTCCAAAACTTTTCATTATAGCACCTCGAATCAGAAGTCAGGAAAGCCATCCTTTGGCCCTTTGTGCTTCTCTGCTGACATTATAGATGGCTATAGTGAACACAAAAAACTTTTAGTTCACAGATGGAAATCTTGCCAGAGAGAGTAGCTGAAAGAACCCAAAGGAAAGGGGAGTAGGAACTTGTAAGGCTGTCAAGGAATTAAAGAAACAAACCAGCCAAGCAGAAGAGTACAGAAGAGGAAAAGTGGAGTGGACAAGAAGACATGGGCTGCAGGTCCTGCTGAAGTATCCCAAGACACAGCGCAAAACCAGCCCGACTCCTACGCTTACTGGTCAGAGTTGGAACAGCTCCACTTGACAGCACTAAAGAAATGACTGCATAATGAAATCTGAGAGAAGGAGCAAAGGAAAAACAACCCAGTCAAGGTTGAAAATGCACTCAAAGGACAAAGCAGTAGGAACTGAACTGAAAATCAAAGTATCAATATCAAACATTACTGTTTGACAAATCCAGGGTCTCAGCAGTGGAAAGAAACCCAGAAGTAGCACAGAGGGACCCTCACTAACTCTACTTTCTGTCTGTGAAGGGCATGAGAGGCATCTTGGGAGAGTGACAAGGACAATGACCTTAACATCCAACCAGCTAGGAAGACAAGGAGTTGGCAGAATGTGGTGCAATCAATGTGCATATCTCTTGAATCAAATGTTTGATAAACGAACCCAACAAACACCAAACAGTAGGGTAGATTTCTCTTCATTACTTTCAGAAAAAGGCTTTTCTACCTTTTTCTTAAGTTAACTCACAATTATAAAGTATGAATATTGGAATAAAGGTTAAGTTTAAATGTTCTCTTGTAGTTTAAAAATATCTAACTAAAAGGATGCACATAAGAGCCCTCCTGCAAAGGCTACAAGGTCCTTACTGAGTAAGTAACCTCTTACTTACCAAGAAGGCATAGCCATATTCATATTTAATGTGACTGGCATAACAGGCCTATGTGGGAAAGAAAGAAACAGCACGTCAGGCTAGCAGGCAGGTTTCACACTACGACTTTAACATGGGATGCAGTTCACACCTCCACCTTCCCAGCTCTGTTCCCTTGTCCGGCAGCTGCTTTCTGAAAACAGAGCAGCTGTTGCCAAGGACTATGCTTGGCTCATACCAAGTACCTTTTGTCTCAACGACCTTATTTTATACCTGTAATTTCTAGGAACTGAGACAACTGGAAATACACAAATGAGACTCTGGTTAAGAGCATTTTATTGCCTAGCTACTGTACATTAATTCCCACATGCCTGGATTACATTTTACTTATTCCTTAGTTATATGCCTGCTTGATTAAGAGACCTATAAATAATTATAAGCTCTACCCAAGTGTCCATTATGTTCAACTCAAGTCTGGAACAGGCTGAGTAATCAAAAAAGCTTGGTACAAGAGGAAAGGAATATGAATATACTCTTAATTACCATTGCCACTGTCCTCTTGATTCATACAACTAAACCAACTTAATGAAAACATAAACTTCCCCAGATTAGGAAACAGCCTTAGAGCAATTCAATTTAGGAACAAATATAGTCAAGAATTCTGTCTCGTGTTTGGGCTGGAGTGTTCAGCTGCAGCCTACAGAGGTAAGTCAGACCCTCTGCTGCAGGACAGGAAACCCTCAGGTTTCACTCTTCTTTGCATACTCATCTCCTGAGTATGACCTGCTGTCATTTCTGAGGAGGGAGCACTAGGCCACTGGCACTGCTCCAGCCCTTCTAGAGTCCTCCATGGCTGCACTTAGTAACCTTTCACCTCAAATTAGACAAGCCTACTGATTTTCTGAGTTTGCTCAAAACTTGCTAGCTTCTTACTGAACCAGCAAACATTTTCAGAAGCAGGTACTAAAACCCTATCTACAAGAGCATATCATACTGCCTCTAATTAATAAAAGCTAAGTGTTTTCAATTTAATAAAGATATCTCAGCAATCTAGCAAGTAAGCCCTGTTTACAGATAACTCTTGGAACTTCACAGGCATCTATATATCTAAAAGAATTGTTCTGGGTTTAAGTTCACTTGACCTCTAGAAGAATATTTTAAATTTCAAAACAGCAATCTGCCCTCCCTGTCGTTTAACCAAGAGAATATTTTAGCTTTAAGGAATGCTACTAGTCTTCTTTTATTTAAAAGGAAGCAATTATATTCAAATATTTTTCTGGAAAATCAAAGCTATCACAATTTTGTTATAGATTCTGAAGGAAAAAAAAAAAAACCCTAAATATCTGAAATACTCACGCATGTGGACAGATGTATTTGATGTGAGAACTTCTGATACCTGCAAAGGCTTCTGCCCATCCATGCCTGGTAGAAAATGATTAAAAGCATGCTATTAACTACTGTTTTACATTCTAGTAAACTGGTATAGAACAGTACTTAAAACTTCTATGAGAACAGATGTTAGCTCTGTCTAGTACCTTGAGCGTAAGGAGAATATAAGCTATTGAGCACAGTGCAGACCTGGAAGCAAGGGCCATTCTCTAATGTTTACCTAAACAGAAGAAGATGCTCTCTCCTGAGTTCTGTCAACAGACATTGCTGTTAGATAATATGATTTGATACATACAAGACCTTTAAAAAGGCCAGGAAAATTCTACAGCTGGTAAGCTTTTAGCAATGTAACAGAATACAAAACTAACACTAAAACCTATAGCCTGCCTATATATAAATGACATATTGAGAAAAAAAAAGCAAGAGAAACAGCACCTTTCACAACAACCTCAGATTCTATACATATATACATACATACGTACATACATACACACATACATAAATACATATAAATATGTTTTAAATATATATATTATTAAAAGTATATATTCAGCCGGGCAGTGGTGGCACACGCCTTTAATCCCAGTACTTGGGAGGCAGAGGCAGGTGGATTTCTGAGTTCGAGGCCAGCCTGGTCTACAGAGTGAGTTCCAGGACAGCCAGGGCTACACAGAGAAACCCTGCCTTGAAAAACAAAAAAAAAATAACAATAAAAAAAAACAATAAAAAAAACTTTTCTGGGGCTGGAGAGATGGCTCAGCGGTTAAGAGCGCCGACTGCTCTTCCGAAGGTCATGAGTTCAAATCCCAGCAACCACATGATGGCTCACAACCATCCATAATGAGATCTGATGCCCTCTTCTGGGGTGTCTGAAGACAGCTACAGTGTACTTACATATAATAAATAAATAAATAAATAATTAAAAAACAAAAACAAAAAAAAAAAAACAAAACTTTTCTAACAATAAAATTTTATATGGCTACACGTGTGTCATTGGAAGTAGGTTTTGCTATACTGTTTAAAAAAGCCTTAAATAAAAAAAAATTAAAACAGTCTAAAATTATGTTTTAAAGATTTACAAAAAAACAAAAACTAGATATTAAACAATAACTGATCATAAAGATTTATTAACCTGTTCTTAAAAATTTGTCACTAGCCTTAGATGATTTTTGTATTTTATTGTGTCAAATGATTATTATATTATGTTTTATTTGACTACTTTAATGAATACATCTTTTTAGAGTTGTAATACCTGTTTTTTTTATACATAAAAACCCTTGTTTGAGAACTACAAAATACACTCAGATTTAAACTACATCTGTGTTTGTTTCTGTTTGTCACCGTCAAATCCTTACCTACCTGGCCTTGAAGACCCTCGTCCCAGGGACACTGCATGGCACTGGCATCGAAACCGACACAGATAAGTAGAAGAGAACAGAAGACAAAAGCCTGCACTCCTTCAGCAACCTGAGTCTTGACAGGCCAATGATACACAGTGGAGAAAAGATAGTATCTCCACAAATGGTACCGATCACTCTGCATAGCTGCATTCAGAAGAATCAAACTCAAGCCTCATGTCTCAATCGACACAAAATTTAACTCCAGATGGATCAAGGATATCAACTTAAGACTTGATATCTTGAATTAATGAAAGAGAAAATATGGAACTCATGGACTTTCAGACTAACAACAGATGAGATCTCATGAAAATAAAAAGTTTCTGTACAACAAAGAACACTATCATTTAAGCAAAGAGACACTCTACAGAACAGGAAAAACCTTTATCAGTCATACATCTGAAAGAAGGGTAGTGACTAGATTATAGAAGAAGTAAAAACAAACTCCAGAATACTGGAACATCAAGGAAATAACCTCATTTAAAATAGGTTATAAAACTATTTATCAAAAGATAAAATATTAATGACTGAGAATCATTTAAAGAAACGTTTGACATTCTTAGCCATCAGGGAAAGACAGAATTATCTTCAGATTTCATCTTAGCCCAACTCAGAATGTCCAAGATTAATACAAAAGCAAAGGACAGTACATGTTGGTGAGAATGTGGGGGAAGGGAGCACTCATTGTGAGGGGGAGTGCCTCAAGAAGCTGAATCTACGTCAAGATCCAGCTACAGCGCTCCGCTCGTGGGAACACACCCACAGGACTCTTCATCCTTCTACAAAGACACTTGCTCATCCGTATTCACTGCAGCTCTATTCCCAATAGCCAGAAATGGGAAGCAGCCTGCATGGCCATCAACACATGAATTTAAAGGAAAATGTGGTACATTTATACAATGGTACGTTACACAATCCAGCTGATAAAAAACATGAGATCATAGAATCTTCAGGTAAATGGACAGAGCTGGAAACAATCAACCTGCACGAGGTGACTGAGACCCAGAAAGAAACATCACCATTCTCTTTTATATGGTGACGTTCGCTTTTATGTTTCAGGTATGTGTACATCATTAGAATACGAAGAGGTGTGTGTGTGTTGGGGGGGGGTCTTCCAAGGAAGGGGTTATAAAATACAGAGTTATAAAGAGGTAAAAGGAAAGTAGAGCAAGAGGATAAGTGGATGGGGTTGGTAAGGCAGGGAGAGGGACTATGTAGAGGGACAACTAATATAACAGCTTCTGAAAGCCACGTGAAGACCTGCTGCTATGGATGCTTCCTAAAACATGGACGTATAAAAAAGGAATTTAAATTGATTCACCATATAATGCGGGGGGGGGGGGGAAATACCCCAACTGGTCATTATATGCTACCAAAGAAAACCTCCAGTCACAGAAGTGGGTTATATCTTTCTGATTTGAGTTGTTGGCCTAAGGGGTCCCATAGGCTGCTCTGTCCCCACTCCCAAACATTGAAGGTCATTGGCAATGCTATTGGATAGCCCCTACAACCTGATGGTAAGACCCTATTGTTGAAGACACTACATACTTGTATCATCAAACATGGAGAAATTGAGCTGGTGCCAGTTGGAAGCTTCATTCCTTGTGGTTAATGGTATAGTGACAGAAGGCCCTCTACACATTACTGGAGGAAAAAGTAATCATTATCTCACCCAGCTATGAGCTCCGCTATCAATAATAGCAACCTGCCTACTCACTGGGGTGACAATGTCATGAATGTTAGGAAAGTGGTCAACCACTTTTTTAAAAATTGGATTTTAGATCTACTCCAAAAGATAGAACCCATAACTGATACTGTTAATGAGGCCTCGGGTAAAAACCTATTAGTCTAGTAAATGAATATCTCAATAAAACAACTCCTAAAGACATATCGTTTGCTTTGTCACTGTTCTGTTGCTGTGAAGAGATACCATGAACAAGGTAACACATAAAAAAGGCATTTAATTGGGGTTTTTGCTTGTACTTGCACAGTGTCAAGTTGTGGCTACTTGTGTTAATTACCTTCTAGAGCAAGAAGGTGGCTTTCGGATGGTGACTGAGCAATACACTGAATCCTGAGCA
This sequence comes from Uromys caudimaculatus, assembly GCA_028551405.1. Taxonomy (NCBI): domain Eukaryota; kingdom Metazoa; phylum Chordata; class Mammalia; order Rodentia; family Muridae; genus Uromys; species Uromys caudimaculatus. The sequence goes on along the minus strand of CM052702.1, from coordinate 25,809,389 downwards.
CAGCAGTGTGGAGGTTTGGATGAGAATGCCCCTCACAGGCTCACGTGTACGAATGTTTGCTCCAGGTGGTGGAATGTTTAGGGAAGAACAGGAGACTGAGGGAGGAGGAGATGGAGTCAAGGGTAGCCTGGGCTGCATAGGCACAGCCTGTCTCAGAACCTACACATCGCAAACACATAGTGAGATTCCATTTTATATTCACGAGGATGGCTATAAAACTGTGGTGCTATTTGTTTGCTGAGACAAGGTCTCACTTTGTAACTAGATAGCTTAGTATTCTCTAAGTAGCTCAGGCTGGCCTCAGACTCGTGGCCATCTTCCTGCCTCAGCTTTCTGAGTACTGGGTTTACGCAGGCATGTGTCCCAATGTTTTACTGTGTAAAAAAAATTTACACAGTAAAAAACTTTCTACAGTGTGGATATATGCCTGCACTTCTAGATCACCAAACCAAACCAGAAATTATCAAGCAAACAAGGCAGTCCTTGCCTCTGAGCATTACACCGAGAGGCCTTTAAAGCCATGTGATCAAAGCAGCATTTAAAATACATAATGTAAGGCTGGAGAGACAGTACTTGTTTGCTTTTACAGAAGTCTTGGTTTTGTTCCTAGCACTGACATGGTGGCTCAAGACTGTTCATAACTTCAGTTCCAAGGAATTAGACACCTTCTTCTGTTCTCCACAGGCACCAGGCATGCACATATATGTTGATAAAAAACTCATAAACATAAAATAAATCTAAGACAAAATGAAATACAAAACCTTCTGGGTTCTCTCAAACACTCAGCTAAGTCAGAGGTTATTGAGTTTACAGCCAACCTGGGCTATAGGTTGTTCCAAAAAACAAACATTGTAATTAAATATATAAAACTTTATACACACACACACACACACACACACACACACACCACACACACACACACACACACACACACACACACACACACACACACACACACACACACACACAGTTACCCCTGTAAAAGGCAACAGTCTAGCCACATTAGAAACAGTTCTTTCCTTGCTCACTGCCAATGCTGTTTCTGTTTCTTTTTCAACTCATTAATGTATTCTGTGTTTTGGGATTTGTGCTAATGACCTCAGGGATAACTAAATAAGCCATAAAACCATGATAAGATTCAGTTAATTAGAGCTCTGGGAACGGATGGTCACCAAAAACCACATTTATAAAACAATTGTCCACCAATTATTAAGAGTCCAAGTGGAACACAGGTTCAATTATGTTCCTCAAAGTCTTCCTGCAAGCCTGGCTGGTAACACACATGTGATGAACCCCAGCAACTGGATGGCTAGGGCAAGAGGACTGTTGAGCCCGAGGTCAACTGAGCTACACAGTGAATTAAAAGTCATTTGGAAGAGACAGCAGACAGTCTCGTAAGGGGAAAATCACCACCTATAATAAAGCTTGATTTAATATGACTAACTAGAATGCTGATCTCACTCCCTAATCTCATTTTATTGAGAAGTAGTGACTTAAATGTATGGCAAGTAGGAACATGGAAGAAATGCCTAACAACACACTTATATAATGCAAATTTCTAGGGCATCGTCTGGTTTGGAAGTTGTTTTTGTTTGAAATGGTCTGGCCAGACTGGAGAGATAACTCAGTGGTTAAGAGTACTTCTGCTCTTTCAGAAGACCACAGTTAAATTCCCAGCACCAATATGGTAGCTCACAGCCATTGTAATCTCAGTTCTAGGGGATCCAACAGGCACATACACGATACACACACATGCATGCATGCAGGCGAAATTTTCTACACATAAACTGAAAATACTCTAAAAATTAAAACATGGGTTCTGCTCTGTGGTCAGGCTGCTTTCAGCTATGTATAGTCTAGGCTGGAGTGGAACTTCCAAACCTCCACTTCAGCCTCTGCGTGACAGAGTGTGATGGTGGACATCATCCCAGCCAGCTAACATGCCAGAGTCTAGGGGAAACTGAATACATCTGTACATTCACTCCCATCTGCTTATCTTTTAGAAGAGACTGCAAAGTAAAGCATACTTTGATTGTATTCCCTATTGAGTAATAGCAACAATGACTCTGCCCAGATCTGTGCAAGGAATATCCCTAATTCCACCTAAATTCTCAACACGTCTAAAGTCTTGTCCACCTAACTGGCCAAAGGCAAAATGACTTAACATAGTTTGGACTCTTGAGAGTGGAAATAAAGCTAGATCTGTGGAATATCATCAAAGTGTGAGACCAGAGACTACTCTGCAACTATACTAAAAGAAGCAAAAGTGAGAAACCAAGAGGCCAGAGGAAAGTGGTACAGATAATCTTAGGGGATGGTTAGTGCAAACCCCATAAATTAAAAATGTGCTGAGGAAAATCTTCTAATACCAAATACCTTCTTACAATATACTTTTAAATATTTTAAACATTAAATAAGGTAAGTATTTAAGATTTTAAATGTTATATTCAATTATTACTCATAATCACTAGGCATCATCTTAACCAAGTGATAAAATATAGTATCACTGGTACCTTAAAAATCATGTGTACCTGAAACAGACAGCACTAGTTAGTCATCTGATAAACCAGACTGACTGAGGCCAGCCTGAAACTGTCAAAAACAAGCAACCACCAAAGGGGCAGTCTATAAATCAGCCAGTATTCTTTTTTTTTTTTTTTTTTTTTTTTTACAGACTTATTTATTTTATTTATTTATTTATTATATGAGTACACTGTCACTGTCTTCAGACACACCAGAAGAGGGCATCAGATCTCATTACAGATGGTTGTGAGCCACCATGTGGTTGCTGGGAATTGAACTCAGGACCTTTGGAAGAGCAGTCAGTGCTCTTAACCTCTGAGCCCTCTCTCCAAGCTCACAAAAGACAAGCTAAAGACTGAAGGAGATATATCAGTGTAATCTATAATCCTGGACAGCAACAGGTCAACTGAAGAAGACAGGAATGGTGCTGGGAGATTCGATGATGACATTAGACAGAATTGAAGGCTGTATTATTAGCAGGTGGGAATGTTGACCAGCAAGATCCCTCAGAGGGTAAAGAAGGCACTTGCCACCAAGCCTGAGGTCCTGAGCTTGACCCTGGGCTCACATGGTAGAGGGAAAGAATCAAGTCTCAAAGCAGAAGCACAGCCACTTTTATAAAATGCACGCTGAAGTATAAAGGAGTAATGAAGCAATGTGGCAGCTGCAGCACGCTCTCTCCCTCTTCTTTTGGTTAGACGGGGTTTCTCTGTATATTCCCTGAACTTGCTTTCTCGCTTTGTAGACCAGGCTGGCCCCTGTCTATACCTCCCAGTCCTGGGATTAAAGTTGTGTGCTATCATGCCTGGCTATCTTTTTTCTTTTTCTCTGATTTTTTTGTTCTTTGTGATAAATCTTAGATAGTCTAGGCTGACCTCAAATTCTTCAAACTCATTATGTCATATGTTCTAAATTAGTCTAACTGCTTAACTATTTAACTAACTGCTAAAAATACCTGGTGAGAGTCTGGTGAAGAACCACCATCATGGTCTTAAAGTGTGCTCAAGTATCATCACAAGATCCCGGCTCTTTTGTTTTCTTTTAATGGAGTTTCATAGCAAAGCCAAGCTGCTCCCAATGCGCTACAATCCTGCAACCATGCAGCAGCACCCAAGGCCATGACTTCCTTTTTAATTAAAAAGAGAAAATTAATGCAGAACTGAACCGTGGGAAAGACCTGTTCAGAATAATGGGACAGGGACAAGCACAGTGGCCCACACTTTTAATCTTACCACTTGGGAAGTAGAGGTAAGTGGATCTTTGTGAGTCCGAGGCCAGCCTGATCTACAAAGGACAGCCAGGGCTATGTAGAGAGACTCTGTGTCAAAACAACAACAAAACCAACAAAGCAAAACTAGAATCATAAGACAAATGGCACTCTTCTCAAAAACAGAAACATTCTGCCACATAGACTCAGAAGTGCCAACTAAACGCATGTGACAATGAATTGGAGTCCATTGCTGGGGTAAACTGGCAAAATCTGTACATGTGCTACATTAGATAATATTAAACGCCTGGAATTGGTTAACTGTTCCATGGTTATATAAGATGTCCTTATACAGAAAAAGCATTCAGTTTGTATGTTATGAGAGTTATATGGCTGGAACTGGAGGGATGGCTCAGCGGTTAAGAGCACTGACTGCTCTTCCAGAGGTCCTGAGTTCAATTCCCAGCAACCACATGGTGGCTCACAACCATCTGTAATGGGATCTGATGCCCTTTTCTGGTGTGTCTGAAGACAGTGACAGTGTACTCACATATATAAAATAAATATTAAAAAAAAAAAGAGTGGTTTGGCATATGAGATAAACAACTGTCACTATCATATTTGCAACTTACCCTCACAGGTATGGCAAGCACATATATGTCAGTAAAGGAAGACATTAGGAAATCTAGATAAAGTATACTTAGGGATCTGCATTAGTCTTGAAAATTTTATAAGCCTGGAAATATTTTAAGAAAAGTTTTTAAATGCTATAAAAATAGGCAATATCTGGGTTGTGGATTTCAACACATTCCACTCCCTTTTTAAACATATTCTGAATTTTTTGCCATACAATTTTAACATTTTCAAATTACAAAAGCTATTTTTACATTAGAAAGAAAATTGATTTCATGCAATATAGACCAAGATTTCCTCAATATTCACTTTAATTTAATGCACGCTATAAATATAAGCGTGCCAGATGACTTCGGTTAAAGAATTTTAAACACTAAATTGCTAACCTGCTAGATCGTTTAGCTCTGACTTTCACCATATATTCATGAAATTAACCAAGTTACCGTTTCTTTAGCGATAGTTTGTATGGTATTTTCATAGCTGGGTACTTCCGAGTTTTTTACAGAAACAACTGAAACATGAAAACAATAACTCATCTCTTATCACAGAAGCCTCTGCCATTTTGAAACTGATTTTTTTCTTCTTCACACTTTCACTCTTTAGTTTGAGGAGTCTGGCCACACTGCATCTATAGAGGACCTGCTTAGACTCAGGTTCTGTTCTTCCCAGAAGTTCTGCAATTTAAAATCCTTTTAGTTGCCAGGCCTGGGGGAACAAGCCTTTAATTCCAGCACTCTATGAGGCAAATCTTGAGTTTGAAGCCAGGTTCTCCTGGTCTACCCTTGGAGTTCCAGGACAGCAGCGGACTTTGTCTCCAAAAAAAAAAAAAAAAAAAAAAAAAGCAACAAAAACATAAAGGTCCATTTAGTAAAGCAAGTGTGTGTAGTAGGTAGTTTTTCTTTTCTTTTCTTTTCTTTTCTTTTCTTTTCTTTTCTTTTCTTTTCTTTTCTTTTCTTTTCCTTTCTTTCTTTCTTTCTTTCTTTCTTTCTTTCTTTCTTTCTTTCTTTCTTTCTTCTTCTTTTTTTTAAGGGCAGAGTCTAACTATGTAGCCTAGGCTGTCCTTAAAAATCACAGAGATGCTCCTGCCTTTGTCTCCCAAGTGCTAAGACTAAAGACCAGTGTTAACATGCCTGGCTGGATGTATTGATAGAATCGTACGACACTTTTAGTAACTTCATATCAGACTTAGAACAAATAGAGCATGAAAAATAAATTACTTTTAAGAACCAGGGCTGAGTCTGGAAGATAGTTTGGGTAGTAAAATGTTTATCTTCCTTGCAAGCATGAGGACTTCAGTTCAATCCCCAGAAACCATTTAAAAACAAAAACAGAAAACAGAAAAAGCAGGGGCTGGAGGGATGGCTCAGTGGTTAGGGGCACCTGCTGTTCTTGGTCTTTCAGTGGACCTGGGTTGGGTTTTCAGCACACACACACTGGCTGACAAATGTCCACAACTCCAGTTACAGGGCATCTGATGCCCTCTTCTGGCATATGAAAGCCCCAGAAACAACACACACACACATACACATACACACAAACAAACCAGGCACCTACATAAATGCAGACAAAGCACTAATGCACAATATAAATCAATACAGCTTTAAAAAACAAAAGCAAAGCCAAAACCCAGGCCAATGCTCAACGCTGTCTCAAAACCAAAAACAAATGTTAAAAGATTAACAGTGGACAACACTCAGAGTTGTCCTCCAGCCTCCACACACACAAGAGAACTCTTGCTCCCATAGACTGAATGTCATGGTGGCAAATACCTATAAACACAGCTTTGGGGAGGCAGAGGGAAGAGGATCACAAGTTTGGAGCAAGCCTAGTCTACACTGAGCTCAGGCAAGCACAGACAATCTCAAACAAACAAACAAACGAACACACAAAGATGTGTATGTAGAGAGAGGGGTGGGGGGGAGAAGGGAACCGGACATGAAAGGGAAACTTAGTTGGAGAGCAGAACTAGAAGGTTAATTTGAAGGTTTATCAGAGGTGGGGGCTGGAAGACAGCCGTTAATTCTGGGCCACCCTGGGATACATCAACGAAATAATAATAATAAATAAAATACGATAATAACTGGGGTGGTGAGATGGCTCAGTGGGTTAAGGCACTTCCTGCCAACACTACAACCTGAATTCAATCCCTGGGGAGCCACAGGGTGAGAGGAGAAAACTGACTCCTCCAAATGTCCACATACATTAAACAAATGTAGTTAAAAAAAAAAACCTAGCCATCATCTAAAACCATATTACCTTGCATATATATAATCTCCAAAGTTAGGAGAGTGAGATATGGTTAGTACCTGAAAGGGACAATTAGTCTAGTCCAATGTCTCATTCATTCATTCATAAGCAAGATCTCACTATGCTGCCCAAGTCAGTCTCAAACTCTAGGGGTCAAGAAAACTACCTGTCTCAACCTCCTGAGTATTTAGCAATGGGCCTAATAACTCATTGAAAAAAATCACAATATCTTGGCTACTTTATAAAAATTTACTTTTTTTAAAATCACTTTCTAAAAATTTAATCTTTATGTTTATGTGTACAGATGTTTTGCCTGCATGTATGCCTGTGCACCACATATGTGCAGCTCCTGACTGGAGTTACAGAGAGCTGGAAGCCACTATGTGTAGGTGCTCAGAATTGAACTCAGTTCTTTTGGAAAAGCAGCCTGTGCACTTAACCATTAAGCCATCTCCCCAGTTTCAATTTAAAATTTTGACAGTCCTATATAGCCCAGGTTTCAGTCAGATAATCACTGAATTTAACACGAGAAAACCCAAAGACTAATAGAAAATCATAACTAAAGTTTGTGAAGCACCGTCTGGGGAGGGACTGGTGAAGTGTCCACGCGGCACACAAGGCCCCGGATATATTCTCCAGAACCACAAAACTACAATGTTTGCTAAGCCTCCAAATTCATCTCTGAGTTGTGGCCTCTGCCTTCTTTGATTTTTCTCTTTTAAGTGATCATCTGCACTCTGATGAGGGACTCATGTTTCATGTTACTGCTGTTTCTCTCTCCAGAACCAACTAGTCCTTCTCAACCTGCTCTGAAGCTGCACATTGCCTCTGCAAACAGTCCACTTCTCTGGTATCCAATACACGTCCAAAGAGCAGTTAACAATTTTACCATGTTCCAGAGACAATCTCAAAGACGACAAACTCAAGATAAAGAGGAAATTGTGGGCATTTGTAAGCAGAACAGCTGGTCTCCTTGAGACAATTCTTGTTCCTACAATTTCAGTCTTCTTAAGCATACAACCTTTTGACCAGTAAGTAGCTGCATGACCCAATCTCCTTAGTGTTACTAAGAATGGTACCTACCCAGTATCTCCCAATCCGTGAAGGAAAATAACCTAAGAGAGAAGAAGAAAATATAAGCTCACACTGGACTGTTACAACTTTAGCTAAGTTACAAAAGCAAATGAAGGTTCTAAAAACTTAACAGAACACTATTCCACAAGCTAATTAATTTCTATACGCCTTCCTTTTAATCTCTAAGATAATATGCCGTTTTAGCACTCGGAGGTCTCACACAGTCGGATACAGATAGCTGTCTCTCTAAAGTCAAATCACGAAAGCCTCTCATACACAGTCGAATTTTTTCATCATAAAAGTTTCCGGGAGCAAAAGTTAATCTGAGCTTCTGCGGCACAGATACTCGCGCCGCAGGTCGGCTGTTTCAGCACCGGACCTCGGAACTAGCTTCAGGGATGGGGGTGAGAGCGCTAAGCAGGCAGGCGGCGCCCCGCCGGCTCCGACCCCGGAGGAGCCCGCGGGGCGGCGCAGACGCAACCACGCGCGGCGGCCTGGGTCTCGCTGGGGCCCCAGGTCCGGCCGCCGCCACTCACCGCGGCAGTGGCCTTCCGGGCGGCAGGCACAACGGCGGGCATCGGGGCGGACATGTTGTTGCCGCACATCCACCGGCTGGCGGACAGCGCGTCGGAAGCGGAAGGGAGCGCAGGCTCCCAGCAGCCGAAGGGTGTGCGAGCCGAGAGTCACAGCCCGCCCCTCCGGGCGCGCGCTCAGGCGCGTGCGCGCCCCCGCGCCGCCCAGCCCTGTTCCGCGCGCTCGGCCCCGAGCTCGCGCCCGACTCGGCCGCGCGTGCGCGTCACAATGAGGCTTCCCGCGCCGGGCAGGAGCAGAGTGCCACAGCTGCTGTCCACTCACCATCTTTCCACGCGCGCAGGGCGTGGACCAGCGGCGGGTAGCTGGTACGGCGATTTGGCCGGGCGAGCTCTTGCTGTGATCCCCTGCGCGATTGACGCCAGACTCCCGAATCCACTTTCCCAGGCAGATCAGCGTCATTAGCTTAAGGGCTGGTATTAATTGAGATATAGCAGTTTTGAATGGCCACCCTTCTGCACGGCGCTGAATTTATTGCATATATAGTATGTGTAACTAGGGAACGATTAACGGCAAACATCTAAGGCCAAAATGCCATGACCTTCAAAAGTCTGCAGTTCAGTGAGGAAACCAAATATACAGTTTTTAGGGAACATTCTTTAAGATTTGGAAGGAGTTGGTGAACCAACGACTTAAAGAATTAATTACACGGGACAGTCTCGATCCTGAGATATTTTGGAGTCTTACTCAAAATGGTTGTAATTCAATCTTGCCCTTGAATAGTGAAAAGTTTGTACATTCTCAAAAATGTTAAATTGATAATTTTCCAAAAAAGCAGTAGTAATGGAACTCACAAGACTTATGCCACTATATATTTTTGTTTTTTCGAGACAAGGGTTTCTCTGTGTAGCCTTGGCTGCCCTGGAACTCCATTTGCAACCAGGCAGGCCTTAAACTCAGGTAAATCTGTGTGCCTCTACCTCCTGAGTGTGTTTGCCACCACACCCAGCAATGCCACTATATATTTAAGTCAAACTGTTGTAAGATCTGGCCCTTTTATGAGGAAGGCAATGACATTCTTTCTCCTAAGAAACGGGTGACTTTGACCTGGCCCAGGGCCAAGAGTAGAAACGACATGCCCAGGCAAAAATCCCACCCAGCTACATTCCTATAGGTGACTTTGACCTGGCCTCAGGACCAGAGGCAAAAAACGTTTCAGGAACCAGAAACATTTGTGCAACCAACCTGTGAATAGCTTAGAACAAACCTCACTTCCCCATAATGTAAATTCTTTCGTTCCCCACCCCTTGCTTTGTGAATTCTGTTTTATGAGCCTTTTCCTGAGTTGTATTTCCTTCATTGCCTTGGGGATGTTTCTTCTTTTAAATACCCCCGACTTCAGCTGCTAGGGGTCGAACCCCTCTGCCTCTGCGTAGGTTACGTGTTCGACCCCAGTGCACTGGCCTTTCCGCGGTCCTTCTGCCGCCGCTCCCGAATTAAACCTCGTGTGATTGCAGCA
>CM052702.1:25788650-25799155 GCA_028551405.1 Uromys caudimaculatus | reverse complement strand
TATCTGGGTCGCTGCGTTTTGCCCCCTCCCCTCAAGCGTGGTTTTCATTTGTGGGTTAACAGCCCTTGCACCCCTAGGAGATATGCTCCATTGCACGGAGATGGGTGTTACTCATAGCATAGCCTCCTTAGCCCTTGCACCCAGGGGTCTTGTACCATTGCACCTGGAAGGGTAAGGATGGAATGCTCTCAGAATATTGGCCTTTGATCGCCTATTCACTCATGACGGAATTCGCTTGATTGAGCCTGGTTCTGTGTTTTGATACCACTGTAGGGAGGTGTGGCCCTATTAACCCAGCTGACCCTCCTCTCCTTCTTACTTGAAAGAATGGGGGAAGATGTAGAGAGCGGTTAGAGTATTCGCCATTACAAGATGGCGCTGACTTCCGCTGTCGCTCTAAGGAAACTTATGGATAGCACGGGGTGACTCACCCGAAGCACTTGCGCATTAAGGGTGTACATGACTAATCACCGCCCACTCCCGGGGAGCGCCAATCAGTGGAGGACACGCTGCCTCAGGGCTATATAAGCAGAGCCATTCTGGGGCCCGGGGTCTTCCTCTTCATGATGCAATAAACGCTTTGCTGCAGAAGAATCCGTGTGTCCACGTGGGTTCTTGCTGGCGAGACCAAATAGCGCGCGGGACAGGAAGATCCAATATTATATAAATTATCAATTTTCTCAGAATTAATCTACCATGTAATCCCCACTAAAATAACTATACATTTTATGTAATCACAATTATATTTAATTTTTCTGTAAGATGACTTTTAAATTTTATAAGTATGAAAGGTGGTAAAATAATCCTGTAGAAGTATTCAGATGTTTTAAAAGAGATAGAAGCCAGAGACTACAGCTCAGCGTGGCCACACAAGAAGCAACTGTAAGGTGTTGTCCTCTATGGCAGCTGCTTCCTGTCAGGCTAGGGTGTTTCAAAGACTGTATTGGGGTCTTCCTTCATTGCTGTAGGGTGCCTCCATGCCTCCAATGCTGAAATGTTTTGTGGTCTTAGAGAACATATTCACTGATCAAAGATACTAGGTATGTGTTAGGTATTAGTGATTATATTGCCAATGGGCTGAGGTTGTTCAAGCAGAAGAAATGAGTCTGTTTGTTTGTTTGTTTGTTTGTTTGTTTGTTTGTTTGTTTTAAGGTTTAAAGGGCTTACCTCTGTCCTTAGAACCAGACACTGTTGTTTTGTGTTTGAGAATGATTTAGGGAGTATTGTAAAGAAAACAGAAACCATTCTAGTTAGCAAGGAACAGCTTAGATGTTCTTGGTATTGCTATCAATGGAGAGGGTTCACTTGGTTCCATAGGACATTGTGTATGAAGGCCCCTGAATGATTCCTCAAATCTGTGTGAGAACAAATGCAGACTGTCATCAAGAGCTAGGAATGACTGGTCATTGTGATGGCTAGTCTTAGTTGTCAACTTGACTACATCTGGAATCAGCTAAAACTCAAGCTAGACATAGCTATGAGGGATTTTATTGACTGGATAATTTGATCAAGTGGGAAGACTCACCCTAAATCTGGGTCACATCTTCTGGTGGTAAAAGAATAGGGTGTGGTGACACATGCCTTTAATCCCAGTATTTGAGAGGCAAAGGCAGGCAAACCTCTATGACTTTGAAGCCATTCTGGTCCACATAGTAAGTTCCAGAGCATTCAGAACTACACAGTGAGATCCCATATCATAAGACAAAATGAACAAACAACAACAACATGGAAGAAGGAAGCTTTTGCTTTTTGCCTGTTTGTCTTCACTCTCACTGACAAGTTCATCTGCTCTGCCGCTGAGTATTTCCTCACTGGCATTGGGATTCCACTGTAGACTGAAGAACAACAGCCCTCTAGGAATCGTCTGGGACTACAGTGCCAGATTCAGACTGCTGAGACATCCCGTGGCTTAAACAACTACTGGATTCTTGACCTTTCCATCAAGAGGCTGTCATTGCTGAATTAGCCTCGCCTCAGCCTGTAAGTCACTATGATACCACCTCTCCCAGTCCCAATATGGACACCTTCTATCAATTCTGTTTCCTTTTATCTTATGGTTTTTTCAGGCAGTTTCTCTGTGTAGTTCTGCCTGTCCTAGAACTCATTCTGGCCTCAAACTTAAGAGAATCTCCTGCTTCTGCCCCCCAGTGCTAGGATTAAAGGTGTGCTACCACTACAGAGTCTTTTTTTTTTTTTTTTTTTTTTTGGTTTTTCGAGACAGGGTTTCTCTATATAGCCTTAGCTGTCCTGGATCTCACTCTGTAGACCAGGCTGGCCTCGAAATCAGAAATCCACCTGCCTCTGCCTCCCAAATGCTGGGATTAAAGGCGTGTGCCACCACTGCCCCGCTCACTACAGAGTCTTAACTCAAAATTTTCAATAGCTGGATAGTCTTTGAGTTATTCTCATGCGGGCATAATGTTTTTGTGCACTGTGTTAAAAATTATCCTTGCGTTATTCAAATGCTGTTGTCTCTGTTCACAGATCGTGCTGTAATCCGGACGTGGCATTGTAGCTCCTGTTTCAAGTTTGTGTAAACATTGCTTCCCATTTATTTCCTGACTTGTCAATAAAAGCTGATCAACCAATGACTGACAGAAGAGAGAATAGGGCTGGACTTTCACTAGCCAGGGGAAAGGGAGGGGGAGAGGGAGAGGGAAGGGGAGACTGAGAGGGGGAGGAGGGGGAGGAGGTAGGAGGATTTATCTCGAGGAAGGTGTTCAGGAGAGACATCATGGAAAAACATCTGAAGCCCAGAAAGCCAGACCAATACTAAAAATTCAAGTACCATGGGAATTTGGCTGGGAGGTAGCCAGAATAGCTTAGAAGATTAGAATAAAGTAATAATTGCTCAGTTATTGTGTTGTAAAGCTTATCAAATAAATCTTTTTTCTTTTTTTTTGGTTTTTTTTTTTTTTTTTTTTTTTGGTTTTTTTCGAGACAGGGTTTCTCTGTGTAGCCCTGGCTGTCCTGGAACTCGCTCTCTAGACCAGGCTGGCCTCGAACTCAGAAATCCACCTGCCTCTGCCTCCCAAGTGCTGGGATTAAAGGCATGTGCCACCACTGCCCGGCTTATCAAATAAATCTTATATCTCTGTCTTATTTATTTGGGAGCTAGCTGGGGACAAAGAAAAACTGCCATTTAAAAAAAAAAATGTGTTTACACTCTCAAGCTTTCCCTCTGGAATGTCAGAAGCCAGGCCTCTATTACTTGCATTTCTCTTAACATTCTTACCCTCCAAGCTCCCACAGAACAGCTCACTGAGCTTTGACCGATTAATGGCTTTCCTAGCCCAAAGTTCCAAAGTCCTTCCACAGTAACATGGTCAGATCTGTTAGGAAATACTCTACAATCCTGGAACCAATTTCTGCCTTTGTCAGGGCTACTATTGCTGTGATGAAACACCATGACCAATGTACCTTGGGGAGGAAAGGGCTTATTTGACTTACCTTTTCACATCACAGCACATCGTCAAAAGGGCATCAGGACAGGGACTTAAACGGCATAAATCTGGAGAGAGGAGCTGATGCAGCAGCCATGGAGATGTGCTGCTCACTGTATTGCTCCTTGAGTGGCTTGCTCAGCCTGCTTTCTTATAGAACTTAGGACCACCAGCCCCACCCACATTGGAGTGAACCCTTCCCCATCAACCACTAATTAAGAAAATGCCCAGTAAAGGGGAATGTCAAGGTGGGAATAGGGGCATGGGTGGGCGGGTGGGTGGGAGGTGGAATTCCCTCATAGAGGTAGGGATGGGGAGGGGATAGGGGGCTTCCAAAGAGGAGACCCAGAAAAGGGGAAACATTGGAAATGTAAATAAAGTATCAAAAATAAAAAAAAAAATGCCCTACATACGTGACTACAACTTCATCTTAGCGGCATTTTCTCAATTGAGATTCCCTCCTGTCTCATGACTCAGGCTTGTGTCAGGTTGATATAAAACTATCCAGCGTAAGGATTTATCTCCAAACAAACTACAACAAACCTTTCTTCTGATGCAGAATTTCAGTATGCTAGGAGAGAAAGGAGAAAAAACCATGTGGGAGAACAGATGAGAGTCCTATTAGGCCATAGGCCAGCCCCTCTTTCCTTTCCTACAAATCAGGTTCTGTCTCCAAGCAGTTCTTCCTCCTCCCTTCCTCCACCTTTCCCACCCTCTTCTTGGATGGGGAATTTATAACAGAGCATATTGTGTTGTTTTGGTGATGCCAAACTGCCCTTGGCACAGAGGGCAGGCCAAACTAAATCTCATATTTATGAACTTGGCCCTCTACTCCCCTGAAACCCTGTAAGCATCAGAACCCTTTTATTCTGTGTATTTGGAGGTGCTCTCTCCTCTCTTCCAGACCTCATTGTGGCAGCCTTTGGCCATGGTGCTGTATCTCTTCTAAGCTAAAGGACTGCTAGCCACCTTAAGGTCTCCCCCTCTTAATCCAGGTATTCTGACTGTCAGACTGTATCCTCCTGCAAACTTGCTGTGCCTCTCCCCCCCCCCCCATCTCTTAAATTTAGTAAGTAGGAGGCTGAAAACAGTAGTTAAGTTTTTTTTTATCTGCAGTTCTAAAATGCCATTGATTCACTGATCGATGGGTTATGAGACAGGGTTTCTCTGGGTAGCCCTGGCTGTCCTGGAACTTGCTCTGTAGATCAGACTGGTCATCAGACTCAGATATCCACCTGCCTCTGACTCTCCAGTGCTGGGATTAAAGGCATGTGTTACCATGCCCATCTTTTTTAACATCTCTTTAGCTTGGATGTTGTTTCCAAAACTCATTACTTTTTGTAAAGTATTAATTTATCATGGTTTCTTAATATGTTTTTGTATTTCAGTTAAGTCTGGGCATTCATGATCTTTAATTCTATTGCCTAGAACTTCCAGTTTAGCATACACACAAACAACAACAACAACAACAAAAAACTAGGATCACATGTTCCTCATTGAAGGAAGCATAAAACCAATTATATTTAATTCAATTTTATCATTTCTCAAATGTGTATAAATACAGCTAACAGATATGAGGCATAAAACCAGCTGGAATACAAAACTAGCAGTTTTTTTTCTTTCCTGATCTAATATTGGAGGAATCTCAGGAAAAATGGTTGAAAACTAGCATATTAACAAAAGAAGATTCTAAAGCAAATGAAACAAAAATAAATTCAGTGCTTTGAAACTAAACACACAGAACACAAGTGGATGCTTGTCTTCGTTTGGGTTTCATTGCTATGAAGAGACACCACGACCAACGTATCTCTTAGAAAGACTGTTGTGCCAGGGAAATGTTAGTGATCCCGAAAAACACACACAGGAGCAGATCTGCTGTAACTTATAGCAGGGTCTTTATTTTATTTGAGCTAGCTCAGGTCTCCCCAACGCACTGCCATCACACAGGACAGTTTTGGTGGTGGGGGAGCACCGAATGTCTATCAGGGCAAGGCTTTATAGTAAGCAGCAAGCAGGGAGTACGTGTGCAAGCATCTAATTGGAAAGCTGCTGTGGCCTTTAACATAATTGGCTGGTGCTGGGAGTCATATCATAAACTTAACTTGTGCTCTCCTCTGCATTGGTTGTCGTTAGGCAGGGGTTGGGCTTGAAACCTAGGGTGCAGGTTTGTTGGGGGAGTAACCTGGAGACACTGATCTTCTTGAGAGTATAACCTGGAAACACTGGTCTTGTTGGGGATTAGCCTAGAGACTGGAGCTAGGCTCAGGTTTTGTTGGGGGGGGGGCAGGAGATCCATGTGTCCCTGTAGACCCTTCCTCTTTATTTGAGAGTCTAGCTTGGTTATTATTTATGTAATGGCTAATATCCACTTATAAGTGAATACATATCACATTTGTCTTTCTGGGGCTGGGTTACCTCACTCAGGATGAGTTTTTTCTAGTTCCATTCATTTGCCCACAAATTTCATGTCATTTTTAAAAAATAGCTAAGTAATAGTCCATTGTGTAAATTTACCACATTTTCTTTATTCATTCTTCAGTTGAAGGCCATCTGGGTTGTTTCCAGTTTTTGGCTATTGTTAATAAAGCCACAATGAATAGAGTTCAACAGGTGTCCTTGTGATAGGATGGAGCATCCTTTGGGTATATCCCCAAGAGTGGTATAGCTGGATCTTAAGGTAGATTGATCCCAAATTATCTGAGGAACTACCATGTTGATTTCTATAGTGGCTGTACAAGTTTGCACTACCACAAGAATAGAGGAGTGTTCCTCTTGCTCTGCATCCTTGCCAGTATGAGCTGCCATGGGAGATGTTTCCATCTTCTGATATCTTCTACAAATTCATACCTCAAAGACTTGAAGTTTTTTAATTACACAGGTCTTTTACTTGTTTGGTTAGAGTTGCCCCATGGTATTTTATATTGCTTGAGGCTATTGTGAAAGGTGTTGTTTCTCTGATTTCTTTCTCAGTCGGTTTGTCATTTGTATATATGAGAGCTACGTCTTTTTCTTTTAAGGTAATCTTGTATCTAGCCCCTTTGCTGAAAGTGTTTATCAGCTGTAGGAGTTCCCTGGTGGAATTTTTCAGGTCACTTATGTATACCATCATATCAACTGCAAATAATGATACATTAATTTCTCCCTTTTCAATTCATATCCCCTTGTTCTCCTTTAGTTGTGTTATAGCTCTAGTTTAAACTTCAAGAACTACATCGAAAAGATATGGAGAAAGTGGATAACCTTGTCTTGTTCCTGATTTTAGTGGAATTGTTTTGCATTTCATTCCATTTAATTTAATGTGGCTATAGACTTGCTGTAAATTGCCTTTATTGTGTTGGGGTATGTCTCTTGTATCAAAGCCCTTTTTCTGTATCTAATGAGATGAACATGTGTCTTTTTTGTTTCAGTTTGTTTATATTGTAGATTACATGTACTGATCTTATATTGAACCATCCATGCATCTCTGAGATGAAGCCAGCTTGGTCATGATGGATGATCTTTTCAATGTGTTCTTAGATTTGGTTTGCAGATATTTTATTGAGTATTTTTGCATCTATGTTCATAAGAGATACTGGTTTATAATTCTTTTTCTTTTCTTTTTTTTTTTTAAATGAAATAATACTTTCTTCTTTTTGTTTGTTTGTTTTTTTGTTTTTTTGAGACAGGGTTTCTCTGTATAGCCCTGGCTGTCCTGGAACTCACTCTGTAGACCAGGCTGGCCTCGAACTCAGAAATCTGCCTGTCTCTGCCTCCCAAGTGCTGGGATTAAAGGCGTGCGCCACCAATACTTTCTTTTTTTAAGACTTATTTATTTTATGTTTATGAGTTCACTGTCATTGTCTTCAGACACGCTAGAAAAGGGCATCAGATCCCTTTACAGATGGTTGTGAGCCACCATGTGGATGCTGGGAATTGAACTCAGTACCTCTGGAAGAACATTCAGTGCTCTTAACCACCAAGCCATCTCTCCAGCCCTATAATTATTTTTCTTTGTTGAATCTGTGGTTTGGGGATCAGGGTAACTCTGGTCTCATACAATAAATTGAGAAATTTTTTTTGTGATTTTATGTTGTGGAATAATTTGAGGAGTATTGGCATTAACTATTTGAAAATCTGGTAGAGTTCTGCCCTAAAACCATCTGTCCATGGGCTATTTTTGTTTGGGAGACTTTCAATGACTGTATTTCACTAGGGTTATAGATCTATTTACATTATTTGTCTTGATTTTACTTTGGTAAGTGGTATCTATTGAGAAAATTATCTATTTCTTTTAGATTGTCCAAGCTCATGGAGTATATATTTTAAAACTATGTTCTTATGATTCTTTGGATTTCCTTGGTGTCTGTTATGTTTCCCATTCTATTTCTGATTTTCTTAATTTAGACATTCTTTCTCCATCTTTTACTTAATTTTGATAAGGATTTTGATAATCTTACTGACTTTTCTCAAAGGACTAACTCTTGGTGTCTCTGATTCTTTGTATTGTTCTCTTTGCTTCCATTTTATTGATTCAGCCCTTAGTTTGATACTTCTTGCCATCTACTCCTCTTAGATACAGTTTTTTTTTGTTCTAGAGTTTTCAGGTGTGCTGTTAATTTGCTAGTATGAGATCTCTCCAGTTTTGTTATATAGGCACTTAATGTTATGAACTACGAAAGTGGAAATTTTGTTTTTTTGTTTTCGGAAAGTCAGTTGTATCAGATGGTGTTTTGCTGGGGCAGATATGTGAAGGAGTGTTTTCCTGAAGCAGACAGTTCAGGTGAAAGGATGTTTTGCTAAAGCAAGTACGTGAAAGGATTCATAATGAGATATTCTTTGCTAACAACACACATGCATTGGTTTGCCTCACATCACATTGCCAAGCTCCATTTGTTGTGACTCCATAGAAAGAAATGCACCAAAAAAACTTCTGGTGGTGTTCTGGCAGTTTCTTGTAGCTTCCATAGACTCAAGCCTAATGGATGTCAGACATGAAGTTTTTGCTAAGATAGACTCATGTTTAGTTTTGCTAAGACAGACTCACAGGGTGAGGCAAGATCGTGGGAAGACACATGATGTTTGGAGAGAGTATAAATAGGACTCAACCAACAGTGATAGAACTTGCATAGCTAGCTTTGCAATGCTTCGTTGGTCTCAAGTCTTTGCTGATCTTCACTTCATTGAGAGAGGCATGGCAGAGAAATTCCCTTGGATTCCCTTCTGGATGGTTCTGGTTGCTCCTGCTGACCTGTGCAGATTTGGAGATGGCCTGGCTTTATTATGGAATATATTTTCTCCATCTATGGAAAGTTTTGCTGGGTATAGTAGGCTAGGTGAGCATCTGTGGTTTCTTAGACTCTCCAGGACATTTATCCATGCCCTTCTCATTTTTAGACTCTCCATTGAGAAGTCAGGTTTAATTCTAAGAGGTCTGTCTTCGTATACTACTTGGCCTGTTTTCCTTGCACCTTTTAATATTCTTTCTTTGTTCCGTATGTTTAGTGTTTTTGTTATATGCCAAGGGGATTTTCTTTTTTGGTTTACTTTAGTTGGTGTTCCATTTGCTTCTTGTACCTCTATAGGCATCTGTTTAGATTAGTCAAATTTTCTTCTGTGATTTTGTTGAAAATAGTTCCTGGCCCTTTGTGCTGGGATTCTTCTCCTTCCTCTATTTCTATTATTCTTAGATTTGATCTTTTCATAGTATCCCATGTTTCCCAGATTTGTGTTGTTTGTAGGTCTTTCTTTCTTTCTTTCTTTCTTTCTTTCTTTCTTTCTTTCTTTCTTTCTTTCCTAGATTTGTGTTGTTTGTAGGTTTTTGTTTCTTTCTTTCCCCCTCCTCTCTCTCTCTCTCTCTCTCTCTCTCTCTCTCTCTCTCTCTCTCTCTCTCTCTCTCTCTCTCCTCTGTATAGCCTGGCTGTGGTTGAACTCGATGTGTAGACCAGGCTGGCCTAGAACCCAGAGATCTACCTGCCTCTACCTCGCAAGTGCTGGGACTAAAGTCTTGAGCCACTATCACCAGTTTTCTGGATGTTTCGTATCAGGGATTTTTTTTTGGAATTACTATTTTTACACTGTTGCCGTCTTCAGACACACCAGACTAGGGCATCAGATCCCATTACAGATGGTTGTGAACCACCATGTGTTTGCTGGGAATTGAACTGAGGACCTCTGGTAGAGCAGTCAGTGCTTTTAGCCACTGAGCCATCTCTCTAGCCCCAGGTTTATGATTTCTTTATTGGTTCTATTTCCATTTTCAGGTCTTGAATATTTTTGTTTCCTTCAACTTTTTGTTTTTTCTTGACTTTTTAAATGAGATTTATTCATTTTTCCCAATTGTTTATATTTTCCTGGCTTTAAGGGAGTATTCATTTGCTCCAATTGTTTGTTTGGGTATTCCTGAATTTCTTTAAGGGTTCATTTTCTCTTTAAGGACCTCTATCATTGTCATATAGTAGTTTTAAGGTCTTTTTCTAGTGCTTCATGATATGGGAACATTTAGGGCTTGCTGTGGTAGGAAAGCTTGGTTCTAGTGAGGCATATTGTACTGTCTGCTATTGATTGTGTTTTTATGCAGATATCTGGACATCTGGGTTTGAGATGATTATAGGTCTAGGTACTGATTTCTGGATTTGTCTTTGTTTAATGTGTTTTGTTTCTTGGTTTCTGTTTCCTCTCTGGATTTTTGGAGTGTGTTTACTGTGTTGCCTATTTTACTGGCCTGCTCAGGAATACTTTCTGGGTTTGGAAGATGGGAGATGGGGATGCCAGGGAGGGACTGTCAGGAGCCAAACCCATGAGATGCAGAGAGCCAAACCCCGCTGTTCTGTGAAGCCTAGTCAGTTAAAGTGCAAGGATAGGAAAGGACAGGGTGTTTGTGGTCTCAGGTTCCAGGAATTGAAAGAACATCTGGTATTTCCTGAAAACCGGTTACGATAGTGGGTTGGCCTTGGGCCATGTGTAACCTTCCCGCTTGCCTGTCTTTTTAAGTTGCTGTCTTGAAATAAACCTCGAGAATTTGATCAGATACATGACTTGTTCTCCTTCCTTGTGTCTCTTGTCCCCCATTCTTTCGCCCCCTCT
>CM052702.1:25728832-25788550 GCA_028551405.1 Uromys caudimaculatus | reverse complement strand
CCGCTGTCGCTCTAAGGAAACTTACGGATAGCGCGGGTAAACCCCCGAAGCGCATTATGGGTGTACATGACTAATCACCGCCCACTCCCGGGGCGCGCCAATCAGTGGAGGACATGCTGCCTCAGGGGCTATATAACAGCGCCATTTTGGGGCCCCGGGGTTCTTCTTCCTCCTCTATCAATGGCTGAATAAAGCTGAACTGCAGACGAAGCCTGCGTGTCGCGTGTCTTCTTGCTGGCGAGAGGTGCGCGGGACACCTCTCCAGGTTCCCACTGAACCCCTGCAGGCCGGGGCAAGGGACAGTCTGTTATAGTATTAGGGGTAACCTAGTAACCCTAATCCTAAGACCAGTGTTAGTACTAGGTCTGGGAAAGCAGAAGGTAGAGAAGGTTCAAGGGAAGCCTTCCTGGTCTTCTGGCAGTTGTGGCCTGACACAAACTCTATTTTTCATTTACAACAAATTTGAGACAATTTATCCTGCCTTCACACTTAAAGAACAATAAAATAATTTAGGTAAAATTATTTTTTAAATGATTAATATATCTATCCAGGTTAGTCAAAAGTAAAGGATGTTTCCAGACTTTAGAATGATACCAGACTTTAATCTTCCTTCTGATCACCTTGTGGATCTGAAAGGTAACTGTTAATAGTGAGTTCTTAAAAACTAGCTGGTTGATCTTTTTTTTAATTTTCAGGACTATGAAAATATTTTGATTTAAAATAATTGGATAGTTAAGGCAGAATGTGTGTGTTCACTGTCTAACATTCACCTTTTGTTTTCAATGGAATGTAGTTTATTTCGTTAAAAATAAAGATTTTCTACATTCTGTGACAAAAACACAGGATCCATCAAATAAGAAAGATATAAAAGTTAAAGTTAACAAAGTATAGTTAACTTTTTGGCAAAGAAGGTTAAAAATTCCTGTTTTTCTCTCTCTCTCTCTCTCTCTCTCTCTCTCTCTCTCTCCCTCTCTGACAGGAAAGCAGTATAAATTAGTTCTGTTCTAAAGTAAAGGGGTATTCCCAATGGAGGTGGGCAAATGAGGTCAAAACTAGGAGGAAAACATATGTTGATCCTAGGACTCTGGAGTCAGTAGCAGGGCCAGCCTGGTCTACAGAGTAAGTTCCAGGACAGAGAAACCTTGTCTCGAAAAACCAAAAAAAAAAAAAGAAAGAGAAAAGAAAAAAAAGAAAAAAAAATTAAAAATGCATATTGGTCATTTATATGCCTTCTTTTGAGAACCATTAGCCTATTTATTGATTGGTGGGCTTGTGTTTAATAGTTGTCTTCTTTGTACTCTAGATATTGACCCTCTGTCTATAATATGGCTGGCAAAAACTTTCTCCTGCTCCACAGGCTGCCTTTCACTGTGATGATAATTTCTGTAGCCATACATTTTTCTCAACCTACTTTAATAAGGGTTCAACTTCTCCTCTAGCCCACCACCCACCAGAGGCAGTGGAAAAGAAAGGTTATTAGGATACAGAGGAAGTGGACCTGTTTAGAAATAGTTCTTTAGGTCGATTCCTGCCTTTGTTGTTCTCAGTCCAGTCCATTAGTAAACACCAAATAGAAATCGGCAGCTGCAGTCCAGTCCTCTCGGCAGACACCACACACAAATCAGCAGGGGCAGTTCAATCCAGAAGAAACCAAGAGGCTTACCAACCAGTACCAGTTCAAGGAAGTGGTAAGAAGCCACAGGAACCTCATGAGAAGTTCTTTGATGAGTTTCTCTTTATGAAGTCACCACAAGTGACGCTTAGCAACACAGTGTAAGGCAAACCAATACATGCGTGTCTTCAGGGAAGGCTAGCAAGGTGGAGCAAGGCAAACCAATGTTCTAACTCCCACTGTCTATAGAGTCGTATTTATGCTCTTTCTAAACAACATGCATCCTTTCACGTGTCTGCTTTAGCAAAACATCCTTTCACCTGTGTGTCCCAGCAAAGCATCGTTTGACATAACCAACTTTCCAAAGAATAAACCCAGATATTAGTGGAAATGCTGTCATTTTTCATTTAATATGATGTTGGTTATTTGATTTGTTTCATGCGTTTCTCTCTCCACATATATAATCTAACTTGATGCAAGGTAGGTTCATCTAGGAAGTGGGAACTTAAGACTGTGACTTTGTGTTTTTGTTTTTCTTTTCTTTTTTGTTATTGAAATAATATTTTTATTACTACAAGTACTCCTTAACTACTTAGAAAGAATTTAGACTAATTCCCAAAGCATGCATGTGTAAGATAAATACTAATTGACAAATTATAGTAATTTTGTTATCATCACAGAGCTAAAAGACTGTTACTTTATTTACCACACCCCTGCACTTTACATTTTAATGACATAGATCAAACACTTCAATTCATTCTCACAGTTTCCTATACTTACCATGTTGAATATGGGATAAACAGCCTACAATTAGCTACACACCATTATTTTCACTGTTACCAACTGACTAATATTAGTGACATCACATAACCCATACAATAAAGAAAATGTATCCTTACAAGAATAGCAACACAGTATTTTGTTTTTCCTCAATCTCATTTAGTCCATCAAATTCTTCCCAAAATATATAAACCATTATTGGTATTGGTGCTCAACCAGAAGTTCATTATATAATACAATGTATATATTTCTGTAAGTAAGGTAGGTTTGTAATTTTCAAATTTCTTCCCCAAAGTATAAGTGTTCTAATAAAAAATATGATGTAAAATAATTAAAAACAATAAAGGACTTGAACTGGTTCTTATTCTGTTTGGTTCTGTTTTTGTTCTGTTTTCTGGTTTGTATGGTTCTGGGTTTTTTTTTCTCATAAGTAAGAGCCTGGACCTTATATTTTGTTATCATTTTATAGAACTTATATATCCATATTTGTCTAGTTTGGGTACTGGGTAGGCAAGGAGTTAAGATATGAGGAAATGAAGGAACGTTGTGGTTGAATCTTGGCAGCTCTGTCTCATGCTTTCAGTATACCCTCTTTGGTTAGAGTCTTGAAGATGCCATTTTCCCAGGAATTTCAGAAGTTAAGGCACCAGGGCATATTCTCTTTCTGTGCACTAAGGAAGGGTCTGCATCTTCGAGATGTACTTATCCAATCCCTTGCACTGTAGTTTTGAATTATTCCCAACCCATGGGTTTTCTTAGAGGATCATGGGTAGAAATATATTAAAAAGGAGATGTCATCCACTTTATGTCCTCCACTGTGACGTGGGAGGTCATAAAGGTTGTTCCTTTTACAATTCCAGCAATTATTCCTAAAATCTTAAATCTTCACAATGCAGAATCTACTAGGCTGCTCCCTACCATAGGGTAGCTCACTCCAGTTGCTGGAGTATTTACTTATGTTTCTAAACAAGCTGTTCAAATTATCTGTTTCTTGACTGATTTTTTTCCTTCAAAAAGACAAAAACTCAGGGACTCCATAACACAGTGGTTCTCAACCTACCTAATGCTGCAACCCTTTATTACAGTTCCTCATGTTGCGGTGACTCCATCCACAGAATTATTTTTTGTTGCTACTTCATAAGTGTAATTTGCTACCATTATGAATTATACTGTAAATATCTGATATGCAATGAAAGGGTTGTTTGATCCCCAGGTTGAGAAACAATGCAACAGTTTTGCTAATTAGTTTATAAGGCTACAAGACCTTTTTTTTTTTTTAATTAAGTTGTTTTTGGATTCTACTGGATTTCAAACAACCTCGGAGCAGTATTTAGATTGACTTCCTTTACTATATTTCTGTCAGTTCAGCCTGTGCCTTGTTCATAAAATATAGTTTAAAGAAGTGAATATAACTTTATGTAGCTGTTTTACAGTTGACTTAGGGTATGGAAAGATGGCTTATTGCTTTTTCAGAGGACCTGCATTTGATTTTGAGAAGCTCAAGTCGGCAACCACCTTTAACTCCAATTCCAGAAGACTGGAGGTATTCTGGCCTCTGCCAACTCTCAAAAATACACATACACATGAAGAAAAATCTTTACAAGTAACTCCAAAAAGGTTTAGTTAGGACAGCATGAGAAGGCTGTAGACACATCATGCAATACAGCCCAGGAAGAGAAAAACATCCAGAGAGCTACACACCACCATGCCACACCATACCGAACTACATGGGCAGGCTGTAGACATCTGATTGTACAGGCCTGCTCACTGCCATGCCACTCGGCCTGGGCAGGGGAAGTCACCCAGAGGCCTGCCCACAGCAGGAGCCACTATAGTGTGCAACTCTGTGGTGGACAAATGGAAGAGAAAGAAAAGCAAACAAAAGGTTGAGCATTATGAGGAGAGATGGAACTGGAGATGCAAGGGTGGAGGGGGATAGCCTAATGTGAGAAGCCAGCCCTACCACCTGAAGCCATGGTGAAGTTCTAGCCCATGCTGCTACTGAGGGTCATGTAGTGCCTGGGTGGTGTTGATGTCCTTGCCTCATATTCCCATTAGAGACCAAGCAAACATCCCTGGCCTGGGCAGTCACCTGGAACCACAGAGATGTTCAAGGGCTGTGAAGAACTGGCCTGGCCCTCACTGGCTGTGGAATTCAGGAGAGCTGACCCTGTACAGCCAGTACAGGAGCATTTGACAGTGGCCATATTGAACCCTTGAATTCTCCTTGGAATTCTCCTTTATTTGTGATTAAAAAGAAAATCTGGGAAGTGGAGACTATTACAAGATCTAAGAAAGGTCAATGAAACTATGGAATTAATGGAGGCTTTACAACCCGGATTACCTATACTCTCTGCTATTCCCTCTAGTACTTATAAGATTACACTAGATTTTGAAGGACTGCTTTTATACCGTTCCCCTTCATTCCCAAGATTGCAAGCAACTTGCCTTTAGTGTTCCATCTACCAACTTTAAAGAACCTATGAGGAGATACCATTGAAAGTTTTACCACAGGGCATGACTAGTAGTCCCACTTTATGCCAAAAGTTTATAGCTCAAGCAATTGCCATTGTATCCACATGTGTACATAGTTCATTATATGGATGACATATTGTTAACTGACAAGAACGAAGGTCCTTTGCTGCAAGCCTATACCCAATTACAACAGGCATCGAAGGAAAAAGCGCTGATTATTGCTCCAGAGAAAATTCAGTGAGCCTGCCTCTAAGTATTTAGGACACCAATTATATCCAAAAACTATTTTACCTCAAAAATACAGCTGAGAAAAGATAAATTAAAACTTTTAAGTGATTTTCAGAAATATTAGGAGATATAAAGGAGATTCTGATTCTTTATCTTCATGGTCTGTAACTAAGGAAGGACATCAGGCATTGTCTATAGACAAAAAGGTTATAGAACAACAAGTAATGTGTTCATTGTGCTGACTATGCTAGGTCATGGAGAGCTTACTTTACCCACTTCACATATGCCTACTGCAATGTTGTGGCAGAATGAACCCTTCCTTCTGGGTACATCTACCAGTCTCTCCTGCTAAAGTAATTACTCCTTACTATGAAGCAGTTGCCATGTTAGTGCAACTATCCAGGGAAAAATCACCCAAATACTTTGTAAGGATCCCGATGAAATTCTTGTACCTTGTACTAACTTGAAAATTGATTGGCTCTATCAGAACACAGATATTTGGCCTATGGTATTTGCCAATATTTCAGGAAAAACTGATAATCATTACCCTTGCCATAAATTATTACAATTTGCTTGTCTTCATGGTTTGTATTTGCCCATAATTTGAGCACTACTCTTATAAAACAAGTTGGTGACACTGACAAATCCTCTAATGGAAGAGCTGCCTATATATTGGATTCAAAAAAGTTAACTTTGCAGTTTGAACCTGCATCTGCTCAGGTCATTGAATTAGAAGCTCTTGTAGTTGTTCGAACTTTTGGGATGTTCTCCTTTTAATTTCTATACAGATAGCCAATACATCACTTGAGCTTTACCAGTGCTGGAGATTGTCTCTCATTTAAATCCTCAGAATAGTCTAATTTTACAATTGTTTCAGAAAATTCAATCTAGCATGAGGAACAGAAAACATGCATATTATGTGGGGTGCATCAGGACCCATACTGACCTCCCTGGTCTCCTGTCAGAGAAATTCAGAGCGGCTGCATTAACTTGTGTTGCTGCCATTTCTCTAACAGCGTCTGAACTTGCTCAGTGATCACTTGCTCTTCATCATCAAAATAGGAACAGTTTAAGAAGGCAATTTCAAAATTCTCAAGAAGCTACTTGAGACATTATTAAACAATGTACTCAGTGCCCACAGCATCCTTCTATAGTCCATTATGGTGTGAATCTGCTTGGACTAGAACCTACAATGTACTCAGTGCCCACAGCATCTTTCTATAGTCCGTTATGGTGTGAATCTGCTTGGACTAGAACCTAATCAACTTTGGCAAACAGTTGTTACTCACATTCCTAACTTTGGGAAGCTAAAGTATATTTATGTCATGATAGATACATATTCAGGATTCACATGTGCCTCTTCCTTGACAGGAGAAACTACTAAACATATTATAACTCATTGCTTAAAATGATTCACTATTTTAGGCTTCCCAAAAATCATAAAAACTGACAATGGCACTGGATATACTAGTAAAGCCTTTCAAACCTTTGTCAGCAATTCAATATTGTCTACAAAATAGGAATTTCCTGTAATCTACAAGGGCAAGGAATTGTGGAAAGAGCTCATGGAGTACTGAAACAACAATTGCTACAGATTAACAAAATGGGGAAGTATATCCCCATACCACATAACTGTCTTCATCGTGCTCTATTTATTTTAAAATTTCTGACCTTGGATGCAGTGGGTAAATCAGCCGTTGAATGTTTCTGGCATCCTCAAACCCAATATCATTTTGCTTATGTTAGATGGAAAGATCTGACAGAACTATGGCATGGCTGGCTATGTACTGATATGGGAACAAAATTGCACATGTGTTTTTTCACAGGATGCTGAAGGAGCGCAGTGGCTGCTAGAGTGATTGGTGAGACATGCTGATGCTGGAACAGAATGATGCTGACTGTGATCTTGCTGAGTTCCCTGACAATGGCGACAGGGAAGCTACATCCTTCTGTATGATCAAGGTTAGAAGTACCTGTGACCTCTATAATACTCATCTGTTAGAACCCTTGTTCTGAGAGTATTTCAAAGTAGTGAATTACACTGCTAAGGGTCAGGGCCTACCTATTTGTTTTACTAGAAGTACTACCAATGCTGGATGTGTTTCTGTGCACCCCACGGCTTGGAAGACTATCTCTAAGACTATAGTGCAAACATTAAGATGGGCTTGCCTATATCTCAAACTGGACAAGCTGCCTTGCCTCAGGCTTTTAGACTTTGAGGGACAGAGAACATGGAGACTGTGGAACCTGCCTTCAAAAATATCAACCAAATGGAAAAGTTGTTATGATCCTCTTAATTCCTTTAATGTGACCGATTATCCTGCCTCAATCATAGATCGGTCTGGAAATAAATCCAATATTGGACAAAAGGAAATGACAGTGGGCATTTGGAGGACTAGTTCTGAATATTTTCAGAGACATACTTAGAAATTGGCAGTTGCCTTGTATGATGTTATGTTTGCTGTGGATAAAAATGGAACAGGTTCTAGGGTTAAGGTAAATGTGACATCCTGAATTACCCCACGTAATCTTTTACTAAATAGGAATGTTACCTTTGTTGTAGGCTCTGAATATGAGTTCAGTGTTTTTTGTTTCAATTGTCTTTTGTCCAATTGTGTTTCTGTACTGCTTAATGGTCAATCTGTAATGGTAGTACATCAATCAGCTTTTATTATGATACCTGTAAATTTATCTGAACCCTCGTATTCTGAAAATGGTTTACAAATACTGGAAGAATTAGATCATGCTCTGGCAAGGAACAAATGTATGGTTGGGCTGATCATTGCCAGTGTTGTTGCTCTCATAACACTTGGAGCCTGTGCTACTACTTCTGCATTAGCTTTAGCACAAGAGGTACAAACAACTAGTTTTGTTAATCATCTTGCAGAAAATGTAACCAATGCCCTGAGCACACAAGAGAATTTGGATAGACAGCTAGAACAAAGAACTGTCACATTATATGATATAGTGCAGATTGTGGGAGATGAGATACAAGGAATGAAAGTCAGAAGCCATTTGGAATGTCATGCTCGGTATCTATGGATTTGTATAACTCCAAAAATGTATAATGAGAATCAGTATAATTGGACCAGAGTAAAAAGGCACCTTCGAGGTATATGGCACAGTACTAGTACTTTTTTAGATTTGTTAGCCATTGATAAGGAGGATGTAAGTCTAAGAAATGCAAAGTCTTTATCTTTTGACACTGCTAGCATTTCAAATGATATTCTAAAAAAGTTACAGGCCATTTTTCCTTCATCACCCTCATTTACATCTCTCTTATTAGACATAGCAGGATCAGTGCTTTTAGAGATGTCAAAGCAGAGTTACATAAATTCATGCTCCAACATCTTCCCTAGCAGAAGTTGGTAGTCAATGACAGGTAAGATCATCTTGAAAACCTTCTCATCCTAAGACAGGCCACAAACACAAGATAATTTGTGTGCCAATAACAGTTAAGAACTGTGTTTTCAGACAATAACCTAAGACAGGCACAACTTTCTGCTCCGTGACTGATAAAGTGCATGGCTCTTATAGATAAAAAGGATGAGTAAGATTCTCTCAGAGGTAGATCAACCTATGACAGGGCATGAATGCTAGGATTCATGTACCAATGACATGTAAGTACCACACTTCTTGAGGGGACGCCTAAGACTGGCACAATCTTTCTGCACCAATAGCTGAGACAGGGTTGGCTTGCATAGATAAAAAGGAGGACATGTGGGGAGTGCTTCCAGAGTTAATTCTAGCTGACTTCTTGTTTGTGACTAATCATGAATGAGCCTGCCGACATCTGTCTTTGTTTTTAATTAAAACATTTATTATATCCTGCCAAGTTTCTCTGCTTACACATACATCCTTTAGAGGCTGTTCAAGCCTGAAATGGCCTCAGTCAAACATGGTTACTGTGTACAATAAGCTTACTACATAAGCATTTGTTTTCATTGTTCAACTTCCTTGGTTATGCTTTCTTTCACTTGCCTTTAAAAGACACTCAGAAAGTAAACTTGCTGCTAGCAGTGGTATTAACCAGCAGCCCTCCCATATCTGTCTCTTGCATCTTTTTTCTGCCTTTCCTATAATCATCCTCATACCCTCAGTCATGGTTTTTATGTTGACTGACCAGCAGGCTCTGGTACCAGGCCTAGATCCATGGTTTTGAGTTAGCCCACTCCAAAATCTACCTTATGTATGATCTATTGGAACATGTGAAAGGGCTAGTCTGCTGATCCAAAGCTGCAGGATCTCAATGACCTAGGACAATAGCAGGATAACCTAGAGGAGTCCCTGTGAGGATCCAATATTGGTGTGGCAGAAGCCAGAGGTCTAGAACCAGGCAAATGACACATTGCAATGTACATTTGCAATTAAGGATGTGTGGACAAAGGGTATACTGTAAGACACACTGTGACACACTACAGCTTCACAATGAGATGTTTTCTAAACTTTATTTTTATTTTTTGTTTTTTGGGTGGGGGTAGGGGAGGTTGCCAAGGCAAGAAGACAGAGAGATAGTGGTTCTGGGGTGTATGATGTGAAACACAACGAATCAAAAAGTAAAAAAAAAAAGTTTATTTGAGTTAGAAACAGCTGCCCATTAAATTGTCTCACCTTCACTATATAACTATTAGAGCTAATAGGAGCAATTCTCCAGCAAGACAGTGGAATGGCAAAAGAATATATAAAATAACACATTGTTTTCTATGTTACTTGTATTAAGTCAAGGTTTTAAAATCATTTCACTTGGAGAGTTAAATATATGTTTGGCAGTTTAAGTTCATTAGCTTTGAATCCTAGCTATACCATCTGTTGTGACAGCTGGGTCAATCTGATTGGTATAGCCACACCTACCTTCTAGAGTGGTTGTTTATAAGAATCTGGTAAGGCTAACTTTTAACTCAGTTTCTGGCATAATCCCAGAAGCTAAGTATGGTCCCCATTATTAACTGCAAGGTAAGCTAGCAATTCGGTGATAGTTAGAAAGCAGGACGACGACCCAGAAAAGTTCAGCCAGGCATTGTAACAGTTGAATTACCAAAGCTAGAAACATTTTAGATTACTCTTCGCTTCATGAGATCCCTACTTTTAAAACAACAAAGAATGCTAACTCAAAAGATCCTCTACAGTACAGCGTGCTCAGTCGTTACAGAGCAGAAGAGAATACTTTTCGTTCACAAATGGTACCCAAGCCAGGATAAAGCAGGATCTCACAAAAATCGATGCAGTTCCCAAAACTAGAAGCCCACTAAGCTTGAAAACTGGAAGACAGAGCCTGCCAACCGCGGATGCTGTCGCTCTGCAGCACGACAGGGGCGGGGCGGCACAGCACGCTGCAGCGCGACAGGGGCGGGGTGGAGCCGTAAAGCAACGCTGGAGATTACACCAGGTCCAGGGCGCCCTTGAAAGGACCGTGGGTCATGGCTGGCTCGGTGCGCGGCTGCGGGACCAGCCTGGACCTGCTACGGTCCTTGCCGCGAGTGAGCCTGTCCAACCTGAAGCCCAGTCTTAACTCCAGAAAACGGGTAAACGCTCGGCGGCGGTGCGGGGAGTGCAGGGGCCGCGTCACCCTGGCGAAGGACGCGTGTGGGCGCCTGGCCCCCTTCCGCGTGCGGCTTGTATTAAAGCATAAAGATGCTAAGCAGGCAGAGGTGCACACACTCGGGAACTGCAGAATAATTCATCCAAAATTGCGTTTAAACTGAAGTGCTTAGCAAGTGCCTATCATCGTTATAAAAATTCTAATGGATTTTTTACACTTCAGCTGTCCAATGTGCAATCCAGGGTGCAACTAGAAAAGCTGTTATCGGTCGGCTCTTACTGTAACTCAATATA
This sequence comes from Uromys caudimaculatus, assembly GCA_028551405.1. NCBI lineage: Eukaryota > Metazoa > Chordata > Mammalia > Rodentia > Muridae > Uromys > Uromys caudimaculatus. The sequence continues at coordinate 25,777,623 of CM052702.1, read as the reverse complement.
CTGCTTTTGGGTGTTGGCAAAGTAAATTAAGGGAAAGATGTTACGGAGTTAGAAAACACCGAAAAACTACCCGACTCTATTCCTTTGTAATCAGCCATTTTTTTTATGTTAGGTGAAGCCATGCTCAGTTCCGGTAGGCCCAGGTTAAAGGGGGAAGGGGCGGAGGAGTTTGAAAGACAGGTAACAATTACTTTCTGTGAGATTTACAGCTTCATGAGGAACTTTACCGAAGTAGTTAATCATTTCACAACAGTTTTACAATTCTGTGGAGGGGGACAAGGCATCAAGAGTTGCCAGGAGCTGAGCTTTTAGGAATTTAGAATGCGTCCCTAGCACAAATTGCAGTTTTCCTCAGCCATGTGATATACTTACATATTTACAATTAATTTAAAAATAAAACTTTTCCTATCACTCAAGCCTTGTTTTGGCTGTTAAGTTCTAGGATTTTCTTTTTCTGTTTCAGCCGCGTTCTACCGAGGACTGAATTTAGGCCTGTAGCTTGTTTATTTAAGCACACCATAGTACTGGGCTGTAACCTCAAACCTTTTACCGCGTTTTAATGCTTTATTCGGATGCTTTATTCGGAGACAGAGTCTCAGTAAATTGGGGCTTGCTGGCCTTGACCTTTGTTTGTAGCTGAGGCAGGCCTTGAATCCTCCTGCCTCAACCTACCAGGTAGCAATCGCTACAGGGACCTAGCTGATTGTAGAGCTTGTTCCTCCTGTTGGGTTCCATGCCACCCTTAGAACTGTGCCTTGTGCCCGCCTTGTCTTCTGGTTACTAGGATTAGCTCCATTCTGAGAGAACTGTGTTGGTGGAGTGTCAAGATAAGCAAGCAGCTAGAGCAGAGCTTGGCACACAGTACTGCAGCTCTGGTTCCATGAATAAAGGGCGTTAATATGGAATATGCTATGAGGTGAAACGTTTCAGAAATGTGTCTGAAGATCTTAAGATTCATTTTTTTCTTGTAGGAAAGACGTCCAAGAGACCAGAGAAGGGGTAGGAAGTGTGGCCGAGGCCATAAAGGGGAAAGGCAGAGAGGAACCCGGCCAAGGCTGGGCTTTGAAGGAGGGCAGACTCCATTTTACATCCGAATCCCAAAATACGGATTTAATGAAGGACATAGGTAAGGTTGTTTTCCTTTTGAAGTAGAAATCCTAATTTCCACTAAGAATTACATAAGAAATTTGGTAGAAACCATATGTTTACTTAGAAGCAAACTTATGATTCTGCTCCTCTGAATAATTTTTAGTAACGTAACTTAACCTATATTGTGTGTGTCACTGTGTGTGTATGCTCCAGAAAAGCACATCCAAATGATGGTGATGTACTTAGATGATTAGCAATTGGAAAAGGTTCGTGTATCTTTCCATATATATACATTTTAAAAGGTAAATGTATCTTGCCATATATATTATTTTCATATATATTACCTTTTAAACATGTATATATTTGAAAAATAGATATGTTTAAATACATACATATACACAAACACCCCATATGTATTATGTATATATACATATTACATATAATATGTATATAATATATATGTGTATATATAAAATATATATGGCACATTATAGTAGCTACCATTTTTTAAAAAATTTATTTTATTTATATATTTATATGAGTACATTGTAGCTGTCTTCAGACGCACCAGAAGAGGGCACCAGATTCTATTACAGATGGTTGTGAGCTACAATGTGGTTGCTGGGAGTTGAACTCAGGACCTTTGGAAGAGCAGTCAGTGCTCTTAACCGCTGAGCCATCTCTCCAGCCCATAGCTACCATTTTTATTCTACGATGTTATTTTGAGTTAAACATCTGTGAGTTACTTGTGTGCATGAATGAAGTAAATATTTAGAGAGGTAAATTGTTATTAGTGGAACAAAGGAAGCACTGGTGTTTTATTATGGGTTTGTATTGTGCTTATAAGTTCATTTTAGACATCAGAAGCTATGAAGGAAAACACTGGAAAGGAGCTTGATTTGAAGAGGCTAGAGGTAGGTTGGTTGCTTGTGTTTTCTAATTATGTTCCTGTTTTGCAGTTTCAGGCACCAGTATCAGCCTTTGAGTCTCAGGAGGCTACAGTATCTCATTGATTTAGGTCGAGTCGATCCAACTCAGCCTATTGACTTAACCCAGCTTGTGAATGGGAGAGGTGTGACCATCCAGCCATATAAAAGGGATTATGGCGTCCAGCTGGTTGAAGAGGTAACTCTAGATTGGAGTTTTGTTTGTTTGCTTTGTTGTTCGGTACTATGTAGATACTTTCCATACTCTATAGTCCCTTCTCATTATCTACACATACCATATAGGTGCCTCACGGTGGACATCACCAAACTGTGGAGACACTGTTTTCTTCTTTTCATACAGACCTCTAATAAAGATTAATTTATAAGATAGGCAGAGTGGGAGGGTAGAAATGAGTTGCTATAATTCTTAGTAGCCTTCAGTTATGACTCTTTATGAAACGGAGAACTTCCATCTCTCCACTTCAGGTACACACTTTATGGTTCCTCTGTGTCATATCGAACTGCCAGCATCACTGCTCTCGTACACTGGGGCCTTCATTGAGTAAGACGAGGAGTAACTGCACACAGCATTGTGCTAGTATGTCAGACTAATGGGTTGGTACTGGGTAAATGTGAAAATGATATACTCAGGTGGGGGTCGTGTCTGGGAAGGGTGGGGTGGAGCAACGTGAGACCTCATTGTGCTACTCGACACAGTTTAAAACCTGAGAGTACTGGAGATGCACTTCAGCCTGTATAGGGTCTCAGTTTCATTCCCAGCTCTGCAGGTTGTGGATGGCCTCCAACCAGCAACTAAAACTGCGGAAGGCGAGTCTGAGGGACTGCTTAATCAACACCCCCTTCTTGGGGGCTGGAGAGATAGATGAGTGGTTAAGGACACTGGCTGTTCAATCCAGAGGACCTGGGTTCTAGTCTCTGTATCCAATTGGTACTCACAACTGCAGCTGCAGTCCTACGAGGTCTTCTGCCCTTTGCTGGCCTCGATGGGAACTGCATACACATGGGGTACAGACGTTCATGCAGATAACACACATACACGTAGACTAAATAAAAAAAAAAAAACCAACCCAAAACTTGACTTCATACTAGCTGTGGTTTTAGAAGGGCTGACGTAGATTCAGAGCATGGCTCTGTGGATCTGTACGGCTTTTTCCCTCTTTTTTTTTTTTTTTTCCACCTGTCAATATATCAGGAAGTTCAATTACATTTAAAATATTTCTTTTTTAGATTTCTTTATGTATATAAGGGTTTTGTCTATATGTTTACTTGCACCATATGTGCCCACAGAGTTCAATAGGACATTAGATCCCCTGGAACTGGAGTTAAAGATAGTTGTGGAGTCACCGTATGGGTGATGGAAACCAAACCCAAACTCCCCTGCTCCCCAGGCAGCAAGAGCTCTTAACCTCTAAGTCCTCTCTCAGCCTCAAGGAAGATCTTTCTGGAATTCTTTTTCTGGTTTGAGGCGGGTAGCTCTGGCAGGCTGTTTTGGAACTCATGGTATAGATCTGGTTGACCCCTACCTTTGCCTGTTGAGTGCTGAGGTGACAGGCACGTACCACTCCATCTATCTTGGACCTGTTCACCTACTTCACTACATTGCAAGCTGGCAGGAGCTGGCCTGGAGCCTATGGCCCTGTTCCCCCTCTTAGAAGCACGCTCTGTGTCTGCCTTTTCCTACTCAAAGCATTGTTCGTTTTATTGTTTTATGTGTGTGAGTGTTTTGCCTGCATGTACGTCTATGTACCGTGTGCATACCTGATGCCAGCTGAAGGTTTGAATCCCCTAGAGATGATTGTGCGCCAACATATGGGTGCTGAGAATAAAACTCTGGCCCTCTAGAGGAGCAGCTAGTGCCCTTAACTGCTGAGCCATCTCTCCAGACTCCTCAATAATTTTTCTTAGTATCTGGTCCAAAACTGCACTTATGTGTCATTGTCTTTTTCACTTTCACCTAAGCCTTGCACAGGTAGGCACTTTGTTACAGTTTCAGTGCTGTCAGTCTTAGCTCTGAAAGTTACTTAATGTTTATGGAATGAATTTAATCCTGTTTCAGCCTCAGTAAAAAAAATTCTGTTACATGAATTGAACAACAGTTCATAAGCAAATTAACTACATAGCTGGTAGGTAACTTAAGTGTCCACTAGAGGGAAGCATATGTTCATGGAAGAACCTTCTACATTCTTTTGGGGCTGTGGACCTAAGATAAGAGTTTCCTGGATAGATACCTGAGAAAACAATGCAGGAGTGTTGCTGGATGTTTAAGACTACCCTGAGCTATGTAGTGAGTTCTAGGCCAGCCTTGGCTGCACTTAAAACCCTGTCCTAAAACAAAACAAAACAAACAAACCCTAATCAAATCACAAACAGAGGAGTTTATTTGGAAAAGCAATACCAAAGATGTGATTGAGTCTCAATATTTTACTTAGGATGTGTAAAGAAAAAGATAATTTTCTACTTTATAGAAAAATCCATGACCTTGGCAGTATTTAAATTGAATGTCTCAATATACTTCAGGTATATGTGTATTATGCTAGCAGACATTATCATGAAAATTATACCCTGGGGCAACGGTTGAATAAATGTACACACATACTTATAGCTTCTCCATTGTCTTTCCTGAGTTTAAATTGCAAATAAATAGTTGATAATAAATGCTTGATTAGTAAGCATAGAATTATTTGGGAATATATATTCTGAAGGAAAATAAATGGAACTTGATTTGTAGACCTTCCTAAAAATGCAGTTTATAATACTTAAAGTACTGAAACCAGAACCAGAAAAATGAGATATGTTAAGTAGCCTACAGAGTAGTAATTAAAAAAAAGAAAGAAAAACCACATTTCACCCGTACTAGAATGGCAAAAGCAATCTGTTCTGAAGAGAAAAATTAGCATATCCTGAGTGACAGGACTTTAAGAAAGCTCATTGCTTCATCTCTAGTAACATTCTAGGGGAAAAAAAGATGCCTCTCCATTTTAGAGAGGCTAATAAAGTTGGCAGTGAACACAAAATGGATTTCCCCTTTTCTTGAAGACAGCCAGCCTTCAGTATTGTCAGGTATTTTGCTTTCTAGGCTGTTCCTTGGCTCCTCTAAAACCTCTTTTTTGCTTGCGGATAAGGAGGATTTGTTTTTGTTTTATTAAAATATTAAAAATGTTTTATGAGTACGTGTATTTTACCTACATATGTGTCTGTGTGCCCCATATGTGCCTAGTACCTGGAGAGGTCAGAAGGGGGGCATTGGCATTGGATCCCCTAGGACTGGAGTTACATATGGTTGTGAGCCACCATGTGAATGCTGGAAAGTAAATCTGGATCCTCTGGAAGAGCAGCTAGTACTCTTTAACTGCTGAACCAGCTCTCCAGTCTCCGGAAGATTTGTTTTTAGTCTATATAATATAGCATAATCTTGTGGGTAAGAATAGAGATCGGCTGGTAAAATGGCTTCATGGGTAAAGGCCACCTGACCTAGAGACATGGAATCCATGTAAGGTGAAAAGAGAGAACCACAGAATTGTCTTCTGACTTGTACGTGACTGCTGCATGCTATGATCAGACACCCCCCCACACACACACACAAGAAATTACTTTTAAATATATTGTTTGGAAGAACGTGATGCTGGGGAGAAGGGAAGACTTTAGGGTTCCAGCCTCAGTATGGAAAAAGGGAAAACCCCAACTCTGGATTAGTGTCCTAGTCTTGTCTTAGGGATTATTGGTCAGCCCATGGGCCTCACTGTCCCCATCTGAATTTGGTCTAGTAATAGTCCTGGTTTAGGACTGCTAGGACTAAATGGTTTACTAGCAGAGTACGGGGAATGGACGCTGCTGTCACTCCTACCTGCTGGGCTTGGGCATGGGTGAATCACAGCGGACCCCTAAGCAGAGAAGCGCAGGTACCTTGCAGGGGAAAGCACAGCTGAGCACAGACACTTGTGCTGGTCTGCTTTCAGCTAAGCTATTTACTAACAGGCTTTTTAAAAAATTTTTTTTTATAACATGACAGGGTGCTGATACTTTTCAAGCAAAAGTTAACATTGAGGTGCAGTTGGCTTCAGAATTAGCTATTGCTGCAATTGAAAAAAATGGCGGTGTTGTTACTACAGCCTTCTATGACCCACGAAGCCTAGGTAAGTATTCTCTGGTCAGGTTCTCTCTCTCTCTCACATGGCCTCCTATGTTTGCTGGCCAGTGTTTTGGTGCTTCAGCAGTGCTCACAGCTGCCCTTTTGTGGCTCCCTTGAGCACTGCACTCAAATGCACCCATTCCATTGTGTACACAGAAATACAACTAAACAAACAAAAAAATCTTAACAATTTTCAGAGGGGCATTAGGTTAAATTTCTTTCTCTGTCTTCCCTCTATTTTATCTTCCTTTTTCAAAGCTATTAAGAATGACTTTTTTCCAGGCTAACTAAATAGTTCAGTAGGAAGAACCCACGTTGTACAATCCTGACCTGAGTTTGAGCCCATGGTGGAAGGAGAGTGTCAACTCCTGACAGTTGTCTCTAGATCTCCCCATATGCAGCATAGCACATGTGAAAGCCTCTCCCTGAAATAATAAGAAAGTGAAAAATTTTAAAAGAATTGTTTCCATTTTGTTTACTTAAGCCTGTTTAACTAAAAAGTTCTTGGAATTCAGTTCTCATCTTAAGGAAATTTAAAAATTAATAACTAAAAAATGCAAAACAGTTATTACCTATAGAACCAGTATTTATATCTCTTTCTAAAAAAATCTTTTTAGAAATTCTATGCAAGCCTGTTCCATTCTTTCTGCGGGGACAACCCATTCCAAAAAGAATGCTCCCACCCGAGGCGCTGGTGCCCTACTACACCGACGCAAAAAACCGGGGGTACCTGGCCGACCCTGCCAAGTTTCCTGAAGCAAGACTTGAACTCGCCATGAAGTATGGCTACGTTCTTCCTGATATCACGAAAGATGAACTCTTCAGAATGCTCAGCGCTCGGAAGGATCCAAGGCAGATTTTCTTTGGTCTTGCTCCTGGCTGGATAGTAAATATGACAGATAAGAAAATTCTAAAACCTACAGATGAGAATCTTCTCAAGTATTACAGCTCCTGACCTGCCGTCTAGTAAGCCAGACTGTGAGCCAGACGGGCTGCACATGGATTCCCGTGGGTCTTAAAGCCTTGGGGTTGGTACCAGCCTTCACTGGTCAGGTCTCTTGTTCTTTTTCCATCTGAAATTAAATAATAGGCAGCAAAGGCTGCACGGAGGAACTGAGCCTTTGAGGGTGTATGTCTCAGAAATTCAAACAGTGGCAGTCTTTAGAAAGGTGATTAAAAAGAAAAAAACTACTTAAAATCACCTTTCTTTGGGGGGTGGGGGTGTTTTGATACATGGTTTCTCTGTGTAGCCCTGGCTGTCCTGGAACTTGCTCTGTAGACCAGGCTGGCTTTGAACTCACACAGTTCTGCCTGCTTCTATTGGGATTAAAGGCATGTGCCATCACTGTCCAGCTCAACTTTTAAGTATTTTAAAACATTTCTTTACTGTCCATCTTTTCATGGTCTTTTCTTACCTACATTTTCTATTTTGTCAGAGTGCAGAGCAAGGGTTGATTAGTAGGCCTTGGAGCACTTTACTGTTCAGGGATTTAAACTGGGCCCAGTTGGCCTTATGTTGTATAAAGTGGGGTGCATCAGACAAGTTATTTCATCTTTCTTAAGCTGAAGTATAGTGTCAGTCTAAAGCAGCAGGAGTGTAGAACAGCCTGCAGAGTCTCTTTCCTACACTTCTTTGTAGTTTAGAGGTTAGACCTGTGCTGTACAAACTGGGTGACCCTGCCCTTTGGCTCCAGCTTCAGATGGGGCACCTGAATGACACAGATGCTTCCTTGATCTGGAGTGAACTTTGACCACAGCCTGTCTGCATAGACATCAGTTTCCTTAAATGAACACATCCTGTATTGTAACTATGGGCTGTGCTATAGCCCTAGGTAAGCTATTGCCTTGCCTCCTTGTGCGGGAGGCTTTCCTTTGGTGCTACAGTTTACAATTGTAGGTCTGCTGCCTTCACAGGAAAACTTCACAGGAAGTGAGGAAATTAGTCACCTAAGAGGAGAGCACATTGCAGCCTTCCATCTCAGAATGTACTTTGAGGGTCCTTGGAGTCTCCTCCCCCATCCCGTCAAGCAGAATGACTAACTACCTCACATAGGAGAACTGACAGCCAAACATGGGCTTTCTTCATTTTGGTTGTCTTTGGTGGCATATAGGTGGAAGGAAATTGGAATAGAGTGATAAAGGGAAGAATAAAAACAGGAAACAGATGTCTGGTGAAGTAGAATGCTGGCCGGTGTTTATTTGGTGACAGGGACTTCGTCACAAACAGCTGTATCCGGGTTGAGATACTGTAACCCCATAGCTCATTCTCAGCCAAACGGCTCGTCTGGTGCACCCTAGCCTTTGTGCCATTTACAAGGGCACAGGGAGAGGTCCAGTAGAGGTGGTAGCTGTAAGAGTCTGCATCCCTTGAGACTCTACTTTTAAAAGTAAGAAGCCTTCAGTGTAGATCTGTCCTTCCTGGAATGTGGCCTCAGCTGGTCTCAATACATGGCTTTGGTGGCCAAGCTCTAAAAAACTTGAGTTAATTTGTGTTTTAAAACAATTTTTAGTGTCAGGCATAGATAGTTGTACATGCCTTTAATCCCAGCACCCAGAAGGCAGAGAGGCAGGTGGGTTTCTGAGTTTAAGGCCAACCTGGTCTACAAAGTGAGACCCTATCTCCAAAAGCAAAAGTAAATAACAACAACAGTTCTAGAGTCTGGGGACAGACGGGCAAAGCGCTGACGTTTAAACTCTAAAGCCTATGTGAGCCACATAGAAGCTTGGCACAGTGTACACGGGCAGCAGAAGACTGGTCAGATCCCTCCAGACTCAGGGGCCAGCCAGTTTAGCCAAACAGTGAACCTCAGGTTCAATAAATAAGATATCAAAAAATAGCCAACAATGAGCTAGACACTTGGCTCAGCAGTTATGAGCACTTGCTCTTGCAGAGGACCCAAGTACAATAACCAGCACCAGCATGCTAGCTCACAACCATCTGTTTTCCCAATTCCAGGGAACCTGATGCCCTCTTCTGACTTCCATGAGCTCCAGACAAGATACTCATACACATAAGATAATAAAAAGCCATTGAGAAAAGACATCTGGCCAGCATGGTCTCCATGTGTGCCTGCATCTGCCCCCACATCCCATTTCTAAACTAGGAGGGAAAATTTTGTTATAATCTGAGTCCCTGGTCTTTTTTAAAGATGTAAGTAATTATTCTTTGGGAAGTAGAAGGTTTTTCATAGGTTGGAAAGTGTCAAATGGGACCAGTACTACTCATTTCTCCTAGGGTGGAGGAGAGTAGGCTCTGATGTTAGTGTGGGTCCCAGAAGGGCTGTCTTTTGTGATACCTTGCTGCAGGCAGACCAGTACACTGTATAGCTTTGCTCGTTACATGCCTGGACCTGCAGAGCCATCTGGATGAAAGCAGGACTAGGACTTAAAGCAGGACTAGATTTGGGACTTTGGTATGCAATTTGTTCTCTGCCTCAGTTTCACCATCTGCGAAATGGAGGGTAAAATAAAAAATCGGTTATTATCAAATACAAATTATTTTAGGGATTGTACTGCTATAATCAGCACCATGACCAAAAGCAAGTTGGGAAGGAAGGGGATTATTTGACTTATACTTCCATAGCACTGTTCATGAAGTAAAGAAGCCAGGATAAGAACTCACACAGGGCAGAAGCTAATGTAGAGACCGTGGAGGAGTGCTGCTCACTGACTTGCTCCTCATGGCTTGCTCAGCTTGCTTGCTTGCTTATAAAACCCAAGATCACCAGTCCAGGGATGGCACCACCCACAATGGGCTGGGCCCTCCCCCATTAATCATTAATTAAGAAAATGCCCTACAGGCTTGCCTACAGCTGGATCTCAGGGAGGCAGTTCCTTAACTGAGAATTCTTCATTTCAGATGACTGTCAAGTTGACAGAAATTAGAACAGTTATTAGGAAAGTTGCTAGTTTTTGTAAGCATGTAGCGTATGTCCTGCTTCGTAGACCTCGAGGGATATTGTTGGGTTAGTGCTCCGTCTGGTCCTTATGTAGCCGCCATCATGTGGGTGCCACTTCCTTCCCTTTAGGATTTACATGTAGTCTGTGTTTAGCCTTCTGCAAGTCATGCTTGAGTCACACTATTGAGATGAAAATGCATGATAGGTTTTCTGTTGTTTTTAGCAGGAGCTTAAAAATACATTTTGAAGAGGCAGCATAGCAGAGGCAGGATGTGAGGATAAAGTTGAATTTCTGACTTGATCACTGGTTTGTTTTGCAAAACTTTCAAGACCCGATAACTTTTTGTTGTTGTTGTTAAAAAGCATTTGTTTCTGTAGTGTGTGTGTGTTCACGCATGTGTTCACGCATGTGTTCACGCACATTACAAAGGCATACATCTGACAGTGAGAGCACAGCCGGTGGGAGCTGGCTCTCTTCCACCACCTTCGTTCTGGAGATCACACTCTTGGTGGCATCAGGCTTGGTGGCCTTTACCTGAAGAGCCATCCTGCTGAAGAGTCATCCTGCAGGTTCCTGCTAATTTCTATAAGCACCTTATCTGTATGAAGAAGACAGTACAAGCAAGAAAGAGGCTTTCAAGGTTATTACATCTAGGAATTCTGTGTATTGAGCAAAACTACAGAAGGGAAGATAAAGGTGCCACTTGCTTCAGATCTGGGTGCTGTGTTTCTCTGTATATATAGCTGATTTTATTCTCACCAATTAAGATTCATACACCTTTTGAAAGATTTGTAAGCATCAGCAGTTAGAATTTCTCATGTTTGGCAATGCATTCTAAGCTTTCATTGTGTAAAGGATATGCACATGGAAAATCAGTCTAGACATCACAGTAACAACAATGACAATAAACTTTATAGGCTCAAGGAGATGACTCAGTGGTTAAGAGAGCTTGCTGTGCAAGAATGAAGAAGACCTGAGTTTGAACACCCAGCACCTACGTAAAAAGTCAGCCATGACTGCACATGGCTGTAACTCTAGCACTGTGGAGAGAATCCAGGAAGATCTGGGGCTTCGGGGTCACCAGCCTAGAGAGAAAGAGGCCTGTCTGGAGGAAATAAAGTGAAAAGGTAATAGAGTAGACACCAGACATCTTCATTTGCTCTCTGCATATGTGGAAATGGGTGCATTCACCTACATATATATATATATATATATATATATATATATATATATATATATATATATATATATATATATATACAGACAGACATTTATTCCCTTCTCCAAAATACTTTTTTTAAAAGAATTTAAATTTTTTATTATTCAAATTTAATTATTTTTAAAAGCTTTAATTTTTTTTCATTTAAAAGAAAACTAATTTTAAATAATGGACATTTTTTGTTTGGACTTTTTATTTCTAAGCTGGTAACCACACACACACACACACACACACACACACACACACACACACACACACACACTTAAAAGGGTTGCCAAGGGATTTTGTTTATGAGTTAGGATTAAGTTGCTTCATGATTCATAACAGGACTGTGTAGTCATCCTGTAAGTTTGATGCTCTTACTTCCAAATCCTGGCAGAGTTAAAGTACAGGCTGGATTCAGAAGTAGTTATACTTCAAGATTAGAATGAGAAAGCCAGGGAGCTGTGCATGTGTTCTCAGAAGGAAAATCCACCCTGAATCTGAAAATCCAACCTGGAATGTACTGGGGGAACCCAGGTAGGACTGAGGCTGGCCTAGTCAGCTCTTTGCATCTGTTTAGGGGTTTTTGTGCATCCTCCAAGCCCCTATTCAGAATGCAGAAGATTGAAGCCTCAACTCAGCCAGGTCAGCCAGGTCAGCCAGCCCAGCCGGTCCAGTGAGCTGTGATCCAGTGGCAGTGGTAGAGACCTTAGTTCTAGTGTCACACTGGTTAGAATGTTCAAGGACATTACAAGTGATTCTAATGGTGGTTCTTCACTGTTTGTCATTTGTACATTTATGTGTCGTCCCCGCACCCCCGATTTCCCCCAGCCTTTCTGCAGTTTCTCTTTGCACCAACTGCAGAGCCATGTTCAGTGGTGCTGGTGCTGATGCTGATGCCTGGCCTCTCTCCAGCTGGCTGAAGGCCCCAGTTCTCGAAGCTTTGCTCTAGTTTCAGAGTGAGCTTGCTTATCTGCCACCGTGGTCTGTGAGTCAACTACTGGGACCATCTGTTGCACTCTGATCGGGGTTGGAATCTTCACTGTGCCCGTTTTGCAGAACCTGACTCACAAATTTCTGAGCCTTGAGTGAGCCGTCTCCTTTTCCTCTCGTTGGATTGGTAGGCTTGTAGTCATGCACGCAGTAGCTATTGAGAATGAAATGTTGCCTTCTGCTCAGACAAACTCTGGAAAGCGGCAGCAGGAGTTACCTTTGAAATGCTTTCAAATGGAAACTTAACGTTTGAGATGCTTTCCTACTCAAAGGATTTCTCCAGGGGAAGCATTGGAGTCTCTCAAGGCGAAATCATTTCAAGTTGGCAAGACTGTCCCCTAGTGGCCAAATGCAAGCATTCTTCAGGGAAATTCCAGGTTTGATGAATAATATTAAATATTCATGAGTTTCTACATTCAGCAGTTCTCAAGGGCACACACACAAGGCACAATGCCAGAGACACTGAAATTAGAAAAGCAGTTGCCTCAGAGGTACAGACACTAGGAGAACCAAACCATTGAAATACAATGGATAGAATCTGAAGTAATTTTCAAAGGGATTAGAACCTAGGTCTGGTAGAATAAACCCAAATTCTGTAATAGATGGTGACCACAAAAAATTGAAGGGAAAGCAGCCAAATCTTAAGTTGTAGCAACTGCATTTACACTGCCTTTCCTTGATCCCCCAGAAACTGTACTGATCCCATCAACTTTGTTTTAGATATTGATGGTCTCAGATTTCCTAGCGGGATATTATGGCATCCCTAAACATGTAAAGGATACACAGCTGACAAGTTCTTACTTCTTGGTGTACTACACACACAGAGTGAAGTCGCAGAGAGTGTTGAACATAGGAGCAGAGTGGTTTAAGAAAAGAGTTTTGAAGGGGCTGCTCCTTGGTGCATTAGCCAAGTTAGCCAGGAGGACTGTTGGGCCCCAGGTGCCTTGCCAGCAACACTGTGAATAACAGTACTTCTTATGGTTGGTGACCAGCACCAGAGAAGGCATATGTGGACCCTGTGCTAATGAAAGCGATCTCCATTAAGCATAGGAATCTTTTTTTTTTTTTTTAAGAAAAATTCTACATACCCTAAGCTGGACTTGAACTTGATTACAAACATGCTTCACTAAGCCTGATTGGCAGTCATCATGGAACTATTCAGGGCTGGCGAGATAGCTCAGTGCATAAAGCCGTTTTCCAGGCAAGCCTGTTGGTCTGAGTTCAGTTGCTGGAACCCATGCAAAAGGTGGAAGCAGAGGCCACTCCACAAGGCCTCCAGGTCTGTGCCAAGGCACTTCTCGCACATCATGGCCACACATAATAATATATTACAAAAGAGCTAAAGGAGATACTCCGGGAAGAAAAAGCTGAGAATTGCAGAGGAGATAAAAGGCTCTGGCTGCTGGAGTCTCCCTGGGAACTGAGAGCTGGAGGTGAGCTTCAGCACCCACTTGGCTGTTTTCATTCCTGGATCGTTCAGTGGTCTCCCCAGACCAAAAGGGTCAACATTCTTTATAATTTGATCTATGCCAGCCACTAAGAGGCAAAATAGAATTCAGAAATTTTACTCTCGGGGCTGTTTCAAAAGTAGGGCAGGAAGCTGGGCATGGTGGCTCCCTCCTTTAATCACAACATTTGGCAAGTGCAGGCAAATGGTTCTCTAAATTCATGGCCAGCCTGGTCTACTTAGTAGCGTGGGACACGGAACCAAACTAACATTACTGCAGTGCCGTGTGTGGCCACTAGGTGGCACTGTTCCCTAAAATTTCTTAGGCTGTTTACACTGCTGTAATTAGTTTGATTTGTTTGTTTTTTGGAGACAAGATTTCTCATTGTAACAGGACTGTCCTGGAACTCACTCTGTAGACCACACTGGCCTTGAACCCAGGGATCTGCCTGCCTCTGCCTCCTAAGTGCTAGGATCAAAGGTGCATACTACCACATACAGCCTGTAATTGTTGTTTTTTTTTTTTTTTGTAAATAACCTTCTTAAACTGACAAAACATTCTGCTTTTTAAAGAGAGATTAGAAGATTAAAAATGTGACATATAATATGAAAATTCTGCTTTACACAACATTATGGAGAAAAAGGTTTTAAAATATCACCATTAAAATAAAAACCATCAAAACAAACAACAAAACAAAAAGACAAAAGCCCTGAAACAATAGATTACAAGTCCAGGTAAACATTTGAAAATAATATCTCGAATTTCATATTATTGGTCAGGATGAAGATGCAACAAGAATAAGTCAAACTGAAAAACACTTGCTTTAAACTGTGTGTGTATGTGACTGATTTCAGGAAACACTCATTAAAGAGATGTGAAAAATACAAGAAAGATGGCATCATTTTATAATGATAAAAATAAACTGCTGAACCTCCAGCCTATTAAACATCATCAAAGACATCCAGTCAGGGTCACTGGTAAAAATGAACTTCCGCTTCTTTCCTTTAGAATAAACAAATCTATAAATTGAGACTTCAGGCCTACTGCTACAGGGAGCATCCAGCAAGAGCTGCAACAGGACAGTCGCAGGGTCAGGCACCTCTAGCCTTGTTCCTGTGCCTCGGGCGAGCGCAGCTGTCCTGGCCTCTCTTGTAAGGCTGCAGAAGTAAGGTGGAGCAGACTCACACGCTCCATCTCCAGGTCAGAGTGGCAGTTTCTGAGCTTGTGTCAAACACACCTGCCCTTATTTCTACCACCCTGTTGGCTCCTCTCAGTCCTCAAGAGGAATGTGGGGTTCCTGTTGCAAATTACCTATGACTGTGGGGGATAGAACACTCTGAAGGAGAAATGAGAAGGCCAGAGAGGGACTGCTCAGCACAGGAAGAGGCACACCCATATTAAACCTGGCATCAAAGCTCCAGATGGATGAAAATGGCTGGGTGCTCTCCTGTATGGTTTTGTTCAACCTGTAAGTACGACTTGACAGTAATTAACAACAATTTAAAACCCTTACATCTTTGGGCCCAAAGCCAGGTTCAAAGTTACATGTGACATTGTAACATTGGAATCTGGAGTGAGTGCCTCCTGCTCTTGTTTCCCTGCTGCCTGGGGCACATGGGCACTGTACCTGTGCTGAACTGTGGGCTCTGTAACCTTGGACTTGCCATACTGAGATTTCAAATGCAATCCTCGAATAGTTCCTTCAGAAATACCAAGTTTCTTCTGGTTCTTTGGTCTCATCTGCAGAAGCAAGATGCCAAAGGGGAGACCATTGTTTGGAAGGCAATGAAATAGCATGCATGAGCCAGTCTGGTGGCTCTAAGGCTTACCATCTTCAGGAGCGGACTTGTGGGAAGCATTGTGATCGTGCCAGGCACCAGAGGAAGCAGAACTAGGGTGCACTGCCAGGGCTGGGCTAAAGAGGCACTTAGAAACTGTTACAGATCCAGATGTCAAAGCCAAGAGGGTGGC
Organism: Uromys caudimaculatus; assembly: GCA_028551405.1. Classification (NCBI taxonomy): domain Eukaryota; kingdom Metazoa; phylum Chordata; class Mammalia; order Rodentia; family Muridae; genus Uromys; species Uromys caudimaculatus. The sequence continues at coordinate 25,761,945 of CM052702.1, read as the reverse complement.
TACTGTGTAGCCTGGGCTCTTTATGAGGACTTCATGGATGTGTTGTAAAACAAATGTTCTACTTTCAAAAACTAGAAGAAAAAATGAGAGAAATATCAAACTTTATAAAACATGGATGGAAGGTGAGGAGAACCACAGCAGTGTTCGGGTTAAAAACCAGATTCAACAAGGCATCCAAAGACAGTGACATAAAGGTTTCCAGTCTGGCAACACCTCACTCAGCAGAATCATGGCCTTCTGCTGCGTTCTGTTGCATTCTGCTGCCTCATGTAGGGTTGGGAGAGCATGCCCTGCTCTTTGCTCTACTTCCTGTTCTGGGGAGAGCCCTTTCCCACCTCCTGCCTGGCTCTCTAGGGTGAGAAACATGAAGTAGTATCAAGATCATAATTAGAACGCAGTGTTCCAAATCCTATCATAACACAAAAGAAAACCAACAGGGCTGTTTCTGGCTCCTAAGTACAGTGTGTAATAACCACACTAACTTGTTAGAGGCAGAGAAAATGAAGAAAGACAAAGGTTATTCAGACGTTCTCACTGAACCATAAGGAATGTGTCCTGTGTGTGGTAACTTGCTGAGCAGCTCTGGGTCTCAGCTCTGTGTCACTGGACATGGACACTCACCAAGAGATCTCACTGTCAAGAGCAGATCTTACTGCTCTTATGCAGAGCCAAAGCAAGGTCACTTAGCATCTCTGCCCATTCTTCTTGGCCTTCCCAAGGTACTTTTGAGAGCTTTGCACAGTGATGGCACAGTGAACTCACAGACTGATCGTCTCCAAAGCTAAGCATTCAAAGCCTCAATATTTTAAGGTATTCAGCTATGACAGGCAAAACCTAAATAACTGAGCTGGAGAGATGGCTCTGTGGTTTAGAGCACTTGCTGCTCTTACAGAGGGCCTCGGTTCAATTCCCAGCACCCATATCAGATGGCTCAGAACCACTGTAACTCCCTCTCAAGGGGCTATGCCACCCACTTGTGCCTCAGTAGGCACTTGTTACACATGTACACTCACATGCTTGCACATATATTCCAAAAGAAGCTGGGAGTGGTTGTGCATGTCTTTAATCCAGCACTCGGGAGGCAGAGGGAGGTAGATCTCTGTGCGTTTGAGACCAACCTGGTCTACATAGTGAGATCTAGGAAAGCCAGAGCTACATAGTGCTACTGTCTCAAAAAACTTTTTTTTTTTTTTTTTAAAAATAAAACCAGATAACTGACTTAATAAGTGCCAATATTCGAGGCTTAGACCTAAGTTCATTGTATGATCTTTAAATGACCTCGGTTCTTCCACAGGCTTCTGGGGGTGGTTTGGAGTCTCTGCCCATCATTGACTTTTCTCTGAGGAGATCTTGTAATGAGCTCCAGTGGGCAGATGACCACTTTCCAGAGATGTGAGTACTTAGCTGTCTTTCCATTGACATAAGAGGACAGCCACAAATATTTGCTGCTTCCGGGTGAAAACAAAACTAGAAAACCCTCGAGGACCATTTGGGAAGGGCGTGGCTGTGTTCACAAAGCTCCTCCCACTGAGAAGGGCTTGGCTATGTTCTCAAGGCACCTCCCACTGGAAAGGTGTGGCTGTGTTGTAAAAGCTCCTCCCACTACACATAGAGTCAAGACAACAGCACATCACACAAAGGTTTTCAAGACTTCCAGAAAGTCTGGGAGAAAAATGTAGACTCATTTTTTCCAATGGAGGCAAAGTTTCGCTCTGTAACCCTGGCTGGCTATGTAGATCAGGCTGGGGTTCAAACTCAGAGGCCTGCCTTTGCCTCCTGAGTGCTCGATTAATGACATGTACCACTTTGCTTTCCGTGAGGTCTCATCTTTGAAGATGCTTCCCAATTGTAGGGATGACCCAGAGAGCAGCATCCTTGCCTGTGGAAATGTGAGTCGAAGAGGGATGGGTTGACAGGCAAGGAGGGAGAAGTGGACTACACGTTAGAAAAAAATCTCCCTCCTTGTTTCTTTTTCTCAATCCACTTCTGGTTTTTTTTTTTTTTTTTTTTTTTTGAGTCTTCCTATGTTCTCTGGGCTGACAGAACTCCTTCCACCTTAGCTTCCCAAGTAGCTGAGATGGCAGGTGTACCACCATGCTCTTAACTCGCCCCATCCCTTTCTCTCCTTCTCTTGTCTCACTCCTTGATCTGGACGGACTAGAAGTCACTATGTAGACCAGACTGGCCTCAGACCCACAGAGATCCACCTGCCTCCTATGTGCTGGGATTTAAAGACAAGTACCACTTCAGCTAGCCATTAATTTACATTTGAGAATAAGTTCAAACATTCCTAACCTGTAAGTCTGCAATACGACACATTCCAAAACCTGAAACTTTCTGAAGGCTGACGTGATGTCATCTGTGGAAAATTATCATTTAAAGTATTATATAAATGTAATTATCTTAAATTTATGTGTCTAAGGCATGGATGTGGTTAGACTTCATTTCCTCCCTAGGATTTCTCATTAAGTGTATGCAGTCTCCCCAAATCTGAAAACATCCTGAAATTCTGAACACTTTTGGTTCCAAACATTTCAGGTAAGGGATGCTCGAACTGTTTTCTCTCACTTGTATCTATGTAAGTGTGGTATGATATATCTATATCTAAATTAAGTCTAATAAAAGTTTTGTTTTGTTTTGTTTTGTTTTGTTTTTTTGGTTTTTTTCGAGACAGGGTTTCTCTGTGTAGCCCTGGCTGTCCTGGAACTCACTCTGTAGACCAGGCTGGCCTTGAACTCAGAAATCTGCCTGCTTCTGCCTCCCAAGTGCTGGGATTAAAAGTGTGCAGCAGTGCTGTCTGAAGCCTAGGAAACTTACTGAGACCCTATTTCATAATAAAGAGTAAAAGGGTGACTCTGGGTGTGTGTAGTTTCCCAGCAGGCACAAGGACACATGTTCAATTCTAAGTACCAGTCCTAGAACATGGAGGGAATTTAATGATATACAAAACAAATATTGGAAGCAAGAAATCATTGCTATTGTCACAGTATCAATTGGCAGTGTCTTTTTCATGTGTCACGGGACATGAACATAAACTAAAATTGACTGCGCATTACTTGTTTTCTTTTATTTATTCAAGACAATGTCTTACCATGTAGCTCAGCTTGACCTTGAACTCACTGAGTCCAGGTTGGTCTGTACTCTGCCATCCTGCCTTGTCTTCCAGACTGCTGAACTCCATACGTGTGCCTCCAAGACCTTCTCAAGGTATCTGCAATCTTACAATCAACAGGGTTTTAGATGTGTCAACATGTAGCATCTAAAAAATTAGTTCTACAATCAGGGAAACTGAAGCTTAGAAAGGTTATGCATTGATTTAAGGTTGATCGGCTAATTGGCCAGAGTTAAGATAAAGCAACCCGCTCCAGTGCACGGGTCTGAAGGGTTGTGGGATGTGCACTGGGCCTGACTTTATATTCTGTTGGCTCAGCTTCCCAGCCTCACCTGCTGCTGCTCTGCCCATTTCCCGAGCCTTGTTCCTCAGCCTCCCCAGAGCATTTGAGACGTGTAGAACACGCTTTCCTCTTCAGTTACTGGGACCCACTTCTGTTCTGAGGAAAACACTTGGTATTAGGAGATGAAGGATCCTCATGGATCCCAACAGTGAGAATGAATGAGCTCTGTGGGCGGAGGGAGAGGCCCAGGGCCCGATGTGGACCTTGACCTGATAGTGCTTCTGACACACCCTTGAGGTTCACACGTCTTCTTTAGGTGCACTGGCTCCCACCCCTCAGCCAAGCTGGTGCTTCTGTGGAGATGCAAGAGTTAGGCCATCATGGTACCTGATGGCATTCCTCACCTTCAGAGCACTGAGAGTTTCTTTGTACTAATCAAGGCACTTGGAAGGTTATTTATTTAATTCGCCTTTTCTATCATGCCAAGTGCTCAGAGGTCATGTTGATTCGAAGTTTTCCAGCCTGAAGGCTCCTTCGACTGTACAAAAGATACTGAATGCGGTGTGGGTCTGGAGAGATGACATACCCAGTTCTCTCTCAGGCAGAAAGGGTCTGTCAGCACTGCACCTCCATCTCAGGGCCAGCATCTCCATGTCTCTCTCCTCCAAGAGAGAATCTGGAGCCACGGCATCATACGCGGAAGCATGACTTGTAACAGGTCACAGTGCTTCAGTCATGGTTAGAGACTGACTGAGTCACCAAGCAGTAGATGAATGCATGGATCCTGGGAGGGAAGGTGAGCAAAGCTGAGCAGCACCTCAGGAGGAGGACTCCTGTCACACATGGGAGGGGTAAGCCGACAGATTCGTCACCAAAGTGCTGCAGTCACTGCTCTACAGCGAGTACCTGGTGTGACTCTTTGTTCTGTACGCAAACCTGTCTACCTATGCTTTCTGCCTCCCCCATAGAGAGATCTGCCTGGAAGGTCTCCCGAATGGAGGCACTGAAAACCCAGGACTCTCTCAGGGTGTAGTGGTGACTAGGATGTGGAGGGGTCAGGTACCTGGTATACTACTGCTTGATTCATCACTGTGAGGTGAGGGCTCCCAGCTGGCTCTCCCTGCCCTGGGAACATGCTCCCTCCCATGCAAACAGGGTCAGCTACCTTCCCATTTCTGGCTTCTCCCCTTGTTGACTGTTTCGAGCCTGGCTTTTAGAGAAGCATCTATAGAAGTTGTGTGTCTTCTTCCATCCTTAGCGTCTTGGACAGTACCTCAGGCTGCTTAGGGCTTCGTGCTCACTTGACAGCCCTCATCCTACACTTGGAAATGAGAATTGATGGCTGCTGTTGGGGCCACAGCTAAGCATTAAAAAACTTGCCTAGAACGTTTGAGTCTCTGGGTTTGATTCCCAGCACCACAGAAAACCAAACCAAAACCAAAACTAAAACCAAACCAAAACCAACCAACCAAATAAACAAACAAAAAAATCCCACCACTACCACCACCACGACGACCAACAACAATAAACCCCCTTTTCTCTTTTTAAAAATTAATTTTAAGGTACCCTCTCTTTTCTGTTTGTTTTCTTTTCTCTCTCTTCTATCTTCCCACTTTTCTCTTGCTATATAGCCAGGTGACTCTTGAACTCACAGCAACTTCTTGCTTCAGCTTCCTCAATGCTGGGAATACAGGAGTGAGCCACCATGTCTGACTGCTTTGGTTTGCATAAGGTCAATTTATCCAGAAACCAAAAGGAGGTCCACTTAAAACAAAAAGACAGTCTTGTACAAATGATCTTGTTTCTTTCTCTGGCTATTTGTTGTCAAGATGACAAGTGGCTGGTAGGTGTGGGGGTCTATGTGGGAAGTCTCCGGCACGGCCACACCGAGAATGTTTATCGTAGAAAGGGAACTTTTGCCCTGTGAAGTCACCTCCTCCGAGACACCAGTTGCTTTCTGATATTCTATCACAGGAAATTCCTGGTGGTCCACAAAAGCAGTCCTTGGAGTGCAGCTGCAGAGAGAGAAATAATTGCTGAAAGAGACAAGTCTGGGGGTCCTGTGAGTGTAGCTGAGCACCTGGGCCCTGGATGATGCAAAGGGAGGACTCTTAACAATGTCAAAATGATCCAAAAGACAAAGGTCAACAGAATTCTTATGCAATGCACTCCATCAGTGTGTACCGGAGGGTGTCTATTGTGTTCTAACAAGGCAGTAGAAATTATGTGGATTTTAAACTTTTTTCCTTGGGGAGACTGTTTGTTTTTTTTTTAAAAAGCAAATTCTCTCTTTTTTTAAAAGATTTATTTATTTATTTTATGTATATGAGTACATCATTGCTCTCTTCAGACACACCAGAAGAGGGCATCAGATCCCATTACAGATGGTTGTGAGCCACCATGTGGTTTCTGGAATTGAACTCAGGACCTCCAGAAGAGCAGACGGTGCTCTTAACCACTGAGCCATCTCTCCAGCCCGGGGGAGATTGTTTTGATACATCATTTTGAAAATTATTTAGCCTGGCATGGTGGCACATGCTTTAAATCTCAGCACTTGGGAGGCAGAAGCAGGTGGATTTCTATGAGTATGAGGCCAGCCTTGTCTACAAAGAGAGTTTCAGGACAGCGAGGGCTACTACACAGGGAAACCCTACCCTGAAATACCCAAAATAAAAGAATGAATAAATTAACAAATAACTAAACAAATCAAAATTTACTTAATTTTATGTGTGTTTTGCCCACTTGTATGTCTGTGTACCTTTTTGTACCGTGTATGTGCCTGGTGCTCAAGAGGCCAGAGGAGGGCAGATACCCTGGAAGTAGAGTTACATAGTTGCTAACTGTGATGTGGAGCTGAGAATTGAGTCCTCTGGAAGAGCAGCCAGCGTTCTTTGCCTCTGAGCCCTCTCTCCAGCTCCTGGATTCAGCTTTTCTGAAGCTGCAAAACTGAACCCATCACTGAGTGACTTATGCTTTTATTCATCTTCTGTAGCTCAAGTTTTCTCTGAAACACCATAAAGGCAAAAAATGCATTCGATGTCTTAGAAATTCCATAGTAAGGGTGGCTTAAAGGGCACAGATGTCCTTGGTTTTCAGGGTTCTAAGGTGGAAGGTCTAGGGGTAACAACTTCCCAGGGGCCAAGGCAATTCTGAAGTCAGGAGGAGAAGTTCAATCATCTCTGTGGCCTTCTCCTGGCAGCCTGTATTTTCCAGTCACACACCTCCCACCAACCATAACAATTCATGGAAATTAATAAATTCATTTATTGGGAGACGTCATGGGTAAGACAGGAAGATCAGTCCCTAGCTTCCCAACAAGAGCCAGTGGCGGTCTTTACAGAACTGATTGTTTGTAGCAAGCAGAAGTTGAGTTCTCAAGTAAGTTAAATGCAATTCTTACATTTATTAAAAAATGTCTGTCTCACAAAATAATAAGTCCTAGAGGTTGTGTAAGGGGACAGGACTGAGTTCATGGTCTTGCCTGCTCTCTCAGATGGTGGCCTCAGAGGAGTGGAATTATTTTTGCTGAAAGCTGATCCACAGTTCAATGTGGGAAAGAGCCGTGCTGACAAGTGGTAGCCCCAGAGGAAATGGGGATACACACTCAGAGGAAGGGACTCAATCCTCCTGTACACAGAGTTAACCCAACTGTAAGAGCAAATCCAGCTTTTAATAGAAACTGTGCAAGTCAATCAAAGGTCACCCATGGTACTGAAGCACAAGCCCAGAGGAGAGTGGGTATGTAAAACACAGAATGTAAAAATGAACGATTTGGTGATGTAAATCAGGAAAGTGAAGAGGCACAATACAGATGGGAGGAAATACTATATTTAAAAATCCCATATCTTAAAAGAAGCTGATGTCCATAACATGTAAAGAACTCTGGTCAGCTGACAATAAAAACGAAAAATGGGAAAGAAAGCTTGAACAGACTTGTGTCAAAAGATCTACAGATGGCCAATAAACAAAGGAAGATGCTCCTTGTTAGCCATTAGAAAATTAGGAGTCAAAACTCTACCTCCAGCCCTCCAGAATGACAACTGTCCAGGAGATAACCTAAGGACAAGTGGGGAACTTGACCTTAGCCAAAGCGCCGAAGGGACAAGACAGAAGGATGCAGAAACACTGAGTGATGGTGCAGCTGGTCAAAGTTGCAGCTAGATAAGCACTGTGTGCTGGTTTCGACCTGGAGAAGATGTTTCATCCCAAGGAGGCAGTGGAGATCTGAAGTAGCAGATAACCTCCCTTAAGCTCCTACAGGAATGTTCTTAGCAGGATTCTATTCTTAAGAGTTATTTTTATTTTATGTGTCTAAGTGTCTGTTTGCATGTATCCATGTGTGCAACGTACACTCCTGGTGCCCTCAGAAGCCAGAGCAAGGTGAGCCATGACATGGCTGCTGGGAACTGGACCGTGGTCCTCTGCAAGGACTGTAAATGCTGACTGCTGAGCCAATCTCTCTAGCCTCAGAAGTTCTTAGTTGCTAAACAGTAGAAATGACTCAAATGGCCATCAAATGATGAACGAGGAGAGTGATCTGTTGACCAGTGCTGTGGGGGCTCAGAAATAATACAAAGTGACGAGGTACTATATGCTGCAGTATTAATGAACCCTCAATGAGAACATCCTACTAGTGAGCACAGTCCAGCCAGCAGGCCTCACCAATGATTCTCTTCATCTGGAATGTCCAAAAGAGCAAAGTTTCCAGGGATAATAAGTATACTATGATTTTTCTAAGAACTGGTGGTATGTACACATGTATCTGTCTATGAATGTGTGTGTGCATGTGTGTGTTTGTGTAGGTACATATGTGTATATATTCATGTGTATCTGTATACCAATGTGCATGTGTGGCATGTATACGGGTGTGCATGTGTATATGTGTGTTGTATGTGTTTACATGTACGTGTGTGTACATGTGTGTGTGTGTGAGAGAGAGAGAGAGAGGAAGAAAGAGAGAGGGAGAGAGAGAGGAGAGAGAGATTGATAGGAAAGTGATAATGAGTTTCTGATAATGAATTTCTATTTGGAATGATATCCTAAACCCCGCCGTGGTAACACTTGCACCTTTTGTGGATAATACTAAGATTAAGTTGCACACTTCAGGTAACTGACACATGAGTGTGTAAGTGTCAGGATATTAAGGACCAGCTTCCTAGGCTTTGCTGAGAATGCTACTCCCGTTTACTGATGCCAGCCCTGGGCAGTCGGTGGGTGGCTTTATTCAGTTGTGAGAGGACGGGAACTGCTTCTTCTCCCCTTTTCTTCTTGGTCTTGACTCTCATAGACTCTCCCAAATAAACTCCTCAGGCTGGTGTTTTGGTTGGGGAGAAAAACAAAGATGATCTAATACATTAAAAAAAACCTTATGCATGTCACTGTGGCTAAGATCAAATGAAAGACTCTAGGTATGATTGAAGTTTTCAAGTTTTAAAGATGGTGTTCAATTACTCAAAGGATCCTTTTTGTTTGTATTTGAGTCAGGGTCTAGGCATGTACGCCAGGCTAGCCTGGAATCCTCTGAATGCTGGGGTTATAGGCCTGCCTTACCATGCCCAGGTTGTGTAAGCTTCAGAGATTGGCTTGTTCACAGCACATAATTCTCTCAAGATCTGTCTGAGCTGCCACCCTTGTGTCTCAGGAGTTTGTTCCGTTTGAGTGGTGTTGCACATCAAGGTCAAACCAGAGACACCCAGTCATTTAGATCTGAAGGCGTGCAGGCTATTTCCAAGTTTCTTGTGTTTAGGTTTTTTTTTTCATTCTCCTTGCTCAGCCCAGGATAGCCTGAGATTCTCAGCTGGCTTCTGCTCCTGGTGCTGGGATTACAGGAGCAGACCTCCATGTTCAGCTCACAAAGAACCCTTGTGAAGGTGTAATTATTTATATTCTCCCTAGTTTTTTCCTTTAACTTATTTAAAATGCATGCATGCTATGCAGACTCTGCCTTGTTTATCTCCTGTCCCTTTTGTCACAGCAGACTCTACCCACTTTTGCTTTTGTGATGTAAACTGTTACAAGATCTTGTCTGCTAGTCGCAGCTGCTTGTCCTTTTTGCGGGTGGACCCTGAGTTCTGGTACTTCCTTCATGCCAAGGACACAGTCTTCCTGGTGTGTTCCAGGAAGTGCCTTTGCACAGCAGATTCCCATCTTGAGCCAGGGATGTCCCGGGGTGGGTTCCTTTTGCCCTGGAACTCCCTGTAACATGGAAGAAACACTAATGTCATAGCTTCCAGCGGTCTGCCCTTCCTGTCCTCTCAGGACTGACCAAATTTCAGAAGACAGCACCCTCAACTGACCCTGGCATGCATTGTGCTGCACCCTTGACCTGCTGGGAGCTGGCGCCTCTCCTTGTTGGCATTTTCTAAGTTCTAGTCTGATTGGTCAACCCTTGCTGTGCTCTATGAAATCACAGATCCAGGTTCTTTTTGATTTTTTTGATCATTTGTGTTGAGATAATGGGAGCCTCCTCCTCCTCTTCCTCCTCCTCCTCCTCCTTCTTCTTCTTCTCTCTCTCTCTCTCTCTCTCTCTCTCTCTCTCTCTCTCTCTCTCTCTCTCTCTCTCTCTCTCGGTCTGTCTCTGACAGTGGTAACCTGACAGTCAAGCCTGCTGACTGAGCTTTAATTCTCCCCACAATTCACAGGCCTCTCAAAATTAAACTTGTTTTAGATTATTTGTATCTATTTTAGGTGTAAGAGTGGTTTTCCTTCATGGAACATGTGAACTACATGTGTGTCTGGTATCCACAGAGATCAGAGGAGAGTCTTGGATCCCCTGGAAGTGGAGTTGCAGATGGTGTGAACACCCAGGTTCTCTACAATAGCAGTACGTGCTCTTATGCAATGAGCCCTCTCTCTAGCCCTGGAAAAAACATTTCTGACTATTATTTTTACCTTTTTCTCTCCTCCAACCCTAGGGATGTCTTTCCTTTGATGCTTCCTGTGTAATAGTCAGGACAAAAGAGAAGAGACCACTCAAAAACTGTGCAAAGTTGAGATGTTTATATTACTCTCAACTTTCAGGTGACGTGCCTATAAGTAAGTAGAGGTGCAAGGTTGGGGCTGCTGGGTCAAAGACAAAGAACTTTATTCCTTATGGCAATAGTATGATTTGAGTTTTCTCACTTTTCATTCACATCTCTGTTCAAGCAGGGTAGGCGTACACCCATTCTGAGCAAGCACCTACAAATGCCAGCAAATATTTTAGCCCCAAGCAGTAGGTAGGCCTGATTTCAGAAAAGCCCAACCTCTACTCCCAGGCTCATTTCCTTGGGCCCAGATTCCTTGTGGGTATTCCTTCCACTTTTGGGGTTTACCTGAACACATACCTTGGTCTGAGAAGTTCAGCAGCTTTTTTGGCCACCAGGTAGGTAGCTTGGTGGAGATCCATAACCAGTTGCCTTCTCAGACTTTCAGCAAGGATGGGTCTGCCATTGGCAGCATCTACCATTCTTGTTTATCCTGTGTGACCAATTCTTGTTTTATCCAATCGGGCTATATTCTAGGTAGTCTGGTAAGCTGGATTCTGACTTGGCTGGATTCTGACAGGGCTGCCCAGACTTGGAGAGGCCCCATTGGTTCTAGGGCCACTTCCATAGTGGACAAGTTAGCTGACCTCTTGCCTCTGGCTTCTGGGAAATCCCCTTTTTGGTATCCTCTTTGAAATGGATAATGGCCGTCCTCTTGATTAACCAGAAAGCTTCCGATGGGAATAAGATTTCTACTCTTGTTTTTTTTTTTTTTAATTTCTTTTTCTGATGGGTTTAGCAATCCTCTTTCCTTGTATGGATCCCCATGGACGTGGACCGTGGCAAAAGTATGGGCTGTCAGCATATGTAGTGATCGCCCCTTGTCTTTTTAACAGTGGAGTGCATGATTTAGAGCTGCATGCTCAGCTCCTTGATCTGAGGTCTCCTGCTTGTAGATTGTGCTCAGATAATCTTATCTACGGTTATCACTACTGCCTCTGCATAGCTGATCCTGTCTTGAATGAAACTGCTCCCATCTGCGAACAATGCTTCATCCCTTGTCACCACCCTGTCAGTCAGATCAGGCCCTGATAGACTGGATCAGGTTAGTCACATCAAGACAGTAATGGAGGGGTTCTGCAGGGTTGTTGTCTGGCAGAAAACTGGCAGGATTGAGGGTTGATGTCTTGTGGAACAGAGTGTAAGGTCGATACTGAAGAAGGGTGTAGTGTTGGGTGTTACCCAGGCATTAGACATCCATCAGCTGGGTGCCTCCTTCAAGAGATCGTGAACAGAGTGTGTGGCTGTCAGGAACAGTCAGTGATCTAAAGTTAATTTGACAGTTTATTTTTGCCAACTGGGTGGTCACAGCTTTGGCCCTTATACATGCCAGCCACCCAAGCTGCCAAATCTCTTGGGCAGATATGCCACCAGTCTTTTCCAGGGTCCCAGGGTTTGTGTGAGGATGCTCTTGGTCTCATTCATGTACAAGTGGAATGTCTTAGTAATGTCTGGGAGGGCCAGGGCAGGGGCAGATACCAGAGCCCTTTTCCAGGCTGTGAAGGCTCTCTTCTCAATCTCAGTCCATTCAAAGGCGTGGTGCTGGCATAGAGGGACTTGGTTATCTTGGCAAGTCCATAGCCATTATCCAGCAGCATCCAACCACCCCTAGGAATTTTCCTACGCCTTTTTAGGTGGAAGCAAGAATTCACAGGATGGATGAATATGGTTGTGGGAAAGCATTCCCTTTCTTCCTCTAGGTTGTAGCCTAGGTATGTGACCTGAGGGATGCACAGATGAGCCGTTTTAGCTGAAACTCTGTACCCAGGGCTTAGAGGGTTTTCAAAAGTCTTTCTATTACATGCTTATATTTTGCCTCAGTGGTCAAAGCTACGACAAGGTCATCTACATGCTTTGTGGATATTTTTGTTTAAATTCCAACAGATCTGCACTCAGGGCTTCATCAAACGGTGTTGGTGAGATTTTTGAACCCTTGTAGCAAGGAAGTCCATGATAGTTGACTGGTATATCCACTCTCTGGATTGGTCCATTCAAAACTATGGACTGGCTATCAGGTGCCAGCAAGAGGCAGAAGAAAACATCTTTTAGATCCAGGGGTGTATAGACCTTCCTTTGGGGGGGCCCAACAAGCTTAGGGAGATGTAAGGGTTTGGTACTATGGGGTGGATGGTGGCTTTTCATCCATTTGGTGGCTTCCCTTAAATCCTGTGCTAGTTGGAAGTCTGAGTATAAGACTTCAGGACAGGGAGCAAGAAAGTGTTCTATGGGAGTGTTAGGTCACAAGAATTCTGGCCTCCCTCAATTGGTCAACCTGTTTGATGATCCCTTACTTGTCCTTCCTGCTCATGTACAATTGAAGAGAATGTCTTTTTCATTGAGGGTCTTGGCACCATTGTCAAAGATCACATATTTCCAGATTTACTTGTAGGCTTCCTATTCTCTTGCTACATTCTGTGAGACTATATCTGTGTGCTGGTACCAAACTGTTCTGAATACTGTATATAATACATTTTGAAATAAGAAAAAGCAGATCCATTGATTTTGTTCTCATTTGCAAGATTCTTTTGGTGATTTTAGATTCCTTGAGATTCCCTATAAGTTTTACACTGGGTTTTTCTATTTCTGCAAAGTACACTGATGGTATTTTGATTCATATTTAACTGAATGTTACCATAGCTTTGTGTGACTGTAAATGTAACTCTCAGTCCCTCAGATAAAGGGATGAAATGAGAGCTGTACCCAAGCTGTGTGAATATATGGTTTGGGCTGAGCCTAGAGTGTTTCTTTCTCTATTCTAGGCCCAGAAGCTTCTAGCTTCCAGATTATCTGCAAATCCAAACCTGGACAGCTTCAGCTTCCAGCATCCATCTGCTAACCTAGGCCTATAATGTTTCAGACTCTGAGACTTACTGCTGAATAAGCTCACCATTTCTAGCTCCTTCTCAAATCTGGCTAGCTGGTTCAACTCAGCTGTTCTGGCCCAAACTCTTCTCCAAGCTGATTGCTTCAAACTAGCTTCTCTTGGCTTGTGTCTGAATTGTTTTGCTTGGTCTCAAGCTAACTCTGCAACCCTTCTCATTCTCTGGCTTGTTCTTTACTTTATCAGCATGCAAAATGTTTCTGTAAGACTGTCCCAGTAAAGTGGCCTCCTCTCTTTCTCTCTGTGCTCTTCTCTCAAGTTGCCTCTCTTTCTTGTCTGTTCTCATGAGAGGTAGGCATATCCTATCTCTGACTCATCCTGTCAAATCTTTCTCTGACTCATCACTTTGCCCCTCAGTTAGAGGTTACTTTCAAACATGGCTGCTTCCTTCTATAAATGAACCTTATTTTCATTGTTTGGGATTAAAGATGTAGACTAAGGGCATTTCTGTATTCTAAGCAGAGGGATTAAAGGTGTGTGGCATGTCTGCATTTCAGTAGGATTACACAGTCCTAGGTCTTTGGATGTGTCCCATGCCAGACAGCCATGTTGCTGGATTAAAATTCTTCTACATGTGATTTTGCTGTCTTAATGATATTAAGACAAAACAAAGATGTATTTCCATTTGTTTATATCTTTAAAATTCTTCCAGCAGCTTCTGTAGGTTTTTTTTGAATTTTTTATTTTTTGATACTTTATTTACATTTCAAATATTCAAAAAAGGAAAATATTTATTTCCTCTTTCCAGGTCTCTCCTTTGGAAACCCCCTATCCCATCCCCCCCCCCCCGCCTCTATGAGGGTACTTCCCCACCCACCCACCTACCCACTCTCATCTTCCCTCCCTGGCATTCCCCTATACTGGGGCACCTAACACCTTCAGGCCCAAGGGCCTCTCCTCCCACTGATGGCCAACAAGACCCTCCTCTGCCACATATGTAGCCAGCACCATGAGTCCCTCCATGTGTATTCTTTGGTTGGTGGTCCAGTCTCCGGGAGCACTGGGGGTTCTGGCCAGTTGACACTGTTGCTCTCTCCATGGGGTTGCAAACTCCCTCAGCTCCTTCAGTCCTTTCTCCAACTCCTCCATTTGGGACCCCACGCTCAGTCCAACTGTTGCTGTGAATTGAATCTTGGGTATTCCGAACTTTTGGGTTAATATCCACTTATCAGTGAGTACATACCTTGTTTGTTCTTTTGTGACTGAGTTACCTCACTCAGGATGATATTTTCAAGTTCCATACATTTGCCTGCGAATTTCATGAAGTCATTGTTTTTAATAACTGAGCAGTATTCCATTGTGTAAATGTACCACATTTTGTGTATCCATTCCTTTGTTGAGGGACATCTGGGTTGTTTCTAGCTTCTGGCTATTATAAATATGGCTACTATGAACATAGTGGAGCATGTGTCTTTATTACATGTTGGAGCATCTTCTGGGTATATGCCCAGGAGTGGTATAGTTGGTTCCTCAGGTAGTATTATGTCCATTTTTCTGAGGGTCTGCCAAACTGATTTCCAGAGTGGTTGTACCAGCTTGCAATCCCACCAGCAATGGAGGAGTGTTCCTCTTTCTCCACATTCTCACCAGCAGTACTTCTACTCCTGGACAACTCTATTCCTGTAGATTTTATTCTTTTTGATATTATAGAATGAAATCTTAAATTTTCTTTTCAGATTGTTCATTCCTAGTGTATAAGAATAGAACTAGCTTTTGTGTGTTGATTTGTATCTAGTAACTATGCTGCATTCACAGCCATCTCAGCTTTTTGTGAGTGATCTTAGTTTTTTTAATATTAAAAAATCTTGATAATTATGAACAAGCATTTTATTTCTTCCTTTGGACACCCCTTTCTCTTTTTTCTTTCATCAAGTAGTGAAAGTGGGCTTTCTTGCCTTGTTAATGATTTCAGGGAAAAGCTGATTTTTACAGCAAATAATCTTTTTCCCTTATTGAAGATTGCCTGATCAAGTATTATGGGGTACATGCCATCTGTGGGTTTGCATCTATGGTCCACTCATGCTTGGTGAGAAGGGTTCCTCCTGCTTCTAGTGGACTGAATGCTTTTGGTTTAATTTAAGACAGGCTCTCTATAAGTAATCCTGGCTGTCCTGGAACTTGATATGTTGACTAGGTTGCCTTTGAACTCACAGAGATCTTCCTGCTTTTGCCTTTCAGAGTGCTGGGATTAAAAACATATGTAATTATGCTGATTGAATTGAGTGTTTTTGATCATAAAAAGTTGTCATATTTCAGTTAAAAAGTTATGCATTAATTGAGCTTTTTCTGTTTGTTTCTTTGAGAGGTGGTCTGGATATCAGGTCCAGGCTGGCTTCAAACTTATCATTCTCCTGCTTCAGCCTTCCAGGTTCTGGGATTAAAGATGTACACCACCATCCACACCCAGGATCACATAAGTTGATCATTTTTTTTTTCTATCCTATTAGCTTCATACTTCAAATTGATTTTGTAATCAGTTTACTGGTATTTTAGTCAGAATTTTTGGATCAACACTCAGAAGGGATATTTACTTATAGATTTTATTTCTTTAATGGTATCTTCTTTTGCCTTCCTGGTAATTCTGGTCTCATAGAATGGTTTAAATGTATCTTCCTTGTCGGGTTTTCAAAATAGTTTCAGAAAGGTTAGTCTTGAGATTTCTTTAAATATTTGCTCTAATTCCCCAGGAAGGCCCTTGGGTCCACAGCTGGGCTGCTTTGAGGAAGGTTTTGATTGGTCATTAGTGTCCTGAGTGGCTATAGGTCCACTAAAATTTTCTAATTGTTTATCAATTGTGGTAGGCTGCATACATTTAGAAATGTGTTTGTCTCATTAACATTATTTAGTTTTACAACTTTCCACCATGGTTGTTTTTGTGGTTTGTCTGCAATGGCCTGATCTCTCAAATCTTGAGATTACAAGTATAGCTGACTTGGAATAGTTTTGGAGAGAGTGGTGGATGGGTGGTGTATTCTTAACATACAGTTCATCCTATAACTGTTTGTATGTGTCTAGCTCAGTGGTATTCAATATAGTCAGACTGCTGTGAATCATTGCAACCATCCATCTAGGGAAGTTTTTTCAACTTGCAAATTGAAACTCTATAAAAAAAAAAACCTCTCCCCACCTAGTCTTTATGAGTTTGACTACTGTAGGATCCTCACATAAATGGATTATCCAGTATCTGTCATTTTATGACTGACTTATTTTACGTTGAGGAACTTTTAGGGTTGGGATATCATAGATAAACAAGATAAACAAATCTCAGAGTTTCTTTTGAAGAGAAGAGCGCTCAGGGAGAAGCGATGTTGCAGAGTAGATCTTTTATAATGGGGGAGCAGCAACAGCAGGTTTGACTGGGAGGAGGCATGATCAGCCTTACTATTTAACAGGGTGTTTCCGATCTTGGAATAGACAAATGATACCAGATGGGAGAAGGTGAAATCCAGGAAGCTAACATGAGGAGATAGGAACAGTCTTGGCGAGAAGTGGTTGGAATCTCCTATCTATTTAAAATATGGAGCCAGCAGAATTTGTCAGTGGATCAGATGGTGTGAAAAAGAGGCTTCATTGTTTTTCAGGCTATCAGGAGCTTCCTGTGCCATGATGTTTAGGGCAGATTGGTGCTCTGTAGCAGTAGTGTCTAGAGAATTTCCCTCTGATATCCTGAGCCAGGCTTCTGTGTCCTCTTGGTACTCCAATGCCCACTGTCCTTGCAGGCATCACTTGTAGTTCTAATGCAGAGGCTCCTAACTATTCCTTTCAGTCTCCCTGCTGACTTCTTTCCATTGTTGTGGTCTCACCTGCCCTGTTCATTGCTGAACACTGCACTCTAATTCATGTAGTGTTCAGCTGCAATATCTTCATAATCTATAATGGGACAAGAGGAATTCCTTTATCTCAAATGTAGAGCTTGGGGTCCACTCACAGGAGAGCCATATATATCAAAAAGTCAGGGGAAAACAGTTTTTAACTTTTAGGGTTTGATTTTGAAATGCCTGACAAAGGCTTATGTTATGGGCTTCATGGTCAGCAGACTGGCACTGTGGAAATATTAGCTCATGAGGATCTGGTTGAATCAGTGAAGGTCACTGACATTTGAAGTGGTGGAGAGTTGGCCATAGCTGGAAGAAGCAGGTCACAGTGCTTGCCCAAGAAATGTAGAAATGTATATTCTGAACTGAACCCATTTCTTGGTCTTTCTGCTTCCCAGCTCAATGCAGTGAGTGACTTTGTCTCATCACGGTTTCTGTGACATTCAGCCTATTCTCAGGCCAAAGCTGTGAAACCAAGCTTCCATGGAGTGAGATCTCTGAAACCACAAACCAAAAAGAAATGCCTTCTCTTTATGTTGTTTTACTTCTCAGGTATTTTCTGTCATGGTGACAAAAGACTGGCTAATACCAACTGTGACTTGCTGGGAGCAAATCTGTGAAAATAGCCAGTTCCTCATGAATTTTCTTGGATTAATTTTTTTGTAATATTTTAAAATTTGTATCAATTTAAAAATGATATTTGTCTTAATTACTGAGCTTTGTTGGGTTGCATAATTTTGGTACCCTGGGAAAATAGCTGGGACCCTGGTCCTGACCCTGGCATTGCTTCAGGGAACATGGGTGACAAGCAAGGTGTTGTGAGGCTGTAGGGTTAGGGTATCATGTTTTCTGACTGGTACATGAAAGACTTTAATGAGGAAGGTCTTATGGCTTAAAGACTTTAGTTTACCTGGGCTGCTGTAACAAAATGCTTCAGTTTGGGTGGCATAAAAGTGCCCATTTTCTCATAGAATAGAAGCTAGAAATCCAAGAGCAGGGTGCTTGGACAGCTGGATTCTGGTGAGGCCTCTTTTCCTGTCTTGAAGCTGGCTCCTCCCAGGGTCCTCCTCTGGCTATATCATGTGTACTGAGGGCCAGCACTAGCATCTTTGCCTCTTGTAAGGGTAACAGTTCTCTCATATATGGTCTCAGTTAACCTTAGTTACCTCCACAAAGACCTTATTCTTAAATATAGTCATACTGAGGGTTAGAGTTTCAACATTCAAGTTTTCTTGGGTGGACATAATTTAGCCCACAGTAGTAGGTCATATGCTCTGAGATGGGAAATTATGTGGGAACATTATGAAACAAAGTTGAATTCTCTTTTTGAATTAGCTGTGTCTTCATGGGGTAATCAGCTGTCTTCTCTGAACATTGGCTTCTCCTTCTATGGAGTTAATAATATTAATCTCACATGGAGATGAAGGGACTGCTCTCAGATATGTGTAATAACTCTGAAGTAAAGCTTTTAGACAATCAAAGACAATTTTCAGTAGAGATCAAGGTACTTTTGGTAAACAAATGGGCTTTGGAAGACAGAAATAAGCATGACATGGGATGGGGGTATAGCTCAGTGGTAGAATGTTGGTAGCCATTCACAAGGCCATGGATTCCATCTGCCACAAAAGAAAATGAGAAAGAGAGGAGGAGGGGAAGAGAGGAGGGGAAGAAAAGGAGAGAGCGAGAGAGCCAGAGAGAGAGAGAGAGAGAGAGAGAGAGAGAGAGAGAGAGAGGATACTTGTAGTTAGTTCACCGAGCTGTGTTCTAGGCCCCATGCGGATGGAGGGCTAGAGAGTGGCATGTGTAGAAATTGCTATTCTGAATTTCAGTGGCTGCACACTCCTACCCCGTGATTAGATCTTTCAAGCAGACATTGGGCAAAAGTCCCAGGCCCACAGATATCCTTAGGTCAATGAGGAACTTTCCGTAGCTGTCCAACTGGAGAGAAAAATGCTGAGTCACAGTTTTGTTTCCTTCTGATTCCGTGTGGGTCTTATCGTGCTAGTCAGGAAATGCCAGCACACCCAGCCATTAATAATGATGGTGAAATGAAGTTTTCAAGTAAATCCGGGGTGGAGGTGGGGGTCACCTGCCTGGCTAACCTACACCTCTATCTATCCAGGAAGGAAAGACGCTATCTGTAGTCAGCTTTAGGAGACAGGAATGAGCAGCTGGCTTCGAATCCCTTAGCTTCACACGACAGGACAACCCAAACCTCCTGAAGGTCACTGTTGGGTGGGAGGCATGAATATTGTTGTTGGCATAGTTTCCCATTCAACTCCAAAATTTTCTAGTAGGCAGAGTAGATGAAAAGAAACAAACAAACAAGCAAGCAAACCATTAGTGGTGGTCTTCTGAGGAGAGAGCAGATAGTCTTCTTACAGTCCAGGAAGAAGTTCTTGTCTAGATGAACACAGGGCTATTCTTATCCCCTCAAAACTGATGACCTGTCTTTACTTGTCTTCATTCTTCATACTCTGGTGACCTTTTGAAAAGCAAGAGATTCATGCATGAGGTCCACTGCTGACTACTAATTTCTCCTCCTATCTTTTCCTCTGCTCTCCCCTGTCTGCCCCCATGTCCCCTTAGTCAGCTTACTTGTGTTGAAGAGCAGCAAGTGTTGGGTGCCTGAAACTTTCTGGAATAATTAAGGAACCCCATGAGAATCTTCAATTCTGTGCTTTCTACTAGAGGTAGACAGTTCTGACTGAAGCCCTCACTGCATGTTCTACTTTAGGCAATGGTTTGTGTTGTTGGGCTCCAAAGGTCATGATGTCATCTGTATCCCAGATTTCCAGAATATACATTATGTTTCCATCACTCAAGTTCCATCCTGACTGACAGAAGGGAAATTTTACCTCAACTCTTTTTGGTCCCTTCCCCTTATCACATTCATAGCTAAGAAATCTTCACAACAAAAGTAAGTTTCCAGTATTTAAATCAAGCCATTGATTAACTCAGGGAACTCAGGAAGAATTGCTGTTGAAACCTGTTACTACAAGCACAGGCGTCAGGGCACTGCACCTCATTAAGGTAATACATGTGGACACGTCATTTATTGTGCCAAAAGGCGCCACCTAGTACAGTAATTACTGCTCACATGTGACTTCTGGAATGTAAAGTAAGTTAAAATTAGAAAGTCAGTTTCTCAGCTGTAGCAGTACATTTCAAGTGCTTGGTAGCTGCATCCTGTGTGCATGTAGCATGTGGGGCTTCTCTTCATCTCTGTTTTGTCATCTGAGATGGGGAAATGTTGCATGTAGTTGCTCCATATACTGTGAACTGCTCCCCATACCTTGTCACTAGTCTTGATTTGGCATTTGCATAGTTGCAGGGTGTGGTCCAGGTTTCTGAAGGAAAGGTTGTATGAAATAGTATGACTGAACATGTATTTCTAGGCATTTTAGGCATGATGGGGTCCTGCTGAGCTACACTCCTGGGCCCTCAGGCCCTCCATCCCTGCTTCTCTTTCTCTTTCTTTTAAAGCCTGTTTTCTTGTGCCAAGGTTTCAACAGGCAGTACAACCTGGTTTGGAACAAAAGTTCCTCTTGCCTCCTTCACTACCCAGGTGCTGGCACTGATACTCTAGGGCATCTTCAGTGACTCTTCCTAATGGTTTTCTAAGGTATAGTCAACAGGACTAAAAAATCCCATCCCCTGGACAAGAAGACCCCTCCTTCTCATGTTCAGCCTGAAACCTTGTTCTTTGCTTTGAAACTGCTCTTCTTGGGCCAAATTCTCCAGGCTTCTTTGCTTCAGTCTCCAGGAGTAAAGTCATGGAACACCTCCAGGAGGTCCAGAGTGGTCTTGCCTTCTCTGCTGTCTCACAAGGGCTCTGCTCCCCACAAACCTGTCTTGGTATTAGGCAGGGAAGCTGTGTCTCAGAGGACAAAGGGGCTTTGAGTAGGTAAGGGACTGGTTCTACTCTGTCATTCTTAGTGACATTGAGAAGTTACTTGACTTCCTTGGTGTAAATTTTTAATTTTTTATTTTTCACTCTCACCTTTTTAATCTGTATATAAGGAGGTAATAGCCTCCACTTTATAGAACTGTTGCAAGAACCAAATGAGCTAATGGGTACTGAACGCTCGGCACAGTGCAATGTGGGGCACGTAGTATTTGGTCACGGAAAACAGTAGATGTATTATGCAAGAGCTGTCTCAGGCTAGGAGAATTGGTTTCCCATTTCCCTTCCGAAGCACTGGGAGGATCTTAGACACTGTGTCTCTTAGATGGGACTAAACAGCTTCAGCAAATATGCTACAAACAATTGCACATTAGAGTAGTTTTGGTTATGAATGTAAGCCATCCCCTCTTTTCTTTATAACAGAATCTGGGTTTTGTTTGATATCCAGGGCATTTTCTTGAGGTACTGAATTATCCTTGGTCAAGGCTGTAAGGTTAATAGTTCCCCTTCCCAGAATGTCTTATGGAAACGACCATGTGGCACACTTCTGGTTCATGAGACACAGAGGAAGTAAGAGGAGGCAGAGTTGTAAGGAGGCTTTCTTGCCTGAAAAAATGAAAGGACAGCAAGCGAGACCCTGCCCTTCCATCTGGTATTGTTCCCTCCATGTGGCCCTGTAGCCATCCAATGCCCGTGAGGTGATAAGTCCAAGGACAAAGGCAGCACAACAAATGATAGAGGATGATGTCAGAGAGACATGATGACATCGTGCTGTCCCAGAAGCGCCCCACTTCTAGACTTCTCAATGAGGTAATAAATTAATGTTGTCATTTAAATCAAATTAAACATTGACTTTTTTTGGTATTTAAAGTGACAGTATCTTAAATGATATGCAATATAAGTAATCAGTGGTTGCATGTTGTTTATGTGTGTCTTATATGCCCTTTTAAATTCTACCTTCTTGGAAAGATCTTGGAGACCTTTCATTCTTGTTCAGTCTCCCAACACCTGCTTCAGTATCATGCACATAGGACATTTTTGTTGTTGTTTTGTTTTTCGAGACAGGGTTTTATGTGTAGGTCTGGCTATCCTGGAACATACTCTGTAGACCAGGCTGGCCTCAAACTCATGGAGATGTGCCTGCCTCTGCCTCCCAAGTGCTGGAATTAAAGGCGTGTGCCATCACCACCTGGCAAGATTTAATTTTTTGTTTGTTTGTCTTTTCTTTTTTTGGTGCACATAGGAAATGCTAATACATTGCTTATAAATAAATGAGGAAGTAAAATCACTCCCTGTGATGGCAAAGGAGTCTAATGATACCTCTACTGCAGGATGATCAATGCTCGGCTGGAGCGGTAGAAGGCATGGAGATGATTATGCCTTCTGTTCTGTGTAGCATGCAGTGCTCCTCCTAGGGACACTGAGTTAGCAGTTGGTGCTATCATTGCTTCTTTCTACAGTTTTTTATTCGTCTATGTTCAAGATTGCCAAATTCTTATCATATCATCTTGGCCTTTGAGCTTATTCAGAGGAAGCAGATTATAGGGGAAGGAAGCTTACATTGTCTCTTAAATGAAATTAGCCAGAGACAGAAAAGGACCATGCCATTGCTTTTAACAGGACAGTGGCTTTTCAGGAGGGAATCTAGACTAAGGCCAGAGGGTGGCCTGTGGCAGGTAAGGACAGATTAATGCAGGGTTGTAGAGGTTAGCCCAGTATATCAGCCCCGTAGACTTATCTCCTGGCTTACAGGGCCATTCCACTACCAGCTAGACAGTTCTAGTCCTTCTGTGTTGTTTTCCTGGTACCTGTGAGGTGGACAGTGGCAGCATGAAGTGGTAGGGACCTAGACTTTTGTCCCGATTTCTGCAATATTTCTAATGACCTGACATGGACTCTCACTCTCCTAGCATTCAGTGCTGTGAAGTTCTGTGTCTTCTCTAATCCTCTCTAGACCAGTGGGCTCAGTTCTGCCTCCCCATGATCTACATCCCAGTTTTCCTTCAGGCCACGAGACAGTTGTGCAACCCGAGAGCTATTCCGGATAGGAAAAGTCAAGTAGGAGGACTCTGGCTTTCTATCAAGTGGGAGATAGCAGATTTCTGTTGTCTGGAAGTGCACAGGGAGCTCTTGTGTTGTGGTTCCTAGGTAGTGGCTGTCTCCTCTGCAAAGGATAGGCAGAGATCTTTATGTCAGCTTTCATTGGCACACCCTGACCGATTCCATCTCCACATCCAGCAGTCTGGCCCTTTCTCTTTCATGATCTCTGCTCAGTCTTTCCTCTCCAGGACACCTGACTGGTGGCTTAGCACAATGCCCTGTGGCCTGCTGGGAAAACCGGGATGGGTAGTGATGGGAGCAGAAAGCCATCCTGTGGCTCATGGACAGAGAGGACACAGCACTTTACAGCCCAAGTGTTGTAAGACCTGTGATGTTACATTTCAGACTTGAGGACTGAGAAATGAATAAGAGAAACTTAAAATGGGTACTGAGAAGGAGTATAAGGAAACTAAGGTAGGTCCAGTGGCAAATACCTGCAATCCCAGTACCCTGGAAGGTGAAGCAGGAGGATGATGAGTTCGAGGCCAACCTGAGCTACCAAAACAAACCAAAACAACAAACCTCAAATCCCTAAACAAAAGCAGAGCTTGGGGAATAAAAATTGAAACTGAGGGAAACAGAAGAACCAACAATAAGCAAGTCTGAATCTCAGGAACTCTCATTTATAATCTGAGGAAACACCCACATTTACCTGCTTGCTGCTGTACCACATGGATGGAACCCAGGCCCTCTGCATTAACTACATTTCTACTGGTGGATAAAACCCCATGACCAAGGCATCATATAGAAAGAAGAGTTTATTTGGCTTGCAGTTTCACAGAGACAAGAGGGCGGGAAGCCTGGTAACAGGCAGCAGACATAATGGCTGGAGCAGAAGCTGGGGACTCACACCTTGATCCTCAAGCACCAAGTAGGGAGATTGAACTAGAAATGATGTCAGTCTCTTAAACTTTCACAGCCTGACTTTAGGGACATACTTCCTGCAACAAAGTCGCATCTTTTAAGCCTCTACAAATGGTGCCATCAACTGGTGACCAGTTTTTCAAATGCCCAAGGCTATGGGGGACATTTCATTCAAACCGCACATGTTAGGGCAGATTCTGACACTGAAGCTACACCCCATACATACATTTTAAAAGATATTATTTATTTATCTATTTATTATTATGGTTGTGTGTGTGATATGAATGTCACAGTAGACCCATAGAAGGCAGAGGACAACTTTGTGGAGCTGATTCTGGGTTGTTTTTATTTTTTTTTTCTTGGCTTTTTGAGACAGGGTTTCTCTGTGTAGCCCAGCTGTCCTGGAACTCACTCTGTAGACCAGGATGGCCTCAAACTCAGAGATCCTCCTGCTTCTGCCTCCTGAGTGCTGGGGCTAAAGATCCTTCTCAGATTTAACTCAGGCGTGAGGCTCATAGGGCAAGCTCTTGACCCACTAAGCTACCTCACTGAGCCTCTGAAAGATTTTTTCGTGTTAAATTTGGATATATTACTAACAGAATGGAATCATTTGTTGTCATTTTCACCAGGTCTCACTGCTGTTTTCCCTGCAGAAGCTTAAGCCTTAGGTATGAAAAGAAGCCTGGAGTTCTGGTGTTGATCCTGTCAAGGGAAGGGAGTCCCCAGGCTAGAAACACGGAGTGGGTGACCCAGGAGAAGTAAGATTGAACCATCTCTGCACCAGGGCTCTGACGGTTCTGAGTAAGGCTCACTGGGCCCCTCAGGCCTATCTTCAAATACATATTTGCTCCTCTACCTACCAAACTTCCGTGTCCCCTTTTTACTGAGCCTCATGAATTCAAATTACCTATCTAAAAATTGCTAAATAACATTCTATCATGGATGTAAACTGTTATAAGAACATTATGCCAACTAATACTGAGTCACATCTGGAGCCTTTTTCCAAGATCAAGCACATTAGAACTAATACTTATAGAAAACTTATGTGTCAGATATTTCATAGTGTGTGATATATTCATTTTGTTCTTTTATAACTGTATGTGAATGGTTGAATGATTAGTAACTTAGCTAATATCCATTGAAATGTATACCATATGCAGACAGTAGGCAGCTGTGTGGTTATAGCTCTAACTCTCAATTTATATGTTGAAATCCTTGCCCTTACTACTGACCTTATTTGGAAATAATGTTATCATGTAGAGTGCATTCTAATTCAATATGATTGGTGTCCTTATATCAGAAGGCAGTTATATATAGAGAAAGACATACAGAACAAGAAGATGCTGTTAAGCCAGGAGAAGACAGGCACCTCCAAGCCAAGGAGAGAGCCCAAGAGACAATCCTTCCCTTATAGCCACTGGAGACTTTGATCTTGAAATTATAGCCTCAAGAAGTGTGAGAGGATATACATGGTCATCTAGTCTTCTTGGCCTCTGGTACTTTGCAATGGCAGTCTCAGCAAATACACCGTTATGTATTCTTAGAATAAGGTAGAATTTACCTGCCAAGACTTGGAAAAAGACAAAAGTTAAAACACCCTTAGAGCAGAACAATTGCCTCAACCCAAAATGTGGAACGTTCAGCAACAAAAGTGGTCCAGCTGTTCCTGAAAAGACACTGCCGTGAGTTTTAATGCCGAAAACGCAAGTCAGAGGGACTGGATGGAGTGCACAGGTGGCCTAAAAGATGGGGGTCAACCACATCTCCCACTGCAAATTTTATTCTCACTGTGTTATAATGAGACCAACTCTGAACAGACTGTGAGCAACTATGAACTCTAACAACCAGAGAACTCAGCTATGAATTAAATATGAGATGATGTTAAGGAACCATTAATTTTTCCTGGGTGTGACAGTATCATAGTGGTCACATTAATACACATATTCTAATTTGACAGCAAGGTCAAATGGCCCAGTGCCCGGGATCTGGTTGCTTTGCATCTGTGACAGGTAGACCATCATAGCGGGGAACATGTAGTCTAGCACAGCTGTTTATTTCATGGTAGCCAGGAATCAGAAGTGGGTGGTGGCAGTTAGCATTCTTGTGCCCTTTCAAGGACACACACCCAGTAGCCTCTTAAAGGTTCCACTTCCTCCAGTTACATCACAGGCTGGGATGAGACCCCGTGATGCACAGGGCCCACCCAGCAGCAGATGTCTTATTCATTCATGTCAGTCATTATACAATGCCTCTATACAAAATAGGACATGGACAACTTGAATATATGCCATGTTTGCTAATTAATTTTTACTTAAAAGTAAAAATCAGGAAACCATCCAAACAGTTAGGCAATGCCACGATAAAAAGAAAAACCTCATGGCATTTGGTTATTACTATTTCATAGAAGCGAATTAGAACTTTGACGGTGTTGTAAGTGCCCTGGAAGAGGTGAGCTGTGACCAGCCAGCCTGGCTTCAGAGTGATAATGCCCCTTATCCCTTCTAAAGCCATCCTCTGAGACACACAGCAGCTCTTAAATGTGGAAGCAGAAGTGCAGAGAGGCATGGACACCCTCTGGAAGGTTCAAATTCAAGTGTCTTGGCTTGTAGCTAAAACCCAAAAAAACCCAACAGGAACCATGGCCAATAAGCCTCACCTTTAAGAAGAAGGAAATAGGGATCAACTTCCGCATAGGGGTCAGTCCTCTACGTCCTCTCAACTCATTCACCTCAATGGGCCCCAGATACTCACTGCATAAAGCAGATGGCATGATCTGTGTGTAGGGGCACCTTGTGGTCCAGGGGAAACAAGTATTGGGTAAAGAAGTTGGTTAAGTACAAAAATGCATGACAATGCTACATACTCGTCTGTGTCAGCGGCAGCAGCATCACTGTAGAAGGGCAATGGGACGAGCAGATTTCAGGAGAGTCTGTTTTGGGGTGCTGTTGAGATGGCGCGGCTGTAGAAGAGCTTGAAGCTTCAGTTGAGGACCTAGAGATAACCCAGTTCCCAGTACCTATACCAGGGAACTCTCAACCACCTCTCCTTCCCACCCCAGGTATTCAAGACCCTCTTCTGGCTTCTGTGGGTACTCATGAGCATGTCACACAATACACAACACACACAGACACACAGACACACACGCAGATACAGACACACAGACACAGACACACAGACACACACACACAGACACACACACACAGACACACACACAAACACACAGATACAGACACACAGACACAGACACACAGACACACACACACAGACACACACACACAGACACACACACAAACACACAGATACAGACACACAGACACATACACACACAGACACACACACACAGACACACACACAGACACACAGACACACACACAGATACAGACACGCAGACACAGACACACACAGACACACACACACAGACACACAGACACATACACACAGATACACACACAGACACACACACAGATACAGACACACAGACACACACACACAGATACACACAGACACACACACAGATACAGACACATAGACACAGACACACACAGACACACACACAGACACACACACACACACAGACACACACACAGACACATACACACACACAGACACACACACACACAGATACACACACACACAGAGACAAATGAATTTTTCTCTTGGCCATGTTGTTAGACATACTCTTATTAGAGTCTAAGACCTTCAGACGAAGAGGGACAGGGGATCCACTGAGGCTGTTCCTAGGAGATGCTCAACTGGCCTGAACTCATTCTTGACATTTGGGTTGTAGATGGAACTCTTTCAGCCCAAACTTCTCAGAAGTAGTCTGCATTGTCCATTAGGGCTGTCCATCCAGCTCAACTTAACAGTGATAAATCTCGCAGCCTCTAAGGGTCCTCACAAAGGTGGGTGTGGTGTGCTGATAGCAGGCATGATTAAGTGCTTTCCTGTGTCAAATATAGCTGTAATATGCTACAAACAGGCATTTGAGCTTTATACAAACTGATCTGGCCACTATCAGCTACTTTGACATTTTATACTAATACTTAAAATAAATCTAGAAACAGGAAAGAAAGTACAGAATGATTGTTTTAAGCAGCTTGTGAGAGCTTATCTTCAAAGTGACAGAGGTTCCATTGTATTTAGAGAAACTGCTCACTTCACTGGCATAAAGGTTAGTGGCCCGGACTTCATGGCTACACTGAGCCAGTTTCCCACGTGAGCTCTGAGAGCTGCAGGCAGCCGAGCACTCACTGCCACTCTGGGGCTCTTTATTCTTGCTTGTGTGAGGACTGTCCCGTGTACACAGAGGCACCAAACACACTTCCAGAAGCAATTTGGACATTCTCCTTAAAAGGAATAAAGCCATCGAGATCTTTTTGTTGAGGGCAGGCCATAGAATTGAAAAAGGTTTTCTCTTTTAAACACATTGGTCTTTACCTTCTATGTGCTGTCGTTGCATGTATGTGTTTCATAGCTCAAAGGAAAACAAATGATGGATCATGCTATTTGAATTTCCTCTTTGGCATAAGAACCCACAGGAAAAGTGTCCCTTGAAATAGAAAGCTGAGGTGTTAGGTTTTTTGCTTATTTATATTTTTGAGGTGAAGTCTCTTAGGTCACCCATGCTGACTTTGAACTACTTGGCCGAAGGAAGAGTACTCCGGTCAAGTAGCTGGAACTAATGATGTGTGCCATCTTGCCAAGCATCTAAGACTTTTATTCATTTTATTATCTGCTTATTTGCTAGTGCTTATCGTGTAGCTTAGGGTGGTCTCAAACTCTCAATTCTCCTGTATCATCATGCCAGGCCAGTCCCTAAAGGTTTTTTGTTTTGGGTTTGTTTTTTTTTTGTTTTTTGTTTTTGTTTTTTTGAGACAGGGTTTCTCTGTATAGCCCTGGCTGTCCTGGAACTCACTGTATAGACCAGGCTGGCCTCGAACTCAGAAATCCGCCTGTCTCTGCCTCCCAAGTGCTGGGATTAAAGGCGTGTGCCACCACTGCCCAGTGTCCCTAAAGGTTTTAAAACAGATTGTAGAATATGCTAGTCCTTCCAATAATTCTTACCTCTGACAATATTCTAGAGTCACACTGGGGAACTTTATAAAAGTACTGTTACCCAGAATCCACTACTAACGTCTAGTGTAATTGTCTGGGATATGCTGTGTATGAAGATTCAGACACTGGTAGTGTTGGACACTCTACCTACTGAATCAAATCTGACAGGCAGCAGAGAGGAAGCCATTACTTATCACTATGGTTCACCACACAGGTGGTGTTTGAGATCTGGAAAGCAGGGCTGTGGAGCTCCCTGAAGATCTGGGGAGTGGGCTCTCAAGTTCTTCCTCATATCATCCATTAGGATTTATTGGTATCCTTTACTAAAATAAACCTAAGAATGGATTTAATGCTCAGTGTGTCTTTGTTTGCAATTATGGGTTGGATTTTTCTGCTCTTATTTTATAATTCAAAGAAGCTTTCATCTACAAATATAATAATATGTTTTAAAAGGGTTATCTTTGGAAACCTCTTTATTTCTTGCCTCTTCTTTCCTTACTCAGAGCAATTTTCTGTACATTGGTTCTATAAAAGACTAGAAGTTGGAGAGGTGGCTCAGAGTTAAAGAGCACTGGCTGCTCTTCCAGAGGGCCCAGGTTCAGTTCTGAGCACCTACGTGGTGGCTCACAATCATCTGTAACTCCAGGTCCTCTGGCCTCCAAGGACACCAGGTACACTCAAGGAGCACAGACATACATGCAGGCAAAATGCTCACAAACATAAATGAAAAGCAAATTAAAGGCGAGAGGCTGATGCTTATGTTCATTCTGTAGAGATGAAACAGGGGTTAAAAATAATGTGGCAAAGACAGCTCAGAGTAGAACAGAGGTAACCCAGCCCACTGTCTGAAGAACTCGTTCTGATGGCATTTGTAAAAATGATAGTTACTTTTTCTTTCTTTCTTTCTTTTTTTTTTTTTGGGACAGGGTTTCTCTGTGTAGCCCTGGCTGTCCTGGAACTCATTCTGTAGACCAGGCTGGCCTCGAACCCAGAAATCCACCTGCCTCTGCCTCCCAAGTGCTGGGATTAAAGGCATGTGCCACCACAGCCCGGCTCGATAGTTACTTTTTCAACTCTAATGGTCTCATATATTTTTAGAAAAAGTTTTCAAAAACATTTTCTGTCCAGGATTCAGTCTACCTAATGCAAGATTATAGAAAGCATATGCCCAGAATTTTCAAGATTATACTAACTATTCTGCTTTTTATAGTCAAACAGAAAGTAAATAGAAGTCAGAAATGTATGAAGTCATCAGCGTTTAGCATTAGCATTAGTTCAGCATTTGGTTGGAAAGATTGTGAGCCTGTAGGCGCTTCCATCACACATGTAGAAGTTCTTTAGGGCTTTCAGCTGTAGGAAACAGGAACTGCTCCTTCTCTTCTGTCCCCTCACATCTGGGAGGAATGACTCCAGAAAGCTGGATGACAGTACTCTACATAGCCCCTAAGGCTGCTGGTCTCATCAGTGTCCTAGCTAGCAAGTCTTGCTAAGTCACAGGAAAAGCTTTTGAGGATGGTTTGTTTTTTAATTAAACAAAACCAACCAACCAACCAACCAACCAACCAATCAAAAAACCCCGACCCTGGATTAAGTTTACCTGCACGCACAGTATAGGAGCTCACAAGGTCCTGCAAAAGACAGCCCAGGGATCACCCTAGGCTTTCACTAACCCCTTGACAGACAGAGGCCTTTACTTTGGAGCCTTCACAGGTCCCGCACACCTCTGGGAGCCTGAGCCACAGATGCTGCAGTATAAGCCTGAACCTCGGCTTTGGTCTTTGGTAGGTAGAGCCCTACATCCTGGGTAATGTGGGTATGGACATAATTCCTAAGCTTGGGACAGATGATGTAAGCAAGACTGTCAAGATGATGCCCTTGGGAATCTTGAGATAAGCTGTCTTGGCATTTATGAAGAACTTGGTAAACTAAGCACATATCCCCCTGGCCTTGGCATTTTGGCCTGCATCTTCTTCAGGACTTTCTTGTATTTCTTGACAAAAAGTATGCTCTTCAGGAACTCAGGATCTACCTTAAGCAATTCATCTTTGTGATGGAGCTTCTTTCCTTTATAAATGTTTTTATCACATGCAATAGTTATATATAAAACCGGTTTTATGTATAATGTATTCTAATATTCTCCCCAATTCCATTATTTTGTACTCCTTCTATTTCTACAAATCTTCTGAACTAACCTCCTTCCCCCTTCCTTCTTCCTTCCTTCTTTTCCCTTCTTTCTCCTCCCCATTTTCCTTTCTGTCTGTCTGTCTCTGTCTCTCTGTTCCTCTCTGTCCCTCTCTGTCTCTCTCTGTCTCTGCCCCTCTCTCCTCTTCCTTTCTTTCCTTATCAGTTAGTCTCAATAGGGCTGTTTACAGGAACATGTATAGCTCACTACTGTTTGTACCACTGAAGAAAACCTTCCTTCCAACCCCGCCAACTGTTACCTGTGTGTGAATATTCAGGGAGAGGTGGGGTTCCATGAGCCTTGTCTGTGTTGGGGACCTTGAGCATCATTGACCAACAAGCCATCCTGACATTGGGACCAATATATTTATTCATCCCTAGCATTACTATTTTTAATTTATAATCTTTGGCTTCTGAGAGCAGCTTTATCCATATACTTCCAAACTACTTTTATTTTAATTTTTTGATTAACTTATCAAGCATCAGATGTCCTTAAGAGTTTTTGACACATAATTAGCTTTGGTTGACTCTTCCCTCCAACTTCCTCTCTCCCATCTGTCTGAACCCCTTTTCTAATCCTTTCCACCACCAGTGTTCTTCCAATGTTTGTATCATATGTGTTCTTCGAAACCCCTTTCTCAAAAATTCTTTCCTAGATTCATCGCCCATTTTACTTTCCTAGATTCTATACACATTAACTCAAACATAAATGTACATATATAAGTCAGAAGCTATAATCGACGTATGTAGGAGAACATATGCAGTTTATCTTTTGAAACTTAAATTAACTTACTTAATATATTTTTCAGTTCCATCTATTTTTTTCTGAAAATTTTATAATTTGATTTTTAAGCAGCTGAATAATATTCCACTGTGTGTATGCATCAC
The DNA here is from genome assembly GCA_028551405.1 of Uromys caudimaculatus. Classification (NCBI taxonomy): domain Eukaryota; kingdom Metazoa; phylum Chordata; class Mammalia; order Rodentia; family Muridae; genus Uromys; species Uromys caudimaculatus. The sequence continues at coordinate 25,729,834 of CM052702.1, read as the reverse complement.
ATTTTCATTATCCATTTTTCTGTTGGTTCTGTTTTCTTGACATTGTCAATAGAGTCACAATAAACATGGATCTGTAAGTAAAATTGGGGTAGAATTTCAGAGTCCCTTGGATTGTGCCCAAGAGTGATATAGATGAGTCATATAGTAATTCTGTTTTTAGGTTTTTGAGGAATCTCTACACTAATTACTACAGTGGTTGCACCTATCCACTCTTCTATCAACAACGAATGAGGTTTCCTCTATGCACACATTCTCAACAGCATTTCCTGTGGTTTTCTTTTGTTTTTTTGTTTTTGTTTGCTCCTTTTAGTCCCCTTAATTTCCTTTTTTTTTCCCTTTTTTTTTTTGATATTTTATTTACATTTCAAATGTTTCCATCTTTCCAGGTCTCCCCTTTGGAACCCCCCTATCCCCTCCCCCTCCCCCTGCCTCTATGAGGGTACTCCCCCACCCCCCCACCTTCCCACCCACTCCCATCTTCCCACCTTGGCATTCCCCCTCAGGCCCAAGGGCCTCTCCTCCAACTGATGGCTAACAAGACCCTCCTCTGCCACATATGTGGCCAGCACCATGTATATGCTTTGGTCGGTGATCCAATCTCCAGGAGCATTGGGGGGTTAGGCAATTTGTCACTGTTGCTCCCTCCATGGGACTGCAAACTCCCTCAGCTCCTTCAGTCCCTTCTCCAACTCCTCCATCTGGGACCTCACACTCAGCCCAACAGTTGGTGTGAAGTGGGTATTCTGAACTTTTGGGCTAATATCCACTTATCAGTGTTCATTCTTTTGTGACTGAGTTACCTTGCTCAGGATGATATTTTCAAGTTCCATCCATTTGCCTGCGAATTTCATGAAGTCATTGTTTTTAATAGCTGAGTAGTACTCCATTGTGTAGATGTACCACATTTTCTGTATCCATTCCTCTGATGAGGGACATCTGGGTTGTTTCCAGCTTCTGGCTATTATAAATATGGCTGCTATGAACATAGTGGAGCATGTGTCT
>CM052702.1:25702619-25728332 GCA_028551405.1 Uromys caudimaculatus | reverse complement strand
CAAAATACTTTATATTGTTTGTGACAACTGTGAAGGGTGTCATTTCCCTAATTTCTTTCTCATCTTGTTTATCCTTTGAGTATAGGAAGGCTACTGATTTGTTTGAGTTAATTTTATATCTGGCCACTTTGCTGAAGTTGTTTGTCAGCTGTAGAAGTTCTCTGGTAGAGTTTTTCGGGTCACTTAGATATACGATCATATCATCTGCAAATAGTGATATTTTGATTTCTTCCTTTCCAATTTGTATCCCTTTGACCTTTTGTTGTCTAATTGCTCTAGCTAGAACTTCAAGAACTATATTGAATAGATAGGGAGAGAGTGGACAGCCTTGTGTAGTCCCTGATTTTAGTGGGATTGCTTCAAATTTCTCTCCATTTAGTTTGATGTTGGCCACTGGTTTGCTGTATATTGCTTTTACTATGTATAGGTATGGACCTTGAATTCCTGATCTTTCCAAGACTTTTTATCATGAAGGAGCATTGAATTTTGTCAAATGCTTTTTCAGCATCTAATGAAATGGCCATGTGGTTTTTTACTTTGGGTAGGTTTATGTAGTAGATTACTACATTGATGGATTTCTGGGTATTGAACCATCCCTGCATCCCTGGGATGAAGCCTACTTGATCATGGTGAATGATCGTTTTGATGTGTTCTTGGATTCGGTTTGCGAGAATTTTATTGAGTATTTTTGCATCGATATTCGTAAGGGAAATTAGTCTGAAGTTTTCTTTCTTTGTTGGGTCTTTGTGAGGCTTTGGTATCAGTGTAATTGTGGCCTTATAGAATGAATTGGGTAGTGTTCCTTCTATTTCTATTTTGTGGAATAGATTGAAGAGTATTGGTATTAGGTCTTCTTTAAGGGTCTGATAGAATTCTGCACTGAACCCATCTGGTCCTGCGCTTTTTTTTTGTTTGTGAGATATTGGAGACTGTTAATGACTGCTTCTATTTCTTTAGGTGTTATGGACTGCTTAGATGGTTTATCTGATCCTGACTTAACTTTGGTATTTGGTATCTGTCTAGAAACTTGTCCATTTCATCCAGATTTTCCAATGTTATTGAGTATAGACTTTTGCAGTAGGATCTGATGATTTTTTGAATTTCCTCAGAATCTATTATTATGTCTCCCTTTTCATTTCTAATTTTGTTAATTTGGATACTGTCCCTGTGCCCTCTGGCTAAGGGTTTATCTTTTTTGTTGATTTTTTCAAAGAACCAGCTCCTGGTTTTGTTAATTCTTTGTATAGTTCTTTTTGTTTCTACTTGGTTGATTTCAGCCCTGAGTTTGATTATTTCCTGCCTTCTACTCCTCTTGGATTTATTAGCTTCTTTTTGTTCTAGAGCTTTCAGATGTGCTGTTAAGCTGCTAGTGTATGCTCTCTCCAGTTTCTTTTTGGAAGCCTTCAGAGCTATGAGATTTCTCTTAACACTGCTTTCATTGTGTCCCATAGGTTTGGGTATGTTGAACTTTCATTTTCATTAAATTCTAGGAAGGCTTTAATTTCTTTCTTTATTTCTTCCTTGACAACGTTATCATTGAGTAGAGCATTGTTCAGCTTCCATGTGTATGTGTGCTTCTGTTGTTGTTGCCATTGAAGACCAGCTTTAATCAGTAGTGATTTGATAGGAGGCATGGGATTATTTCAATCTTCTTATATCTGTTGAGGTTTGTTTTGTGATTGATTATATGGTCAGTTTTGGAGAAGGTACCATGAGGTACTGGGAAGAAGGTATGTTCTTTTGATTTAGGATGAAATGTTCTAAAGATACCTGCTAAATCCATTTGGTTCATAACATCTGTTAGATTCACTGTATCTCTGTTTAGTTTGTGATTCCAAGATCTGTCCATTGATGATAGTGGGGTGTTGAAGTTTCCCACTATTATTGTGTGAGGTGCAATGTGTGCTTTGAGCTTTAGTAAAGTTTCTTTTATGAATGTAGGTGCCCTTGCATTCGGGGCATAGATGTTCAGAATTGAGAGTTCTTCTTGGTAGATTTTCCCTTTGATGAGTATGAAGTGTCCTTCCTTATCTTTTTTGATGACTTTTGGGTGAAAGTCAATTTTATCCAATATTGGAATTGCTACTCCAGTCTGTTTCTTGGGACCGTTTGCCTGCAAAATTGTTTTCCAGTCCTTTACTCTGAGGTAGTATTTGTCTTCATCCCGGAGGTGTGTTTCCTGAGTGCAGCAAAATGCTGGGTCCTCTTTATGGATCCAGTCTGTCAGTCTATGTCTTTTCATTGGGCATTGAGTCCATTGATGTTAAGAGATATTAAGGAATAGTGATTGTTGCTTCCTGTTGTTTTCGATTTTATTTTTATGTTTGTGTGGCTATCTTCTTTTGAGTTGTTGAAAGATTACTTTCTTGCTTTTTCTAGGGTGTAGTTTCCCTCCTTGAGTGGGTGTTTTCCATCTATTATCTTTTGTAGGGCTGGGTTTGTGGAAACATTGTGTAAATTTGTTTTTGTCATAGAATATTTTGGTTTCACCATCTATGATAATTGAGAGTTTTGCTGGGTATAGCAGCCTGGGCTGGCATTTGTGTTCTCTTAGGGTCTGTATGAGATCTGCCCAGGATCTTCTAGCTTTCATAGTCTCTGGTGAGAAGTCTGGTGTAGTTCTGATAGGTCTGCCTTTATATGTTACTTGACCTTTTTCCCCTACTGCTTTGAATATTCTTTCCTTATTTTGTGTATTTGGTGTTTTCACTATAATGTGACGGGAGGAATTTCTTTTCTGGTCTAATCTATTTGGAGTTCTGTAGGTTTCTTGTATGTTCCTGGGCATCTCTTTTTTTAAGTTAAGGAAGTTTTCTTCTATAATTTTGTTGAAGATATTTATTGGTACTCTAAGTTGGGAATCTTCACTCTCTTCTATACCTATTATACTTAGGTTCTGTCTTCTCGTTGTATCCTCGATATCCTGGATGTTTTGGGTTAGGAGCTTTTTGCATTTTGTGTTTTCTTTGACTGTTGTGTCAATGTTTTCTATGATATCATCAGTACCTGAGATTCTCTCTTCCATCTCTTGTATTCTGTTGGTGATTCTTGCATCCATGACTCCTGATCTCTTTCCTAGGTTTTCTAACTCCAGGGTTGTCTCCCTTTGTGATTTCTTTATTATTTCTATTTCTATTTTTAGTTCCTGGATGGTTTTGTTCATTTTCTTCATCTGTTTGATTGTGTTTTCCTCTAAGTATTCCTGCTTGATTGTGTTTTCCTGTGATTCTTTAAGGGATTTTTGTGTTTTCTCTTTAAGGGCTTCTAGTTGTTTACCTGTGTTCTCTTGTATTTCTTTAAGGGAGTTATTTATTTCCTTCTTAAAATCATCATGAGATGTGATTTTAAATCTGAGTCTTGCTTTTCTGGTGTGTTGGGATATCCAGAGCTTGCTGTGGTGGGAGAGCTGGGTTCTGATGATGCCAAGTAGCCTTGGTTTTTGTTCCTTATGTTCTTGCCCTTGCCTTTCGCCATCTGGTTGTCTCTAGTGTTAGCTGGTCTTAATCGCTCTGACTGTGTCTTTTCCCTCCTGCAAGCCTTGGTGTCAATACTCCTTGAAGGCCAGCTCTCTCTGAGAGGAATTTGGGTTTGGAGTGCTGTGGTACAGGGTCGGCTCTGGGGTGCAGAAAGAAACCAGAAGGATCTTGTCCCCAGCTGTCCCTTGGTTCCTTTGTCCTGATGGCTCTGCAAGGGTCCTTCTTGATCCAGTGAATTGGAACAGAAGTAGTGGTCTTGCCTGTGCTTGAAGGTGTGTTCGGCACTCATGGGATACCAGCTCTCTCCTGGCACTATTTGAGTATGAAGCCCTGTGTCCCAGCCACCAAAAGAAGCCAGAGGACCACTCCTCAGTCCCTGTGTCCTGGGAATTCCAGGTGGGTCCGTCTGAGCAGACAGGCTTGCCCATATTCCTGGGGGTCTAGCATTCTCCTGGCACTATTTGGCTATGGAGTCCTGGTGGCCCAGTCAGAGGTCTCCTGCCACAGATGGAAACCAGAAGGCTCATTTCCCCAGCTGTTCCTCAGTCCCTGTGTCCCAAGGATTCTCAACGAGTCCCGCTGAGCATTGGTGCTCATCTTACCCCCTCTCACTGGCTTTTCTACACTCCAGGGAGTCTAGCTTTCTCCCAGCGCTATTTGGCTATGGAGTCCTGGTGGCCCAGGTAGAGGTCTCCTGCCACTACGTTTCCTTTTCTGAAAAGCAACCTTCTCCAATGCTAATGAGATTTGAGTGGGTGTGGTTTTCTTGATAATATCCATTCTGACTGGGATCAGATAGACTCTTAAAAATAGTATTTTTAAAAAGATTACTTATTTATTTTTCTTCTCTCTCTCTCTCTCTCTCTCTCTCTCTCTCTCTCTCTCTCTCTCTCTCTCTCTCTCTCTGTAGGTCCAAGGATAACCATGGGACTTGGTTCTTTCCTTCTACCATGTAGGTCCTGAGGATCAAACTCTAGTGAACTCAACTTGTTAGGTTTCATGGCCTTTACCTGCTGAGGCATTTTTCTGGCCCTTGAATTGCTTTCAATTCTAGATATTAATATTCTGCTAGATGTATAGCTGGCAAAGATTTTCTCTCATTCTTTAATTGGCTCTTCACTCAATTAACTGTCTTTTTTTTTTTTTTTTTTTTTTTTTGTATAAAACCTTTCCAATTTCCATCTGTAGGAGTCATGAGAATTACCTTGAAGGGGCCCGGCCATTTAGGAGAGAGAGATGAGGGCCGATGATCTGGAGAGGAGAGAACTTGATCCCCAGTGTTGGTAGGCAGTGGTCAGGGGACAGTGTATGACCTTGGTAGATGGTGGTCAGCAAAGTTCCATAGAAGAGAGTGGAGGTGGCAAGTAATGGGGTATGTAGGTGATCAGGGAGTGGAGAGCATTTAGGTAAATACTAGGAGTTAGGATCAGATGTCCATACATGAGTTCAAAGGGTGAGATGAGGAGAGGTTGCTTGGGGAGAGCTCATAGCCTAAAACGAGCCAGAGGTAGGAGTTTTACCCAACTGGGGTGAAGTTCCTGTGACAGTTTGACAAGAGTGGTTTTTAGAGAGTGGTTAGTTCTTTCTACCTTTCCTGAAGACTGGGGGTGATAGGGAATATGAAAATGCCAGGGGATGTCTAGGGTTTTAGATAGAGTTTAAAAAACCTGGGAAATGAATTCAGACCATTGTCTGACTGGGAAGCTAGGATACCAAATTGTGGAATGATCTCTCAGAGGAGGAGATCAGAGACTGTCTGAGCCCTTTTGTTAGTGGTGAGGAATGCCTCCACCTACCCTGAGAAGGTGTCCACCAAGACCAGGAGGTACTTGGCACGTTTGACAGTGGGCATGTGGGTAAAGTCAAGTTGCCAGTTGGTTCCAGGAAGGGAACCTCTAGCCTCATGGGTAGGAAAAGGGGTGCTATGATACCTGGACTCGGAGTCTGACATCTGACAGATTTTGCAAGAGGCAGTGATAGATTTTAAGAAATGTAAGTCCTCAGGAGTATGCTGTAGATGGGTATTAACAAAATAAGACAATGCTTGGCTGTTAGGATAAAGGAGCTGGTGAAGATGGAACAGAGTTTCACAGGTGTCAGGGAATGAGAGAGGGGATGTGGGTTGTAGTGTAAGAATGTCCTGGGGAGGGTGAGACGAGTCTAGCTAGGCCCCTAAGGGCCTCAGCTCTGGATTTGGGAGACAATAGAATCATTTATCTGGTGGGATTTGCAGTGGAAAATTCCAATAGCTCTGGGGAGATGGGAGGCCTTTAGCATGGTCATATTTTGGTTTGTATTAGTTACTGATTCTCCTTTTGTAAGTAACCCACACTCCTTCTAGATAGCAGCATGGGACAGGAGGATATGGAAAGTGTATTTGGAGTCTGTATAGATGTTTAGGGATTGTCCCCATGCCGGTTGAAAGGCATGGGTAAGGGCCATTAGCTCAGCCTATTGATTGGCAGTATGAGCAGGGAGGGCCTATGCCTCAACCACCTCTGTGTCTGACATTATAGCATAGCATCATGACTCCTTCATGTAAACAAGAGCTGCCATCTGAAAGCCAGGTATAGATGGCCTGAGGCAATGTGCCCTCCTGTATGTGTGAAGGATGAGGTAATAGTTTCTCTAAGGTTTCAGTGCAAGAGTCAGATACAGAGTGGTTAGTATTTGGATGAGGAAGAAGATTGGAAATATTAAGAGGTGGGCATGATTGGAAAGTAAATGTGGAGTCTTCTATTAGTGCTACCTGAAGGGAAAGAACCCTGGAGGGAAATAGAGTTTGCAAGCCTTTGTAACTTAGGAGCTGGGACAGGTTATGAGACGAGAAGATGGTTACAGGTGACCCAAAGGTTAGTTTTTTGGACTCTTGAATAAGGAGTTCAGGGCTGCTAAGGTATGTATACAGGTGCCCATCCCTGATGGTTAGATCTAGTTTTTATGACAGGTATGCTACAGGTGCAAAAGGGGGTCCCAGTTGGTGACCTGAGACTCCAAGGGCAAATCCCTTTTTTTCAGTTACATAGAGGGAAAAAGGACGAGTCAGGTCAGGGAGGTGTAAGGCCAGGGCCTGAAGGAGAGCCTGTTGGAGCTTTTGAAAGGCTCAGTAACAGGTTTGAGAAGAAGTTTGTGGGTGTGGCCTAATGCTGCTTCATATAAGGGATGGGAAAGGAGGGAAAAGGAAGGAACCCAGGAGTGTAAAAAACTGGCTATTCCTAGGAATGATAAAGTCTCTTCCTTTGTAGAAGGAACTGTTAGAGACTGAATTGGATTCTTTTTACCTAGGTAATAGCCTTGTGAGTTGGTGTAATTGTTAGTCCCAAATAGGTGAACTGAGGAGTAGACAATTGGACTTCAGAAGATGAGGCTCTAGCCTCATCTAGACAGGAAATTTAGAAGAGCAGAGGTGTAAACTTGGATGATTTTTAGAGAGGGATGGCAGAGAAGAATGTCATCTACATAATGGACAATCTTAGATTTAGGGAGAGACAGAGAAAGTAAGTCAGATGCCAGGGACTGGCCAAATAGCTGTGGGCTATCCTGAAATCCCTGAGGTAGACCAGTCCAGGTGAGTTGGGTAGAAAAGTGGGTGTCAGGATCAGTCCAGATAAAGACAAAGATGTTCTGTGACTGGGCATCTAGAGGGACAGAGAAGACTGCATCCTTGAGATCTAGGACTGAGAAATGCAAAGTTCTTGAGGGAATTCACAGCAGGATGGAGAAGAAACTGAAGAATTAATGCACCTGAGATCTCAAACCAGGTGACAGGTGCCATTAGGTTTCTTAACTGCTAGTAGTATAGGGGTGTTAAAGGGGGAAGAGGTAGGATGGAGGAGTTTTTTCCTTAAGAGGTCAGAGATGATAGGCCCTGAGGCTCTGGAGAGAAAGAGGGTATTGAGCTTGGGTGGTGTACTGGGTCCTATAATTGGATGACAACAGGGGAATGATGTTTAGCAACAGAGGGGTTCTGGATATCCCAGACTCAGGGGTCTACCTGAGAGGCTGTCAAAGGAAACAACATGTTAGAGTTAGTAGGTTGGGTGACTAGGAGGAGGAGGAGAGGGGCTGCTGGTGAGCTTGGGTTTAGGCGAATGGGGGGGGGGGGGGGCAAAGGAAACAGAGGCTTCTAACTTAGCTAGAAGATTCTTTCCCAATAAGAGGACAGGACACATTGGCACTACCTAAAAGGAATGGGTGAGAAGAACACTCCTAAAAATGAAACTAAGTGGTGGAGTTTGGTGAGGAAGATAAGGGGAACAAGGAGAGGAGGGTCCATTGTCCACGAGGAAGGAGATGGGCTGCCCAGATACCATGATGACTACCTGAGGCTCCCTGCTTTGATGAAAGTGGTTGAGTCAAGGGAGCTTGGGCCTCTTCAGTTGTCCATAGCCAAGTCTAGGAGATCAGTTGGAGGGTTACCTGGGAGTGATGTCCCTCTGTCCAGAGCAGCATGAGGCCAATCAACAGCCCAATATCCCTACTGATGGCACTTAGGGCATGGCCTTGGTTACTTGCATGGGTTAGGGCAAGCCCTCACCCAATGACCTTGTTGACCACATTTGTATCAGTGACCTGGTGGTTCATGAGCCTTAGAAGGCCAGGAAGCCTAGGCAGGAGCTGAGGCTGGTCACACAGCCTTTGCCAGCATATGGTATTTTTGTCTGCAGGCCTTTTCATATTTCTGATAGTACACTTTGAAGGCTAGCTGTTGTTTTGTGTGTAATTTTAAAAAGCCTGCCTGTTCCTTGCTTGGTCTCCTTGCTCAGTGCTGCGGCTCCTAATGACTTAGCTCCGAGTTCACGCTGCCGCTGGCTCCACTTCCATCCTGCCTCTTCCTCCCACTGGCTCTGCTAAGCTGCCAACAACTGTCCCTCTTGAGAACACCTGGAGCTACCGGTAGCTTGCATTCCACTGACCAACTTCCCTGGCTGTCTACCTGAGTCATCGAGGATGGAAAACACCAGATAGCCTTAATATTTTAAAACCAGCCAGATAACCCAACTGCTGGGTGAAGAATTTCTTGCCCCATGGTCCCTAGTTTCTGCAGCCACCTGCAGAGGCTACAAACTATCAATCCCCTGGTTACATGTCTGCTATTTTCTATCCATTCCACTGCCTGGTCCATATCCCAATCCTCTCTATGTTCCCTTCTCTTTCTTCTGCAAGAAATCCCGCCTTTTCCTTGGCCCAACACTTACCTTCTGCTGTCTTTATTGATCCAATCAAGAAACAATTAGGGGACTAGATTTTAGTTATCAGCTTCTCCACCTACAGCCAAAGAGAAGGTTTGGAGTGAAGATAAATAAAAGCTTGGAGCATGGATGGTGAGCTGGTGACCCTTCCTACTGAGCCAGTGCTGGAGCCTTCCCATCAGGGACTGGAGCCTATCTTGGACCCAAAAGAAGAGAGCTTTAGAGACCCAGCAGAAGTTCTAGGTACTGGTGCTGAAGAGAGTCATCTGGAGCAGTTTGGAACTTCCTTGTTTAAGGAGTCAGCCTAGAGGAAGCAGTCTTTGAAATGTGACCCCCTTATGAAAGAGAGCCCTTCACGACCTATGCCAGTGGTCCAGGTGACAACTAGTACACAGGATACAAAGGAGTCTGGCTCCAGAAATCCGATAGAAGCCAAGCTTGTGGACTTAGATTTCTTGGGATCTCTGGATGTTCCTGTGTCAGCCCCACCCCTGTGTGTCCTTGGGCCTAGATGTCTCCTTCCTGTTGAGCCTTCTGTGGATGTGCTGCAATACAGCCAGAAAGACCTGGATGCAGTGGTGAATGTGATATAGCAGGAGAATTTGGAGCTGAGAAGGAAGTATAAGGACCTCAGCACCAAGTATTTGGAGTTGGGGAAGATTATTGATGGGTTTGAGAAGATTGCATACAAATCAGCGGAGGAGGCTGAGAAACAGAAGGCACTAACCAAAGACAAAAATCCAAAAGGTTTTAAAAGAGAGAGACCAACTTACTGCAGAGCTGAACTCCATGGAGAAGTCCTTCTCTGACCTTTTTGAGTGGTTTGAGAAGCAGATGAAAGTGAATGAAGGCTACTGGAAGACGCAGCAGTGGTCATGAGCGAGTCTTGCCACCAATGTTAGATGAAACTGAGCACTTCTGGACAAATCACGGCCAAGTCAGTGCAAGTCTCACGTGGGAGGCTTTATTAACAGAGGTGCCTCTGGGGGAGGGGTGATGGGGAAGAAGCGAAGAAGAGAGCTATGGATGGGGTACATGTCTTTTACCCTGGCCTTGACACAGGTAATTCAGGTAACACATGCATAGAGGGGTGTGTGACAGGTGCCATGGCAAAGGACTCAGGAGAGGGTGCCGTAGCCTAGAGATGATGTCATTGCTGGGTTCAGGAGCTGGCTGCAAACAACTTCTGGTTGTCCATTGTGGGGCAGTGATCTGTGACAGGCACCTGGTTGAGCACAGGCGTAAAATCTGGGCGACCCGAAAGGGACTGGAAAACGTTATGCTAATGCTCCAGGGAGGCTTTTGGCTCCACAAAGCCCCAAGCCATCCCCATGTTAATGAGACACCTAGAGTCTTAGCCATGCCCCTTCCCAGTTACTATATCTGCCTCGCCTCTCCCAGAGGGGCGTGGATACAATTCCATCCAGGCCACTCCACATGATGACAATAAACGTCTTAGAATTATGGACTGTCTCTTCATCTGGACCTGCTGTGGGAAGTGAGGGATCCGGCCTTCGATTAAGGAGCCCATGTCTAATCTCTCGCCGAGGGCTTCCCAGTGCTCCCAGACGTACCCATTCACCCAAGTCCAAGCAGCTAGCCTGGCGCCCCAGCCACTGAAACCGGGTCTTGGTGGGAACCCCAGCTGTGCTCTGGCTAGCCCGTCTGCAGCACCCTGCAGTGACTGTGGTGCCCTGGGCTAGAGAGCCCATGAGACGGCTGCCGCACGTTCCCCGGGAATGGCCCCCTCCCCCACCCACAGGCAGGGCCCCAAAGGCTTCCCACAGCCCCTACCTGCCCGTTGGACTGTGTGGGAAGACACGCAGACACTTCCTGCGTGTCTGCTGTCCCACCCAGAGCCGCAGTGCCTGGGACAGACACGTGTGGCTTCTTTCCACCACGCTGGGTGTGTTCCCACAGTCCATGGATGTACTTGAAGCTATGCCTGACTATAGCTTTAGTCTATATTCTCAATGAAAGTTTGAAAATGAGATGCTTTGAGGAGGTCATTCCACCTGTGATTCCCATGTCCTTTACAAATTCTTTGCATAGCTTGCTTGTTTCAACTTTCTCATACTTTTACATGTGACAGAAAAGCGGAGTCTTTAGAACTTTGAGTTTTATTTTCTTAAGGAGGGAAAGGTGGGTAGAGGAACTGGGCATGGTAAAACACTTTTGGGAACTGTCTTAATCCCAGTGTTCTCTCCCAGAGATAATGGCTCGGATCACATACTGGGCTTCAATTATTAGTACAGTGTGACACTGATCATTTCTCTCAGCATTCTGTGTCTTTTACACCTTCTTACTCACAAACATCTTGCCATTTTGTTTTGTCTATTTTACTCAAGAAACAAACACTGTTTCTTTAGGAAACCAGAAAGGACATCTATAGAAAAGCTCACGCTTGCTGAAGGCCTTGTGTATGACAAAGCCTTTTTCCCATGAGGACGGCCCTTCTCCTCCTGCTCCAGTAACCCTTTGCTCTCATACTTTTATAGAAATGATTTGCTGGCCTGCTAAGTGTGTTATCATCCTCACTTGTATTGCACAGACAGAGCTGCTCACAATGCAAGAGGCAATTCAAACAACTGTGACTTCAGATGTTATAGATTAGTAACAAGCCTCCCAGCCCCACCTTTACCAGTGTGTAGTTTTCTAACCTAACCTAAATGTGTTTCTAACCTGTCTAATCCATATTCTTAGTCTAGAAATGGATATAATAATAGTACCCACTTACCTCAGCAGTATTGAGCACTAACTGACTGAAGGACTTCCTTGTGAAGTCCTTGTTTCCATCTTAGTAAGCATTTAAGAAATTTATTTTAAAAAGATGCTTAGGACTTCTAGCAGTTTTCATCTTTTATGTTAACAATGACAGTTCCTTTAAAAATATATTAAACTAAATATTTTCCATGAATGAAACATGACACAAGGGAAAAACAGCTCTGTTCAAGTCTAAGATTACGTCCTGATGTCACAGTGGGTTCTGTGATTTATCAACACCCCGTCTGTGGTTGTTTGAATGTGCTTGGCTCATGGGAAGTAGCACTATTAGGAGGTGTTGCTTTGTTGGAATAGCTGTGGCTACCAGAGGGATGGTAGACTGCTTGTCAAATGTGAAAATCCTGGATCCCATTCCTAACAAGAGAAGGAGTGGGGAAGAGAAATTTACTGAGAGAAAATTAGGTGAGCACAATATTTAGGACCAACCCCTGCCTTACCAGAGACTACACTGGCACCCACAACCCCAGGTGAGCCCCCTGCCCGCAATCCACCAACACTCTCTTCGTGACCACCCAGCCTACTCCCAACTCAGTTCCTCTTCTTGTCACCATATCCCAGCCTACAACTCTGATGGAAGATCCCTGTCCCACCAGAGGCCACACTGGCTATTAGAACCCCAGCAAGGCTAGCTGTACACAGAGTACTTCCATTTTCTCAGTGCTTTTCCAATTGGTCCTCCACTCCTCATCACCAATTCCAGCCCCTATTTCCAGTGGAGGCACCCTGCTAGACCAGAGGACATGATGGCCACCATAATGGAAGGGAAACCACTTACCCCAGCATGGTTCCCACTCAATGCCTTCCCAGATTGCCCCCAACTGCCCCACTACTTCCTGTCATCATATCCTGGATTCTAACTCCTGTGGAGGCCCTACAGCTGGATCTGAGTCCAAGGCAGCCAGAATTCCAGTCTTGAACTCACGTAGAGACTTCTGCTCAACTACAGTCCATTCTGGCCAGAAGACAAGGGAGGGAACAGAAACCAAGCAAAAAGCACCCATCCAACAAAGACAAACTTAGAAATCAGGACTAGGCCTATAGTTACTCCAAACCCAGATGCCTAGACACCAGTATAAGAACACAATAACAATAGCCAGGGAAATATGTCACCATCAGAACCCAGCTATCCTACTACAGGGAGTCCTGAATATTCTATAGCAAATGAAGCACAAGAAAATGACCTTAAAACCAACTTTATGATGATGATAGAGGTCCTTAAAGAAAAAATGAATAAATCTCTAAAGAAATCGAGGAAATGATAAGCAAAAAATGGAGGAAATGAACAAATGCCTTAAAGAAATTCAAGAAAAACAAAGAGACAGTTGAAGGAAATGAATAAAACTATTTAAGGCCTGAAAATGGAAATAGAAGCAATAAAGACAACATAAACTGAGGGAATCCTGGAAATGGAAAATATAGGTAAGCAAACAGGAACTACAGATGCAAGCATCATCAACAGATTATAAGAGATGCAAGAGAGAATCTCAGGTGTTGAAGATATGATAAGAGAAATAGATACATTGGTCAAAGAAAATGTTAAATCTAAAAAACTCCTGACACAAAACATCCAGGAAAACTGTGACACCATGAGAAAGACCAAACCTAAAAGTAATAGGTATAGAAGGAAGAGAAGGAGGAGGAGGAGGAGGAGGAGGAGGAGGAGGAGGAGGAGGAGGAGGAGGAGGGGGAGGAGGAGGAGGAGGAGATTCCCAGCTTAAAGGCACAGAAAATATTTTCAATAAAATCATAGAAGAAAATTTTCCTAACCTAAAGAAGGAGATCCCTATAAAGGTATAAGAAGCTTGCAGAACGCTAAATCAATTGGAACAGAAAAGAAAATACCATCACTGCATGATAATCAAAATAAAAAATGTACACAACAACAACAACAGTAGCAGCAACAATGACAAAATATTAAAAGCTTCAAGGGAAAAAGGTCAAATAACATATAAAGACAGACCTAAGTTCGAACCTGTGAGATTCTTCTTCAAAAGCTTATTCTTCCCAGAATTCCATTGTCCTGAATTATCACTTTATTGCCAGTGGTTTTACTTGCAAACAGTGTAAGTTAGCTTCAGACGATTATTGAAATGTGTGTCCTTGGATTTAGAATTCCAAAACTACAGAAAAGAAGTCAGGTGGTACAATGAACTACTCTACGCTCTAGCTAGTTTACCAATTTTAGTGTTTTGCTATGTTTTCTTTGTGTCTTAATCTCCCCTCATGTATATATGACATATATGTACATGTATATTCTTCCAGACTTTCAAAGAAGAGCTAATGCCAATACTCCTCAAATTAGCCACAAAATAGAAACAGAAGGTCATTGTATGAGGCCACAGTCACCCTGATACGTAAACCACACAAAGACTCAGCAAGAAAGAGAACTTCAGACCAATTTCCCACATGAATGTTGATACAAAAACACCCAATAAGATATTTGCAAACTGAACTCAAGAACACATCAAAAAGATCATCCCCCATGATCAAGTAGGCTCCATCCCAGAGTTGCAGGGATGGTTTAACACATGAAAATCTGTCAATGTGATCCACTGTGTAAACAAGCTGAAAGAAAAAAAAAATCATGATAATCTCATTAAATGCGGAGAAAGCCTTTGACAATATCCAACACTTCTTCATAATACAAGTCTTAGAGAAATCAAGGATACAAAGGGCACACCTAAACACAATATATAGCAAGCCTATAGCCAATATCAAATTAAGTGAAGAGACACTCAAAGCATTTCCTCTAAAATTAGAAACAAGAAAAGGCTGCCCACTCTCTCCATATTTATTCAATATAGTGGTTGAAGTTCAGCTAGAGCAAAAAGACAACTGAAGGGGATCAAGTTGATAAAAATTGGAAAGGAAGAAATCAAAGTATCTTTATTTGCAGATTATATGATACTGTATATAAGTGACTCCCAAAAACTTTCACCAGGGAACTGCTACAGCTGATAAACACCTTTAGTGAAGTGGCTGGATACAAGATTATGTCAGAAAAATCAGTAGCCCTCCAATACATAAATGAAAAATGGGCTTAGAAAGAAATCAGGGAAACAACACCCTTCACAACAGATACAAATAATATAAAATATCTTGGTGTAACTTTAATCAAGCAACTGAAAGACTTGTATGACAAAAAAAAGAAGATGGAAAGATCTCCCATGCTCATGGATTGGTAGGATTAACATTAAAAATAGCCATCCTACCACAAGCAATCCAACACAATTCCTACCAAAATTCCAACACAGTTTTTTAGAGACATTGAAAGAACAAACTTAACTTGATATGGAAAAACAAAAAAAACAGGGTAGCTGTGTATAACAATCCTGTATAATAAAAGAACTTCCAGAAGTATCACCATCCCTGATTTCCAGCTGTACTACAGACCTATAGTAATAAATCCACATGGTATTGGCATTAAAACAGTTTGATCAATGGAATTGAATAGGAGACCCAGACATAAATCCACATACCTATAGACACCTTATTTCTGACGCAGAAGCCGAAATTATACAATAGAAAAAAAAAGAAAGTATCTTCAACAAATTGTGCTGGTCTAACTGGATGCCAGCAGGTAGAAGAATGCAAGTAGATCCATGTCTGTCACCCTGCACAAAACTCAAGTCCAAATGAATCAAAGACCTCATTATAAAACCAGATACATTCAACCTGATAGAAGAGAAATTGTGGAATAGCCTTGAACACATTGGCAAATGAGACAACTTCCTGAACAGAACACCAATAGCATGGGCACTAAGAACTCATGAAACTGAAAAGCTTCTGTAAGGCAAAGGACACTGTCAATAGGAAAAAATGGCAGTCTACAGAATGGGAAATTTTTTTCACCAATTCCACCTCTGACAGCTAATATCTAAAATACATAAAGAACTTAAGAAACGAGACATCAACAAACCCAGTAATCCAATATAAAAACAGGGTACAGATCTAAACGGAATTCTCAAATTTCTGAGAAACACTTGAAGAAATGTTCAACACCCTTCGCCACAAGGGAAATGCAAATCAAAACTACTTTGAGATTTCATCTTATACCTGCCAGAATGACTAAGATGAAAAACCATAAGTGACAGCTCATGCTGGCAAGGATGTGGAGCAAGGGGAACATTCTCCATTGCTGGTGAGAGTGAACACTTGTAAAACCACTTTGGAAATCAATATGGTGGTTTCTCAGAAAATTGGAAGTCTATCTACCTCAACACCCAGCTATACGACTCTCCGGAATGTATCCAAGGACACTCCATCCAACTAAAGGACACTTGATCAACCATGTTCATTGAAGATTTATTCATAATACCCAGAAACTGGAAACAACCTAGATGTCCTTCAACCAAAGACTGGATAAAGAAAATATGGTACTTAGCTGCTAAAAACAATGACATCATGAAATTTGCAGACAAATGGATGGAACTAGAAAAGATCATACTAAGTGAGGTAAACCAGACCCAGAAGGACAAACTTGGTATGTTCTTATATATAAGTGGACATTAGCTCTTAAGTAAAGGATAACCATGCTACAAACCACAGAACAAGAGAGACTAAGTAACAGGAAGGACTTAAGAGAGACACGTGGATCTATTTTCCACTGGGAAGGGGAAATAGAATAGATTTTGTGGGTGGACTGGGGATAGGTGGGCATAGAAATAGGAGGGAGCAGGCAGAGGGTGGAAGGGACACACAGAGAAAGAGCATTTGGAGAAATCACTGGAATTGGGGGGAATTTAGGGGATAATGCAGAAATCTACTACAGTGGAAAAATCCCTGGAATCTTTGAGAATGACCCTAGCAAAGTATTCTAGTAATGAGGGATACAGAGCCTGAACTGATCATTTTCTATAACAAGGTAAGGCTCTTAGCAGTGGGACTGGAACATCAGTCCAGCCACAAACCCTTTGACCTACAATCTGTCCCGCCTGCAAGATGTGCTGTGGTAAAAGTGGTGCAGAACTTGTGGAAATAGCCAAACAATGAGTGGCCCAACTTGAAGCCTATACCATGAGAGGGAGTCTATACCTACACGGACTGGATGACCAGAAACCAGAGGCAGGACAGACCAGAGTCCCAGGATAGAAACAAATACAACTGGCAAAAAAAAAAATGTCAATGAGTGATTCCTAATGATATTCTGCTATACTAGTCCTTTGCCTGTCATCAGAGGGCATCATTCGTCAACTGATGGGAGCAGATACAGAGACTCACAGCTAAACACTTGGGAGAGCCAGGGGAGCCCCACAGAAGAGAGGGAGGAAGGTTTGTAGGAGCCTGATGTTTTGAGTACATGTTGAGAGCACGGCCCATGGAATCTACTAGGCAGGGCGCATCGGGGCTCACAGAGCCTGAAGAGTCAAAGACTGACCTTATATGGGCCTGACCTGGGTCCTTTGCATATACCTTATGGTTCTGTAGCTTGTGTTCTTGTGGGATTCCCATCAGTGGGAGCGGGGTGACTCTGACACTTTTGCCTGCTCTTTTTCCTCCTACTGGGTTGCCTTGTCCAGCCTTAATATGAGGGTTTGTACCGAATCTTATTGTAACTTGTTAGGCCATGTTCAGTGGATATCTCTGGGAGGTCTGCTTTTTAAACATTTTTTTGAAGGGAAACCGAGGAGAAGTAGTGGATTTGGGGGAGGGAGAAAGGTAGGGGAGAACTTGGACGAGTGGGGGGAGGGCCAACTGTGGTTGGGATATAATGTATGTGAGAGAAAAAGCAAAGCAGAGCAAAGCAAAGCAAAACAAAGTAAAAACCAAAAAAAGGTATTTAGGACCTGGCGAGGTGACTAAAGTCAAAGTGCTCATCACCAAGCCTAATGACCTCAGTTTAATCTCCAGGACTCACATGGTAGAAGGAGAAAGACAACTCTAAGTAAGTTGTCCTCTGACTTCCATCGGGGACATGTATGTGGGTGTTTGTGTGTGTGTACATGTATCTGTATGTGTATTCACATATATGTATATATGTATAGCATGCACACACACTTATAAATGTAATTAAAAACAAATATATCTAGGATTCATGCCCTGTGTATAGCAGAATGTTCCCCATGAAGTTTCATTCTTCTTAATCTACTCACAATAGGAAATGCTAGATGGCAGCCAGGCCTGGGCTTCCCACTTGGCCACTTATCCACCTCTGGCTTTAGAACACATGGTCAGACTAAAGTGGGTTTTTATTGAATCGCAACATTATGCTGCCAGCCTCCAGGCTTATAAACTATCAGGGACCTCACTGTCACATATAATTAGTCTGTCTTCAAGGTGACTATGGGTCGTATGACCACACTGAACAAACCAGGCTCATTCCAGGCCACATTTCACCAGAGTGCCTTTGAGGTGGCAGCCTTAGGCTTCTGATGAAGCAGAGAGTGAGCCAGGCCCATTCATGTCACAATTCAGAGGTGGACTTTGATTAGCTGGCCTCTAACGCTGACACCACCTGATGAGCCAGGACAATGCTTAATAAAGTTTACTTCTGCAACCTTCAACTGGGCAGAATATACCCAGATAAGCTGGGGGACATTCTTAACCTGCTTCCCCCAGCACCTGCAGGGAAGTCACTGTAAGATTAGAAAAGGCAATTACATCTGATAGAGTGACTGACAATACATTGTTTGAAGAGAGAGCTTAATCTGCCCTATTGTGAGACAGTTAATGGAAGCCCAGGCCACTGGTCTCTCACCTCAAGCAGAATGAAATCTGTTTGCATTAGAATGTTTAGAGAGCAGTTGAGAGTCCACAGTCCCAGCACTTACATTTGAGGCCAGCCACTCTCATCTAGCTGAGTGCTCAGCTCTCTCTTGCTCCTCTCCCTGTGCCTCCCTCCCTAGCATATGCTTTGCTCAGCATCCACTTCACTTTATTAAAATTTGCTCACTAGATTGAAAGACCTGTAAGAGCCAGGGACTCATTTACTTTGTATTATCAGAGTCTAGTACAGGTTCTGCCTTGACACTCACTTTCCACTTTTGCTGAGCTGACTTAAGTTCAGAGAAATTCTGGGTGCAACAGGGACTCTATGAAGTCTCAGTGTGAGGTGAGCATTTACTAAAACCTGAAAGGCTAGAGCAAGAAAAGGCATTGATATAGCCGTAAAGAAAAGCAACAGAGTTGACTGACCTTAGGCAGAAGAGATCACCTAGGCCACACTCTATTTCACAGTTTCAATGAAGTCAAGAGAGGGATAATGACTCCATATTTGTCCAAGTTTCATGTGACATTTGATCAGAAATAGTACATATATTTCTGTTCTTTTACAATCAGGAAAGCATATGACACTTCAACGAACCAAGAGGTTGGTATAGATTAAGATTTGGAACCTAAGTATTTTATAAGACAAATTGCACTGTGAAATTCTTAATACATTTTAGAAAAGGTCACCATCTTGTTATCCAAAATTAGGTTTGGATAGAAAAATGTTCATTGTGACTTTTTACCCCACCAACTTCTCTACTTCCCTTAGCTCTCTTCCACCTTTACTCCAGAGTTCACAGTCAATGGACTCCATGCTGGGTCTCAGCTCTTAGTCACTAAGACACTGGGGACAGCCCAAGGAGGGAAGAGACATGGATGCTGTACGGGCTTAGAGGAACAGAGGAGCAGTGCATAGAGGCAAGGGCAAAGAGACAGGAGGTGGAGGGGTACACCTGTCAGGGCAGATCCTGAAAGGCCTGTGGCATGCGTGCAAGATCAATGCATTTTTCCATAAATGGTTAACACAAACACAGATGACTTTTATAAAGTACTTCTACCTAGAATCTCTGTTTCTCAACAAATCCCAATGAGAAATAGTAGATAGTTACTGTCTGAATTTTGCAGATGGAGGAAGAGATGCGTAGGACACTTGAGCAACAAACTCAAGGGCAGCTGGGGAAGTTGGATGCAGGGAAATTCCCTCCTTTTCAAAGGGACTAACATAAGGGACTCAATGTCTCCTTCCGCACCTCGTACTCCTTCAGGCAGGCACTCTCACTGTGGGACATTAGAAGAGTATATCAAGACCCTCCATTCCAGACAGGAGAAAAAGGCAAAGAACACAGAGCATTTGGACAGCCCCAAGAAACATCTCCTGTTCTGTTCAAAGAGTCAAGAGGCAGGTGCTGTTCTTCTTCACTTAGGAAGTGACGCGTCATGGAGAGGAGATGATTTCCAGGTGACACTCTGTTATCCAGGGCCTCCTCAATAGCCATTTACAGTAAGCCCCATACCATTCCTCTGTGAATAGTCCAAGTACAAAGATCTCACATGATGCAGAAATCAAGAACCACAGCTAGTAGCCGCATGCTTATAGGCTTTGTTGTTTTAGGCCAGGAACTAAAAATCCATTCAGTGGTGTTCACCGAGCAGCACACATAATAAAATTGGAATGAGACAAAGACTAGTCCTCTCCTGCTCAAGGATTACATGAAAATTCATGAAGCATTAAAAAAATAATCCATGCAAATAATTACTATCCATGTCTGGTTTAGCAAAGCAGAACCAACCTCTTACAAGTAACTGAAGATGGTCTTTAAGTTCCTTTTAGAAATGGAGATTTCAAGTCATCACATATTTGTACAAAATCCTCTGAGCTTCTGTCTGTGATGTATCCTTGTAACTCCAAACGTGGCTTTGTAGAAAGGCAAGAGACTCAAGCAGGCAGTTCCACAGTCTGCTTCTCCTGTGTCATCTTTCTGTAAACCATTGCAGTAGTCTTTATATTTTATCAAAATCAGAGGAAGGACAAGATTTCCATTATCTCCAAACCTGGTCAGGGCATCTGTGGTGTGTGCCGGCAGCCCAGACATAGTGTATGTGCAGAGCAGCCCACAGGAGGATGGCTGAACTCTGAGGCTGAAAATGAAGGGAGAGACCTGCAACTCTCACCTGCATCTGCCACAATGGGACATTGTCAGGCCCGGGCTCTGTCAAACAATGGCCTTGATAGGACATAATACCTGTTGAGAAGGATAGCTTTGCACCCTGGTACTTCAGGCAGCCCAGCTTGTTCCGGCTGTGTGTGTGTGTGTGTGTGTGTGTGTGTGTGTGTGTGTGTGTGTGTGTGTGTGTGTGTTTGGTTATTGGACCTGCCTGCCATCCCCAATGACCTCACATCTTTGCACTTCTGGTGATTCTCAGTTGGCCTTGTTTGATGAAGTGCAGCATTTGTAGCCCAGTCTTTATCTTTTTACATTCCTCTTTAGTAGGGCATAGTGTTTAAAATGAAGAAAGCGTTCATGCCTTCTTCTTATGCAAATGAGCACAACCTCTTGTTAATAAGTAATAGATTCACCACCTAAAGCTTCAGTGGTTTGGCCACTTAAAGCCCAGCAGCTGTGTTAAAAGGAGGAGTACATTGTGACCTCACAGCAGGTCAGATTCAATATGCTTGCTCCTCAGTTTCTCTAAGCTAATAATGAGACTCCAGGCCAAACAATTGACTGTGTTAGATGAAAAGTCTTATTCTTTTCAACTCATAGAGGACCATATTGATCTGAGTTTCCCAAGGAATGTAATCTACCAGAGAGAGAGGCTTCTTAAAAGGTTTGTTCAGAAACTTGATCACAGACTTGATATCCAATGTTATAATTTTTTTACAAGACTACTTTTTGCAGTTATTTTATAAGGTGATATGTGAACTATACTGGAAAATAAATAATATTTGAAAAGTATCACATATATATATTTACTCTTTACAAGAGCGATGAATGTGGATAATGACCATGAACCGTAGCTAAAACCAAAGACTCATATCTGATAATAACACTAAAGAGATTCAACTCTTTAAAATCTTTGCTTTACTAAGAGTTTTCTTGGAATGACAACTTATTTTATAACTCTGGATGGTAGTTGATCTAGTGCATTTTGTCCCACTATTGCAAATCGTATTATTTATGGCATATTCTTAGTGATGACCAAACTGGAATTACACCCTGACCTTTGGGGACCTTTGGAATACACAGTGAAGGCTCCAAGGGTAGGATCACTTTTTCTTCTTCCTGTGAAGTTAGAAGGAATGAGGGGGAAAACAGTAGTCAGTCTATTCCTGAAAATGCCTTCCAAGCACGCTCTCTAGCTGCCCGAGCATTAGCTATTCATCCCTTATGGACGGGCCAACGATGATAGTGCTAGCTGAAATGCCCATGTCACTCAGTAGAGTTTGTTCAGCTCTGGGCTCTAAAGGTTCATTCTTCCCATTACAGCAACTGTCGGCTGTAAAACATGCTCAGTAGGAGCCCCGGCATCCAGAGGGTCATCATCATGCTGCAGGTGGCAGTTAGGGTGCTTGCTCTTGCAGTATGTTACATGTATTTTCTTGTTCAGTTGTCACAATTTAGCTATCTCCATTTTATGCTGAAAAGAGACACAGAGAAGTCAGGTTTATGCTTAGTTACACATCTTGTGAACAGCAGAGCCAAGATGAGAATTTCTTTCCCAGGATACCATAGGCACCGGAAAGTACTTGCAAATACATTTTACATATTTTTGTCTCCTAAGAAATAAGATATGTGGAATTAAAAATCATTCAAATATATTTTATGTAAAAAGAATCAAAGATTACTTTAGTTTGTTTAAGTTTGACTTTGAAAGATATAAAAGGGTATTTTCTAGGGAGTGTCTGAGCATCTGTGGAGTTAAACTTTCCTGGTGAGTTATGCTCCCTCTCTGTTCTCCCAGGGACTTCTGAAAACCCAAGGTAAACCCTGCTTCCCTTGCCCCCTGTTAATAAAGGATCCTTCTATTTCTTGTTTTTTCTACAAAGTATTTGGAACTTGGGGCTGAAGAGTTGGCCGAGTGGGTAGTGCTTGCTGTGCATGTATGAGAACTTGAGTCTGAATTCCCAGCACCCAAGAAAGGCTGGGTGTGACCTCAGTAATGATGGGACAGAGACTGGCAGACCCTGGGGACTTGTAGAAATGCCAAACTTTATTATCTGTGAGCACCCTGTCTACAAAATGTTGGTCAAGAACTTTCTGCAGTTGCAGGGCATATAGTTCCTTTCACTTCATTCCCATCAAACTTTCGAACAGTAACTATGGTCTGTGAACTTTTTATCTGAAGAGTGTGAAGATCCTGGTGTAACTTGGCTATTGAAAGGTATGTTCTGTTGCTGTGAAAAAACACTGACTAAAATAAATGGGGTGGGGGTGGGGTGGGTGGTATTTGTCACATTCCCATATCACAGTCCATCATCAAGAGAAGCCAAAAGTCAAAGCAGGAACTCAAGGCAGGAACATGGAGACAAGAATTATAGCAATGACCACAGAGGAGCAGTGCTTACTGGCTTGCTCCCTTGGGCTTGTATAGCAACCCCAGGACCATTTGCCTAGGAATGGTACCTCTAACTGTGGGCTGGGCACTTCCATGTCTATCTGTCAATGATCAATCAAGAAAATGGCCCACAGACATGCCCACAGGCCAGTCTCATCAAGGCAATTCTTCAACTGCAGATCCTTATTCTCATGTATGTCAAATTGACACAAAACTAACCAGGACCAACACTCAAATCTTATGTTTAGGGAAATAAGGAAATAGACTTGGGAGAACACAAGATCAGATATAGGGCATTTGTTCGTTTGGGCCTTGTAAGGAAGAAGCATGGCTCATTCTCCTAGGTGGAAACAGTGAGTGTTCATCACAACAAACCATACTGTTACACTATGCCAGGGCTTAGATGTCTCTTATTCACTGATCACTGGAGACTACATATGTGCACACAAATGCACTTGTGAAGCAAGGGGTACACATTAAACGTTTGACTAATACTGAGTAGATTTTGACCATGCTTGTTATAAGACCACAAAGACTATTGGTTAACTTTCTGGGCAACTACTCTGGCCCAAACCATAAGCATAAAGAAGGGGACATGGAGAATCATGGACTGGGCTGTTCTGAAGATGACCTGTGACCTGTGTGTTATCTAGAAAAAGCCAAAGCTTAGAGTGTGACCTCTCCGAGGTCGTGTCATGGATGGACCACAAAGTCTTTCATGATCTGAGCTGCCTATACTTGCTGGATTTTCTATTTACTGTGTCCCCTTAAAAATAAAATGTTGTCACACAGTGGGTCCCTACTTCTGTTAGATGTATTGTGGTATGGTTCTAGTTATTTTTGAGAGGGGCAGGAAAGAAGAACTATGATTTGGGAATGAGGCACACATATGTATATAGAGGGACAGATAGTTACTCTTTCAGACCGTGTGGGTCATGTGTTCTCTCTCTTTCTCTGTTTTTTTTTTTTTTGTTATTGTTGTTATTTGCTTATTTGTTTGACACAGGGTGTCTATGTAGCTCTGGTTGTTCTGGAACTTGCTATGTAGTCTAGGCTGGCCTGGAACTCACAGATCTGTCTGTCTTTGTCTCCCTTTGGCTGGGATTAAAGGTGAGCGTCACCAGGCCTGGCCATGCATTCTTTCTTATGTCTATTCTACCCTCCTATTGTGGTTTGAAAGTGGTGACAGAAAGTCTATAGAGAAGTCAGAGTGGCTGAGCATACTAAGACTTTACTAGGGGAGCTAAACCATGTGTGTTCATGGATGTGCCTATACATGAGAAGGCCAGAGGTTGGTGTTTCATCTTTTTTTTTTTTTTTTTTTGAGACAAAATTCTCTCACAGAACCTGAAGCTCACTGATTTGGCTGGACTGACTAGCTAGGGATCCCCAAGGATCCTCTTGTATACCTTCCAGGATTATAGGTGTGTACTGATATGCCCACCTTTTTATGTGGGTGCTGAGGATCAGACTTCAGGCCCTCATGTTTGTATAGATAGCACTTTACCAGACTAGCGACTTCCCCAGCCCCAGGATGATGAAATTTTGAGGTCACATAAATTTGGGGTTTCACAAAATCTTCTTTCAGATTTCCTTCAAATATCTATGAAAGGGCAAGTCTTAGCTTGTGCATCATTCAGCAGTCACCAAGTGACTGGTCTGGGCTGTGGGCTTCAGTTTCCAAGGTGTGATCTAGTGTGCAGAAGAATCAGGGTGAAAGTATTGTATTATTCTGGGTTTGGAGGAAAATGTTGGCCCGAGAAAGGGTAACGTGTAGCACCTAGAAAGAGAAGGTTTCTGAGGATATGGGCCCCTGGAGAAGCTGGCAGGATGTTGCCAGGAGGCTGTTGAAGAAGGTGCTCTTGAGGAGCATTCTGTTTTGGGACAGCGGATAGAAAATAAAGGAACAGAAATAAGAAAATCATCAGGGCTTAGGAAGAGGAAGATAAGTTTGGGTTTGGGATTGTTAAATTTGACAAAACCAATAACCAAACCAAGCCAAACAAACAAGCAAACAAATAAACAAACAAAAAGAATAAAAAGAAAAAAGAAAATACTTGAACTCCAAAACCTTGGAGAGAAAGAATAGATCTGAAGACAGGGGGTTAAGAATCAAGTTTTATCAAGTACAAAAGCCAGAAATTACAATAAAACCTAAGAGATTTAATTTCCCTTCTAAAGAAAATAATGAAGCTACAATGCAGCAACAAATATGAGGCATAAAATCAAGCACAGCTAGCTTTAGTTTTTTTTTTTTTTGATTTAAGTATTTTTCTCCTTTTTTATTTTTGATACTTTATGTACATTTCCAATGCTTGCCCTTTTCTGAGTCTCCTCTTTGGATACCCCCTGTCCCCTCCCCAACCCGCGTCTAAGAGGGAATTCCACTCCCCCCCCCCCATCCACCCATCCCCATATTCCCACCTTGACATTCCCCTTTACTGAGGACTCTAACATCCTCAGGCCCAAGGGCCTTTCCTCTATCCCTGATGGCCATCGAGGTCATCCTCTGCCACATATATGGTCCAAACCATAAGTCCATCAATGTGTATTCTTTGGTTGGTGGTCCAAACTCCAGGACGATTGGGGGTCAGGCCCATTGACTCTCTTGCTCCCTCCATGGGACTGCAAATTCCCTCAACTCCTTCAGACCTTCCTCCAACTCCTCCATCTGGGACCTCACTCTCAGTCCGGCGGTTACTGTTAAGTGAAACTTGGGCATTCTGAACTTTTGGGCTAATATCCGCTTATGAGTGAGTACATACCATGTTCCTTCTTTTGTGACTGAGTTACCTCACTCAGGATGATATTTTCGAGTTCCATCCATTTGCCTGCAAATTTCATTAAGTCATTGTTTTTAATAGCTGAGTAGTACTCCATTGTGTAGATGTACCACATTTTCTGTATCCATTCCTCTGCTGAGGGACATCTGGGTTGTTTCCAGCTTCTGGCTATTATAAATATGGCTGCTATGAACATAGTGGAGCATGTGTCTT
>CM052702.1:25663246-25702119 GCA_028551405.1 Uromys caudimaculatus | reverse complement strand
TCCTCCTCCTCCTCCTCCTCCTCCTCCTCCTCCTCCTCCTCCTCCTCCTCCATATCTGGAGTTTCCACCTCCAGAGGGCTGGAATTACAGGTGCTACATACCGCTCTGCTGTGTGATACACTTGAGAACAGTGATGTGAACAAGCTAAGGTCATATGTCCTACTTCAATATACTGATTACAAGTTACAGCTCTGTGAATTTACTTTTTTATATTTAAAAGTAATGGAGCTTGGTGGTATAGCAAATACACACACACATATGCTAAAATTTTATTTTATGTATATTGGTGTTTTACTTGTATGTATGTCTGTTTGTGTACCAGTGATGTGCCTGGTGTCCTCAGGGGCAAGAAGAGGACACCATATTTCCTGGGGCTGAAATTGCAGATGGTTATGAGCCACTCTGTGGGTGATGGGAACTGAACCTGAGTCCTTGCTGCAGAAGGTTGGTGACTGGAGTTCAAATTCTGGAACCCACACAGAGGGTTTGCTGACCTCCACAAGCACATTGTGGCATGTGTCTGGTTGTGCATATGTGTTCACACATAAATCCTGTGCACACACATGAGCACACACACCTACACACAAATACAATAATAATAATTTTAAAAAATGTGAATCAGCCTCAGACAGGGGCAACAGAAGGATTTGAGAAGAAGGTGGTGTTACTATAGGATGGACTGCTCCATGTATGCTGGCTCCTTAAAGAGCTTCCTCAGGATAAGATGTGGACATTAAAGACAATGATGCGGACCCTCGCCTTGTGAAGATGTATACGTGTGTGAGTGCGCGAGTGTGTGCGTGCCTTAGCTTTTAACAAAAATGTTGAAAAATGAAATTAAAATCAATAGAGAATAGAATATGGGTGCTAGGGAGTTGCCTCCGCCAGTAAAGCTCCTGCCTTGCAAGCATGGGACCTCTGATTGCCAACAACGATGTAAACAGTTGAACATGGTGGAGAACGCTTCTGCTCCTAGCACCAGGGAGCAGAGTCAGATAGGTAAAGGAGAAAAGAGGTAAAAGAGGAGAGGGAAAGGTGTCCATGTGTCCATGTTCTGTTGTCAATTGTCTCCTTAATGTCCTTACTGTCTCCCTGGAGCTCACTGGACAACCAGCCAAGCCTAATCTGTGAGCTCCATGACAAAGAGAGATCCTGTCTCTAAACAAACAAACTGTAGCTAGCTCCAGAAAATGGCACCTCAGATTGATTTCTGGTCTCTGCATACCTGTGCATACACAAGGTGCTGTACACCTGCACACATGTGTATCCAAGTATACATGAACACATACATATCATATATACACATGCCAAAAAATAAGAAAACACAATAAGGACTCAAAAGAAGAACATTTTGTTTGATTTTTTTTTTTTTTTTTTTGAGACAGGGTCTCACTGTATTCCTGGCTGTCCTGGAACTCACTGTGTAGACTTGCTGGCTTTGAACTTTCAGAGATTTGCCTGCCTCTGCCTCTCCAGTAGTAGGATTAAAGGTCTGTGCCATCACACCCTGCTGGAAGACTATTTTGTGCAGAGACATAATGTGATTCTATTTTAAGCCAAGTGTTATTATAAAACTTAAAAATAAAAGGAGATTTGTAAAGAAAAAATGTTACAATAATCAAAAGTTTGATTATGAAAGAAAGAAAACATTTATAAAAAAGCCTTTTATCTTAGCCTAAGGCCACAGTGTTTGTAACTGGCAGCCTCCACACTCAGTGCTCCCCAATTCACCCACATCAGCTGCCCATCCTGCAAGTTCTATCCAGGGGAAGTGTGTAGACAGTTGTACTGTACCATTCAAAAAAGTATCTATACTGTATCTTTATTATCTTTTCTTTTAAAAAATAAACATCTATGTTTATGTATGATGTGGTGTGTGGGCATGCATTCCCATATGCCATGCTTGTGTGTGTACCCTTCAAGGCTAAAGAGGGCATTGGATCCCCGGAACTGGAGTGACAGGTAGTTACGAGCTGTGGATACTGAGAACACACTTATGTTCTCTAAAAGAGCAGCAGGCTCTGAACCATGGAGACATCTTTCCAGCGTTTCCACACCTTTCCTATGCACACAGTTAGCACAGTTCTATGACTGCCAATAGTGTTCAGTCTAGTAATATGTTGTCCATGCTTGCTTGCACACAGTTAGCACAGTTCTATGACTGCCAGTAGTGTTCAGTCTAGTAATATGTTGTCCATGCTTGCTTGCACACAGTTAGCACAGTTCTATGACTGCCAGTAGTGTTCAGTCTAGTAATATGTTGTCCATGTTTGCTGGCTCAGAGCAAGAAGGGGTACCACATGGCTCAGGCATGTAGTAGGTAGTGTCATCTAGGTTTGTGTAAGAACTCTGTGATATTCACACAATGATGAACTCACCTAGTGATGCTTTTCTCAGAAGTGATGCGTTACTAACCCTGCATACATAAATTATATGTTTAGACACACATTACTGTCAATTTTTTGGTTTTGTTTTTCAAGACAGGGTTTCTCTATGTAGTTCTGGTTATCCTTGAACTCACTCTGTAGATTAGGCTGGCCTCGAGCTCAGAGATCCTCCCGTCTCTGCCTCCTGAGTGTTGGGATTAAAAGTATGTGCCACTATTTTCTGGTCTATCTTACAAATTTTCAACATGAAATAACATTTACACAAAATCCACTGTAAACCTTGTTGGGAACATTCTGCCATGTGAATCAAGAGCTTTAGCATATTAGTTTTGGACTTTGTTTTGCAAACTTTGCTAGTAAGTGATATTATCCCACCCTCTGTCCTTTTAATAAAGCTTATTGTTATGTTTGGTGAGCTAATACCTACTCAACAAGAGGGAATAATGCTTACCTTGGTCAGCCATTTGCCGGTGGCTGATGAGGTCATGGACCCTGGAGGAGGGTCCATGTTACTACTGCTGTCACTTTCCTAGACCAGGATAAATCCAAACTTCAGTCTAAATACTCATTCTCTGGGCTGGAGAGATGGTATAGCAGCTAAGAGCACTGAATGCTCATCCAGAGGCAATTCCCAGCAACCACATGGTGCCTCACAACCATCTATAATGGGATCCGATGCCCTCTAATGGTGTGTCTGAAGACGGCTACAGTGTACTCACATGCATAAAACGAATATATAAATCTTTAAATACTCATCCTCATATCCAAAGTGTAGCTCTTACCCCTCATCACAGAATCTTCTTTTTTTGCAACAGACGGAGACTATCACAGAAATCTACAACTGGTCAAGATGCAGAGAACAACTGACCACGTGGTGGCCAGCCACAGTTGATACATCTGCAACTCAACCCCTGCTCTCAGGGCTCAGGGAACATCAAGGAAGAGAGAAGGAGCCAGAGGACAAGAATGTCAGAGGATGAGAGTGTCTGCTGTGAGACTCCTTCATATATGGCAGGGAGCCGCACCCATGAAGTCTCAACAATATGGCTACCTATATAAGACCTGTGCAATGGTACCTGTTGAATGGTCAGTGTGTGTGTGAGACTCCTACCTGGCCCCACTCCTAGACGAAGAGCTACAATCAATGGCTTCTTTGAGAGGGATTCAATCTTCTCCAGGGATGATTGATCAGATCCTAAATAGCCAGCACTGAACACCTCTCTGTAAGAGCAACACTAATGAACTCACTTAATTTATAATAATTGTAAAAAGGCTCATGAATTTGAGTCATGGAAGGAGTTGGAGAGGGGAGAGGGCAGGTAGTATGAAATTCTCAAAAATAAAATCAATGTAAAAAAAGCAAATTTTGAATTTTTTGGTATTTATTTATTAATTTGTGACAGGGTCTTATTTATTTGTTTGTTTGTGACAGGGTTCTTACTGTGTCTTGCTCTGGCTGTCCTGCAACTCACTTTGTAGACCAGGGTGACCTTGAGCTCACAGAGACCTGCCTGGCTCTGACTCTTGAATGCTGCAATTAAAGGCATGTGTTACCATGCCTGGCAAAATTTGATATTCTCACATTTAAATTTATCTAACACTTGTCTTTTTCATGTAACTTAAGTAGTAACTTTTTGTTAATGAAAATGTACCAGTAAAACACATGTTAAAGTACTAACTGTATACAAAAAAATAAAATGAAAATAAAATATATTAGGGTGCTTGCATGGTAGTGCACACATGTAATTCCAGTACTCAGGAGGTAGAAGCAGGAGGAACAGGAATTTAAGGTCATCTTCAGCTGCACAGTGTATTCAAGACAACATAGGTTCCTACTCAAGTAAACCAAAAAGCAAAACCCAACCAATCAAATGTATTAAGGAGGAAGTATCCCAAATATAAAACTTTGTTTGTGGAGATCAAGGAATGTCTTGGACGGTGGGTCGAGCTACTGATCTATTGCCTTGAGTACTTGCTGTGTGCTAGGCCCTCCTCTGGGTGCTGGGACTAGCAGAGCACAAAGTAAAGGTGTGCTTTAAGACCCAGCATTCCATTTGGGAAACCTGAAAGAGACAGGCAGTGATGAGAGCTATACAAAGCAGCAGAGCAGGGTGAGGCCGGCATTGTTATTTGGATAAAGTGGGAGACAGAGGCTAGTGGCAAGAGTGGGCTAACGTTCAATGGGCACCACATACATGTTTTCTCTTATCCTGAGATAACCATGAAGTGCGTATAGTTGTATTTGGGGTATCCGTCATAGAGGAATTATAAAGTGCAAGCATGGACCCACTTCAAGGTAGCAGTTATCCATATGAGGGAGGACAGAGAATGGGAGGACGTTGGTGATGGGATGGGAGAACGAAACTGTATTTCTTATGTATGTGATATATAAACACTACAGAGCATTTGATTTTTGTTATATGGTCTGTGTATATGCGATCGAACTTACGCTCAAATTCTATCTACCTTCAATATCTCTTCAACTGCTTCCTCAAATGAATGTCTCCCACCAAATGTGAGCCTATCGCAAAAATACCACCCAGCCCTGAAGCTCAGGACAGCAGACCATGACGATGCCTCCAGATTAGGTATCTAAAGAAGTT
This sequence comes from Uromys caudimaculatus, assembly GCA_028551405.1. NCBI lineage: Eukaryota > Metazoa > Chordata > Mammalia > Rodentia > Muridae > Uromys > Uromys caudimaculatus. The sequence goes on along the minus strand of CM052702.1, from coordinate 25,697,129 downwards.
GCTTCCTGAGGATACCCTGGTGGTGGTGCGTCATCGATGCTTTTCTGGCCAGCTAACTCATTGGCAGGGCATGCACAGCTGGCTCCCAGTAAAGACTGAAGTTCAGCGGGTAAAGTATATCATCATCATCACCACCACCACCACCACCACCACCCTCATCCTCATCAATCATTGAGTGATGAGTATGCTCAGTTCTCATTTGGGACTCAGAAGTACTGTGCCATATGCTTCCAGATCGAATCCCACAGGACTTTCTTTCTGCTTTGCCTTCAACACTGCCTAATAATTAATGGTCAGAGGTCTACAATGGTGCCTTCTGTGTTTAAATACGTTTTTATTCTTGTTAAATGCGAGGCTTCTAAAGAAACGCTTCACCATTTACTATTCCTCAGTTAGCAGGGCTGCCATGTTTTTGTTTACTTGTTTCTAGGAGATAAATTGTTAACTTGTTACCTAGGTTTCAAGGCCTCAGGCTCTTACTAACTGTTACAAAGGCTGAGAGGGTGGGGCAGTCATGTTTTATTTTAAAGAGCTGTTTTGCTCCCAAGTTTGCAGAAACGTGGTCACTGGTCATCTTCCCTATGAAATTAGTTTGAAGAAGAGTGGTGAATCTTTCCAGTAGTGGAGAATAACAGCCAACTTTATGGACATTTAACCTTCTGTTACTGTGACTTTTGAGGTTGTTTTTTTCTTTGGTTGGTTTTGTTTGTTTCTTTGTTTTTTACACTATCTCTCTGCAGAAGCCTTGATGGGCTTTTATGTGGGACCCCTCTGCTTCAGCCTCCCCAGTTCCAGGATTATAAATGTGTGGAACCACAGATTTTAGCCTTTAGTTTCTAAAACCACTTTTGAATCCTGCAATTACTTTTCCCTTTGTAGTTTATACCCATTTGCTAGGTGGTGAGATCAAGGCCCAGAACTACAGGTAACATAGCACAGTGCATCAAGTTGCTGATGAGGTTGGAATTAGAGTGTAGGTCTCCTGTATTTTAGCTGAATGGCTTGTTTTTACTAGATATTGATTTTCAAGAACTCACTAGATTCTTTAATTTAGAAGAAAATCTGTACTTTCAGAACTTTCTGACATTCAATTTATCAGCAGCATGCTATAAAAGTGAAGTCTCTAAGGTGTGTGTGTGTTCAAAAGGCAGAGCCAAATAAATATGAAGTCTGAGATCTGAATCTGACAGAGTCCTTATTATTTCTGAATGAAGAACTCCTGAAGGAGTCTGATTTTGTGCTGATTTACTGGATACAGACTTCTGGCTTCCAGACGAAGCTCTGCATGCTTAGTCCACAGACCTGGGAGTGAGTGTGGTGTACCTACTGTAGACGGATTGCTTAGTCAAAAGCCACGTTTTAAGCAACTGGAAAAATTAGTGTGTGATACACAGAATACAGGCAGAATCCTATGGGTTTAGTTTCTACTAACCTAGTTGTTCTTCTGAAGAAGCCTCACTCTGTTCTTGGGGATGGTCGTGAGGGGCTGTGACAGACCTAAGTCCTGTCTCAGCCACTGTATTGCGTCACCTTGGAAGGATTTAAAAACCCTCAGTTTCAGATAATTCTCTTGTTTCCAAACTTGGTGTTTAGCTTCACGGTGTGGCCATTCCCGGCTGTTGTGCTATCAGAACACGCAGTGCTGGTTCTACTTGCTTCTCTTAGTCAGCAGCTCTGACTCATGCTTTTCATGCACGATTAAACCAAATCTTTAAAATGACAGGTAGATAAGGCACAAGATGATGAAAGGAGACAGTTTGGGAGGTTCCCAAAGTCAGCCTGGTTCTTAGTGCCACCCCTCCAGTTAAAACAAAACAAAACAAAACAAAACAAAACAAAATAAAACAAAACAAAACACCCCCAAGCCTAAGGTGCTTCCAGCAGAGGGCCCAGTGAGATGTAAATTTTTGGTTTCAGGATTGTTGGTTGGTTGTTTTGATCTATCACCTAAGCTCAAAGTATCTGGAGGTACCACCAATGCCCAAAGAAAATCACTTTTAGTCACACCCACAGCTGGTGAGGAAAAGGTAAGAGGCCAGATGAGGGTGTGCTATGTGACAGCCTTTCAAAACAAACATTTAAGGGAGGGGTTTGGGTTTTTTTTAACACCTTTTTAAAAAATTAATTTATTTATTTTATACATATGAGTACACTTTAGCTGTCTTCAGACACACCAGAAGAGGGCATCGGATTGCATTACAGATGGTTGTGAGCCACCATGTGGTTGCTGGGAATTGAACTCAGGACTTCTGGAAGAGCAGTCAGTGCTCTTAACCGCTGAGCCATCTCTCCAGCCTGAGGGGTTTGTTTTGTATTAAGCAATTGCAATGATACTTTCCTACCCAGAACTGGTGGTTGACATCTTCAGTCCTGCTGATGGAGTTTGTTGTGGAGGGAATTAGGGGTTGAGACTGGGGCTGCAGTGGACAGTGCCTTGTTTTCAAACACGTATACAATACCCAAGAGGAAACTTTTGTTTTTCAACCAAGACACCCAAACCTGGCTCCTGTTTCGAGTGGTCACCTGGATTGAAAAACATTTAAACCTGCAAGATCACTTTATTCCATTCCAACAATCTCAGTTCTCAGTTGAATTTCTCTGCCTGCCTCATGGGAACTTGGTGGCACCTCACAATTCCACATTAAAAAGACACAGGCCAACAGGATGGATTAAAAAATAGGATCCATCCTTTTGCTGCATACAAGAAGTACATTTCAACATCAAAGAGAGATGGTACATCAGAGTAAAGACTTGTAAGAGATTTTCCAAGCAAACAAACCAAAGAATGTAGCCATTCTAATACTTAACAAATAGACTTCTAACAAAAATGATTGAAAAGAGACAGGGAAGGATACTTTATACCCATAAAAGGGAAAATCCAACAAGAGGTTGTCTCCGTTCTGAACATCAATGCTCCAAATGCAAGGACAGTCACTGTTTGAATTCTGTCTCAACTACACCCCACAGTTACCTGGCAACAGCCAGGTATGCTCTGACCCACAGTTGCCTGGCAACAGCCAGGTGGGCCTGGCCCACTATAAAAGGGGCTGCTTGCCCCTCCTCTTTTTCTCTTGCCTCTCTCTTACATCTCTTATCTCTTACCTCTCCCCATTCCCTTCCCCTCTCCCTCCACGAGGTCATGGCCGGCCTCCACTCCTCTACTTCTCTACTCTTTTCCTCTCTCTGCCTTTCTCTGCCTCTACTACCCTCTTAACTCCCCTCCCCATGCCCTAAATAAACTCTATTTCTATACTATACTTTCGAGTGTGTCTGGTTCCTCTGGGGGAAGGGATGCCAGGGCTTGGGCCTGCACACCCTTCCCCCAAACCTTCCTCCCCATAACCCCATATAACATATATCTTATTATATCCAAATTTGTAAAAGATACAGCACAAAACGTAAATCACAGGTCGAACCCCATACTTTAATAGGGGGAGACTTCAACACCCCACTCTCACGGATGGATAGGTCATTTAGACAGAAACTAAACATATAATGAAATTAACAGACATTATGACTCAAATATACTTAACAGATATCTACAGAACATTTCATCCAAACAAAGAATGTATCTTTTAAAAAAAACATTCCATGAAACCTTCTTCAAAATTAATCACATACTTGGTCACAAAGAAAATCTTAACAGATACAAGAAAATTGAACTAGCCCCTGTATCTTATCAGGCCACCAAGGATTAAAGATGGATTTCAACAACAACTGAAACAACAGAAGTCTTTAAAGTTATGGAAACTGAACAACTCTTTATTGAGTGATCACTGGGTCAAGGCAGAAATAATGAAAGAAATTAAAGACTTCCTAGCATTCAATGAAAATGAATGCACAACATACCCAAACTTATGGGATACAATGAAAGCAGTACTAAGAGGAAAGTTCATAGCACTAAGTGCCTTCATAAAGAAATCAGAGAGATCTCATACTATCAATTTACAAGCACACCTGAAAGCTCTAGAACAAAAGAAGCAAACACACCCAAGAGGCATAGGTGGCAAGAAATAATCAAACTCAGGTTGAAATCAATAAAATAGAAACAAAATGAACCGTACAAAGAATCAATGAAACAAAGAGTGGGTTCTTTGAAAAAAAATCAACAAGATAGACAAACCCTTAGCCAAACTAACAGTATCCAAATTAATAAAATCAGAAATGAAAAAAAGGGACATAACATCAGACACGGGATATCCAAAGAATCAGTAGGCCACACTTCAAAAACTTCTACCACACAAATTTGAATATCTAAAAGAAATGGACAAATTTTTTGATAGATGCCACTTACCAAAGTTAAGTCAAGATCATATAAGCAATTTATAGAGATCTATAATATGTGAGGGAGTAGAAACAGTCATTAACAGTCTTCAAACAACAACAACAAAAAGCTCAGAGCCATGCAGTTTAGCCCAGAATTCTACCAGAATTTCAAAGATCTAATACCAATACTCCTCAAATTATTTCACAAAATAGAAACAGAAGAAATATTGCCATTGTCACCCTGATATGCAAACCACCTAAAGACTCAAAAAAGATCGAGGATTACAGATCAATTTCCCTGAGGAATGTTGATACAAAAACACTCAATAAAATATTTGCAAACTGAATGCAAGAGCATATCAAAAAGATCATCCACCATGATCAATTAGGATTTATCTCAGAGATGCAGAGATGGTTCAACCTACAAAAATCTGTCAATGTAATCCACAATAAAAACATATTGAGAGAAAAATAATGCCTGATCATCTCATTATATACTATAAAAGCCTTTAACAAAATCGTATACCCCTTTATGATAGAAGTCTTCAGGGATACCAGACACATAAGCCTATAGCCAACATTAAATTAAATGGAGAGAAACTCAAAGCAATTCCACTAAAATCATGAACAAGAAAAAGCTGTCTACTTTCCTCATATTTATTCAATATAGTACTTGAAGTTCTAGCTAGAGCAATAAAACAACTAAAGAGACCAAGGGATACAAATTGGAAAGAAAGAAGTCAAAGTATCTTTATATGTAGATGATATAGTATGTATAAGTGACCCCAAAATTCTACCAGGATCCCCTATAACTGATAAATACTTTCAGCTAAGTGGCTGGATATAAGATTAACAAAAACAACCCCCACCAAACAAAAACAAAAACAAAACAAACAAACAAAAAACAGTAGTCCTCCTATTTACATTTGATAAATGTGTTGAGAAAGAAATCAAGGAAACAACACTTTTCACAACAGCCTCAAATAATATGAAATATCTTGGGGTAGCTTAAACCAAAGTGAAAGATGTGTATTACAGGAAATCTTTGAAGAAAGAAATTGAAGAAGATATCAGAAGATGGAAAGATCTCCCATGCTTATAGATCAGCAGATTTAACAAATCAAAAATGCCCAACTTACCAAAAGGCAATCTACATATTCAGTGCAATCAAAATTCCTACACATTTCTTTACAGACCTTGAAAGAACAATACTTAACTTCATATACAAAAACAAAAACCCAGGCTAGCTTGGTTTACAAGACAACAATCCTGTACAATAAGAGAACCTCCATAGGTATCACTGTCCTTGATTTCAAGTGGACTACAGAGGAATAGTAACAAAAATTTTATGGCATTGGCATAAAAACAGACAGGTTGATCAATGGAATTGAATAGAAGAACCAATGGTAAATCCACATATCTATAGATACCTGACTTTTGACAAAGAAGCCAAAATTATACAATAGAAAAAGGAAATCATCTTCAACAAATGGTGTTGGTCTAACTGGATGTCTACAAGTAGAAGAATGTGATAGATTCATATCTATCACCCTGCACAGAACTCAAGTCCAACTGGATCAAAGACCTCAACATAAGTCCAGATACATTGAATCTGATAGAAGAAAAAGTGGGGAATAGCCTTGAACACATTGGCACAGAAGACAACTTCCTGAATAGAACAGCAATAGCACAGACACTAAGACTAACAATAAATGGGACCTCATGAAACTGAAAAGCTTCTATAAGGCAAAGGATATTGTCAATAAGACAAAACAGCAGCCTACAGAATGGGAAAAAAATTTTCAACAACTCTGCATCTGATAGTGAATTTCCAAAATAAATAAAAAATCCAATAACTAGATATCAACAAACCAAATAATCCAATTAAAAATGTGGTACAGATCTAAGCAGAGATTTCTCGTCAGAAGAATCTCAAATGGCTGAGAAGCACTTAAAGGAATGATCAACACTCTTAGTCATCAAGGAAATGCAAACCAATTGACTCTAAGATTCTGTCTTACACCTGTCAGAATGGCTAAGATCAAAACTGTAAGTGACAGCTCATGCTGGTGAAGATGTAGAGCAAGGGGAACACTCTTCCATTGCTGGGGGGAGTGCAAACTTGTAGCGTCACTTTGTAAATCAACATGGAGGTGTCTCAGAAAACTGGGAATCAGTCTATCTCAAGATCCAACTATACCACTCTTGGGCATATACCCAAAGAACTCCATTCTAACCCCGGGACACTTGCTCAGCCATGTTCATTGCAGCTTTGTTCATAATAGCCAGAAGCTGAAAGCAATCTAGAGGTCTCGCAACTGAGGAATGAATAAAGAAAACAGGGTGCCTTTTCACAATAGAACATCACGCAGCTTTAAAAAAAACTAACATCATTACATTTACAGGCAAATAGATGGAACTAGAAAAAAAATCATTCTTAGTGAAGTAACCTGGACCCAGAAAGACAAACATAGTATGTACTCACTTGTAAGTGGTTATTAGATGTAAAGTAAAGGATATGCATGCTACAGTCCACAGACTCAGAGAAACTGAGCAACAAGGATGGCTCCAATGAGGATGCATGGATCTCCTTGGGAAGGGGAAATAGGATAGCTTTTGGGGTACACTGGGGATGAGTGGGGATAGTAACAAGCAAGGAACATGTTGTAGGAGGACAGAGGAAGCAAGTACTGGGAGAGACAATTGGAATCGGGGAGCTAGAAACCTAGTTCAATAGAAACTCCCAGGAATCTATGAGGGTGACCCTAGCTAAGACCCCTAGTAACGGGGCATATGCAGCCTGAACGGACCATCTCCTATACCCAGGCGAGATTTCCAGTGGAGGGATTGAGACACAAACCCATGTACAAAACATTTGACCTACAATTGTACTGGCTGCAAGGTGTGCTGGGGTAAAGGTGGAGCAGAAGTGGTAGGAGTGGTTGGTTCAGCCTGAGATCCATGCCAGGAAAGGGAGCACATCCCTGACACAGCCTGGAAGGCCAGGACCCAGAGTCTGGATAGCCAAGAGAACTAGTATAGAATCAAACACAACTGGCCAAACCAAAACGACAGAAACAGAAGCAAACAACAACAACGAACTCCAAATAAATGAATAAATAAATAAATAACCCCAAACAAACAAAAATCAATGAAAATGATTCCTCATGATATTCTGCTATACTCACAGATTGGTGCTTAGCCCAATTGTCATCAGAGAGGCTTTACCCAGCAACTGATAGAAACAGATGCAGAGATCCCCCTAGCCAAACATTCAGAGGAGTTTGGGGAATCCTGCTAAAGGGGGGGAGGAGAAAGGATTGAAGGAGCCAGAGGAGTCAAGAACACCACAAGAAAACCCACAGAATCAAATAGCCTGGACTCCTAGGGACTCACAGAGATTGAATCTAGGAGTCCCAGCCTGCATGGGACTGACCTAGGCCCTCTCTGTTAATGATGTGTTTATAAAAAGATAAAGAGAAAAGGGCGGTTATGTACTATGGGGGTGTGGTGAGGTATGGGGGAAAGGGTGTCTCAGAGGGTTTATGCCAAGGCATCCCTTCTCCATGAGGGCCCAGCCACACGATGGTATAGTATAGAATTCAGGGCATGGGGAGGGGAGTTCAGAGGGTGGTAGAGGCAGAGAAAGGCAGAGAGAGAGAATAGAGGAGAGGAGAGGCCAGCCATGAGCACATGGAGAGAGGGGGGGAGGGAATGGGGAAGGGGCGATGGACAGAGGGGGAGCAAGTAGGGACAAGCAAGAGAGCAAGAGAGGGAGGAGGGGACAAGCAACCCCTTTTATAGTGGGTCAGGCCTACTTGGCTGTTGCCAGGTAACTGTGGGGTGGAGCTTAGAATGCTAACACTCTGTATATATGTTAGAGTTGAAGAGCATGGTCTTCTTGTATGACTCTTATTAGTGGAAGCAGGGGCCCGGTCTTTGACTCTGTTGCCTGTTTGGGGACCCTTTTCCTCCTAATAGATTACTTTGTCCAGCCATAGTACGAGGAGAGGTGCCTAGTCTTAACTGAAACTTGATATGGCATGTTTAGTTGACATCCGTGGGAGGCCTGTGGTTTTTCTGAAAAGAAGTAGAGGAGGACTGGAAGGGGGGATGGGGCTGAAAGGAGAAGAGGGAGGGGAAACTGAGGTGGAGATACAATATACGTGAAAAGAATAAGCAAATATTATAAAAAGAAAGCAGAAGTGGGGTTAAGGGGTGCTATTAAAGGGAGCAGGGGGCTCACAGGCAAGGGAATGGAAAGGCAGAACGCTGAAACTTAGGATTTTGTATACTAACCCTAACAGACATAAACAGTCTTATTCAGATTTTGTAACAGAATGAAATTATGCCAATTCAACAAATCGAAGGGGCTAGAAATCATCACATCAAGTGAAACAAGCCAGATTCAGGCTGGTGAGGCGTCCAAGTGGGTGAGAGCTCTAGCCACCAAGCCTGAGTTCAGTTTCTTGGAAAGAGAGAACTGAAGGTTGCCTTCTTACCTTCTCACGAGCACTGTACCATGTACACACACACACACACACACACACACACACACACACACACACACACCCCAAAGAGAAAGACAGACACACACATTAACACTACCCACACAGAGAAAGACAGACAGACAGACACACACACATGAGAGAGAGAGAGAGAGAGAGAGAGAGTCACTGTGTAAGTATACATATATGAATATGATGTGGAAGTAGAGGACTGTTTTGGAGGAGGAAGGGGACCAATGGGAGAGGGCAGAGTATCAAGATACCAAGAGAGGGCAATACAGAGACACCAGCAAGATATAATGATATATGTGTGACACTGAAAACACATTATTTTGATTATCATCCAAAAAAGTTGTAAAATGTGTACATTTTCTGTGATGGTAATTGCCCCTCAATTTGTCAGAACTGAGACGTGGTTACAGTTTCTCTTCTCCTTCCCAAGGCATGTACCACTGTTACTTCTTTTATCTGTGCCATATCCAGAAGACACTTCTTCCAGGACTTCTTGAAATTTCATACTGGCTTCTTTGTTGTTCAGCTCCAAGCACACTTCTCCACGGTCCCTTACTGGATTTTGAGGTATCCAACACAAATACCACCTCATGCCCTTTTGACTGAATCCATGTGGGTGGTACTAGGTGCTCCTGGCCCCTGGTCTGTCTGAATGTACCTTCTGTCTGTCCCTGGGAGAAACCATCTTTCTCTGATGCCCATTGTTGTTTCCTCCTCCGCCCTGCTGGTCTCTCAGTGGGTGCCCTTGCTTGGTTCCAAGTCTTTAAATTCTCTAGCAGAGTGATCTCTGTGTCCCCTGGGATGGAGGCGCTCGTTCACTTGCTTGCAAGAACTTCTTTCACTGGAGCCCTCTCTGCCTCCAGTACAGGAGCACCTCTTGGGACTTCCCAGGGGCAGTTACATCCTACAACCCGCTGTTCTAGGGTTTAAAGATTCAGGCCCTTGCTTCATTTTAAGTCAATTCCTAAGGGTACGCTCCACTCAAAACCACTTTTAAAATTAAGGAGATTATTCAGTTTATTTTCCCAAAGGTATTGGTTCTCAGAATTTCTACAATAAACTTCACTAGTAGCAAACTCAGCAATAGGATCTGCTTCCCAGGGACTCTGCTTGTTATCTCTACATACCAGAGACCACCGTGATTTATTTGTTCTACTTGAATTTCAAGCGAATGTTTGTTGGGTATTACTATCAAGGTGTTACACAGGCACTTCAAACTTGACAGGGCCCTAATATTGTCCCTTTTTTCCCTCTTAATAAAAGATTCCATCATTCCCTGGGAGTCTCAAGCCAGAGGCATGGGAGTCCATGCTGGTCTCTTCCTCATTGCTTATGAAGAATCTGTTGCCAATGCTTGTTGAGTTTGCATTTCTCCATCCTGATAGTACGAGTGTCCCTGATGTGACTACTCGGTTCTCTCACTGCCACCTATCTCAGATTTCCATTATCACACATTTTAATATCCTTCTTTACCACCATATATCTCTGAATAATTCTATAAAGTTTAAATTTTATCCCACTATTTCCTGTTCTGGTCTGCCAGGGATGCCTATTGCCTTCTCAAGGCCAAACTTCTCAGCAAGGCATGGAGATTGAAGCTTTGCCATCGGTCCTTGTAGCAATTCTCTTTCTGTTGCTATGATAAAACACCTTGGCCAAGGCAACATATAGAAGGACAGTTTAGTTGGGCTTATGGTTCCAGAGGGCTGCAGTCTACAACAGTGGGGGCAGCATGGCACCAAGTGGTAGGCATGGGGGCAGGAGCAGAAAGCAGAGAGAGCGACCTGGAAATGGGATGTTTTTAAGTTCTCAGAAACCAGCTTGCCGTACAGTGATGGTACACGCCTTTAATCCCACCACTGGGGAGGCAGAGGCAGGCAAATCTCTGAGTTCAAAGCCAGCTTCGTATACAGTGTAAGTTCCAGGACAGCCAGGGCTACACAGAGAAACTCTATCTTGAAACAGACACACAAACAAACAAACAACAAACAACAAAAGAAACAAACAAAAAGTCGAAATAAAAATAAAATTAATTCTGTGCCTCCAGTGTCACACTTCCTCCAACAAGATCTCACCTCTGAAACCTTCCCAAACAGGACCACTCATTGAGGACAAGTGTTAGCAGTCCTTCTAAGCTCCACCCCACAGTTACCTGGCAACAGTCAGGTATGCCTGACTCACTATAAAAGGGGCTGCTTACCCCCTCCTCTCTCTCTTGTTCTTCTCTCTTCTCTTGCTCTCTTACCCTCTTCCCAATCTGTCCTTTCCCTCCCCCTCTCTTTTTCCACATGTTCATGGCTGGCCTCTCTCCCTCTCCCCCTTTTCCTTCCCCTACCCCCTCCTTTCCCCTCCCCCTCCCTCTCCATCTCTGCCTTTCTCTATCTCTACTATCCCCTCAACTCCCCTCCGCACGCCCTAAATAAACTCTATTCCATACTATGCTGGTACCTCAAGGGGAAGGAATGCCTCAACATGGGCCCACAGAGGCACACCCTCCCCCCACCCCCGCACCATACCATGCCTCCACCAAACATATCCCTGACTTCTTTTTCTTTTTTATAAAATACAACAAGCGTTTAAACACATGAGCATACGGAGGATGCTGTCATTCACAGACCTCATTCTTGGGACCTCTGTGAGCTACCCTCTGTCCCGCAGCTGCAGTAGCTATCCCTACAGAGAACTGAGACACTTTCTCTGGGAAAAGTGCTTCCGTTTTGTTTGTTAGATACACTTTTGATTCTGTTACTTTCTTCTTTCACTCATTCATTTGTCTGTATTCTGGTTTGCCCTCCGTGTTAAGGATGTAAGAAACCCCCTCCGAGACACAAAACACAGTAGTTATTTCAGTAAACAGGCACCAGTCCCTGGGGCCACTTGATTTTTTTTCTTGTTTTGGTACTAACCAAAAATACTACCCCAATAATCGTTTTAATATTTGATTTACTTCCACAATTTAAGGAAGAGTAAATGTTTAAATTAGGATAAAATTCTAATGTGACTAACAACTTGAAGGACATTCATTTTTTTCTTTCTAGGTAACTGAGTTATTATTTAACCCTTTACATACTGTTGAATATTACTTAATTATTTTTGTGTATTGTTTCCAGTGTGAAGATTGAACCTTGGAAGTCAGGGATTTATGCATTCTAGGCAAGTGTTCTGCCACTTATACAGCCACAGCCCTTTAATTCTCCTTTTAAAATGATTTGCCCTTTCTTTGGGTGGCTTCAGTTCTTCAAAAATTGCAACAATGGTACAGAGCATTCACACACACACTATGTATGCTGTTTCCTTCATAATTGACACTTTACAGTAGTAAGTCATCTTAATGGACTAGTATTATAAATTGAAGTTCATTTTCCTTTCAGATAACTGTAATTTTTCTCAATATTCCTTTTTTGCTATGATTTCAGTATACCAGCCAGGGCATTATATTGATTGTTTGTTTGGGGATCAAACTCAAGATGTTTATACATAGAAAAATACTTCTTTAGTCTCCTTTGGCTCCTCTTGGCTGCAACAAGTTCTCAGAATCTCTGTTCATTTCCAGACTTTTTTATAATCCTGTTGGGTGCTGCTGACAAGGTGTCTAGCAGACTAGCCATCAAGTCTTCTCTTTTTCTGCTGCTCAGCTTGAGATTATGGTTTTGAGAAGAAAGAACATATCACTCCACAGGTACTCAGCATCAGCACAATGTACCACTTGTGTGGACTTTGATCACCTCAGTGACACAGTCCGTTTTCATTGTATAGCTCCTTTCCAAACTACTTCTTGTCATGAGGTCATTCTATGAAGTCAATGGTGGAAATCATTTCTTACCTTGCTTTTTTTCTTTTTTTTTTTCTTCTTCTCCAAGACAGGGTTTCTCTGTGTAGCCCTGGTTGTCCTGAAACTTGCTTTGTAGATCAGGCTGGCCTCAACCTCACAGAGATCTGCCTGCCTCTGCCTCCTGAGTGCTAGGATTAAAGGTGTACACTACCATGCTTGGCCAATTCCTCATATTTCTAAGGGCAGAATATCTTCAGAAAACTGCTTGGGATTTTCCTTTCAAATGATTGGTTTTCTCTCCTTTACTCATCCACACATTTCTCTGTTCATATGTTATATATTTATGGTGTATGCATTTATAGTCAAATGTGGACCCTCCATGTGGTGGCCATGTGGGGAGGTCAGAAGACAACCCAGATGTGGATCCTCACCTTCCATCTTGTTTGAGATAAACTCCCTTGTAGTTCACAGCTGCCTATAGTAGGAGAGATACCTTGTGTCCCACTAAGTATTCTTTGATCTCTGCCTCCTGTTGTTCTTGTAGGAACCCAGGGATGACAGATGTGTGCATCCTGTGCCTAGCTTCTATGTGATTTTGGGTATCCAGGCTCAAGTGACAAGGTCTGCATTGCAAGCACTTTACCTATTTTGCAGGCTCCTCAGATCTTCCTCATTCATTTATACCACTATTTATTTATATCATCATGGGTCACGGTATTTGCTTCATGCTCTGGATGTTATATCTAATATTTTTGTAGCTTTATCAAGAGCTCATTAATTAGTTTATAATGAGTTACTCCCTTCTGTGTGCCGATGTGTACTTCTCTGCTACCAAATGGGACTACAAAATGCTGGTCATGTGTGGTTCCTATCTAGCATAGAATTAGAACCAGCTATTTATCTAAAAAGCTGTGCTTTCTGCTTTGTTTTGTTTTTGTGTTTGTGTTTCATTGGTGAGTACTATTTGGAGCTATGATCTGGATCATACGAGCAATTATTGCTACTTGGTGGCATTGCTTCTAGGCATTTTAACTGGTGGCCAGCAAATTTATGTGGGCATATCAACCTATGTGTGTCCCTGCGGCTGTCGGTGTAAGACCACTGAATTTGCATTAAGCTAAAGTGAGTTCACCCCGAAGTCTCCATTATCATGTGGATTGGTCCAACCTTTTCTTGATTAACTGTAAACCCTCCCTCTGACAGTAAGAAATGTGGCTTCCATCAACTGCCATCCATTTACTTCATTGTTCAGTTCTAGCATGGTTGTCTAGTGATAGCAACATTGTTGACCCATACTCCCATGGGAAACAACGTTATCAAGTAGCATTCCACTTTAAATCCAAGGCTCTACTCATTCCCAAAGTTACCCGAGTCTTTGCTTTTATCTCCCCCACCCCAGTAAGATAGTTACATTCCATTTGTGGCAGTTAGACTCCTTATCTCAGTCTGCATTTTATTCGGGGAAACCCTACCCCTAAATGGTTTAACTTTTTCTTTAACATGTGTTAAAGATCACCCTGTATGCTACAAAGTTCTATGAGTTTCAATAACTGCATACTGTTGCATGTTTATAATTATGATACACAGAAGAGTTCCACCATGCTAAAAATATCCTCCCAATAAAGACATAGGATACCATATGTCTCTAGTCCCAGAAACTGGAAGGCATAAGCAGACTGACTTCTGTGTGTTTGAGAATAGCCTGGTCTACATAGAGAGTTCCTGATCAACGAGGACTGTATAGTAAGCTTCTCTCAAAAACAAAACAAAGCAAAATTTAACTCTGCAAAATTCAAAAGCAAGCAAGCAAGCAAACAAACTAAGCTCCTCCCGTCTTATGTGTTATCTGTTTAGTGTTTTCCTCCAAACCCTTGGTATTTTTGTCCTTGGCCTTTTTCATAATGTCAAATAATTGAGCACAGATAGAATACAGCAGCTTAGACTGGATTCTTTCACTTAGAAAAATGCACGTAAGACTCATCCATGTCTTTTGTGATTTGTAGTTTACTTACTTTTGTTTCTGAATAATAGTCCATTACATAGGACTTTATTCTGTTTTAAATACTTTCAACATTTTGCAATAGTTACAGTATTTGTCTGTGGACACGAGTTTTCAGGTAAATTGCCTAAATGTCTAGGATCACAATACAGAACTGTGTAAGATTATGTTTAACTTTGTAAGAAACCGCCAAACTGGCTTCTAGATGGTGATGCAAGTTGAGGTCAGCAGCCATATCAGTTCCTGGAGCCCTACGTCCTCAGCAGGAGGCAGTACTGCCACTTTGGGGGATGTTACCATTGTAGTTGTTGTGGATTTTCTACTTCAGCTTTCCCTTGAGTGACTGACTGTTGTACAGAATGGGCTAAAGGGCAATAGATGGCTGCTTTATTTTGAAATTTTTGAATATTACTTTGAAAGGATTGTATAATATAAATTTAACTATTTTATAAGCATAACTTATTTGATTGGTCAAGTATTTACAAAGTTGCTTAATAAGTACATATCTTATTTCTTTTATTTCATGTATGTGGGTATACTGTCGTTGTCTTCAGACACACCAGAAGAGGGCATCAGATCCCATTACAGATGGTGTGAGCCACCAGGTGGTTGCTGAGAATTGAACTCAGGACCTCTGGAAGAACAGTCAGTGCTCTTAACTGCTGAGTCATCTCTCTAGTCCCTCTTATTTCTAAAGAACAAATCATTAGAAATATAACCAACATGATAAGTTTACCATTTATTACACATTTTCCATGAATATGGATAGGAGAAAATAATATAAAGCTTTTTCATCCAAGTTTATAACTAACAGAGATATGTGCTACTTTTGCTTTAAGTTTAATGAACCTTGAAATAATGACCCCAATAAATCTGATGGAGAAAAAAATCTTGATAGAAATTTAGGGAGAAAATTTTTCCCCCAAAAGTCTATTACCTTTCAAAACCACAATTTGCATTTAAATCTACCAGTAAGTCCAATAAACCATCAGTTCCTCAAGGTAGACTTGGGTAGAATGGTTCCTTTGGCATGCCATTACTGCCCCTCCTAGAATAAGTAGACATTTATTCATAGCTCCTCCAGGAAAATTCCTGTGATTTCCAGGGTCTCACTAGGGTCCCCTTTGAAAGAAGATGCTCAGATCCCTTAAAGCTCTGATATTTGGTTATTTAAAGAGGACCCCCCCCTAAATCCAGAACTTATGATATTAATAGCCTAATGCATCCAGTTAATTATTTTTAGGGAAAAAAAAAAAGCAATATAGCAACAGAGAACCCACAAGCACAGTGTGCCTGTAATTAAGATAATCTCTTTGGTGGTGATGGTGTCTTTTGTTTATTTGTGCATTTATTCTCAAATGGGTGCAGAAAGCCTCTGCAGAGCTAATTACACTTGTAACTATGTGAGATGTTTTATATTATAAAAACAACAGAATATTAAATCCAGGGAAACCCATCCTCCAGGCTACACTTGGGCGAGTTCCTCCTTTCTCTCACCTTTACCCTGCCTGGATTTCTGTGGTTGCACTGGGTTAATATTTTGCTCCTACCTCAGAGCTGAAGGACCCATCTGCCTTTCCTCTGGTAGGCAGGCTGTTTGTCAGCTCTCCCTGGGATTTGGGTTGGATAAGAGTGATTTATGATGAAAGGTAGCTTTATTCACATTGTCCCTTGTCCCAGGAGGCTGAAGTTGACTGATGCTGTAACCTTTAACATCACAGGCTTCCTTAACCCCACATTTGGTTTCTTAATACCATTGGATAGTTGCCTGTTTTGACTTTCCCCAAATCTCTGAACTTTGCTCTCTCTTTATTCTTGATAAACCCAGGCTCTACCCTCACCATTCTCCTTGCTTTCTTTTGGGATTTGCAGATTACAGGACTGCTTTGGTGTGGAAGAGACATTCATGGGCATTTTGCCCCCATAAAAACCTCCACCCCAAAATTACTGATATATAGTCACGAAACAAACTTCTCGAAATTGCCAGTTACAGGATGAAGGAAAGATAAATCAGTAGGAGTCATGTGCCCTTGTCATGGAACACAGTCTTTGACCTTCAGGGTTAGGAAACCTGACAGTCACCACTGCTTTGTTCTTGATCCTTAATTCCTTGCATGAGATGCCAGTGTGGGATCTGTTAGGTTTGAAGGGCTGGCTTGCTGTGGCCTAGGAGGTTACTATGGTAACACCGAGCTTCCAGGTATTCATGTGGGTGGTGTCAAGAACTGGGAAGGTTTCCAGAATGCTCTTAGTGTTCCACAGTCCCCTTGGGGTCAGACTCATTTCATGTTGTCATGGGGTGAGGCAAGGGCCATGAATTTGAGGTGACAATCCATCAGCTATCAGAAGCCAAGTTGCCTTTTCTGTTAGCAAGCCACAGTTTTGAACTTGGAAGGAAGCCAATGTAGTCTCACAAGTCTCAACTTCAAAGCCTCAGGGGAAAAAAATGTGGCCTGGTTTCGTCTAGATCAGTCATCTGTAACTCGCTGTGGATACAGAAGCAGCACGTGGTCACTGCAGAGAATCAGAAAGTAAAGCAGAAATACCAGTGAAGGCATCACCTGTTCCTGGGACTGTATAGTCTTCATATTCTTGTGATAATTTTTCTGTGCGTCCATGTGAAGATGTAACTATTATCACTAAAATGACACCATGTGTACACACATCTTGTGACCTGTTTCATTGGTCAGCCACTATTTTAATATGCTTTAACTGTATACCATTATCCAAAGGACAGTCAATTGCTTCCAGATTTACTACTAGCTTCTTGCAAGTAGCCAATCTGATACCATACATTGCATGAGTGTGTTTGTCATAATCTATAGACAAGGAAAATTTCCATTATATCAGCATTTGTGTAGGAGCATACTGTATCTCATCAAAAAAAGATTCTAATTGATCTGATAAAACAGCAGGAGCTTTGAGAGACTTGGCTGGCTGTCAGTGTATCAGACTGAACTGAAGGCTTTCTTACCGAGGAACAGTAGGACACAATCTGACATTAGAGACCCTGGGACTGAGCCCTATCCAAAATCCTTGTTTCATTTTGTACTTAACGTGACCAATCACACCACACCTATGGGTGCTCCTTGGGTGGACCATTCTGTGAATTGCTTTTTGGTGTGGGATTTTTCCCCCCAGGCCAGGAAGTAATAATTTTGCTTTGTATTTTTATTCCTTTCTGGTGCTGTTTACTTAATTCTTTGAAATTCACACTATTAGACAGCTTGCCTAGGACAGTCTTGCTAGCAGTATTGGTATCACTGGGCAAACTGAGTGGTTTTGCTGCAAAAGTCCACTTTGTTTTTCTGGAACCAGGAGGGGGGTAAGTCAGGCTGTTAGCCAGATTCTCTCACTCCCCCACTCACCTGGCCAGGGTGACCTCCTGGCTCCTCCCCTAGGCTAAAACCACATTTGCAGTTTGGGGATTCTAAATTAGTGTCTTCATCTGCTTCTTTGAAGTTGAATAGTGTTATCTTAGGAACAATTCCTTTGAAGTATATTGATTTCTCCAAATTTCTAGGTTCGGTCCAGTTTCTTTGACAAAGGGTAGCATTGTTTTTTCTTTTTCTTTTTCTATGCATACAAGACAATGCATAGAAACCACAGGTCTCCCAAGCTCTCACCCAGGTAACACAGGATTTTCTGACCCCATCATCTCAAATTTCCTTCTGTTGTCATTTCTGTCTGACAAATCAATGTATTTCTTTTTAGCTTGATGTAAAAAATGTTTCTAATTTTCTAAAGCCATGGTTGAGAGGGAGTCTGGATAACACACCTACTGTACAAGTACTAAGGTTCCCTGAGCTTAGTTGTCTTACTGGACAAAGTCGGCTTATACTCCCTGCGCAGAATTCGGATGATGGAAACACTGTAGGTATCAAATGAGACTTATAAGGATTAAGAACAATTTAGTATTTTAGTTCAGATTTTTGTTATCATCTGAAGTAACTACTAATTCTAGGAAATAGCTGACATGCTTTGAATATGTAGTGTAGACTAAAAGTTGCTAGAGAACTTGAGTAATCAAGTCCGTGGCTCTTTATGTAAGATGTGCAGAACTTGAAAATTCCGTACAGCCTTCCTTCCCATAGGCAGAGCCTCCCTGGAGAAAGGTGGGAGGGCTAAGAGCCCTGTTTGTTGAGATCACTTTTCATTCCAGCAGGTGGTAGTGCATGCCTTTAGTCCCAGCACTCTGGAGGCAGTGGCAGGTGAGAATTGAGGTGCAACACAGAGAAACTGTCTCTTGAAAAACAATAACAATAACAAACAACAACAAAAGAGGAAACCTGAGCAGCCAGTTAGTGTCTCAGGACTATTCACCCGCCTAGAACATCATATATATATATATATGTGTGTGTGTGTGTGTGTGTGTACATAAATGTACATATATATGTGTATGTATGTATATATTATATTAAAGTTTTATATTTTGATTTACTCTTTTTGTAGTGTCTGATCTCTTCTGGAATAAAGGTCTTTGTTAAAAATTATTGTACAGGCTAGGCACAGTGACATATACCTTTAATCCCAGAATTTGGGAGGTAGGGGCAGGGAGATTTCTGTGAGGCCAGCCACGTCTAAATTAATATTGAGTTCCAGGACAGCCAGGACTATGTGGTAAGACATTGACTCAAAAACCAAAACCAAAACAAATCCAACAACCACAACAAAAAGAATTATTTTACACAAATCTATAAGAAAATTCTTTTCCATGCCAACCTTTCTGAGGAGTAAGACAAAGAGCAAATACATGACTTAGAATTGGCCCATTGAAAGCTAACCACGAAGCCTCTGGTGATGTCCTATCTCCAGTCATCATGACAGTAGTTGTACTTTTTTGGATTCCTTGTTTGACCGGCTGTCTATTCAAGGCATGTGCTTGTTCTCGATAGTCTTGTTAAGCTCACTTTGAGGAACAGAATATTTCCCCTCTCCTGTGTATGTATCCCATCATCCATTTTGGCTGCTGAGCCTTGTTAGCAGCTGAGAACTTTGGACCAAGGAAAGAGTGTATCACCATGCCAAAATATTCAGATAATTTCACCCTAAAAATTCTTTTCGAGTCAAGAGGAATGCTTATCTGGAGAGCAGGGAGAATGTGAGGTAGAGTGGGCCTCATACCCATGGCTCCATGTCCTCAGACATCTTCAGGCAGCTTAATAAGCTAGGCTTGTCTACCTGTCCTCAATATGCCAAGTAAAGACTTAAATAAGAGTGAAAAGAAGGAAAAGAAGATATATTCAATGTGGCCACATCGGAAGGAGGAAAGAGTGACCATATCATCCTCCCATCCACCTTCTGGGTCTGGGTCTGGGTCTGGGTCTGGGTCTGGGTCTGGGTCTGGGTCTGGGTCTGGGTCTGGATGTAAGGCTTAGGTTTAAACAAGAGGACAAGAGCTATATACATAGATGAGCAGTCCTGCTCAGGCATGGTCCTGCCTGTCATCATTGTCTCAGGTCTGTTTTCTCTAGCAAGAAGGTCTGACAAGTTGCCATAACTATGTGTGAACTTTTTCTGGAAACCAAGGCCCCAACCCTTTTCCTTTCTAACCTGAGAGACCCATGGAAGCTGTAATTTCTTGGTGCTTATCTTTTCAGTGGTCTGACAGCTAAAGGGAAGGATACAAGCATCTCTTTAAAATATCTCAATTCTTATGTTTTTGGTTGTAAGCCTAGCCTTTAACAGCTGAGCCATCTTTGCAGCCCCATGGAGGGAGCAACAGTGTCAACTGGCCTGACCCCCTGTGCTCCTGGAGACTGGACCGCCAACCAAAGAATACACATCGAGGGACCCATGGTGCTGGCCACATATGTGGCAGAGGATGGCCTTGTTGGCCATCAGGGGGAGGAGAGGCCCTTGGGCCTGAGGGTGTTAGAGGCCCCAGTATAGGGGAATGCCAAGGTGGGAAGATGGGAGTGGGTGGGAAGGTGGGTGGGTGAGGGAATACCCTCATAGAGGTAGGGAGAGGGGGAGGAGATAGAGGGTTTCCAAAGTAGAGACCTGGAAAGGGAGAAACATTTGAAATGTAAATAAAGTATCAAAAAATAAAAATTATATATATCTCAATTCTTCCCATGATGGTTAACCAACCAGCTGGCCAGAAATATTTGGGAAAGTGTATCTGCAGTGAACATGAGAAAGCTAAACTATTTACATAGTTTGCATTTCATTAGCTATCATGTAATTTAGAGATGATTTAAAGTAGACTGGAGGGTGTGCATAGGTTGAAAGTGCTACATCACTTCATATAGAAGATTGACGTGAGGCCTTACGGTGAGGCCTGGAACTAATCTCATCAATACAGAGGAAAACTATTAAAGTATGATTTTAATGGAGTTTGATTATGGGTTGAATTTTATCCCTACATCTAAGAAATTTGGCTGCTGAAGTCCTGATCCTTATTACTCACAATATGACCTTTTTGGAAATGCATGGTAACAGAGGTAATTTGTTAAGACGATGCTGCACCAGAGAAAGTGGACCTCTAACTCCAATGTCTACTGTTGAGGACACACTCTGAGAAGACTTAGGGAAGACTGACTGAGTCTGTCACAGGCCAAGGGATTATCAGGATTTATAGATCTTTCCCTGGGCTCTCAGGAGCTTCTAGCTCCTGAATCATGAGAGAATAAATTTCTGTTTATCCGAGCTACTCTATCACTTATAGCAAGCTTAGCTATCTAATACGGGATATACATTTCTCAACATAGTGATGCAGTTATCACCGTGACAACAATGATGTCAGGGAAACAGATTTGTAAAGCACTCTTGCATTGCATTACATTGTGTGCATGTAGGGTGTGGGCTTAGGCATGGTACAGGCATGGATATTGTTAGAGACTGACTTCTCCACTTTTGTCTGTGACACTATCTGCTCATTCACAGGTGGTCCTGGTTGGCTTCAGATGTCATTGTTCTTTGATGTGTGTCAGGATAAACAGTCCTTAAATCTGTTTTTCAGTATGGTTTTGGATCCTCTTATTGGCAATTTTTCATATGCGTTTCACACAATTTTCTTTTTCTTCTGTGTTCTTAAATATTCTTGTAATATGTAATATATAATAAGCTAGATGTATGTTTTCTTCTTCAGTAAATTATAGAGCCTTAATTTACTTAATTATGAGATATTTATCTCCAGTATTTCTTCCAGGGGGAAACATTAGTATTGAATGGTTTTGTACTTCAGTTGATAATGGTTTAGTTTTGAAGTATTTTCTCTTTTGCTATCTCATGTGTTGAATCCCAATCTGATCTTCCAAATCCAGTTTAATCCTGGTTTATATCCCTTTTACATTTTATCCAATCCATCTTACTTTTTAAAAATGCAGTTATTATATTTTCTTGCTTGATGTTTTTAAATGAAGGACTTCTGGCAGCTGTAGCTTGGATTAATCACAACCCTGTTCATGGTGGAGCGCCAGAGTTTGTTCCATGGACGTTGTCTAACTCACCTATGGATAACGGTGTCTCCCCACTGTGAGCTCATCATCAGATGCAAAGCTAGGGTCTTGGAAAGGCAGATCGCAGACAAGAAGATCTCAGCCCTGGGTTCTGCCTGCTTTTATTAAAGCAAATTATCAGCTTGAATCTTCTGTTCATCCTGACTTATCCATGCATCTAAAATCAGATCCTTGAACTTTAATTTTAGTTAATTTTCAAAAGCCATGCTTTGTGTAATTGCTGGAACGTTCCTTTCTACCGTTTTATTGCCATGGTCTACACTGGGTTCTCCTCCTGTGCTTGTTTTGGCCCTTGTCTAGTATTCCTCTGTTTCAGCACACTGCAGATTTTTTCATGCATTTCTTTTTTGATCTGGGTTATTTGCAAACATTTGCGGCTGTGAGCAATGCTATAGTGTGCATTCTTGCTTGATTTCTCTTTTTGAGGCTTTCCTCTGACATAGCCACAGGTAGCTGAGGACTGGGCTTCCAAAGTGCATGACAGCGTGGCCTCTCCTGCTCTCCAGCATGTCATTCTCACAGATGGTTAGGTTTTGCCTAAGCGGATGCATTTATAATGACGTCATGTTGTCTTCTAGCTTTCCATCTCTCTGGGCATCTGCTCATGTGCTCAATGTCAAAAGTGTTACCTCTTCTCTCAGGCATCAGCTTCATCTATCTGGTACTGTCTTAGTTTCTCATCCTGGCAGGAACTGTGTAGAGGACTCTTATTAATTCTTTTTGGTCATAGGTAGTGAATATTTTCCAAGTTCTCAATTTATCTTTCCACTTTAAGACATTTTCTAATGAACTAATCTAATCTAAATTTATTTATTTATTTATTTATTTATTTATTTATTTATTTATTTATTTATTTATTTATGGTCTCATTCTGTAGTGTAGGTTGGCTTGGAAATCAATGAGTTCCTTCTGTCTCATCCTCAGCAATCTCCTCAGTGTACAAGAATAAGCCATCACATCCAGTTTATAAGTTTCAATATTGTTAAATTTCCATTTTCTCATAAAGTTAACTCTACTCTGTCTTATAATTTCCCAAGCCAGTGACATCTACTGATACTGCTAATGTTTCAATTTTATCCACAAATTGCCATGTTTTCATTTTAACTATTTAAATAAAGTATATGTACATGGAATGATATATGACTTTGTTTTTTATGACTGATATTTTCTCTTAATGATGTTATGTTAATCCACATTGCTACCTTATTTTGTCGGTTTTCATTTCTTCACAGTATTCTATTATGTGGTGCTCTATAACACTTCACTCCTATTATATTTGCCTTAAAGTTGTTCTTAACTTGGCCTTTTATGAATGGTACTTCTGCAAACATTCTTACATGTTCTAATTTGTTTACAAGGTTTATTTATTTATTTATGTGTGCATACACGCATGTGCCATGGTATGCGTGTGGAAGTAAGATGACAATGATCTGGAGTCAGTTTCCTCCTTCCATCTTTATGTGGCTCCAGGGATTGAATTCAGGCCATCAGTCTTGTGTGGGGATGTGTCCATTCACTGAGCCACATGGCCAGCTCCCTTAGTCACTTTTGTTTGCTTTTGTTTTTTGAAGCAGGATCTCTCTATGTAGTCATGGCTGCCTGAAACTTGCTAAGTAGACATGACTGATCTCTGACTCATGAAGATCTGCCTGCTTCTGCCTTTGAATGGTGGGATTAAAGGCATATGCCTCCATATTGGGCCCTTTACACAATTCTTGATGAGCCTCGGTGTAGATTTCTGGTTGGTAAATTCCTAGGAGAATATTGATTATCAAAGTCAAAATAACGTATGTCTAGATTAGGAAGATCAAGGGGGCTTTCAAAGTATACTTGCAAAAATCATGACAGACAGACAATATACATTCCTTGTCTAAAATCTTTGGAACCAGAGGTCCCAATGTGAATTTTTTTAAATTTTAGATTGAGTGTTATCAGATGCTAAAAAGTGGGACATCTATGACAAATACGACAAAGAAGGAGTAAATGGAGATGGAGGAGGAGGAGGAGGAGGAGGAGGAGGAGGAGGAGGAGGAGGAGGAGGAGGAGGAGGAGGAGGAGGAAGTCATTTTGAAAGTTCGTTTGAGTTTGGCTTCACATTCCAGAACCCAGATGATGACTTCAGGGAATTTTTTGGTAGAAGGGACCCATTTTCATTTGATTTCTTTGAAGATCCATTTGATCTTCGGTTTTTGAAACTGAAGGGGTCCCCAAGGAAGTAGAAGGTGAGGTGCCGGCTCCTTTTTCTATGCCTTTAGTGGATTTCCTTCTTTTGGAGGTGGATTTCCTGCTTTTGATACCGGCTTTATTCCATTAGGGCCACTAGGTCATGGGGGTCTCACTTCATTTACTTCAGTTTCATTTGGTGGCAGTGGAATGGGCAACTTCAAATCAATATCAACTTCAACTAAGATACTTAATGGCAAAAAAAAAAAAAATTCACTACAAAGAAAATTGTAGAGAACAGTCAAGAAAGAATAGAAGTTGAAGAAGATGGACAGTTAAAGTCCTTGATAATAAATGGTTAAGGAGCGCCTGCTACGCTTGGATAACTAGTAATTCAACGCACGCATTAACAGAAATGTTAAACCGTAACAAGCACCCTCTGAGGAGTATCAGGAACTTTTTTTTTTTTTGAAGATTTCAAACGAACTCAACTTTCTGTGTAACTGTACCTAATCTAAGTATTTCTAAAACAGCTCATCGGAGCCCCTATTTGTCAGACTTTTGAGTTTGTTTTTTGGATCACCACATAGGGCTTTTTTCTTTTGTCTTTAAAATTGTTGTAATCTCTGTATGCACTTTGCTTTAAACAAAATGTAATCTGAGGCGAGCCCTGTGACCCTTGAGTAGTGCTAGGATGAGATCGTCTTTGACACCAGCATGGATCTGCTCCCCATTGTGTTGAATTGTGAGTGAGTAGTGTCAGCCTGCTGTGAAGTTAACATTGCCAGATGAATCTGCTACAGAAATATTTCAATTTTATTTTCAGTATTTAGTGATGAGGATAGCTATTACTGCATTAATGGTAATACATTTCTGGTTTAGTGTAAATTAAGGATGTTTTCTAGTTGTGTATGGATGCTGGCAACCTCATCAGTTTGACTATTGTTTAAATATGTAATGTTAAGCTTAGGTTTAAAAAAAGCTGGTAATTTGGGTTTTTGTCATTTGCTTTGAGAAAAAAAGAAAATAAATGCAAATGTGTTTGGTGTATTCTTTCATGAAAAAAAAAAAAAAAAGATGACATAACAAAGTACCATAATTCTACTCAGGGGAAAGTTATTAGAATTTGGGAGCTTGTGACCCAGACTGTAAGCCTAATCACACCCACCCCCAATGATTGAAAGCTAACTGGTGCTATAGCATAATGGTGATTACAAATGTGTTTCTTAAACACACACAATGAGATGTATTAACATTTGGATGATCTTTGTGCATAGTGGATCAGTACTTTCCTAGTGTCTACTGCACAACATTACAAAATTGCATGCAGCTAAGCAATCTATTTAGAGTTCAAATCGGACCAGCAGATTTTATCATTATAGAGTATAAAACTTCACTGATATGATTTCATATCTGTTCTGCAACTAACCTTCAAAACAAACAAACAAACAAACAAACAAACAAACAAACAAACAAACAAACTCCTCCTGTAAGACTCTAGGAAGCCTTAACTTACAGAGACCTTGGAGTGAACACATGGCATCAGGGATTGATGCAAAATGCAAGAGGAATTTATTAATTCAGCATGCCGAGGTCCCTCTGCATACGAAGACAGGAGACCACACATAACTCGTTCAGGGACCTTATATAGGATTTTAGAGCAGCAGCCATTAGGCACAATGTGAATGGCAAAAACAGTGTGACTTTTAAACTGATTGGTCTTTAGGGAATGAGGTAACAGGGGTTTAATCGGCCCCTCCCTTCCAGCCTAGGTGAACCTGTGTCTTCCAGGAGGGGAGAAGTGCCCATGTGCTCGTAGGGGGGAGGGGACCCTGGTGGAATATCTCAGAGTTCCTGAGCTGACTTCTCACACCCACTCACTGGGTTTTGTTGAGTAAATACTCCAGCCATCTGAAACAGATGTAATCAGCTGGCTCTTCCAAACAGGCATCTGCGTGGTTAGTTGTTTTTACTAATACCTTCCAAGACAGCATATCTCTACATGAAGACAGACTCAAGAGGCTTCCAGGACTCGATCTCCTGGAGAATGAGAGATTCTGGTACTCCATCTCTTGGTGGTTTACTCTCTATGTGATCCACCATTATGGTATGGTTTTGTTGTTGTTGTTGTTGTTGTCAAAATGAAACATTTAAGACTTGGACTTTATATAAAAAAGAGATTTATTTGAGTTCAAATTTCTGGAGGCAGAATTGGCAGATTATAATACAATACAACATTTGGCCTCTGATGATAGGAGCTTCTGAGAGTGGCCAGGGCCAAGGTTGGAAGGGAACACAAAGCAAGAGAAGACAAGAGGCCAGGGAGGGGCAGGCTTGCTCTTTTATTGTAGAAAGGCAAAGATTTCTTTCAAAACACTCATCAGCTAGATTTAAAAACTTAAAAAAAAACATTTATTTAGGACTAAAGAAAAGGTTGAATTAATGCATGTTTGCTACAAGGATAGTCGGAAAATAAATGAAATGAAGACAATAGCAAAAGCAACACATCCCCTCAGCCCAGTACCTCACAGCCCAGCGTCCATGGTGTTTTAGATGAGTACAGTTGTGCTTATGGCCACATAGCATATCTGGCTGTGCTACAAGCTAAGCTGCATTGCCACAGACCTCATGCATGAAATGTCAATGAGTTACAGTAGTCTATAGAACCAACTGCCACAAGAGTTAGACAATGCTTCATATTTATGATAGTAATAAGTAGTTTCCAACATGATTGACACCTGGCATTAAAGACAAAGATTAAAATTATTCTCACATGCTTTATTAATAAATTAGCATTATTACATGTAAATTAAAATAGGAAGATTACCTACTGTGGGAAAGGTACATTTTAAAGTAAGTCAGATGTGTGTAAGCACAGCACAGCCAAACGTCAGTGAACGGGAGTTAATATGTTCAGAAAAGAACTAATGACTTGAGTCTCCTTATCCACAGGATAAACGGAGGGGACCTGAATAGCACCTTCAAGCCTAGACTGTCCCCCCTCCTGGGGTAGGCACAGGAGAGCCAGGTTAATGGAACAGGGACAACCCTGAATCCCCGCTCAGAGAACCTACTAAGTCATTCTCCAGAGCAGGACAAAGGAACTCTGAGGATTGTACAGTAGATCCAAAATGTAGCTTTGGTTTAAAACTTTTAAAATGGAAACTAATAGCTAATCTTAATTTAATGAAACTAATTGTTCCTGCTGATGAGTTGGTAGTCCTGGTTATCGTGTGGGTTTACATTGGAGCAGAGGTTTACTTATGTATTTAAGAAGCTATATTCCACTGCATGAAGGCTTTCTGTTCTCTGTTCCTGAGCTCAGTTCAATGATGTTTTTTTCAATTTTGAGTTTTAATTGTTTTATCTTTATTTATATTTTTGGGGGAATCCAGGGTGTGAGCTCACACAGAGTAACCCTTATGGATACACACGGATGAGACATCTAACTGCAAGCCAGGAAGAGAAGCTCCAGAAGAGACCTATTCTGATACACTTGATGATGGACTTTTAGCCTCCACGACAGGCCCAACAGAAATGTGATGGTTGAGGCCACTTGGCCCGTGGAATTTGTTACTGAGGCCCTAGCAAAGAGCACTCCACACAAAATATGCTCTTTTGAGCCATTGTTTCTTGAGAGTGTTATAAGGCCCCTAGAGGAAAACCTTTGAGGCCACTATGACAAACAATGGCATTAGTTTATTAAATGCTGGGTCAGTTTATGCTGCCCCAGAGCTACTGGGAGGCCTGTATTCTCCACAGCCCCCTCCCCGACAATCTTTATTGTTTAACAACCATCATTAAAATTTAGTGTGTGTTTGTGTATGTGTGTCACAGCACACCTGGAGAGCAGAGGAGGACTCTTGGAAGTCGCTTCCCTCCTGCTGACTGAGCTCAGGTTGTTAGGCCCATGCACAGGTGCATTTACCACTGAGCCATCCATCATCCAGCCCACCACTGCCATTAGACTTCATACTTCCATATCTACTTATGACATGAGCACATTTCCAGATGCCCTTTTTTTGCCATTTAATGTGTTAATGTCCATTAAATATCTTGCTTCTTTTCTATCATTTATGTTTGTGGTCTTGTTTGGAATTCTTATATTATTCATCTTTTATTATCTTTTAATATCTGACTTGTATTTTCATTAATTTAGTATTTAATTTAATTTATTTATTTGTGTGTGTGTGTGTGTGTGTGTGTGTGTGTGTGTATTGGGGGAGGGGCAGTGTGCACCTGACTGCAGTGCTCATAGAGGCCAGAAAAGGTCGTTGAGTCCCTAGAGCTGCAGTTAGAGGCAGTTGTAAGATGCCCACTGTGAGTCCTCTGTAAGAGCAAGTGGTGCTCTAACCACTGAACCATCTCTCCAGCCTCCCTCGCAGTTTTTAGATAAGTACACGTTCTTATTTCAGTGAAGTTCAGCACATATTTTTTCTTTATTTTGAAACATGCTTCTTACTGAATGCCATGAAACCATTCTCCTGTGCCACCTTCTATACCTTTGTTCTTCCTTTCAATTTTTGTGCCTCCAACCCTTTGGGTTTTTTGGGTTTTTTTTTAGACAAGGTCTTCTTACGTACATTGGATTTCTGGTGCTCATGATGTAGTACAGGCTGGCTCTACACTTGAAGTACTCTACTCTTGCTTAGCTTTCCAAGAAGTGGGATTACTGGTGTGTGTGACACTGCTGGGCTTTTTCTTTTTGTACTTTGATGAAAAAAGTGTTGGAATCTAGGTTTGAATATGCTGTGAGTTGGGGCCAAGCGTAATTTCCCCATATATGGATTGGAGATTGTTCTGTTGTGTTTCAGTAGGGAAACGTTTCCTCCTTTCTGTGTGGCGGGGGTTGGGTATGAGAGGGACTTGCTTTGGATGTCAGGTCTATCCTGGCCTCATGCTCTTGTATTGACATCTTTGACTGTCTTACTTACCGCAGACTCATCATAACTCTTGACAGCTGGTAGAAGTATATATATATATATATATATATATATATATATATATATATATATATATATTTTACCTCTCCTTTCTTGTTGAAATATATGTATATTTTTGAGAACTCATTATCTAGCTAAGGGTAGCCTTGAATTCTTGATCCTCTTGCCCCAACCTTTCAATTTCGGGGATTACAGGTATGTACTACTATGTGCTATTTTTGTTAAAATACTTCAACCGTAAAAGCTGATTTCCTAGAAGTGGAGAGAATAGAGGCTGTGCAATAGGACAACTGAGAGGGATCAGACGTTGAGTAACAAGATGTGGGTAGAGAGGACCAGGCTCTAGTGTTACACCGCACAGCAATTTATTATAGGCTTTACAGAGAAGCAGGAGAGGACTTGATGCTCCCGATACAGAAGGATGGTGAGTACTTTAACGGTGAATAAATCTAAATTGCCTTCGCATTGATCATTACACGTCATCCACCCATATAAAATCATCACACTACTCCATAAATATGTAAAATTATTATGAATTAATTTAAAAATATATCTTAGTAAGCCTGGTGATTCAGAACTAAAGCTCATCCACTTCAGAGGCTGAGGCAGGAGGATCCTAAGTTTAATGGCTGCCTTGGACAGTTAGTGAGATCCTAGTTCAAAATAAAAAGTAAATAGGGTTGCGATGTAGCCCAGTGGTAGAGTTTGCTTAGCACGCCCAAAGGGCTAGGTTCAATCTCCCGTATTCTGAGAAGAATTCACATCCTCTCTTTGTCCTTAGCACTTCTATTTTGTCATTCATTCATTCACTCACTCACTCACTCACTCACTCACTCACTCACTCACTCACTCACTCACTCACTCACTCACTCACTTACTCACTCATGTTTCTCTCTCCCTGAATAGTGCTAACAGTCTTCTGTGGAACTATCTTGTGGCTCCTTTCAGGAATACAGTCAGCTCTTTGATAGGTTCCGATGTGTTATAAATGCTGCTCTAGGTCCTTGGTTTTGGTCATTCTGTGCCGTCATGTCTGTCCTGACGCCACTGCTGCTAAGGAGCCTGACCGGCTGGGCCCGGCGGCTCATGGTGCCGCGGGCTGAGGTCCACTCGAAGCTGCGGGAGCAGCTCAGGGTCCTGGATATCACCATTGGGCTCACTTCCTGCTTCCTGTGTTGCCTTCTGCCCGCGGGCTGGGTCCTGTCACACCTGGAGAGCTACAAGAAGCGAGAGTGAAGAGAGCTGTCTTCCCCTCATCCTTTGACTAGACCATGCTTGCCAGCCCACCTTGATCTTGTTTCCTGCATTCCTGGCTGGCCTTCCACGGGATCATGTTATTCAATTCCAGTCACCTCTTCTGCAATCATGACCTCTCGATGTCTCCATGGTGACAACCGGGACCACATACATTGGTTCTGCTTGGTGGAGTCCCCCTTTGCAACAATAAAGTCTATTTAAACCTTGCTCCAGAAAAAAATAAAAATAAAAAACAAATGCTGCACTAAAATCCATGCTTCTTAGCTGTTATTTATTATTGTGTATGATGTGGGTGTGTGTGATATATTTGTTGTATGTAATATGTATAATGTTATGATATGTGTATGTGTGTGTGATGTGTGATATGTATATATGTGTCTGGATATGTGTGATCTGTATATGTGTGCGATATGTGTGTCATATGTGTATGTTGTGTGTATGTATGCAATGTGTGTCTGCACGTGTCTTTCTAGTGTGTGGTATGTATTGTATGGTGCATGTGTGTGATGTGTGTGTAAAGTATGTGTGTGCTGTGTGTGCTGTGTATCTGCATGTGTCTATACGGCATGTATGTATATAATCTGTTATGTGTTTGTGAGATGTGTATGTGTGACGTATGTGTGCTGTGTATATATGTAATATGTGTGCCTACATGTATTTGTATGGTATGTTTGTATATATGTGATATGTGTATTATACGTATTCAGTGTGCATGTGTGTGTGTGTGTGTGCATGTGAAGGTCAGAGGGCGACTTTCAGGAATTATTCTCTCCTTCCACTGTGTGATCCAGGAATCAAATTTAAGTCATCAAGCCAGTGATTTCCCTGCTGAGCCACCCTGCCAGCTATAGTTCTTTTACTAATGTAGAAGAGTGGAGTAGATTCTTGTTTGCTGACCTTATCCAGCAGTCAAGTTCATTTTTATCTAAATTTATTTATTTGTTTGCTTGTTTGTTTATTTTCGAGACAGGATTTCTCTCTGTGTGGTCCTGGCTGTCCTGAAACTCACTTTGTAGACCAGGCTGGCCTTGAACTCAGAGATCTGCTTGTCTCTGCTTCCTAAGGGCTGGGATTAAAGCCTGCGCCACCACCACCTGGCTTATTTTATTTTATTTTATTTTATTTTATTTTATTTTATTTTATTTTATTTTTTTTACAAAACCTTGCATTATAAAAAATTCAAACACATGAAATACTGTGGCAGACAACACAAACTTGTCTCCAATGTCAACAGTCATTAAGCCATTTTAAATAAATCTTATTTACTTAAACCTTTCTTGTCTCATTCCAAAACACACACAAATTTTTGAGGGAAATTACATCCCTAATATCTGAGTATTTTATTTGTATTCATGCCAATATTAACTAAGTTTACTAATTCTGAAAGAGTATCTTCAATTTCCTTTCGATGTTATTTTTACAATTTGCTGAAGATAATTCTTGCATTTCTCATTTTCCAGTGAAGATGACTTTCACATTATTCTCTTTCCCCTGCTTTGCTATTCATGTTAATTTCCCAGTGCTGAACAGTGCAAAGACAGCAGGGGAGCTTCTCCCACCCCATTTGTAGAAGACAGGTTTGAACTATCATACTGTGAATGCTTGTAAGTACTTTTGTGGGAATATGTGAATGGCTTATTGATTTTTAAATTTTAAATGTCATCATGATTAGTATTGTGTATGTTTGATATGGAGGGCATATATATGCCATGGTATATGTGTGTTAGTCAGAAGACAACTTTATGGAGCTGGTTCTCTCTGCTTTTACAGAGGCTCTGGAATCAAACTGAAGTTGTCAGGCTAGCCAGCTTTCAATAATTTTCTTTTTTTAAAAAAACCAATAATAGATATAGAGTTTTGTAACTATTTTTCCTGTATATATATATTGAGATTCTCATATGATTTTTCCTTACTTCAGTTATTTTAATCATCAAGTAGTTTAGTTTAGTAGTTATTTGTTTGCTGGCTAATTGACTTCTGAACACTCAACAAGTCTTATTTTTGTGGAAATAGTCAATAGTATGCAAGGTATTATTACCATTTCATATTGCTGAATTTGATATGTTAATATTACCTCAACTTTTCCCTTTAAAGTTTTTTTTTTTTTTAAATTTTGGGGCAAGGTTTCAGGTTTCCTAGACTGAACTTGTATATTGGAGGATGATTTTGAAGTTTAAGCTATCATACCCTGTTTTATGCAGTGATGGGAAATGAACTCAGATCTTCCTACACGCTAGGCAAGCATTCTACCAAATGAGTTACCTGCCCAGTTCAGTGTCATTAAAAAAAAATGTTACACAGGCCACTTACAAAGAATTGAAGAGCTAGGTGGTGGTGGTGCACACCTTTAATGCCAGCACTTTGGGAAGAAGAGGCAGGCAGATCTCTGTGAGTTCAAGGGCAGTCTAGCCTACAGAGTGAGGTCCAGGACAGTCAAGCTACATAATGGGAAGAGCCTCTCTCAAAATCAAAACAAAACAAAACACAAATAAACAAGTGAATACAGGGGTTGATGTATAAAAATTTTCAATAAAAAATAGCACAAAACAGAATTTTACATTTCCTTTTGAAAATTTTACTGGTGTAGTCTGGACAGGCAACACTGAAGTTTTTGTTGCTTATTTTTATATCAAACGTCAGGAATGAGAAGGTCACTAAGTCCTCAGTCTGTGAAACATTCTTCTTAGGAGTCTGGCAAGTAGAAGCCTTATAATTCTGATAAAGGAGCATCTTTCAAAATTAGTAACAGTACATCAATGTTTCATGCTACTGTTTTGGTATATATATGTTTAATATACATATATATGTTTTAATATGTGTATCTCACACACATACCCACATATATGTATATATAATTTATATATGTGTATATATAATATATGTTATATATAATTTATATATATGTTATACATATATAATTTTCACTAAAGACCCTTTAGCATATTACCTGAAAAGTGAACCCAATGACAGAGTTCATTCTGAAAGTCAGCTTTTTTTTTTTAAGACAGGGTGTAGTCTTGGCTGTCCTGGAACTCATTCTCTAGACCAGGCTGGTCTTGAACTCACAGAGATCAGCCTGTTTCTGCCTGAAGAGTACTGGGATTAACGTTGTGAGCCACCACCACAGGGCTAACTCTCAGCTTTTCTAATATAAAGTGATAGTTGATGTTGTGAACTTGATAGAATCTAGACTCACTTGGAGAACCAGTGGAGGATTGTCTAGATTCTATCAACTGATGTGGGAAGATGCACCTTAACTGTGCAAGGGAGCATTTCCTGAACAAGGAATACTGTACACAATGAAGAAGGCCAGCTGAGCAGAACACACACACACATCCCTTCCTCTCAGCTTCTTGACTATGACTGCAAGGCGACTAGCTGTCTTGAGCTCCCACTTTTATGACTTCCCTGCAACGTTGGACTATAAGCAGGATTGTGACCTGAAATAACCCTTCCTCCCCGAAGCTGCCTTTGTCAGAGTGTTTTATTAGAGCAACAGG
>CM052702.1:25649341-25663146 GCA_028551405.1 Uromys caudimaculatus | reverse complement strand
GAGGGAGTGTGTCACTGGGGTGTGCTTCAGGGTTTCAAAGGGCCCGTTCCAAGCCCATAGTCTCTCTTTTCCTGTTGCCTGCAGATTGGATATAGAACTCTCAGCCTCCATGTCTGCCTGCATGCTGCCATGTTGTTCACCATGATGACAATGGATTAACCTCTGAAACTGTAGGCAAATCCCAAGTAGATGCTCTCCTTTATAAGAGCTGCCACAGTCATGGTGTCTCTTCAGAGCAATAGGATACTGGCTAAGACATTTATTATAAAGTAATGTGCAGGAAACAGAAATAAATGTTGTGTTTAGACCTTGTTCCTATCCCAAAGGAGATATCTCATTGTGCATATACATATAGTCCAGGGTTTGAAATAACCAACCAACCAAACCAAACCAAACCAAAACACCCTCAAAATCCAAATCACTTCTTGTCCCAGGTATTTTAGGCAAGGGGTGTTCAGCCTGTATTTATGCTTCTGTAGAATGGGCCCGGTCCTTCTGGAGATAAGGTGGCATTTGTACAGGACTTCTCACTCTGGCCTCCACAGGTCACTAAGAAGGACAGTCACAGTGCTGTACACATATTCATGCAGGCCTCCAGGCCTGGGAGATGAAGACCCACTCTTCCCTTCAGCAGGGGCTGGCCTAGGGGTGGGGACAGCCGCCGTTTTTGGTATCAGCCTTCCACAAGGGCTGTTATTTTTCCTGTCATGTTTGTTGGGGTCCAGCTCAAGTTTGTTTTTCTTGCAGAAAGGCAGGAAGGCCAATTTGGAACACACACAACTCACATGTCATGGACGATGATTTGGCCCAGTGCTTGGCATTGGCTCCCTGACAGTTAAAAGGCCAGGGTGGGCCAGCCATAGCAGCCAGTACTGAGGAACAAGGAAAGGGAGCAAGGAGGCGAGATCCTTATCTGCAGGGCCCCGACCCAGCCTGCCATTCTTCCCCCTGTGCAGTCCTCTCTCAGGGGACTTCTGGCTGCCGCTCACACAAGCTCCTGCCTGCCCAAAGACCCCCCATTGCCCAGGGGCCACCCCTACTTTCTGTCCGCCTCTTCCTCTCACTGAATGTGTGAGGAAGCATCCCACCCTATGGAGGGAAAAGTCTGGACCAGCAGGCATCGATGCCTCCGCCTGTGGGAGCAAAGGCAGGAAGAGGGCAAAAAAAGCACTTTCCATTTTGGACCCAAGACTGTCGTGCAGTCTGTTTGTTGAAAGGCTTGGTTTTTTGTTTTTTTGGGTTTTTTTCCCACCAGTCTTGACATTCGGTGCTCTGTGATGCAGAAAATGGTGGGCTTCTAGTTTTAGAGAGTGACAGGTACTATTCCCAAGAATGACTGAAACACAGCCCCAAACTTTGTGAAGACTAATCAATCACATTGGATTAACTTAAAAGGGAAAACATTATACAGTTTCATTGTGGTTCGTGTCTGTTAAGTTAGCATGGGAGACTGGGGCAGGAGGATCTTGAAAGATTTCTGGTTTCTCTCAAGACCCTCCTTTACTTGATTGATGTTTGTCTATTGAATAAAAATTTTCATGGCAATTCCTCTTTGCATATTACTTTCTCCCTAACTATGCAATAATGAAGATACTTTGTTCAGGACTTTTAGTTCCATTCAGCTACTCAGACTGTAATTCCAGCACTTGGAAGGAGAAGGATCAGAACTGCAACTTTACAATGTGTTTTTGGCTTAACTGGGTTGCATGAGATAGTGCCCAAAAAACTGAAAAAGGGGCTGGAGAGATGGCTCAGAGGTTAAGAGCACTGGCTGTTCTTCTAGAGGTCCTGAGTTCAATTCCCAGTAACCACATGGTGGCTCACAACCATCTATATCAGAATCTGATGCCCTCTTCTGGCATGTAGGCAGAATACTATATAGATAATAAAGAAATAGAAAGAAAGAAAGAAAGAAAGAAAGAAAGAAAGAAAGAAAGAAAGAAAGAAAGAAAGAAAACTATGTACACCACAGAGTAGGGTTTTTTGTTTTTTGTTTTTTAAAAATCACTTTCTTTATTTTAATTGCAGCAAAATGCATGTACTTTAAAATGTTCTATTTTACTCATTTGAAAAAGTATAGTTGTCTTAAATTTTGTTTTGTTTTCTGTGATAAAGATCATGACCAAATGCAACTTGGGGAAGAAAGGGTTTGGTTTAGCTTACAACTCTCATGTACACAGTCTATCAGGGAGAATCAGAGCAGGAACTCAACTAGGAAGTAGGAGGCAGGAGCTGAAGCACAGCCTGTTGAGGTTGCTTACTGCTTACTGGCTTGCTCCCGTTGCTTACCCAGCCTGCTTTCTTATACAACCCAGGACCACCTGCCAAGGACTAGCCCCACCCACAGTGAGCTGGGCCCTCTACATTAGTCATCAATTAAAAAAGTACCCTGTAGGCTTGCCCCGCTGGCCATAGTGGGAGTATTTTCTCAGTTGTAGTTCTCTTCTCAAATGACTCTAGCTTGTGTCAAGATGACAAAAAACTAACCAGGACAATTGACCCTTATCAACTACACACACTGTTAAGCCATAACCTTTTCTTTCTTGTTCATCTCCAATAGCTCATATAAATATTAATGTCACAATGTAAAACATTTCAAGTTTTAACAGTCTCATAATCTTTAAAAATCTAAACACATAAAAATCCCAGGCTCTTTAAAATATATCAAACCTCTTGAAGAGTTCCAAGCCTCTCTAAAATATCCAAAGTCTCTCTAAACTTCCAAAGCCTCCTTTTAACTATGGGCCCTGTAAAAAT
The DNA here is from genome assembly GCA_028551405.1 of Uromys caudimaculatus. Classification (NCBI taxonomy): domain Eukaryota; kingdom Metazoa; phylum Chordata; class Mammalia; order Rodentia; family Muridae; genus Uromys; species Uromys caudimaculatus. Next base: position 25,660,389 of record CM052702.1, on the reverse strand, counting down.
CAAGAAATAAGTTGCATACATCCTATTTTAAAAGAGCCAGGGCTTAGTTATTATCAGATGGGAGCAAAACCCAAGTCCAACAGTGTAAAAAGAAGTCACTGTTTAAGATGACTTTATCTTATGTGTATGTGCAAAAAAGTGAAATGAATCTTGTACTTAACATCTTGGAATCCTTCATGATTTTCTGGACCCCCAAAGGACTCCATTTCTCCAGTTTTTCCACTGGCAGGCAGCACACAGCTTGTCTCCTAGGCTAGTTCCACTCTGCACATGTTGCTGTCTTTGGAGGTTGTCCATGGTACTGGCATCTCCAAAATATTGGGCTCTCCATAGGAATTATGCTGCACTTCATCAGTAGCCTCTCCTTGGGCTCTCTGCAAGAACTCTGACCATGTCAAATGGGGTCAGGCATCAACTTCTCTCCATGACCCCTTCAATCCTGGGGTTTCTACTTGCAACTGAGGTTATAACTTCACAAATGGACTTTCATGGCTTCTCCTCAGACATTTCAACCCTCCCACACAGGGACAAATCTCAGCTGCTTTCCATGATCCCTTCATGTCTTCAAAGCCAGTACCACCTAAGAAATGCCTACATTTTACCAAGTTCAGCTGCCAAAACAAGGTGCAGCCTTGGCTGCTTCCGGATCATGACTTCTGTATGCTCACCCTGAATAAATTCTTCCCAGATTTCTTCTTGATGATGTTGGTCTCTTTCTAATCCCAGTTGATATTTCAGCTCTAGCTGAACAGAATCAATTGTTTCAGAAAAGCAAAGGTTTTATTTCTATGGTCTCTTGTTAATCACAGTTGGCTCTTTTGCTACAGTTGAATAGACCCACAGATTCTTAACACAAACATCCCCCAGTAGAATCCTTAATTCTCTCTGAAACCTCAAAAGCCAGGCCTCCATTGTTCAGGTTTCTCTTAACATTATCTTCCAAGCTTCTGAAATAATAACTCATTAAGCTCTGAACACTCAATGGTTTTTCTAGTGGCAATTTTATCAGCATGTTTCTCCCTTAACCCAGATAGTTCTCAAATAATTGAGACTGGACTATTATATTTATTTAGCAAGCTTTAAGGGCACAACAACTGAGCAGTATTACTCTATTTTAATCCTCTAGTCTGGCAACCTCCCAGTAAAAATTCCTGTGACATTTGCCTCTCTGGGCTCAAGATATTTTCTAACAGTGTTTCCTGGACTTTCCTCCTGGAGAATCCCCACTTCCTCTCTCTTCCTCTTCGTCCTATGGTAGGGAGGATGTCCAGCCTTATTCTCTTCCCTGCTCAGTCATTGGCTGATCGGCTTCTTTCTTAACCAACCAGGGAATGATTGGGAAGCAATGTCACAAGACTGAGACAGGAGATTCTCAGAATAAGGATTGCAACCAGATATGGGGGCACAGAAATCAGCATTTGAATAATACATGAATAATCTTTTCACAGTGCATAATAACATTGTGCCTGCCACAACCAGAAGCAACTTGGGGAAGAAAGAGTTTATTTTACTGTAAGTCTTCAGTCTCCTTCCATCACTGAGGGAAGTCAGGGCAGGAATTGAAGGCATAAGAAATAAGTAAGTGGACTAAAATGAAAGAATAGACTTAGTGTGATCTCAAAAGGCGAGAGTAGCCTTTTATTGGTGTGAGAGGTTGGTGCTTCCAGGAACCTGGTTGCAGGAATTAGAACAGAGGCCATGGATGAACGATGCTTATTGGCTTGCTTCCTATGGCTTGCTCAGCTTGCTTTCTTATACAGCTCAGAACCACTAGGCCAGAGGAGTGACACCGTACACAGTGAACTGGGGGCTCTTACACCAATCATTAATCAAAAAAGTGCCCCGCATGCTTGCCCACAGACCAATCTAGTAGGAGAATTTTCTCAGCTGAGGTACCTTCTCAAATGACTCTAGCTTACGTTAAATTGGCAAGAGCTAACCAGGGCAACAGTTCAGGAACACGAAGCATTCACTTGTTGGATAATCATCATCTCCATCCATCCAGGGAATTATTACTTTTTAACTGAAACACCCTATCCATTAAGCAAACACTACCCTATTTCTCACTCCTTCCCCCTAAGAACCAGTATCTGTCTCTATGAATTTAACCACTCTAGGTACCTCACATACATGGACTCCAACAGCATGCAAAGTCCTCTGGTTCATCCATGCTGTAGCTTATGCTAGAATGTCTTACCTTTTGAAGACAGAGAAGCATACCATGATCTATGCATGCCACATTTTCTCTATCAGTTTTTCTACCTGTGAAATTTGGGAGTGTTGCTGCCTTTTGTTGCTGCAAAGAATGCTCCTAGGAAATGAGTGTGCAAAGACCTTTTCCAGTATTAACTAATCCTTTATTTTTTTACATTTAAGAATTTGTTTCTTTTCCCCATTGGATCCTCCACTTAAAAAAATTTAAAATACATTTATTTGTGTGTGCACACTCAACATGTGTGTGTGTGTGTATGTGTGTGTGTGTGTGTGTGTTGATCTTGATAGATTACCCCATGATATTATAAATTTTTTTCTAATGTAACTTAAACCCTTCAAGTACTTTGTTAGTTACTCTCCAGATAGGGAATTTTGTTTACTTCCTCATCATTTCATGGGCTTCCCTTTGTATTTATGTATTTATCTTTTTGTGGTGCTAGTGATCCTCAGCTACGATGCCCAGATGCTCTACCCATTGTAGGCTATGTATGCATCATTGGCTCATTTTTAATAGTTCTATTTTGTAAAACTAGATTGGGAAACTGAGAGTGAATACATGGACAAATAACAGAGATGTGGATGGGAAGGGAATCCTTGGTGGGAACAGGAAAGTATGCAACCCTGCACATCATCAGGTTAGACAGCGCCTGTCACTGTGGAGAGCGGAGGAGAGGACTGTCATTCAGGGGACAGCTGATGACAGGAGTGGGAGGAGGAATTGGATGAGAGAGTGCAATAACAAATTTTAACTGGCAATGAGAGCTTACATAATACAGCATTCTTATTTTTGTTCAGCGTGTATTGTCACTCTTCTGGAACCTTCTCTTCCTAAGTCCACACTTGCATGTCCTATTGTCTATGACTCCAGGACCTGGTCCTGAATTACCCTCTGCAAGTTGGACATCCATCCAGACATTAGTCCCTATTTTACCGCAAAGAGATGTAAGCCTGCCAGTTTCTCAAAGTAAGTTCTTCATCACATCTCTTATTTAGAATTTTTAATGATAAAAATAAAACCAGGACTTTTAAAAACTCATACTTATTTAAATTTGATAAGTTTACATGAATTTTAGTCTTCCTTAAGTAGGATTCAGTTAGCTTTAAATTCACAAATGAGTACAGAGTTAATATGTAAAGAGTCGACTACTGAATATACCTAGGTTATTATAAAAAAGAACACAAGGTTTCCAATATGTAGAGTTTTGTCAAGGTCAAACCATGGAGAAGGTATGGAACTGACTTTGTTGTGTTCTCTGGCTTTGAATTCAGCCAACTTCATTCATGAATTCAACCAGCCGTGGATCAAAAATAAAGAAGTCTTAGTGCTCATGCTCAGTCAGTGGCCACATTTCCAGACAGTGAAGAGCAACACTTGGTTACCCCAACACAGAAACAGAAGCCCTGCCAAATACCACAAGTAGAGAGTTTCAATCTGGAGATTATTTAGCAGAACACAAACATTCCAATTAGTTACTGGGTGCTAGAAGGCTGAAAGAAAACACTCTCGATGCTCAACATGACCTAGGCAATAGGAGCTGCAGCAGACATCTGTCACCCTCAGGAACTGGGGGACACAAGGGAAGGGTGAGTATTACCATAACTTTGAAGCTTAGAGAAGGGGTTTTCCATTGCTGGCTCTTGCACTGGGGGGTAATGCTTGGTTAATGAAGGGGTGACCCACGGGGAGAACAGAGAATTACAGTTAGAGTTTTCCCCACTGCTAGGCACTCATAGAAAGCAAGCCCTTTCAGCTTTCTTCTTATTTCCGTGTCTTATCTACTTCTCCTGGAAGAAGCCTGTTGGAAGGGACCAGGAGGGTAATGTGCAGAGCCCCACCTGTGCTAGCCACAGGACAATAGAAACCAAGAGGTAGATGAGCGTTACTGCACACAGTGGGTGCAACGCTTGTGCCCTGCTCAGATTTGTGGAAGCCGAAATGCCTATAGTGACGATATTTGAAGGTGGGACCTTTGGAAGATGAACTAGATCATGAGGCTGCCACATTCCTGGGGGGATTATGGGAAGAAATGATAATGCGTGAAGATAAAGCAAGAAAGTAGATATCCTCATCAGATATTGGATAGGCTTGTGTGATAATGTCATTGATTAAGACATCCAATCTGTGGTATTGTGTTGTGGCAACAAAAGCCGAATAAGACTGCATGATCTAGCAATTATACTTTTGAGCACATAATTATTTCTAAATTGAAAGCAGGGACTCAAACATTCTTTTACATTCGTTTTCATCCCCCCTGTAAAATGTAGACTTGATCAAATGAGGAAACACAAGGTGGAGTAGACACACAAGAGAATATTACTCAGCCTTTAAAAAGAAAGGAAATTCTCTCTCATGCAACAACACCTATAAGCCTTGAAGACCCTATGAAACAAATAAGCTACTTACACAAGCATAAACACTATATAAATCCACTAGTTCCCAGTGGAGTCATCTTAGAGAAATAAGGCAGGACAGCACTGCTAGGAACTGAAGCGAGGGGAGATAGGCACCATCTAACTGGGGGAGTAAAGCATTGTCTATCTGGTGCAGGTTCTGTTTGGAAGAGGATAATGGGGTGGCTGAGCAGCTTGTTGGTGTACCTACTGTACTGTACACTTACAAATGACTACATCTGTCTTAGTCAGGGTTTCTATTCCTGCACAAACATCATGACCAAGATGCAAGTTGGGGAGGAAAGGGTTTATTTGGCTTACACTTCCATGCTGCTGTTCATCGCAAAAAGAAGTCAGGACTGGAACTCAAGCAGGTCAAGGAGCAGAAGCTGATGCAGAGGCCATGGAGGAATGTTTCTTACTGGCTTGCTTCTCCTGGCTTGCTCAGCTGGCTTTCTTATAGACCCCAAGACTACCAGCCCACAGATGGTACCACTCACAAGGGGCCCTCCCCCCTTGATCACTAATTGAGAAAATGCCTTACCACTGGATCTCATGGAGGCATTTTCTCAACTGAAACTCCTTTCTCTGTGATAACTTCAGCTTGTGTCAAGTTGACACATAAAACTAGCCAGTACAACATCCATGAATTTTATGTTATGAACCACAAATTACAAGCAGGGTATAGTGTCATACACACCCCACTTTTTCCCGTGGTTTTGAGTCCTAATTATCCTGAAACTGGCTCAGTGGACCAGGTTGAGCTCAAACTAGATCTGCCTGTTTAATCCCTGGACTTGGGAGGCAGAGAAAGGAGAATCAGACAGCCTGATCTACACAGTGAGCTCCAGGTCAGCCAGAGCTACATAGTGAAACCTCTCTCCACCCCCACCCTTCAAAGAACCAAGAAATACAGAGTAGACTACTGTGCTGGAGACTTGTGAGCTGCGTTCTAAGCTCGGGTGGTGAATATGTCAGATGGAGACCATACTGTTTTGATGTACTTGTTTCCTAGTTAACATCGTTTTATGGAATGGCTCCCTTTCTTTAGTCAGAGGACCAGTGGAGTAATACAGGCGGCTGTCAGGACTAGGTGGAGTGGTCCTTCCATCAGTTTTCTCCCAGGAAGTGGGGATAGTCCAGGAGAGAGTGCTGGATGATGACATAGTAAAGAAAGCACGTGGAAAGACCTGCTCTAGAGCCTCTGCAGCCAAAGCTCAGAGTGCAGAAGTCCACAGAATGGGGGCAGCTATGCAGCATCCATAGAAAGGGTGGGGGGAGAGGTGTATAGTATCTCAGGGCCTCCTGTGTACTCTAGGACTTCAGGTAGCAGTGGGATGGAACCTTGGGCTCTGGAGTAGGAAGGGAGATCAAAGATAGGTGTGGGGCTGCCTTTGGAATTGGAAGTCACAGGTTTTGGGCTGGGCATGGTGGTTGGCAGATGCCTGAGGGAGAATCTGAGAACAGGAAGGGAGAAAAGTGGAGACAGAGGACTGCAGGCTAGTGGGTAGAGGTTGTGGAGTGTTACCTTCCTGATATGCTTTTGAAGGTAAAGCACTCCCAGGACTCCTAGCTACAGGAGGGGAGTGAGATACAGGGGAAGCAAAATGTTTGAAAATTCAAGTCTCTTTAATAGCAGAACAGAGTTGTCACCCCATTCTCCAGGGTAGAAGCCCTTAGCACTCTGCATGATGGATCTAGAAGGGGAAGAGACAGCCAAGAAAGGGGAGCTGTGAGCCTTTGAGGTAGGATGGAATTCCAGATGGAGTGAGCACCCTGGGGAAGCACAAGGTCTAGGGAGAGTGAAGGCTGCTGCAGCAAAAGAGCTTCACACCCTAGCAAGGCTCTGAGTCTTTGTTTCCGGGTCATAAATGAGATAACACTACCCACCCACCCAATTGCGTGGAAGCTGCCCTCCTTGCACCCAGTTCTTGCCTTTGGCTTTGTTGCTAGCCCTTCCAGCCTTGCAGTTTGCTGTTCTGGGGGTGGAGAGAGAAGTCCTCTAGGTTCATCTTCTCACACCTCTTTGCCTCCCCACTTCACAAGTTTGCCTGAGTTTCTTTAACAATTTTGTAAACACCATTCTCACCTACAGGGTAGAATAAGCTGACCCAGCAGGGTAAGTGCTAATGGTAAGGGCAGTATTTGGTTAACCTTCTCAAACAACCTGCAGCCAGAGCCACAGGGCCCATCCCCAAACCCAAAAGTAGAGACTGCCTAAAATTTAGTTGTTCTCTGTCAGTGAGAAGAAAAACCAGGAAGCAAGTATTTCTGAGATTTATGGAAAGATTAGCCATGTGCTAGGAAGGACCTAGTGAGAGGGATTGTACTGGGCTGGGCTTTGCTTTGCTATTGTCTACAGTATTGTGAGAAGTGGGCAACTAGTGCAAGAATGATAAGTTGAGTGTGGAGTGCATTCTGATAGTACTTATAACATTCTTCCAAGATACGCAGATTTAGGGAGGAGGGAAAACTGAGTAAGAGAAAGCCTCCATTGAGAACCAAACTGATTCTCCCAGAAGCAAAGCTATCTTCTCAATAGCGACAGAATGCTGGAGGGAACTTAAAACTTTGATTTCAGTCTTTGAACTCCAAAGTTCTAGACTTAAGGAAATTTGTTAGTCCTGTAGATTACACAAATTAATGCAGGAGTTAGTCTGTTTTGGGCAAAGCTCATGAATTCTAGAGCAACATGATTTTGTAGCTCAAAAAACCTTGAATTTCCTATTTCATTTTTCCTATTAAAATCATCATCTTATTAATACAATAAATTAATAAATTCATATGCCTCTTAATATCCCAGAAAGTACTGGTAAACAAGAAAAAACTGAGAAGAGACTATCACTAAATAGGTTGGCTATGCAGATTAGTTACCATATTAAGGATATTTTCCTTGAAAATTTATTTTGCTCTGTCACATGGGACAGAGCTATGAGTCTTGCCTGGGGAACTGACTTTCTTATTGATCTGTGTGTCTTGACCATGGTTTTGTGCCAGCACCTTGCAGTCTCCTGGTTCCTGGGAGGCATGCTGTGCTTTCTGGCTGGCCTGTTCAAGTGTTTGTTCTCTGTGAGTTTGGCAATACTTTCAGATACAGGCTACAGCTCAGGTTCATTCTGTGTGGTCTGGTCATGATCTCTTCCAAGATGGAGCCTATTGAAGGGTATGTCAACTTACAATATGGACACTAGCCTCAGCCTCAGTCTGTGACAGTGGCTTGAGAGTCAGGAGAGAGCCCAGAATGAAAGTGTGATGTTACTTAGCTCAGCTATAGGGCCAGGATTATAGGGAGGTGTGCAGATGACTTTAGTGTAGGGTACGATCCGGGTGTGCTGGCGGTTGTAACCTACTTCTGTAGAAGATCCTGTTGGTGGGGCCGAGCACTAGTTGAATGTCTCTCATCTAAACTGCTCGAGACTACAAATGCCCCAGTTTCAGATTTAATTGTATTTTTGTATGTATAATGAGATACCTTGGGAATGATTCCCAACAGGAAATTTATTTGTGCACCATAAACACTTTATGCACATACCCTGAAGAAACTTGTTTGTGGAATTTCTACTTGTGGGATTTCATGCAGTAGTCAGAAAGTATGTTTCAGATTTTACATGCTCAGAATGAAACTATCTCAGCTGAGTTATTCAGCCCACCTATACTCCATTTTTAGAATGAATTTAATTGGTGGCAGCTTGGACACAGATTCAGTTTTTGCTAGACTTTCCTAGCATCCTGTAATCATGCTATTTTGAAACACATCCAGTTTCCTAAATATGCTTTCCTGTCTGAGTCCTCATATACACTGTTATCTTTGCTCCCTTCCTTCCTTTCCAAAACCACAGCTCATCCTGGGAATATCTAAACTAGTTCAGGGGGGGACTATGCACCCCTACAATATCCAGTATCTCCCACACTGCAGCATGTCTTACGATACTATAATTTCCCATTTTTCTTTTTGTGCTATCCACAAACTTTCTAACTTGTATGAAGAAAAGGAAGTTGTTGTGGGTTGTCCTGATGTTGTTTGTATTCTGATGTTAGTTTTGCTTCCTCAAGAGGGCCCCCTCCATGAGCAGTTCATCATGCACTCAGGTGATCTCATGTGAATCTTATCCTTATTTAACTGGTCAATAAAGGCTAAAGCCTGTGACTGGGCAGGGGAGGGGAAAGGTGGGATGGGAGGTCTTTGAGGGTGTGGGCAGGTAGAAAGAGGAGAATGAGAAGGGAAGGAGAGAGGACAGAAGAAGAGGAGGAGGAAGCCATGATGGACCAGAACCATGTGACCAGGAGAAACCACAAGTAGCAAAGGGTCTTATAGCTGGGGAATAAGTTAGTATAGTGTTAGATCTTCCCAATCTAGACATATAGCTTCTAATTATAATAACTAGATTGTGCATTTTTTTATACAAGCTTATTAGGGTTGGTAATTCCAGCAACAGGAGGTCATCTGAGTTGTTGAGAGCTCTATCCATCTTGCCTCCCGTGGTTCCTGAGCAAAAAGGAGGTGCCAGTAAGTAACTGTTCAGTGAACCAATGGTAATTAAAAGAAAGAAAGTGGAGACATGTTAAATTTAGTGTCAAAACAGGCAAAAGAGCAAAGAGAGTAGGGAGGAATGACCAAGGACTAAGGGTAACTTATTTACTAATCGTAAATGGAATTTATTAACATAATGTTATTGGAATTTAGATCCTGCCGATATTTCCCTACCAATTTGCTTCTACAAACACTATTATCAGGAAAACCCTTTCCACATAGCTTCTGTATACACTTTAACATGCCCTTAGGATAAGCTGATAGAAGTGGAATCTCTCTCTTAAAGGATTTCAGCTCAGTAGATGGCTGGAATCTATTTCATCCCATTACCCTACAGGAAACATGTAACTTTTGTGTCTATTTCCTAGGAATAAATTATTTTCATGATTTAAGTATTTCATTTTTGTTTGTGAAATATTTTTGTTGCAGTAAAAACCATAAACCATATAATTTATAACGACATCTGATTTTAATTGTACATTTCCAGGGCTTAGGCACAGTTACAGTGCTGTGTGACTAGTGTGATAAGCACTCGTAGTGCTGTGTGGTGTAGCTATTGATATCACCTCACTCAGTCAACTCCCCGATTCCCACTTCACTTCTGTTTTTGAGAATTTGCTGTTTGTTTTGGAAGTAGGTTTGGGTCTCTTTGACTTTTTGTCAAGCAGTGGTGCTAAGTGGCTGTAAGACTTCTGACTGCATTAGGCCAAGTGCTGCAAGTGTCAGATCTTTATACCAAAGTAAGGCACCCAGAGGAAAAGCAGGCAATCCAGAATGACATAGGAAGTGTGTCCTAGGCACAGAAGAGCATCCTTCTGTAGTAATCAAGTGTGTCTTGGTCATTCCGGAAGATTTGAACCTGTAATTTAAAATAATACATAAATAATCTATCCCCAGCAGCTTGGGACCCTTGATCTAGAAGATGGGCATTCAGTCCTAAGTATCAGCCTTGAAATGGTTTGTAGGACTTTAAAGAACAAGGGCACTAGCTCCTCTTCCAGGGGACTTGGATTTAATTCCCACAGAGCAGCTCACTATGTCTGTAACTCCAATTCCAGGGACCCAACACTCTCACATAATCATATATTCAGGTAAAACCCACAAGTGCATATAAAATAAAACAAATACATTTAAAAAAAGAAAGTATAAAAGAAAACTGGCTTTGGGTTTTAAATGACTTCTTAGAGGAGAAAGGTTTGCACTGCGGGGTTGATTCTGGATGGTCCACTGGACGCCTGGAATACCACAGGATGAGACTGGAATCCTGAGGTTAAGGTATCCTTGGGCCTGGCCCCTTTAAAACAGTAGCAGTCTGCGCTCTGCTAATCCTCAGCTCTTGCCCCTTTTATTGCTACTAAGCTATGTGGCATTGTATGGAAACTCTGGTGGTAAGAGCAGGGAGAACTCATAGAGGATCAACAGACTTTCATCTCTGTACCTTTTAAGTCAGAGGGCAGTCTCCCAAACTGAATTAGAGGGAGGTGCTTTTATAAAGCTTTGAAGTTTTTCTTTGCAAACAATAGAGCTCATCTGAGCCTTTCCCCTTCAAAGTAAGAGTCTCTCAACAATAGAACTCATCTGAGCCTTTCTCCTTCAAAGTAAGAGCCCCAACAATAGAACTCATTTGAGCCTTTCCCCTTCAAAGTAAGAGTCCCTCAAGCAAATGATTTCCTTCCTGCATTTCTTAACCTCTATAAACTAACACATGTTGCAGAGTAAACAGAAGTCTGATAGTGGGAGGGGCAAGCCAAACCTAAATATAAACAAATGCTGAGGGGCTCCAGTATAGACGAATTTCAGCTGAAACTTTAGAAGAATTGTTTAGTGGTTGTGTTTATTGCACTTACTGTCTGATATTAACATTCCACGTTCACTGTTCTTGTTCTTAAAAAAATTATATGTCTGTGTGTGT
>CM052702.1:25611111-25649241 GCA_028551405.1 Uromys caudimaculatus | reverse complement strand
CTATGAACAAACTAATGTGGGTGCTGGGAACTGAATTCAGGTCTCTGGAAGAGTAGCCGGTGCTCTTAACTGTTGGGCTCTCTCTCACTCCCTGTTTTAGTCTTAACTTTTTCTCATATCATCACTGTCGACTTTCATTCTCATGACCAAGCAGTTAGAAGAGACTTTTTTTTTTTTTTTTTTTTTTTTGGACAAACTGTTTTTGAATGATAGATATTAAAGCATTCATTTGATGAAAATTGTTCAAGTTTCCTCACTTCAGTGACATAAAGACAAAGGAAAGATGAAATAAATGATTATGGGAGTGCTGAGAAGCTGGTAACTCAGACGCAGTATACTAACAGCAAAATAATGCATATCGAATAGCGCAATCCAATGAATGACTGTTCTGAATGGTGCTTCCTGTTAGTGAGTTCTTAAACCCGAGTCCTCATACCAAAACAGTTTCACAGAAAGAGCTGTTGAAATCCTCCCCCCCACCCTACAGTTTGTAGTTACTGGGTCAGTCACCTGAGAGGTTCCCATAGTCTTGTAAGTAAGGCCCTTACCTAAGCTTCTGACAGTAACCTGTGTTTCGCCAAGATGAACATGGGTGAATAGTTCCCATGGCCTGTCACGCATGCTCATTCGTCTGTCTCCATAGGGGAGGTACATACAACACTCTTGAAGCTTAAACCGGTCACAGACTGAGGAAAATTGAAGAAGACACCTATGCAGACCCGGGATGCTTAATTTTCACATTACACCAACTTTTACCTTGAAACTGAGATGTCTACCTCTTCCTTTATGCATATAAATTAAGCTCCTGCAATGGAAACAAATCAGAAATATAAAGAAGAGCATGAATCAAGAAGGAAAGAAAAAACACATAATACTCATGAACTGCTGACTTTGTGGCAGTCATTTTCATCTATTGTAACCTCAGCTTCTCTGGAGTTAGCATGTTGAGCTAAGTCTTTGCCTGTGCCTTTCTATGCTGAATAAAACCACTAAGGGCTTAACACTGAGAATATCCTGTGGGAATGCTGGCAGTTTGCAGTGGTGTGTGTTAGTGTAGTGGCCCCTGCTCATCTGAAAGGAACACATTCTGTAGCATTCCTAAAATTTGACTTGATGTGACAGAGTGGGTTGATACCAAGGGGGGGGATCTCCCCCTTTTCAGAGGAGGAAGGGAGGGGGAGGGGCTGTGTGTGTGTAGGACCAGGAAGGGAGGGGATGCAGTTTTGGATGTAAAATGAATGAATGAATGAATGAATGAATGAATAAATAAATAAACAAACAAACAGCCTGGGATTGTGCTCATGATGGTTAGCTTTGTCAACTTGTCAAAAACTAGTCACTGGAAGGAGGGACACTCAGTCGAGGAATGGCCTCAATCAGATTGACCTGTGCGCATGTCTTACCCCTTGATGTGGTAAGACCCAGCCCAAGGTGGGCAACACCAACCCTAGGCAAGTGGGCCTGAGCTATATAGGAAAAGTAGCTGAGCATGCCAAAGGAAGTTAAGCAGTAAGCCGTGTTCCTCCTTGGTTCCTCCTTGGTTCCTGCCTTGGTTTCCACCTGAGTGCTCGGCTTCCCTCCATGATGGACTTATAGCCTGTCAACTGAAAAATATCTTTTCCTTTCTGAGTTGACTTTGGTCAGTGTTTTAACCATAGTAACAGAAAGCAAATTAGGACAGTGTAGAGACTCACCCCACTCCCAGCATTCAGGTCTGGATTAGTTGCTATATGATCAAATACCAAGAGGGTGTCCATGACTTTGATGAACTGATTATTGTCATGGTTAAGGGGCTGAAACATTGAGATTGCATTGGAGAAAACCCAATGTCTACATTTTCACTCTTTTGTTGTTGAAGATGCCTTTAGGGTGGCCAGGTAAGCTACCTTCATTAACGGGAATGTAAATTGCAGTCCTTCATCTTCCAAGAACTTCCTCACTGCAGAGAGGTGTTAGTGGAAGCACTCCACAAGGATGTGTCTGCTGTTTGTTTTGGTGAGTGTATGGACTCTTTGTTCCAGTGCCTGACTGACTTTTACGGTCTGCAGCACTATTTAATAGTGGTATAGTCAATCTGTCCTTCCACTCCTCCTATGCTTTAGGGTATCCTGTGTACTTTATGAACGAAGGTTCTATTTGCATCTTCTTCCAGAACAGTTTGGTTGTATTACAATAGAAGGCTCTTTTGGTTGGGGAGTGGAGGCAGGAGAACTGACATCTTTTCTTACTAATCAGATTGAACTCTCCTGGAGATGTGGTAGTGTTTCTCCACCCTTTCCAGGAGGTGTTGTATTTCTCAGTCCGAGACTACTCCTGAGTTTGTGTGGCCAGTCCTTAAGGGGAGCAAGTAGCTTGGTGCTGCTGGTTTCGGGAGAACCTTTATTGAAGTCTTTGTGTGTGCTCACCACTCTCTGGTATAACGTGTAAGTCATGTCACAGTTTCTGAGTGCCTTCTGTATTTAACGCTTTGTTCAGTTTTGCTAAGCACTTATCTATCTACTGTTGGAACTCTTCCGGTATGTCTCTGCCTCATGTATCCCATCTCATACCATAAACAAGTGTCCTTGCTCTGCATTGGTTTTGTGCACTTTCATTGGAGATTTTGCTATTTACAGTGGTGTCCAAGCAGTTTGGAAACACCTCATAGCATTTCCAAACTGGGAAGACTGGACCTTCTTATGAAGAAAATATGGTAGGTAAATGTCTTAGGGTTTTGTTGCTGTCAAGAGACAACATAACCATGACAACTCGTATAAAAGACAACTTTTAATTGGGGCTGGCTTGCAGGTTCAGAGGTTCAGTCCATTATCATTATGGTGAGAAGCATGGCAGCATCCAGGCAGGCATGGAACTGGAGGAGTTGAAAGTTTTATTTCTTGTTCTGAAGGCAGCTAGGAGAAGACTGACTTCTGGGAAGCTAGGAGGAGGGTCTCAAAGCCCCCCCCCCCCAGTGACACACTTCCTCTGACAAGGTCACACTGACTCCAACAAGGATGCCTTAACCTCTCAGAATCCCCCCCTTTTGAAAATAGATTCTTTTCTCATACAGTATATCCTAATTACAGGTTCACCTTGTTGGTATTCCTCCTATGCTCAGCCCAACAGTTACCTAGCAACAGCCATGTAGGTCTAGCTTGCTATAAAAGGGACTCTTTGGCCTCTCCCCCCCTCTGACTTTCTGCCCCTTTCTCCCTCTCCCCTTGTCCCTCTCCTTTTCTCTCCATGTGTCCCTAGCTGGCCTCCTCTCTCTCTCTCTCTCTCTCTCTCTCTCTCTCTCTCTCTCTCTCTCTCTCTCACTCTCTCGCTCTCTCGCTCTCCTTCTCTCTCCCCTCTCTTTCTCTGCCTCTACTCCCTTCTCTACCCCCCTTCCCATGGCCCCTAATAAACTCTATTCTATACTGCTCCCGTATGGCTGATACCTGGGGTGGGAGTGGCTGAGGCACCCCTTTCACGGCACCATACTGTGCGCTATAAAGCATATTCTTGGTTTTATAAAAACACATCACCCCTTCCTCTCCTTCTTCCAGTTCCTCCACACACACTCACCCCTATCCAGATCCACTTCCTTTCTGTTTCTCATTGAAAAAGAATAGGCTCCTAAGGAGCAATAATAAAATAAAATATAGTGAGATAAAACAAAACCATCACATCAAAGTTGGACAAGGCAACCCAACAGAAGGAAAAGAGCCCCAAGAGCAGGCACAAGAATCAAGACTCACTCATTCACACATTCAGGGGTCCCATTTTCATATAGTAAAACTACTGATTTTTGTGAGTTGATTTTGCATCCAGCTTCTATCCTGAAAGTGTTTATCAGCTGTAGGAGTTTCCCAGTAGAATTTTTCAGATCACTTATATATATTATCATATTGTCTAAAAATAAAGATACTTGGATTTCTTCTTTTTCAGTTTGTATCCCCTTGATCTCTTTTGGTTGTCTTATTGTCAGAGTCATTCTTAATACTCAAATAAAATTATTTTCTGGCCCCACCCACATGGCTTGACAACTTTCTGCTTATTTTTCCCAATCATGCTTATCAGATATGATAAACAGACCCATGCTTGTTCTGTGGAAGACTCGGTCTCAGAGTATCTGCTCGCTTTCCTCACATAGCAGAGCCTGTTTCCCTGACCTCTTCCTGCAATCTCGCAGAGCCATTAGACCTGCTGTTTAAGGTCCTTTGTTCTGCTTTATATTCTTTGATCAAGACAGATCGTTCTGTTTGCAGTCTATATCTGATCTCTTTTTCTGCCAAGTTCCAGCTCTTGTTTTTCCTATTTAGTAGTGAACTGAAGTTTCAAGTTAAGTGTTGAAAATGAAAGTGTTTGCAATCTCAGAAAGGGGAGAGAGACTTAATTAATGTCTTTTTAAAATCACGTATCGTGACATTAATTATTTGAAGGAGCTTCAGAAATTCTACCAGAATTTCAACCAAGGATGTTGTCTTTCTTTAATATTCCTTTTTTCTCTCTCTCTTTCTCTAATGTGTGACCTACAAGAGAGATCCTAGACACACTGGGGAGTAGAGTCCATTACCTGAACATTTCTAGAACTTGATAAGTGGCCCATCTTCTTGTGAGTGGAGCACACTAAATCATTATTTAAACTTCTTTCTTTTTCTCTCTGCCTCCTTCTCCAAATCTTCTTTTTGTATTTGAGGCTCTCCTGCTGTTTCTCCAGAAACACATCATAGTTTCCTCTGTGCCTCCCTCCTTCCTCTCTTCTCTCCTTTCTTTCCTTCCTTCTCTCCTTTATAATTCTCATTAATCTAGTACTTGAAGAATTAATTCCAGATTTTCTTGGTGTCCTTAATGCCTCTGTTCAAATCCTGTTATTTTCAATAAAATCACAAAATTACTTTTCTTATATAGTCCATTTCAAATTTATAATCATGTCTTAGTGTTTTGTTGCTGTGAAGAGACATCATGACCATGGTAACTCTTATAAAGGAAAGAATCAAATAGGGGCTGGCTATACTTCAGAGTTTTCGTCCATTGTCATCATGGTGGGAAGCCTTGTGGTATGCAGGCAGACATGGTACTGGGGGAGGACTTGAGAGTTCTACATTTGGATCAGTAGGCAGCAGCAAGAAAGGGGTGGGGGCTGGCTTAAGCATCTGAAGCCTCAAAGCCCACCCCCAGTGACACAACAAGGATACACCCATTCCAACAATGTCATACCTCCTAATAGTGCCACTCCCTGTCCACTACAAGGGCCATTACATTCAACCCACCACAAGTCACACGCTCTTATCTTTTACTGCAACATTCATTTTTACTACAGCTACAAGTAGTATGAAGAAAACTTAGGGCAGTTATCTGTGCTAGGTCACTGGCCTGGGTAGGTAGGGTGGGGAACAGGTGACATGTGTTATCTACACAGGTTATCATATGATTCCAAGGTTCTGAGTGAACCCTGTGATTTGCTGTGATTAAATAAACACATTTGCTGATAAAATCAAATGAAACAATTTAGCAGGAGGAAGTACTTATCCTGCTAAGGTCCTGAGGTTTCTACCTGTCCTGGCATGGAGGGCGCAGTAGCTCGCTTTGTAGAGCCCGGAAGCAGAGAGATCATCTATCTTGAGAGTTCTCTCCTCATTTTCCATTCAGGTCCCTAGCCTATTGGACGGTGTTATCCACATTCAGCTGTTGTAAGATGTGAGCACAGGCAGACAGCTAGTTAGGTGCTGTAGGAATATGTGTACAGCTGCTCAAATGCTGTAAGAGAGTTTGTACAGACAGATAATATGCTCAGGTGCTACAGGAAGGTGACACACACACAGAGAGCTTGACATGTAGGAGTGATAGTTTCCTGCAAGCGTAGCCAGCCCTGACATCAAATTGAAAGGGGCAATGCCTTGACAAAGTGGGACACAGGAACCCAAATGGCAGGCTGAGGTCGTTGGAGGCTGAGGATGTAAAAGACCATGGTCTCACTGTACTGGGAATATACTAGAGTTAGAGCCAGGGAGGTTCAGGCACTTTTTCTGAAAGAGCATCTCCCCTGAAATGGGGATCAGGCTGTCAATAATTAGGTAGATTAAAATAAGAGTGAGAGCTACATGCTGTGAGATGGGGCTCAGAGGACAGAGTATCCTGGAAAGAGGTGGTGGGCTGGGTGACAGACAAGTTCCCATCACAGAGTAATGGCCAGAGTTGAGATTTCTAGGCTATTCTTGATGCTCAGCCTGTTAATCTCTAGGCAGATGATTCTGGCCAGGATGTGTTCTGCCCCACGAGGCAACCATCAAAACAGAAGGGCAAGAGCCTTGGTCAGATTGTGGGAATTCACTCAAGAAGTGCTGGTGCTTTCTGCACGTTCTCTGAGTAAAACCTGCAGTAGTGCCTGATTCCAGGGAGCCAAGATCTCTGCCTGTACTCCAACTAGGTGTATAAAATAATGACAGCCCTCCCTGCAGCAGAAGACAAGTGACTATTATTGCTCCAATTCTGCTGTCTTGCCCCTTCCTTCCGGAAGACATACTGGGTGGAGGTATTTTCCTACCTTTCTGGCTGATCACACTTCCTCTCCCCTCAGATTTTTTTGCCATAGAGTTTTAAGAAAAACACAAGCAAATGGAGTGAAGGAAGCCTTCCTACAGCTGTGTGCATCTCCTGGGTATTGTAGCAGGATGATTTTGCATGTGCAGAAGTTGACTTCAAACAGTTAAAAAAAAAACAAAAGGGGGGGGGGGAACTACTTCACACATACAAAAAGCGAATAGAACTCAACCGTCAGGCTCTCATTTTTTTCAAGGACTGATCTCTTTCTGTCTATCTCTGTTTCTGTCTCTCTGTCTATCTCTGTCTCTTTGTCTCTGTGTCTATGACTCTCTCTCTCTCTCTCTCTCTCTCTCTCTCTCTCTTGCACACACACACACACACACACACACACACACACACACACCCCTGGATAGATTCTCAGTGACCTGTTACTTGGACTTTTATATCAGAGGTAACTGCTTAAAAGAAAAATCATGTCAGAAGTGATTGCCCATGCCTTTAATCCAAGCACTTGGGAGACAGAGGCAGGAAGTTCTCTGTGTTTGAGGTTAGCTTGATCTACAGAGAGTTCCAGGACAGCCAGGACTACACAGAGAAACCTTATCTCCAAAAACTAAAACAAAACAAACAAAAAATGAGAACTAAAACAAAACAAAACAAAAGACCAAAACAACAAAATAAAACAAAAACAAGCAACAAACAAAAACAAAACCCCCAAATCACTGATACTAAAATAAAAGCATAACCAACCCCAAGGGCTGGAGAACGGGTAGAGCACTTGATCATAAGCAGAAACATTGAGCACCCAGCACCCAAATAACATTTGCATATGGCTGTCCGTGCCTAACGCCTCAGTGCTGTTGCAGGTGGGCCGAAGGATTACTCAGACTGGTTGGCCATCAGCCTAGCTCTAGGCTCAGTGAGAGACCCTATCTCAAGAAAATAAGGCAGAAAGTGATAGAATAGAGCATGTAATAGCCTCCTTCAGCTTCTAGTCACACGCCAGTTCATGTGCAAACTCCTTACATGCATGCACATGCACACACATGTAAACACAGAAAGAAAAATTAGAACTTACAGCATCTCTATTTTAATAAGGTATTTTAATTGTAAAATAGAACATAATTACGCACAAACATATGTGGATAATTTAACAAATTATATCTCAGTTTGGCTTGACCACTTTTGAAACTTAAATAAAATTATTTGTCATGCATTGTCTTGTCTCTTTTGCTTATTATTATTATTATTATTATTATTATTATTATTATTATTATTTGTTAGCAGGATTCAAAGAATGATGGCTATTTTTTGTATTGCTTGCTGTCTTCAGACAGCCTTCTGTAACCGTGGGTACATCTCCAGATACAGGGACCTGATTTAGGAGACTCGTGCATCTTTGGATTTTTTTTTTCCATGGTGGAGAATGGAGCAAGGCCTTCAGCATACCAGTACTGACTTGTATCCCCAGCCCTTAAGTTTCTAAACCTATGGAGGCTTTCTGCAGCCAGTTCCTCTCACATACTGAGGAAGAACCTGTATTTCTCGTCCATTTCTTCTTGAGTGTCTGGTATGTAACTTGTTTCTGAGTCCTGGTTATTATGAACAAGGTGAAGGCCAAATGCCCTTCTCCATACTCTGTGGACTGTACTGATGCATCACTCTGACAGTGATGCTAACAGAGCAACAGGCTTTGCCAGAGTGGGTATTGGGAGCACAGGGATTTCTTTACTTTCTACTCAACTTTGCTATGAATCAAGATTTTTTTCTCAATGATTTCCTTTTTAAATTAAAAGATAATTACATTCCTTTCCCCTTCCTTTCTTCCCCTTACCCATCTTGACCTCCTTTTGATCTCTCCCATATACCCTCCCAATTCCTTCTTAAATTTGTGACCTCTTTTTCTTTTTTAAAATTATTATTATATATCTCTATCTCTACCTCTATCTATCAATCATCTATCTATCTTCACATAAATATGTAATTGCAACCCACTGAATCTGTTTACTGGTGATTGTATATATATATATGACTTTAGGGCTCACTACTTGGCATTGGAAAACAAATTGGGGGTTCATCACTGGAAAAGACTAGATCTTTTTTTTTTTTTTTTAAATAGTCTTGAGAGCTAGGTGTGGTGGCACACACCTTTAATCCCAGCACTGGGGAGGCAGAGGCAGGGGGATCTCTGTGAGATCCATAACGAGGTCCAGGACGGCCAGAGCTACATAAGGAGACACTGTCTCAAGTAAGCAAGCAAGGAAACAAACAAAGAACAAATGAGCAAAAGTCTTGACAATAAAACTGAGTCTTTATGTTGGCTTTAGGCTACATTCCTCCAATCACTAATGGTGTGCGGGTTGATTTTTTTGTCATTTGTTTTTCGTGAAGATCATGGGAAATATGTCCAGTTTTCAATTTTGATTCTTCAGAGCTAGTTCATCCTCTGATTATTATATTGTTGCTGATTTTTGAGACAAGGTTTCTTTGTGTAGTTCTTGACGTCCTAGAACTGTCTCTGTAGACCAGCCAATGTCTGTAGACTGTCTCTAGCGATGAACTCTCCTGCCTCTGCCTGCCTAAGGCTGATAGTAAAGGCATGTGCTACCACACCTGGCTCTTTTAATGCTTTTGTTTGTCAAAAAATTAAAGGTATTATATCACATCAATCAGTCTTTTCTGAGCAAAGCTGTGTTGCTATTGAATTTTTCTGTGACTAGGTGTTTTGCCTCTGATGGACAGAGGCTGTGAGCAGCAGATGGTGTAGTTTCATACTAGACTATCATGCTTCTAGGGGTAGGTCTGAGTTCCTTAATCTGTAACTTTTGGCATTTCTTCCCAGTCCTTTGGTCAGGGTCCACTTATCCTCAAGTGTCTGTTGGTCCCCACTCCCCGTGAACTTGATTAAGATATCCCACCAGTCTTCCTGCTGGTTCTTTCCTAAAGTCTTATCACTGCTTGACCACAGTGCATATAAAGCACTAGTATCTTGCTTTGCTTCTATAGTGTTTTTGTTTGTTTGTTTACTTGTTTTTGAGACAGCATCTCTCTATGTAGTCCTGGCCATTCTGGAACTTGATATGTATACCAGGCCGTCCTCAACCTCACAGAGATCCTATTACTTCTGCTTCTTGGGTGGTGGGATTAAAGGAGTGTACCACCATGCTTGGCTTACCATGAGGCTTCATATAAAGAACATACATGAAAGCTGGTGTTGTGTACTCAAGACAGCCAGGGCAGCAAATGAATCCTGAGCCTTATGTCCCACCTGATGCTAAGCATAGCAACTGACAACAGCCTGTATCTGCACAGGAGCGCCCAGCAATTTACCAAGATCATCAGATGTCGACCCACTCATTACATTTTGGAGATATCTCTGAACTCACTAATAAGGTGAGAATATTTTCTCTTATTAATTCATATTAAAATTTCTCTCTTGGCATGGTAATGCAGGTAGCCATTTAAAGTTGAATGACAGAAACAAGACATCTTGAAGTCCTCTAGTATAATGAGAAGTGCTAGAAGTCAACAGTGGACACTGGAGAAGTCATAATCTAGTTATCAGAAGCTAAGAGTTTAGGGAGACTGATGGTGCCCAGACAAAGAGAAGAGTGAGTTCCTTGTTTCATTTCGATGCATGTGAAGTGGCCACTGTGAGTATTCTGGGTAACCCAGGCTGTTTATCTTTGAAAAATAGGGCAGTTTCTGCCCAGCTGCAGCCCTGAGCCTGCCCAGCTCACAGTTCGACCCTGCCGATCCAAGCTCGAGAGCACTTCCTTCCTGGCCCCGCGGGCTTCCTGCTCTGGCCTTATCGCCACACAAAACTCGACACTGTACTTGAACGCACTTACTGTCCATAAATGGCAATCTCTTGCTTTCTGCATTTAAAACAACTGTCATGGACCAGATGCCTCTTTTATTCCCAAATTTGTTCTTTATGCTAGCAGAGCAAGATTCAGATGAAAGCCCACCCCCTCTCAGCCCTCCTTGTCTCCTGAATTTTCTGTTTTATAAGCCAAGAAAATAAATAACAAATAGACCCGTGTGTAAATAGGAGTCAGAGAGCAGAGCCAGAAGTGCAGTGTGTCCAGAGGCTTGGGGAAACGGCTTCCTCCACGTGTGAATTACACTGTATTTCATTGCCTTCATCATATCACACACCTGCCTTAAAGGTGGAAAGTGGTCAGACACGCTATATGAACGTGTCTTAGTCACGTGTAAGTGCGAGTATGTTAACTCACAAGGTGGTTTTCTTTCAGATCCCCACGTTCACTTAGGAAATGTCGAGAGCAGATCTTAGATAACCCTTACCCTGAGGTGGAGTACGGGTCAGGGGGGCAATTTTAAGGCTTGCTTCCCTAAGTGTTGTAAGATTCCTAAAGAAAGTGAAGCTGGAGGAGTTGGTGGGGAACTAAGGTGAAAGCAGCTCTTAGCTGTGCGGTGTAGTCCATAAAAGAAAATTTGAAAATGATTTTAAATATTGTATGGTACTCATCTGGAAAACTCAAGGGGTTAATGAACGGCAAAAGCAGTCTCAAGGAGTTTCTGGAAGCGTCTTGGCTTTCTAAATTCAACTGCTTTTCATGAGTTCATCAGTCTTCTTTAAGATATTATGATCTTTTACCCAGGCCAGGGGAATTTCCTCAGATATGATTAAAGAGTGGGCGGGGCCACATCCTCTGAAGTCAAAAGACTTAGTATTGGAGACATGAACTGCCTTGGCGCCATTCCCGATTTGATTTCAGAGGAATTCCCCCTTGGAGAACAACTCCCACGATGGAAGGCCGAGGTGGAGGAAACCTTTTGAAATGTATTTATTTTTCAGTCTGAAAGCTGAAGAGGATTTTTTCCCCCTCTGCCTGTGGAAACTACTAAAGACAGTCAGCGAAAAATTTTAAAGTCTCTTTTTTTAGGATGAGTAAATTATGCAAGTGATGAGCACTCGCAAATCCTTACTGGAGGTACACAACCATTTTGAGTTATATTTCCATGGCTTCAATCATAAGGGGAAGCCTGTGGCCCTGACGTGATGGTGACTTAGGCCTTTACTAATCATTTAAGAACAGGGTAGCAGATAGCTTTAATGAATCTACAAAGCCTAGTGTGCAGGCCGTGAAATGAATGAGTGGGGCAGAAAGGAAATGGGGGAGGGGAAGTCTGGGAGGAAGACAAGCCCTAAACCCTGAGTGACCTCATCGTCCACAGTAAGAGTCTGGAATATTAGCTTTTATTGTGGGACATATACAAATGCACATAAGGTAAAAGTCACCATTTTAATTATTTTTATGTACACATCTCTGTGACATCAAGTACATCACATTGCTTAATGATTTCCCCCAGTCGTACCCAGACCTTGTTTTAATCTTCCCAAACTGAAATTCCATTCCCATTAGAGAACTCTTCTGGATGTCTTCTTCAGTGGCCAATACTCACCATGTTACTTCTTATTTCCATGAATTCTAGGTAACTCATTTAAGTGGACTCAAATACAGGTGACTCATATAAAGTACATACATTGTTTTTAATGACCATTTGGCACAATGTCCTAGAGCTTTATCCATGTTGTAGAATTTCATCCTTTCTAATGATATTCCATTCTAGGATCCACACAACATTTTGTTCATCTGTTCATCCATTTGTGGGTGTTTGGGTAGCTCCCACATTTTGACTACCATGAATCGAGCTGTATGGACACTGATATATAATTACTTGTTTGAATGTTTCTTTCAATTCTCTAGAGTCTAAAATCAGCAGGGAAATTGCTGGATCATGTAGTGTAATGGTTTGAATAAGAATAGCTCCCACAGGCTCATAGAGTTGAATGCTTGGTCACCAGGAAGTGGTACTATTCAAAAGGATTAGAAGGTGTGGCCTTGTTAGAGGAAGTGTATCACTGGGGATGGGCTTTAAAGTATCAAAAACCCAAGCCAGATTTAGAATTCCTCTTTTTCTGCTGCCTGCAGATCCAGATGTAGAACCCTCAGCTGCCTTTCCAGCGCCATGTCTGCCTGTGTGCCACCATGCTTGCCACCATAATGATAATGGACTAAACCTCTGAAACTATAAGCAGGCTCCAATGTAATGATTTTATAAGAATAATCATGATCATGGTGTCTCTTCACAGAAATAGAATACTGACTAAAACAGAAGTTGGAACAGAGGAGCTGGGTATTCCTGAGACAGGCCTGGCTGTGCTCTTTGTGTGCAGAATGTGATCTCTGGGACTTTGGATTAGGAAAGCAGTTTAACTCTTTAAGGGTAACTTAATGGGACCATACTAGTAAGAAGGTGTGAGACTATGAGACAGTGGTGCTGAAAGCAGTGTAGATTATGACATTATGATGGCCCAACTTAAGAAGTTTCAGAGGAGGAGATTATTAGTAAGTGGCCTAGAGACATTTCTTGTGGTATTGTGGTAAAGGATGTGGCTAATTTCTTCTCTTGCCCCAGAATGGGTGCCTGAAGCTAAATGGAAGACTTCTGGATTAACAGCATCGGCAGAGGATTTCTGGACAGCCTAGTAGTGACTGTGAGGTGTGGTTATTTGTGGCCACTCTTATGCAGATCTATAATGAAAAGGAGAAAGCTGATTAAGGAAATACAAAATGTGCAGTTCGAGAGGAAAGATGCCTCGGGAAATGTAATGAACCTAAGTCCAGTG
This sequence comes from Uromys caudimaculatus, assembly GCA_028551405.1. NCBI lineage: Eukaryota > Metazoa > Chordata > Mammalia > Rodentia > Muridae > Uromys > Uromys caudimaculatus. The sequence continues at coordinate 25,636,073 of CM052702.1, read as the reverse complement.
CTCAAGGAGATCAAAAGTGTAAAGGAAGGCTCGATGCTGCATGGAATAAAGGGAGTGGGGACCTCAGGGAAGACACACCCAGCTAAGCCTCCAACTTGTAAAAGGGAATTAAAGAAAAGCTTACCATAGATTTAGGGAGCTGGTGACAAAGTATATGAAAGAGGTGGGCCAATTTTCAGCCCCAGAAAACAACAGAACTTGATAGCATCAGCCACATGATTTTGGCATTAGAGTCAAGGATACAAGAAAGGGTCGTAGAATATCCCACCATGGCTAAGAAAAGCTGAGGCCACGCATGCGTCATGGGTGTCCCTATAGGGAGGCCTAGAGTGGCCTTTTTGAGAGCTGTGAAGCCGAAGCCTAGATTGATTGCCTTGGAGACCCCAAGATGTTGGAGATGTCAGAATCATGAGATACCTGCCAAGGAGAGCTGTTAACAAGAAGTAGGAGCTGCCTGAGACAGAGAAAGAGAGAGAGAGAGAGAGAGAGAGAGAGAGGATTTGCAGTCAGCAAGTTGGACATCTGAAGAGCTCTTTGACGTCAGACATGGAGATACTGAATTCGGAGTTTGCCCAACTGGTTTTTGGTCTTGCTTTGGTGCAGTATTTCCTCACTATTCTCCCTTTCCTTGTTTTTGCAATGGTAATTTATATTGGAAATAGTGATCTGCTTTTTCATTTTGATTTTCCGGGGGGTGGTGTTATGGTTAAGAGATTGCCTTGAATCTTAGAAGAGACTTTGAACTTTGGACTGTTGAAATTATGATAGACTATGGGGACTTTTGAAGTTGGACTGTATTTTTGTATTATGTTTTAGCTACAAGGCTATGAAGCCAGCGAGTGAAATGTGGTGATCTTAATAAGATTGACCCCAACAGGTTCATATATATGATGGCTTGGTCACCAGGGAATAGTGCTACTTGACAGGGATTAGTAGGTATGGCCTTGTTGGAGGAAGTGTGCCATTGCGAATGGGCTTTGAGGTTTCAAAAACCCAAGCCAGACCCATCCCTCTCTCTCTCCCCCCCCCCCCCTTCCTGCTGCCAGTGAATCCAGAAGTAGAATACTCATCTACCTCTCTGGCACCATGTCTGCCTGTGTGCCAGCATGATGACAATGGTCTAAACCTCTGAAACTGTACGCAGACCCCAACTAAATGTTTTCTTTTATAAAAGTTGCCATGGTCAAGGTGTCTCTCCACAGCAATAGAACCTTGACTATGACATATAGTAACTGCTTAACTTTCAGAGGAACTACCACACTTTCTACAACTTCTGCACCATTTTATATTCTTATATGTACAAGGTTTCAGTTGTACCATAACCTTGATAACACTTGTGATTTGATATTCTTTATTTTCTAATGATAGGTGACTTAGTGAGTATAATAAGACGTTTAAAATTATCGTTTGAAGGAACTCCATGACTTTGACAAGAGAATGTAACTCCTTTTATTTGAAAATGACCTTTCTGCATGTTTGTTGGGGTAAATGTACCAGAAAGACTTGTATAGCAGAAGGCCTAGGAAGCAGATAGTGAGAATGACCCAGGCAAGAAGAGTAGTGACATCATAAGAATGAAGATTACGCAATTAGACAGAAACAGGTTTAAATCCACTGGCCAGCAGTGGGCTCCTAGCTAGTTCTTTCATCTATGGCACTAATTTTAAAAATCCCAAACATGATGCTGGTGTCTCTCAGCATTGAAAGGGTTAGAATCGCCATTACATGCAAATGGCTCTGCTTAATGAAGCTAGCTATCTTTAATGATAATTACAGTAACTTCTAAGTAAATGCTTCTCCTTTGGAGAAAGGCTGTCACCTCCACACAAGACAATATGATAATGTGGGTGTTACACACATAGGAAGCCACAGTGAGGTTCCTTGCCCATTGCTCACAGGAGGGCTCTCCATATTTTAAGAGGACTTTTCTGGATGCAAAGCAAAGATGTTCTGTTGCCTTTAGCCTTTCTACTTCCTGTTTTTAAATTTGTAAGCTTTTATCTTAAAATAAAAATTTTAAGTATTTACTGGTATTTGCAGTACCTCTTAGTTTTAGTGTATATTAACCTTAGATGCTCTGTGTGACCTAATAACTGACCCATTGAGGTGATGGCACACACCTTTAAGTCTCAGGGGGCAAATGGAGGCAGATCTCTGTGAGGTCTGGCCAGCCTGCTCTATACAGGGGGTTCTAAGCCTACAAAGCTACACACTGAGAATTCATCTCAAGCAAACACACAAACAACTCCCCCCAAAACCTAACTAATTACTAACCTTTCTCACTGCTCATTCAGAGTTTGTGAAGATAGATGCCTAATGGACCTGCTTTAAATAACATGGACTACACATAGCAGGATCTATCTATTCTTGGATGGAAATATCAACTTCTAGGAGAGACTATGCTACTACTTAGATTTAAAGCTATGATACCTTTTTAAAGATAAAATTAATGGCAATTGAGGTTAAATTAATATAGTGCATGGCTCTCAAGTCCTGTTTTGATTACTAAACAACCAACTATTCTAACCTATCAGTTCTTAGATTTTTAGAAAAATTAAAAACAAACAAGCAAACTATGTCTGAGAATTGAAATGGGTTGGGGAGTAGAATCTATTGTCAGCCCCCAGAAACAGGGCGGCCAATTTCTAATTTTGCTAAGTAAGAACATTTTTAGACCAAAGCCTGCTTACAAACAACACTGGATCAAGAAAACATGGATCAATGAAAACACAAAGCGGTGTGACTATATTTAGTCTGATGCAGTGAGACATCTCCATCAATTGATAAAGATCCTCACGGCAAAATAGGTTTAAAAATGTAAAAAACAAAAGGATTTTGCCCTTAGAGGTGATAGCGCATTAATCTAATAAGAGCGAGGTCCTGGGTTCGATTCCAGCACTGCAAAACCAAACAAAAACAAAACGGCAAAATGAAGAAAATTATGTAGAATATATGTTCAAAGGATGCTGTCCCTAGGCGTGGATGGGTACATGTTAAGACAGTGATAATGGGTGCTTGCCAACTGGGTAGGGAAAGACTGGCTCTTGACTGGGCATCCTTTTATGTGTTTTGAAGTTTGTATCATATATGTTCAAATATATATTTAAAAATTAGCATTGTGAAAAAATTGTTCTTGTGTCTTTTTTTTTAATTGTCTTAAATCAATAAAAACTTTGTTTGGGGGCTGTAACTAGGCTGCAAATTGGTTCTGGAGAAACCTTATCTTCACCTATCTCCCAAGCACAGTACAGTCAATAGGCTGTTAGACAGAAGAGAGAGAGGATACCTCAGTCCCTCCTCCTAAGAAGAAGACACCATGGAAAGTATCCCCTTTTAAGAGTGAGTAGCTATTTTTAAGACTGAGGAGATATGCTTTCCCAGGGATTCACCTCTTTCCTTGATCTTTGTCCTTGTTTATATACATGGAAAGGCTCCTAGAAGGAAAGTGAGCCTCACCACACTTTCCCTCCCAGGGGCTTTGTGATGGCAGTGTGTGCCAGAAGCCGAGTTTATTAATACACACCATGTATTGTGTTTATTTCTGTTCTGTACAGATTTTGCCAGATTATGGCCTGTCTATGACTGATAGTGGCTGTGTTTGTGTGTGAGCACGGGTCATCTGATAACGATTTGTTGTATCATGAGATTGAGCCATGTTTAAAATGGGAGTAAGCCAGAAGTGCCTGACTCGAAGAGTGTTCGTACAAGATCTGGACAACAAAGGAAAGTTCAGGGTATCTTGCAAGAGGTCACGGATTACAACAGTCTCCCATCGTTCTGGGCTTTTTCCTTCCTGCAAAGACACAATTAAAATGATGTTGTACAGTAGAAATTTTTCATTGTTGAGGAAGGACATAGTTTTCCTCCAGAGGTAAGTCAGTGTAAAAATTCTCTGATTTTGGGTAAGAAAAGAAACCCTATTATTTTCAGAAACCCACTCAACAAATAGTATGAGGTGATGCTTTAGCACACCCATCCATCCCAGGCCGCTGCTTATCCACTGGCTCATCTGAAGCCTTATGGGTAGATTGTGAGCATCCTGGGCAGGCGGGGACTCTGTCACTCATTTCTGCATTAGGAGTGCACAGTAAATACTTTGTAAATTTCTACTGACTGAATGCTGCAAATAAACACCAGTCATGAACATTAGCTAAAACTTAAAAGTTGACTTAGGATTATCAATCTATATCTTTTCACAGAAATGTTATCTATGATTTATCAACACTATAACAAACTCTATCCCTAAATTTATCTGAAAAATGTAAGAGCAACACTGTCTGATGCTACAGCTCAGGGCAAGTGTAACCTTTCCACCACCAGTTTTGTCCTCTAGGGAAAAGAACTCATTTTAAAGATGATTATTTTATCTGGTCTGGTCTGGTCTTCATTTTCCCTCAATATTATAGTGTGTGGCCTCATTGTAACTCACTTGAATCCTAAGAAATGTGCAAATGAATTCAGTTCTCTTCCGTAAAGTTGGGTAATTTTAGTAACCCACTGCCCTGTGAGATGCAGGGCCATTCTGTTTCCTCTGCAGTCTGTTTTTTCTTCCTTTCTTTCAAAATAACTTGCCATCTTTCCAAGACAAACATTGAGGGGGAATACATGAGTGAGTACGTAATCACCAGCCATTTGGGGCAGCATGCCTCTGAAAGGTAGCGGAAATCAAGTACTCAAGAGAGTGTGCTCGGGCTTTACAGTACTTCTTATTGTTCTGGACTCACCTTTATAGCATTCCAAAAACCAAATGCACTCATAGAAAAGTTGGCTGAAATCAAAGTCAAACACCTAAGTGGCCAGAGTGTATTTTACAATGTAAAAATAGTCGTAGATTTCTAAAGCCATAGTTTTGAATAAACTTCATGAAAATGATTTTACAATTTTTTAATACTCTTGAATGACAGTGTTGTGTTTTATAAACTGCCGGGGCTGGTGCAGAGAAAGCGAGCACCTGGGCGGGTTCACGTCAGGGCGCTCCCTCTGAGAAATCAGCCACAGGACAGGTAGCAGCCCCTCAGGCTTTGTTTTGTTTTGTTGATATGTTGAAGTTAATTGCACTGATTTTATTGAAGTGTGTGTTGCTGTTGCATTAAAAGGTTTTCTTCTGTAAAAAAAAAAAAAAAAAAAAAAAAAGAATAAAGGAGAGTTTATAGGGACTTGTAGAAGTGGATAGAAGCAGAAAAGGGGGGGCAGAGAAGGGGAGAGAGAGAGAGAGAGAGAGAGAGAGAGAGAGAGAGAGAGAGAGAGAGAGAGGAAGATAGCCAGGGTCTCTTATTCTGTGCTCTGATTGAGACACCGTGGAGTCTCAGATCAATGAGGGGCTGTGTTTCTGTGGGTGGAAGCCTAGCCACAGTGTCTATGTCCGTCCTCATTCGAAATGGCTCTGTCTTAAGCAGAGACTTCGTGTGGGGCTGGGGTTTGGCATGGACTAGACATGAGATAGGAAGGAAAATATTCTCTGCCTGGAACCTCATAATTCCACGACACATTCTTTTCTCCAAATAGCTTCCCTTCTCGCTGTATCCTGGAAGGAGTATGGGCACAAAAGCGTCCCGGGTCATAAATGAGAAATAGAACAACAGCCCACACCTGTGCACTCTTTCCTCACGCGCCATTTTAGGCCGGTTCTGGGAATTTCTGGTTGATGGTTGGGCATTTGGCTAACGGATCACCTTGCTAGGCATGAGTTGTTCCCTTTGGGACATTTGGCTCAATTTTTGGGAAATGGGCTCATGTGCAATGAATAGAAATATGGGTGTGGATTATGATCTAAACTCTTGGGGATAAAGAGGGAGAGTTAGCACCAAACTGTATGTCCATGTTCACCCTGGAATTAGGCGGGCCAAATGTCTAGCTCTCCTTAGAAGTGGAGATCGGCACTGACGGAGTTAATCCTTTCTCCCTACTATGCCTATAGGGACAGACAGGTCAAGAATGCGCCTGCTGGATTCACACCCCCTTAGAATGTTGGGTTCCTATTAACCTTGCTGCTCCAGGTTGGTCACACCTCATTGAACCCAAGCATACAATAGGGTGTCACACAATCTGCACTTAGCAAAGTTCACTCTGCATTCACAGGCTTTTGTCACTATTTGTATGAGGGTGTGAGAGCACTGAGCAGCTAAGATAATGGAGAGGTAGAGGAAAGTAGACTTCTGGTGATAAATACAATTATATATAATATTTGTCTCTTAAGCACTTTCTTTAGTTCTTATAATAATTTTGTGAGGAAAATCGGCTGCTAGTCTTGCCTGAGTGCTGGGGAGAGAGAATGAGCCTTGAGAGTCAGCTACGCTTTGGCATGCAATGTGCCAGATCATTACAGACGCATTTATTTAAATCATGTAACTTTTAAAGGTCTTATACAGTTTGTATATAATCAGCTTAAAAATATCGTATGGATCAGACTTTAGTGTAAGTTAGGAAGCATTGAAAACACTAGAGAAAACAGAATATTTCAAGATACAGGTAGAGGCAAGGAATTTCTACTTAAGAGTCAGGAAATAATAGCCAGAACTCACAAATGAGACTTCAGAAAGTTAAACTGCTGCTGCACAGCAAAAGAAACAATCAGCAGAGTCTGAGAGCCCACGGAGTGGGACACAGTCTTTGGTCATTAGTCATCTGACAGAGGGGACTGGAATTCAGAATCTATAAAGAATTCCCGAACACCAAAGAGCATAACACAATCCCAAATGGAGGATGAATTAAATAGATATGTTTCAAGTGAACAGTCTAAAATGGCCAACAAATATATTAAAAAAAAAAAAAAAAAAAAAGAAATCAACTTCAACCAGGTTTGACAAGGCACAGTTGTATTCTTAGTGCTTGAGAAGTAGAGGCAGAAGACTTGGGGGTTCAGTGTCAGCATGGGCCTCATAAAACCCTGTTTCTCTCCCTCCTCTCACACAATAGTATTCAATAACTGTAGCTATCAGAGAATTGTGAATAAAAACTCTGTTGGATTTTATAAAATGCTGGTTAGAATCTCTGTCAACAAGAAAACAAACAAACGAATAAAAACTCCAAATACTGATGAAAGCTTGGAGGCAGGAAGAGTGTTGGTTGTAAACTCACGTGGCCACAGTGTGGAACATCTTCCAAAAACCGACACTAGACCTCCCAGGACTCAGCAGTCGCTTCTTGGCTTATACCCAAAGAAGAAAAGTCAGCTTCAGCATAGACATTCCTCTGTGCCGGGTCTTCTTGTTGCACTGGCCATGATAGCTATGCTATGACATCAGCCCAGTGACCATCAACACATAAAGAAAATATTCAGTGTCTACATGGTGGAATCCTGTTCAGACAAAAAAAAAAAAAAAAAAAAATGGAGTTGGAGATGACCAAGCTAAGCGAAATAACTCAGTCTCAAGAAGAAAATATCCCAGTTATTTTTCCTCTTATGTGGAATTTAAGGGGTGAATAAAGGATATAAAATAAAAAGAGGGGGCTACTGAGGATGTAGAAAACACAGGACAAGAGAAGAAAGAATAGTAGAATATGTGTATATCACCAAAATGCTTTACATGAATGTGTAGAACTGCTACAACAAACCCATTACATTAATAAAACATAAATATTCTGTTGGGTGGGGGAGAAATATTAAAAATATATATTTACTCAAATTTTTAATGTATACTACTAGACCCAGAGATGGTAGTAAATACCTAAAAAAAATCACAGCATTTGGGAAACTAACGGAGGGGAAATGCAAGTTTGAGGTTAGTCTGGGGTACACAGTGAGACGGTATGGAAAGAGAGAAAGAAAAGAAAGGGGAAAAAGTCAGGCAAAAGAAATTCTTGTCGTGAGATCAACACAGTTAAGATGGGGTCTGCTGCTTTTCTGGGAGGGGAGGCTTCTGAAGTTCCAAGCAGATCCTGCAGAAAGTCCAGCAAAGACTGGGCGGGGAGGCAGTGAAAGTCTAATGTCACCGAGTCCTGAAGCAGAACAGGATGGTTCCCAGCCTATGTGTAGCTGAAAAGGGAAGATATAGTAGAAAAAAAGAAAAGCCAGCAGAGGGTCGGAAAGAGTCAGAAGCGTTGTAGAACACGGTGAAGGGGGAGGAAAATAGTCTGTGAAGGGGGAGGGACAGTTGCACTTGACTTGCTATAGCCACTTCCTGAAGGGCTGTGGTGGAGTGGGTGCGGAGGGGTGCTTGAGGAAGACATGAGCTTGTAGAAGTTCTCCAGTTCAAACTTCTTTTTCCAGGAGAGGCATCTCCTGGGTCCTGATAAGAGTTAAGATCTAGGCCTCTTTGACAAAGGTACGAACAGTACAAAATGATCTTCAAGTACTAAAAGCAGCCATTTATTCTGCTCCTAGAGACATGGAGATTCATTTCTCGGCTTCCTGGGCTTACTTTCCACCTACAAACTTGCTGAAGAAACTTGCTGGCTGGGGTAGAAAGGTTACCAAGACACAGTCTACAGATACACAGTTTCTTGAGGATGCAGGCATCCTGTCATGGGGATGGAGTTCTCTCCTAGCAGGAAACTTCCTGAGGCTTCCCTTTGTCAGCTTGGTCCAGCAGCGTCTTCTGCACCTCTGGCTAATTGTATTCTAGCTGGTACATACTGAGAAAATGTTTGGATTTGGTGGAGGAGAGCGCCGCTGACAGATTTCTGGAGCATAGGACTAGCACGGGGTGTTGCCTGGCCCGTGACCTGCCTGCAGCCTCTTCACTGGCTCAGCTTGGAGATTCTCTTAGAAATGGGAAGAAGGGGGCATTTCTATATGGCAGGCTGGTGCACGTCACCCCTCTCCAGGATGCCTTTATCTGTAGCACGTAGGCTTTTAGGATAAACCGGGGTCTCCACTTCCCTGTTTTGTTAGTGTGTGCTAGCATCTGTCAGAGACACTTGTTTATGTGTGGCCTAGAAGCTGCCAGCCACTGGGGAGGGCAGATTGTCTGCCTGCCTGGGGACATGTTTAGAGGTGGACTTCAGCATGTCGGTGCTTCCTTTTGACTTTTTTTTTTTTTTTTGGCGTCTTGGGAGCACATTGTTTTAAAACAAAGTTAATAGTGCCAGTTAAAATGCCTAAGAGTTACTAGATTGCATCCAGCATTCCTCAGTCCCTTGCTCCATTTACCAAGTAAGCCATCCCTCTTGGAATGAACTTCTAAACTATCTCTACACGGGAAGGGACGTAGAGGTCTTCCCCTCAGGCCAGCTCCTACTTCCGGAGAATAAGGGGCTGTCAGTTCAGGCTGAGCTGGGTTCTTTTGCATGCAGAATAGAACATGCTTCCTTCTTTTTCTGTTCTGGTAAAATGGACACAGCTTAGAAAATTGTCATTTCAATCTTTGTAAAATCTGTAGACTTGGGACCGGGGAGGTGGCTCAGTCCATAAGATCAGTAAGATCACTCGCCAAACCTGATGTCCCTGAATTCAATTCTTAGAGCCCGCATGGTGACATGAGAGGAACCATTCATTAAAGTTGTCCTCTGACACCCACATACATGTGCTGTGGCATGTCTGTGCCCCACCTAAAAATAAATAAGTAGCCATAAAATTTTAAATGTTTTATTTTGTACAAAGTACTAAATAACTGAGATTGAACACGCTGTCTCACACCTATATGCCATCCCTTGGTGAACACTTGTTCTGGCTGTTTTTTTTTTACTTATTCACTTTACATACTGCTCACTCACCTCCTCCCATAACCCTTTCTCCCTCCCCCTCCCCTTCACCTCTGAGCCTGTGGACACTCCCCTGGGTATCCTCCCACTCTGGCACAGTAATTCTCTGTGAGGCTAGGTACTTCCTTTCCCACTGAGGCCAGACAAGGTAGCCCAGCTAGAAGAGCATATCCTACAGACAGGCAACAGCTTTTGAGACAGCCCCCGCTCTAGTTGGTTGGGGCCCATATGAAGACCAAGCTGCCCACCTGCTACATGTGTGCAGAGAGGTCTAGGTCCAGCCTGTGTATGTCTTAGTGTACACTTTTTTGAAAGTATAACTCATAAACTGCCATTCTCTTTCCTTCACGTGGTAGTTCTTTGTTTCTTAACTTAAAATCCCATTTACTTATTTTCAGAACTTTAAATTCACGTCTTTAAAGAATTATGTATTTTTGTGTGTATCTGTGTGTGTATGGATGTTTTGTCTGCATGTATGGCTGTGTACCCTAGTGTCTTTGTCGGCCCTGGGGCTGGAGTTACAAATGGTTGTGAGCCACCATGTGGGTGCTGGAATTGAACCCAAGTCCTCTGGAAGCACAGTCAGTGCTCTTAACGATGGAAACCTTCCTTTAATTTAAGTCTTTTGTTTGTCAGGTCCCAGCTAAACTATGGTGTGTTTTGTTAGTAGAGACTGTATACAAGATTACATATTAAGTAGATATATTTATTTATAATCAAAGCAAATGAAAGTATTGAACAAAGAAGGTAGTGAATGCAACTCTTTTTTATTCTTTATCTCTCTATTTCTCTCTGCTATTGCATTATTCCAGAAATATGAAAAAAAATGAAGCCTATCCAAGATGATGAATCAAAGGCTTTGAAGTTAGAATTAGGATTCAATCCCATTATCTCAGAGGCAGAAATTTTATCTTCCTAGGGAGCGTGCAGGTGTGGCACCTCTCTGGGAAGAGTACTTGCTTGTCCTCTGGATTCAATCCCCAACACTGAAGAAGGAAAACTAAGGAAGGGAAGAAAAGGGAGGAGGGAGGGGAGGAGGGAAGGGAGGAGGGAGGGGAGGAGGGAAGGGAGGAGGGACAGAAGGAAAGGGGGCAAGGCAGGCCCCTTGAGCTTCATTCTTCTTAAGGAGAACTTTCCCCACAGTTTGGACTACACCTCACCGGTCTGTCTCCAATCCCCTCGGGTTCTAAGAATTGTTTGTTCTGTAGACTGAGATCGCTTCCCCAAAGTTTCAAAGTGGTCCCTGGAGTATGAAGACAGGGAATCATAGAAACTGGCTCCAAACACCATTGTAAGAGAATAATGAATGGCAGATGCCCAGCACAGTGGCTGCCACGTGGCCTACTCTAGTGAATGCTGGCCTTGACTTTGAGAGTAACCACCCAGGCATGGGCTGTTTAAGATGAGGACGGGCAGAGGGGAGATGGGTGGGGACATCACAATACTTCACAAACTTGTTAACTCAGTGGGACAACACAAAACAGATCATAATGACAAAATGGAGTCCAGTTACAAGCTGACAGAGTCTGTGATTATCAACTCTTCATCCTCAATGGCCCCAAAAGCAAGACAGCAAGGACAGTGATGGAGCTCTCTGTGGCAGCTTGAAGGGTCTGGACAAAGCAATCTCCTTTTAAATGTAAGGAAAGAAATTCTCTGTTTTAATCATATTCAAACAGGGCAGTGGCAGGCTGCTCGAATGGCTTGGCAGTCAGCTTATCCTTGATTCATCATGTCGCTGTGATTAAACACCACTGCCAAAAGCCCTTAGAGGAGAGAAAAGGGGTTTTAAAATTTTTTATTTTATTTTATTTTATTTTATTTTATTTTTTTAAGCTCACAGGTCACATTTTATTAATGGGCAGACTGGATTTGCAATGCAATGTGAATATTGAACAAAAGTAAACAAGAACTCTACTTCTTAGCTAATATTGTAGAAAATGGCTACAGTTGCTAGTAAGAACTAAAAATCTCTTCAAGCTGTGTGCACTGTGTACTCAAACACAGCCATGCCTCTGCATGCATTCATGCAAAGCCATGCATGCAGTGCTCTTTTATGGGTTTTTGGAGGCTAACAGGTAATGCATATGGAAATATTTAATGATGTCTATTTTTTATTTTGAATTTTGGAAATACGTCTCAAAGAATCCAGTTTTCTCTGCTCGATACAATAAATGCACAAATATTTTAAACTTCTTTGAGCAAGCTCGAGAAGGGTCTTGCAATGAGGCGGAAGTATAGAGCTTAGAATTTGCTCACTACACCCAGAACATCTTTGTTTTGCTTTTGTTTCTATCTTTAGTGCAGGATTCTCTGCAATAAAGGTTAATGAGGACTTTGCGTAAAATTTGTGAATTTATTTAGACAAAATGGCATGTAGCTCTAGAGGGCCTGAAACTCACCCACAGTACGTTAAGGTCTCTGTGACCTGATGGCAAATGTCAAACCTGTACTTCTTTTGTTGAGCAGCCAGTGATTTTGTTGGTTTCAGGGCAATAATTCTGAGTGAAATTTATGAACCACATGAGAGGTCAGCATGCTCACTTTGGGCTTTTCCATCTCTAGTTCTTTCTCTCACTTCCATCCATAATGTTTGCATTGGCAGGTGACTTCTTTTTTAACCTAATTTATAGTATTGCAACATTTAGTCATGGCCTTGTTTGGTCTGATGGTCTCTGCGGGAGCTTTACTGTGGATACTTAAAAATGTTTTCATTTAGTCTTGGAGAATTTCATATATCCCTTTTCCCTTTCATTAAAAATAGATTTTTCCCTCATATTTTCTGATTATTGTTTCCTCTGCCTCTACTTCTTCCTACTACTTTTTTTATTGCTTGCATTTATTTGCTTGTTTGTTTGTTTGTTTGTTTATAGTGTAGGCATGTGTAGATCAAAGGACAACTTAGAGGAGCTGGCTCTCTAGTTCCTCTACATGGATCCCAGAATTGAACTCTGGCTGTCAGGTTTTATAGCAAGCACCTTTACTTACTGAGTCAAATAAACAGCCTGTTTTTTGTTGTTGTTTTTTTTTTAAAGTATTCCTTTCAAAATTGTTTGATTAAAAGTATTTTAACTGGTACATAAAACATAAACTTTATGCATAGTAATGGAGAAATGTGTGATATTTCAATACAGCCATGCACTGTGTAATGTTTAAATCAGTTCACTCATGTCCATAACCTCAAACATTTATTGTTTTTGTTCTGCAAACAGATTCAGAGTTCTCTGAAATATGCAAGGACTGTTTTTATCTGTAGTCAATACACTCTGAGGTGTTCAGCCCAAGAAGCTCTCCTATGTAACTGCAGTTTTATGTCCATAGATGAACCTACCTCTATCTGGTCCTTCTACCTTTCTCCCTTGGCCTCTGGAGACCATCTTTCTACTCTCACCTTCAGTGACTTCACCTGAAAACAGTAGAAATTCTACCCCTCCTAAACAACGTCCTTTTCTTCTCTGCCTCAAGCCCTGGCCACCACAATTCTACTTCCTGTGTGTGTAAATGTAACTATGTAATGAAAGCGGCGTTAGTAGTTCTCGTCTTCTTGTGACTGGCTTGTTTCACTTAACACAATGTCTTCAAGGTTCATGCATGTTGTAGTTTCTGTCAGACTTTCCTTAATGTGTTCTCTCTGCAGGTGTACCTCATACTGTTCATGCATTCACCTGCTGATGGATACATAGGTTGCTTCTCTCTTTGTTATGAATAATAATACTATCGTGAACTTGGGTTATGATATGTGAGACTTTTCTTTTGGGCATTTAGTCAACTGTAAAACTGCTGGATTAGGTAATCTTTTGAGAAATTTGCTATATTGTTTTGCACAATGGATTCACTGCTTGACATCTCCACCACAATTAGAGATTTCAAAAATTTTAAAGATATATTTATCTTATTGTTATGTGTTTCAGTGTTTTGACAACACGTATGTCTGTGTACCATGAGCATGTCTGGTGCCTGTGGAGGGCAGAAGTAGTATTAGATCCCCTGAAATTAGAGTTATAGATAGTTGTAAGCTACCATGTAGGCATTAGGAACTGAATTCAGTGCAAAAGCAACTGGTTCTCACACAGCTCTGTACCTGGGGACAGATGGCCTTCTGTTCTCAGGTGTTGGGTCTCTCAAGGGTCCCCAGTTTCTGTGTGACTTAGTGTTCTGGGTGAAAGACTGTAGCACATGCACCAAGCAGCCCCCTAGTGTCAGCTGAGCCTGAGTGTCAGTGCTGGGAGATGTTGTTTGCAGAACAACATCTGTTTGCAGAACAATCTGGTGTTGTTTGCAGAACTAGAGGGTTGAGCTAGGAGAACCCTCTTGCTTCATCAGCTGCCTGATTCTGTGAAGTTAGGTGGGTCCAGGAATGGACCTGAAGTAAGGATCAAAATAAAATCTCTTTTCCTCCCTCTGCAACCTGCCCTGTTTACTGACTTGGAAACTTCAGGACATTGCAATCACTTCTCTCAACTTGGAAGTCCACCTGCTGTGCCCAGTATGTGGTATAAAATACACATGGATAAATGTACCTTGTATTTCAACTTTTTTAAAAAAATAATGAACTATAATTCACCATATCTTTTATATATGCCCAGGACACAAACAGCCAACTCCCTGTATCTAGTTGTCTAGAATGACCTCACCTTCAGCCCTCCAGTTTGCTTTCTCTCATTTCCCCCCAGGGGCCTCAGGATGAATTCTGGGAGCCCTTGTCTAAGCGTTGTGTCCCTCATCCTTCATTATGTCATTGTCCCACTATGTTCTCCTGACAGTCCCGTGTTCCTCTTGGTTCAATGCAAGCTTGCTAGTGGCTAACAGGACGAATGCCGATTGTCAGTTAACCAAATAGGAAAACAGCATTGTTGAGGTGTTTGCAAAACCTCATCTGCTAACAGTCCGGTAGCACAGTGAATTGTCTTCTAGTTACGGTGGTTTAAATCTATAGTCAGAAATCATGGAGAATGCCCCCTGAGATTCTGTGTATTTATAGTCCTCTCACCTGACTTCCAATAGTGAAGTCCTCACAGTAGAGTATGTGCTCCTTACTGAGGTGTTTGAAGACTGACCAGGAACTTTAGCCTCCATGGTCTCCGAGTGTCAAACATCAGCTTTCAGGATAGCCCAGTCCAGTTGTTCGGGACTCACACGATGATCAAGCTGCATATCTTCTACCTATGTGTGGGGAGGCCTAGGTGGGTCCTGAACAACTGGAACAGGGTCTCTCCCAGAAGCTGTTGCATGTACATGGGATCTTCTAGCTGGGCTGTCTTGTCAGGTCTCAGTGGGAAAGGATGGAGAGACTCGTAGTGTAGGGCAAGGGGGGATACTCAGGGGCCCCCACCTGCTCAAAGGAGAAGGGGAGGGGAAGGATTATGGGAGAGGGTGACCAGGAGGAGGGTAGTGAACAGGATGTAAAGTGAACAAGTACAAAATAAAATAAAATTTTAAAAAATTGCCAGCTTTCATCAATTAACCTGCAGCTATTCAGCATCCTTCCCTGCTTTCTCAGAATCCCAGCCTAGATGACACAGGGAAGTTGTTCATAACATGTGACTTTGAGGTAGGAAAATCTCTTAGCCTCCAAAAAAGCCTTTTGAAATAGTCTTTGTTTTTTTTTTTGTTGTTGTTGTTGTTTGTTTTTTTGCAAAATATTACACAAATTTAATTTTACTATTTTAAAAATAATCAATTGCCACATAGAGAAAACAAAGAAATAGATAAATGAAATAAGAAATAATTCAGTATATGCACAAAATGTTTAGTGAAATGAGTGAAAACTTTTTTCTATGTTGAAAAAAATCATCAGGAAAATTAAATACTAATTTTCTCTTTACTAACAGGTATAAGTTGCACATATTCTCTTGGTTACAAATGGAGCTCCTGCCCACTTCTGAGTTCAGGGGCTACATCCATCTAGAACCAGTTCAATAGTCTTTGTTTTTTAAACTAAATTAATATGTCCACCTCCACATCTCATGTCAGAATATAGTTACAACAAAATATATCATCATATTTAACAATTAGAATTTTAAAAATTGGTAAATGCATTGTTTTGCTCAATTATATTAGCCAAACTTACACTGATTATTCCATCCAGAATATGTTTTTTAACATTGAAAGCTATTTTGGTCGTGAGAATATTTAAAGTGTCATGTTTGGGACTGGGAGTGCTTAACTGCTAAAAGCTCAGGACTCAGTCCTTATCCCTGTAAAAATTAAATTTTGATTTATGGAAATTTCCCAGGGGAACACAAGAGGTGATCATAAGATAAACTCTTACATATTTAAATGATTTATTTTATGAGAAAATCTGAAAAAAGCAGAGAATCAATCTCTCTCTCTCGTCTCAGTCTTTGTCTTTTTGTTTCTGCTGTTCTCTCAGGCTGAGCCAAAGCTCTTCCACATACGAGGCACACACTCTATCACTGAGTGGCTCCCCATCCCGAGGATGCCGTGTTTGAGTAGACAGTGGGTTATTTGACACGTCTGACTTCATAGGCTAGCTGGTTCCAGTGTCTTAAGTGATAGCAAATGTCTGCATGGTTTAGATTCCACATGATGTATCTGAAAATGAAATGAAGAATTTTATTTATAGATTTCAGTATTTAAAATTCTCCAATATACTAGCAATAGCATTCTTGCAACAGTATCCATTGAAAATGACAGTTTTGTACTTTTGCAACGTCAAAGCGGGAAGATAGTTTTTCAAAATTCTTGAGGGGTTGTAAGCTTTATTTATTTTGTAAAAGAATTCATAATATGAAGTAAAAGAAACAGCCAGAGCTGGTGGGATCACTCAGTCAGTAAAGTGCTTGGCATGAAAACACTGGGTAGGATGGTATACACCTGTCATCCCTGGGGTGGGGAGGCGAGGACAGGAGGATGCTTGAGGCTCACCAGCCAACCAGTCTAGCTAATTGTTTAGCTCATGCCAATGAGAGATCCTGTCTCAAAGGAGGTGCAAGGCATATCTTAGGGTGCCCGATTACCCTTCCACACACACCTGCAACCCACCACATACACCTGCATCCTGCATGCACACATCCATGTGCACACACACACACACACACACACGCACAGAGAGAGAGAGAGAGAGAGAGAGAGAGAGAGAGAGAGAGAGAGAGAGAGAACAACAAAAAAAACCCATGTCTCAGCACTGAGTTTAATCTTAAAGGATTTGCACCAGAGAGCTGAAGATAAACGTGACCTTGCACATCGTGTTGCCACAGAGAAGTAGCTATTTAGGAAAAGTGAAGCTTGGTTGCTATACAAAAGACCTCCCCAATTGTGTATTGCTTATTTCCTCACATTGTGGCCTCCACTGGCAAATGTGGGGTGAGTCAGACGTGCATTGCTGATTCCAGGGTCTAGATAAGGCATCTGGAAATCACTGTGAGCCCAAAGAAGGGGTGAGGCACCAACTGCCTATTTTATCAGGGTTTCCAGGATGACTGCATGGCCACACCCCTTTGGCTCTGCAGTACTTAAGTGAAGGGGAGGCTGGAGGGATGGGGGATGTGCAGTCTGGATGTCTAGTCCATGCACCTTAGGCTGAAGGACTTGGCTATATAATCGTGCACAGAGAAAGCATTGTGGAGTAGTGCCTAGTACCAGTAAATGGTTTTCTGTGTATACCTTCCATCAAAGTAGCTCAGACACACATCCACAAAGGTTGCAATACTGACAGCATTTGCTTTCCATAGACTAGGTGAGCAAGCTATAATAGGTGACCTGAGTGCTGTCTTGTGACTCTGCTGAGTACATTATCCCATCAGCCTGGTCTTTGGTCAAGTGTCCTCTAGGGTGTGCTCCTCACTTAAGGACCCCTGCAGCCTGCTAGTCCTTTAGTTGGAATGTTCTTAGGCTCATTACATCTAAGTGTTCTCCGTCCTGTTCTCCCATCACTGCCTGTGAGCTACCTCTATCTCACCATCCTGGATTTATGCAAATGCAAAACTCAGAGTCATCTTTCACCCCTCACTTTTTTGTATCACATCTAACAGTTATGTAGGTGATTTTTTATGGGAAGATAACACATACCTTAAGGTCTACAGGGTTGGCTGTGTTAACCACTTAATGGAATTGAGCACATTTATGTTATCTGCAGCATATGCTGCCAGAAACTTTTCTTATGGAAAAATGAAAGCTCTGTGCCATTAAACACCAGTTTCCCATTCCTCCCTCCCCAAAACACTCTTCTTTGCCATGAGGTTTCTTTTATTCTCTTTCTGTGGTGCCGTGGATGGAACTTAGAACCTGGAGCATGATATGCAAGCATTCTACTACTAAACTGCACCCAGTCTCTCTGTCTATGAACATGAGTTTACACACACACACACACACACACACACACACACACACACACTAAAAAACCCAGTACCAGTGAGAGATGCCTCCACTATTGCTTTTGGTTGCCCATAAGAGAACTTGATGGTAAGACACTATTACTGAAGACACCACAGAATACAGAAGATCACAGAACATGGAGAAATCAAGTTGGTATTGATCAGGAAACTCCCTCCCTGCCGGCTGTCATAGTACCTGAAGATGCTGTGTAGGCTACTGGGGAAAAAGTAAACTAGTCTTACCTAGCTGCGAACCATGTGAACTATACTAATGACTCATTTGGCAAGACAGATCAATAGTGGTATAGTGCTATGATGTACCCAACCACTCTCAACTTAGATTCAGATCCACTCAGTAGGAGGAAAGGCAAACCTTGTACTGTAAATCTAGCCAAGAACCCATGGTTGGAAGAACTTGTAGACTGCATGGTTGAGTTTATTACTGTTATGATAAACGGGTGTAGTATCAAGCTGTCCTCTAAAATTATATCTCTATTGTCTTGGGTTAGTACAGTTTTAGACCCCCTAAGATTACTTTCATCATGTAATGAATGGTTGCTAATGCAGGAACTTACAATTGGTCAAAGTGCAGAAAATACGTATTAGTGGAGCACTCAACAATAAATGGGACCTCTATATGTCATCCCCACCCCTATAGCTCAGGGACCATAGGGGATGGAAAGGTTGTAAGAACCAGACGTTGGAGAGGACCAGAGTGAAACAGTGTCTTTGGAACTCACAGAAGCTCTGTTGCCTGCACAATACCTGCACAAGATCAAGCCAATTAGCAATCAAACATGATTTTCTAACTGAGGAGCTACTTGACAAGTGATGGATTCTGGGAGAGGAAGTGCAGATAGGGTCTTACCAGAACTGTCTCCTGAGAGGCCTCCTCCAGCAGCTGATGGAAACAGATGCAGAGATCCATAGCTAAACATCAGGCAGAACCTGGGGTGTTTGTGGAAGAGTGGGGGTTAGAATTGAATGAGCCCGAGGGGTCAAGGACATCACAAGAAGACCTATAGAACCAAGAAACCTGGGCCCATGGGGGCTAACAGACTGAACCACCAAACCAAAGAACAAGCAGGGTCTGGACATGTGTAGATGTGCTGCTTGTCCTACATATAAGTCCCTAACAAGAGGTTGTCTCTGACTCTGTCTCCTGCTATTGGATACCCTTCCTCTACTTGGACTGCCTGGTTGGGCCTCAGTGGGAGAGGATGTACTTAGTCCTGCTGGGACTAGTTGTCCCAGGGTGGAGTAGCATCCAAAGGAGTCTTCTCCTTCTCTCAGGAGAAGGGAAGGGGTGATGGGGGGGGGGGATTTGTAAGGGCAGGACCGGGAGGAGAGGACAAAGACTGTGATTGGGATGTAATATGAATAAAAAAATAAACCATAGAAAAACGACAAAACAAAACAAAAGGTGTGGCTTCTCATAGAGCCACCGTTCTTCAGTGAATGGCGCCATGCTCTATTTGGATTCAGTGGGTTATTTAGGAGAGGGACATGAAGTTGGGAATAGGTAAGAGCGGATCTGGGAGGAGTTATAGAGAGGTGTGTGGGTAAATATGATAAAATATACTGTAAAAGTTCTCAAAGAATTAGTAAATTGTTATATTTAAGACAAAATTAAGCATTTTTTGCTTTAAAATTGTATTTTATGCAGCAGACAGAGATGGGAAAGATAAATGGAGCCCTTTCATCATTCTGATACAACCTATGTGATGATGTAATTTGAAATACTCGTGGGGTGAGGTTTGTTATTGTTCCTTAAAGGCATTGTTTTGTATACTTCAAAATCCTCCTGTGAGGAAGTTAAATTTTATTCATTTTCTATTTTAAACTAAGAAGAAGCCACTGTATATTCAATGTGAGAAGTAAAATAGGAGAGGATTGGTCATGTCAGAAGAGCTCTGAATTAATTTCTTAAAAAATTAAGCTTGCCTTAACTTTCTTGGCCTATGTAAACGTCAGTCTCCTCTCTCCTATAAAATTATTTCAGGCATCACTAAATTACTAATCTTAATCCTTTACTTATCTCCTTGTCCAAAAGGAAAAACAAAACCATTGATTAGATAAGCTAAACATCAAAGGAGCACCTTCCCATAATTCAGGCAGTCCATTCTCTGGACTTCTTTGTTGGTTTCACCCAAACGTCCCCATTTATCTACTGAGCTGCTCATTCCTAAAGCCTGAGGTTTGTTGTCTAAATTCTCCCTTTTATGTTCTTCTACCTCAGGTTATTGTCCAACCAGGGATGCTTGGGAGTAAATCAAGTGATGGGGCCTGGTGACCAGCAGAAAGCACGTGCTGACTCAGAGGGCCTCAGCATCTCAGTGTGGGTATTACTGAAACCTGAGGCTCAGAGTTGAGCTTCCTTAGAAAGCACAAAGGTGACTGGTGAAATTAATATAAAGATAGCCTTGTCCGCAGACATGACTATTGATTCTGCCTCATTTCCCGGCTGGCTCCTCTTTTCCATTCTAAAGACATTAGCAACAGGGGCTATTGATCAACAAGCTGCCTGTCACTTCTTTGGGTGCAAAGGACAAGGGCCCTGTCACCTCAGTGCCACAGAATAGATGGAGAGGTAAAAGGTCAGAGATGAAAGGCCTTTGATTAGCTCTTCTTTGTAGTCAGCCTCCCAGGAAGCACCTGCAGAGCTTCTGTTTACACTTGTCCTTGGGGTGTAAGATGGAAAACTGTTATTCCCAGCACCATGCCTGAGGTAGGTGAGGCAGGACCCTTATTTTCCTCAGGTGCTCACTGGGGAGGAATGGGTTGTTTGTGCTAAGGCAGGTTGCCTTCTTAGGGAAAAAGCTCCTGCTTCCCAGGCTCTACATTTGTTGTGGACAGGGCCCAAGCCTCATCCATCTGGATAGTGCAGTGCTGTTAGGCCTTGACTGAAAAACACCCAAATCAATTTCCTCTGAGAAAAGAAATGGGACCTCCTTTTTTTCTCCTTTAAGATCTGTTGACGCCATTGATTTTATTGTTGAACCAGAGAAGAGAGTGTCAGGAGGGTTCATCATGAAACTAAGAGAAAGAAATCTAGAAGAAAGCGTGATTTCTTATCTATCTCCACACAAATTTGAGAAGTCAGTTGGCCTTAGCTTAACCCAACCCCTTCTAACTAATTCAATGGCTAACTTTAAAAACAAGGTCATGACATGAAAGCCTGTTACTCTCTGTTAATATTTTATACCTTTTTGGTACTAGGTTATTGTCTCATCTGAATTGTAGTTTATTTTGGTCTCCTTGGCCTGAGCAATGCTTTTACAAAGACTCGTCTAATGGATCTCTATATCCTTTAGAAAATTTGTATACCCAAGTCCCTGGCATGGTTATAAAGGCCTTCACTCTGGGTCTGTGCACACAGTGGTTGCATCACTGACACCAAGCCCTAGCCCATGCCCTCCTCACCAGAGTGTAGATTTGCTGTGAACCTAGCTCGAGTATTAGGATGCCTATTTTACAGGTATTTCCTAAGTCCTGCACCTAATTTCTGATGCTCTTTCAAGAAAACTCCTAAGTTACCCAAGTTTCGGGTCCTCCAACTGAAACCATGAATCCCTAACTCAGTCCCTGACTTGTACCGACATGGTGGATTTCAGCGTATGGCTGCAATGCTGTTTCAATTTTGCTCATGCCTACATTTGCCATTGCTCACTATGGACTTCAAGGTCGCCATGATCTGAGGTGATTTTTATCCTTTCTGTGTCCTCAGTGTACATAGGTGATGGAAATTGGGCGTGGGCAGAAGGCACAAACTAATGAAAGGCAGATGCCATTCTTTAATTACGTCATCCAATTTATCCAGCAATAATAGTGGCTGGTTGGGGAGATGGAAAAGTGCCTGTCATAAGAGCCAGGAGAACTGAGTTCTCCAAAACCCACATAAGAAGCCAGACATAATGGTGCATGCTCGTCATGTCAGCTTTGGGGAAATAGAGACAGGCAAATCCATAGGGCTCACTGGCCAGCCAGATAGCTAGCCTATTGGTGAATTCCTGGCCATCGAGAATCAGTCTCAAAAGCAAGTAAACAGGTAGACACGCCTAAAGAATGACATTTGAGGCTGTTCACATGCACACAAACACAGGTGTGCCTTCACACACATTAGCATGTAGATGAGGAAACCAAGGTAGAGGATTCTAACTGCATGTGCAAGCCACTCGGCTGGTATATAGTAGTGCTAGGATTTAAAATTAGACAGATTAGAGCCAGATGGAATGGTGCACGCCTTAAATCCTAACACGCAGGAGGCAGAGGCAGATAGATCTCTGAGTTTGAGGACAGCCTGGTCTACAGAGTGAGTTCCAGGACAGGCAGCACTACACAGAGAAACCTTTCTTAGAAAGCCATAATAAATAAACAAAATGAGTCAGATTAATTCTTGAATACTAAATAATATTGTTTCAAAGAATAATGGTAGCTCTTTTGTTTGCATTCTGGGTTCATTTTCTTTTAGCTTTTTGATGGGAAAGAATCCCTTGTGAAAACACAATCTCTAGACAGGTTAGAAGCCTCTGGGATCAACTAGGTTGCCCTGGTTCAGATACATGGGAGCTCCGAGACAAAGGAGGAAGTGCCTTGTGTTTTAGGGTATCCAGACTCCCTCCAGGTTTTAGTACTGTGAATGTATTCAGAGAACTTCTTGAGAAGGAATGGTGTACTGTACACAAAGTGAATCTTTGTGTGTTCACAGATGCTGCGTACGCGTGGCATAAGGACCTGGAGTTTAGACTGATACACTCTCTCTTCCCATGTTCCTTCTTTATTCTTCTAAGAAGGAAAAGACACGAGCAGGCTTCTCCCATAGCAGGGTAGTAACTGTGAGTCTCCTCCCCTTTCTAGAACCTGCAAAATTGTCCCCCCAATCCTGGCCTGGGTAGTTCCTGATTGTAGGGGTTTCTATTCCTGGCCTACAGGCTCCAGTGTGGTGCTGCCAAGATGTGCTTGTGTTCTGATCTGCATTAGGCTGGCAGAGGAATGCTGACGAAATCCCATGTGCAAGAAACTTAACTGGAAATTATCTCTACAGCCAACTGAGAGAATAACTAAGTTAAACCAAGCACGTTGATTGTGGGCTCAGGTGTGCTAACTGCAGGCTGAGGTGGTAATCACATGGCCCTGGCGAGAAGCTAATGCCACTGAAGCAAATACATATTTGGACCTACCTCCCCTAAGTTTTTCATTTATACACCTAAATTTTCTACTATTTTTTTTTCAAGTAATTCATTTTAATAATAGAAGTACTGTTAGACTGTGTGGATATTTTAAAAGTAGAAATATAGTGGCCACACTGACCTGGGCCTATGGTAAGCATTTCCAGTCTCCTTCCTGTATTCCATTACAGTCTCTCCAGTCTGGTCCCCTGACCTGAAGCAGCCTGTTGCAGGTGACTCCCTTTCTCCCCTACCTCCATCCCTAGGGGACTCTGCTGAACTTTGCTAAGTACCTAGTTTTCCCCTTTCCTGTGGGCCCTCTCAGGCCAGCCTTCCTTCTAGCCATTTTCATTCCTGTGTATCAGCTACTGAGCCTAGAAGCGCTCTCCACCTGAGAACCCCAATGGACACCCCAGACCTAAACTCAGGTAGGCGATAGTCGCTCTCCTTTGCGTCCTCCATGACAGTCTCTTGTTTCTCACCCTGAGCCCTGTAGCAGTTTGGTTGCTGGTGTCTCTCCTCATACTCAACCCCTATTCCATGGAGATTGCACCAAACCTAGAATGTAGAAGCACTCTCTGCCTGGGATCCTCGGTGGCCACACATGACAGTGACTCAGGTAGGTGAATCATATTGCACTCCATAGTATAGAGCTTGCAAGTGCCCTTCTTCCCACCTCAGCACCACTCACTGAAGATCCCGACTCTTGGTTCAGATGCAGGACCCCCTTACCCTTTCAACCCTGTCCCTCCAGATTTTCCTTAGCCTTGTTGCCATCTACTTGCAGGATCCCCTCTTCCCACTGCACTTCTCTGGGAAGCCAAGCTCTCGGTGTAGAAAGGATCCCCTTAGCTCTTTCCTGAAGCTTCTCTCAACCTTTCTCCTAAGCCACCTCATTCATCTCTGTCACCCACAGACCTGCAGATATACTCTCTACAGGCAACCCACAGACACCACACTTTCCTAAGATCAGTGAAGACAACAGAAACCAAAGAATTGAACACTCACCCCACAAAGACAAGACCAGATATCAATACTTAGAATTCCCTCAATCATCTTAACTTCAGATGCCTAGATACCAATGATCATAGATCAGTAGAATTAATATAGTGAAAATAGCCATCCTACCAAAAGCAATCTACAGATTCAATGCAATTTCCATTGAAAGCCCAATACCATTCTTCACAGACATGAAAGGACTATTCTCTGCTTCATATGAAAGACAATAAAAGCCAGGATAACTTAAACATTCAGAATAATAAAAGAAGTGCTGGATGTATCCCCCTTTCAGATTTCAAGTTGTATCACAGAGTTATGTTGTGAATAGCCCTGGGGCTGATTGTAATCTGCTAATTCTGTCCTCCTGGGAGGGACTTCAGACAAGGAGTGAGTTACACCTGTGACTTGTAAACCAATCCCCTAATGAATAAAAGAGCCAATCACTGGGCACGTAGGGAGACTTCTGGGATGGAGAGGAGAAGAGAGAAGGAAGAGAGGGAGAGAGAGGTTTTTGGAACGGGTAAGATGTAGCTACTAGAGTCTCCTGGTATGGCGGATCCACAAGGATTCACCACCAGAGGAATCAGATTTAAATAAGGCTTACAAGATTAGATTTCTACCAAGCAAGTGAAAGATCTGTATGACAAGAACTTCAAGTCTCTGAAGAAAGAAATTGAAGAAGACCTCAGAAGGTGGAAAGATCTGCCATGCTCATGGATTGGAAGGATTAATATAGTAAAAATGGCCATCCTGCCAAAAGCAATCTACAAATTCAACGCAATCCCCATCAAAATTCCAACTCAATTCTTCATAGACT